>JAZGUH010000110.1:1200000-1887500 GCA_037893225.1 Hippasteria phrygiana | reverse complement strand
AGTGAAAATACTTACCAGAATACTTATATTAACGGTTGCAGAGATTCTTAAAAGATCATAGAATTGATTCAAATAGTTAACAAAAATAGTTAAATGTCCCTTTTTCATTTTTTCCCTTACCCAACTAGCTTGGAAATTCCAGCTCTAGACTCATGACATGGGAGATTTGCCGTTTAGAGCTGGAAACACTCGTATTGGGTTTTCAGCGGTGTGTTTTTTTTTGCCGAAATACTGTCAGCGATCAGCAAACAGCCGTTGGATATCGAGCCCCGAGGCGCGCGCAGTGCCGCTGGCCGATAATCGATCGGAAAACATCATTCATGTTCAAAAATCCACTCCATTAATTTGTACACAGCTGGTTTGTGCATGCACCGAAGTTGCACGAAAAATTCACTTTTTTTTCGGGTTTAACTTAAGCATATTCTCATTTTGAGGGGATCACAAGCTGCATGAATTACTACTCTGCTGGTAAGGTGAGTGTTTGGTTGATGTATTCAGGGAAACGGAAGATATCGGATCATATCGGCAAAAAACAACAACACACCGCTGAAAACCCAATACGAGTGTTTCCAGATCTAAACGGTGAATCTCCCATGTCATGAGCCTAGAGCTGGAATTATCAAGCTATTACCCAACAAGCATTTTGTATGCTGCCGCGATAGTGATACACCATGCACCGCAGGCAGCAGCCCGGCCGGCACTCCAGCCACACAGCAGCCGGGCAGCAGCCAGGCGCGCATGTCAGCAGCATCACCGGCCATGAATCGGTATTACATCGCCATGTACAAAATCTCACTTCGCATTTTTTCGCATGCACAGATTGCTATGAAATTTGGTCAAAATATTCTTTAAAGTCCATGTTTTCATTTAATATAAGTTTCATATATGTTTCATGGACTCCTTATAGCTGAATTAAAAGTTTTTTGACAAGAAATATCTTGACAAAAATACATTGATTTGTGCCTCTCAGAAACAGATAAATTTTATCACAAAACTCACACAGCACCGGCATGAATTTGGTATCGCTGGATAGAGAATTTGTTTCTCTAGTACCACGTCATTGCCTTACATGAGATTAATGAGATTTGACCTACAATTCTTTGCAACCGGAACTCTCATTCAGCAAGATGGCGACGTGTTGTGGCGACTGCTATTTATCGCTTTATTAAAGGCTTAAAATGATGTTTTAATGGAAAAAACATGATACAGTTTAAAAGATCTATCTTTAATCTCTTAAAATATTATTTCATTGTTCCATTTGACCATAAAAAAAAAGAAGTTTAAAACGGGACAATTCTTGCACGGTTTCCTGTACAAACAGATACGAAAACGGAAATCGCCATTTCGGTAGACTCCAGCTCCCTACCCGTACCGATGCACGGTCTGTCAAACTCAATGTGGCAGTGTGCCCGGTATGGTGTCTAACACCCATTCATCAGATGTGATGTTGCGCCAAGCGGAGACAAAATACTGCAATCTACCAGCAATCGGTATAGAAAACTTATGCTTTAAGCAAGGACTCACCAAACTGGGCCCAGTTAAGCAAGGTGTGGGTTTCGTCACTGTCTCGGTCTTTGTGGTACCGGTACTGAACGGCACTTGAAACGGTGGTGAGATACGGCTCTCACGCCGATGGCCGTAGCGATTTGACCACAGACATAAATAACCCATAGACGGAAAGCGCCTAATGAAATCAACGTCGGGATACCGTAATTTTGATGGCGCCCATCTAAGTCTAAGTATGAAACTATGGGCGGAAGTTGCTGAAAATTATACACGACTCTATGGAGAAATATCGGGAGGACTGATTCAAATCTGTAATTTTGGTTGAAAATGCATTGATGTTGACTGAAAACCCATCGAAGCGTTCACTATATATACTGCTGCACAGTTATGTATTTGATTATTTTTTTCGAAAATAATGTTTTTCTTACAAAAAAATGGAACTAACGTTAGGCCTAAGCACACTTCCATTTTCGACTATGCCGACGTGCACAATAGGCTTAACTATCGAGCGCAGGACTCAAATTGCGCTCGACAAGGCTAGGCCTATTTCACGATAAATAGGACTAGGAGTTACTTTTTTTATAAGTAGGGGTCTCGGGGTATAGTGTTCTCTACAGATTCTGTCCACATTAGGCCTATTGAAATAAACCTTTTCGACATTCTCAATGCATTGTGGGCCAAACAAACCGTGTAATTTATACACAAACCTGTGAACCAGTCCAAATATTAATTGATTTTATGCTAAATATCTGTCATGAGTTGAGCGATACCCGTTTCACATATGAAATTCCCGTAAACTTCATGTCTAACCCTGATCATGTTTATTTTTCTCTCATAAAAGACATAAAAATGCTGCAAATTACCCTTTTCTGTGCCGTTGCTTTGAGGACTTCACAAACAGACCGCCGCGTACTGTGCGAAAATGTGTACGTGAATATGGATGTGGACCGATTTTGCCCATGGTTTTCAAAAATGACGGCTTTCCTGAAATTACAGTATTGCGCCCCCAGTTGTCCGTCTATGGGTTATTTATGTCTGTGGATTTGACCGACCTCGGCGATGGTAGCGCCCTCTGTTGGCTGCCGAAGTTCGGTCTCCCGAACGCTCGTTGCGAGCGAAAGTTTTTCGTGCGACGGGGCGCGCGTCGGCTCGTGACACAAAAACTGTCGTTTACGTCGGTTTGATCGCTCATAACCGTACACCTGTGAGCAGATCTTTCTCGTTTCCTGAATATTCTTGCAAGAATTAACGAGGTCGTCCCAAAGAGGAGGGCTAGTACAGGCATGGAGGTAGTACCTCCATGGTACAGGGTACTAGCCTCCTCTTTGCTGCTCAAATCAGGGCGAATTCCGTCCCTCCTGCGCATGTTAAGTTGGGTACAGCATGGAGGTAGGAAAGGGTACAGAGCCCAGAATAGCGACAGCATCGATTAACATTCGGATAACCTGATCATGATCGACATTTGCTTCGTCGTTACGTGCCTTAAGCAACTGATCAGTGGCCATTGAAATTGCAATAGACGCCTGAACAAAAGAGCTTTGGATCTTTTGAAACTTAACATCTCTAGACCGCGTCGTTGGCTTTAACAACGCCCAAATCTCCGGATTTACTCTGGTTTAGGCAGAGGTTGGTACAGTTACCGGGTTTTCGGTATAATTTTAATTTTTCGTCTAGCTTTTCGGGCTGAATTTTGCCTCGAGCGAGAGCATTAATGGTTTCGGCCAATTGGTCATTCAGTGGTGGGCTTTCTTTATCATCGTCCTCGATTAAAGCCGCCATTTCGGTCAGCAAATTCAGTTTCAGACTCTTCATTTTGTTTGGTGCTTAACATTTATGATCAATATAGCACTCTCACTGAAAAATCGTCACCCTTTTCATCAGGTGCGACATGGATCACCAAATCATGTTTTTCCCCCTTTCGGGTACGAAACTAGCGGGCACAGGCTCACAGATTTCGCCGTCACTCAGTTCGGCAGCGTCTGGTGGTACTGTAATAGTATGGCGTACAGCGCCAGTTGCGCCTTGGAGCGAAAGCGCCGAGGTTAAAGAAGCAACAGTTTGCTGCAGGTTAACAACACTGCTTCGCGCAAATCAAAATCATCTGCTTTTTGGCTGCTGCAGGCTGCCGCAGTGGGTAATTTAGCATCCAGATTCGAAAGCTTACGCTTATATGTGCGCTTTTTTGTAGGTTTTGGCGCTGTGACTCTCTTGGGTGAATTAGTAACAGGCACTTGAGTGATGAGTAGGGTCTGCGGGCGTGAATAGCTTTCCTTTCCTTTCAAGTGTGGCATCGCGTTCCCTACTAAACAATAAAATCTCACGTGATTCCGAGTGGAGGTAATGGTGAGGTAGAATTAATTAAGGGGGTTGAGAGGATGGGTCGAGTCGGACAATATTTCATTGAATTTGTTTGGGACATGATTCTGTGCGATTTCTTGGATACCCTGAAAAAAAGCAGCACCAATGATCTTCCCTGCTTGTTTGTCTCTATATACGTTGGAGTTTCTTAAGATTGCACAAAGTGATTGACTTAAACCAACTAATACAACAAAAAATTACAATGGATTGAATGGTGCTCTGATAAAAAAGTCTAAGAATCTGGTGACTAACATTAAAAGATTTAAATTTCCTTAAAAAGTACAGCCGTTGGTTGTATTTTTTAGAAATTCTGGTTGTGTTTGCATTCCAATATAATTTGTCATCTACCAGTGTACCCAAGTACTTATACTCATGGACCACTTCGACAGGCATACCATTGATTTCCACAGGTTCTGTAATGATCTTTGTTTTCCGGAAATTAAATATCATTTCTTTAGTTTTATATACATTTAAAATTAAATGATTTTGGTCACACCATTCAACAAATTTGTTGATTGCATTCCTATACTCAATCTCACAGTTATTGGTAATCAATCCAGACAAGGCAGTGTCATCAGCATATTTTGTGATGACACAAGATAAAAATCACTTGTGTACAAAGAGAATAGCAACGGTGACAGAACACACCCTTTCTTGGGGGGCCCCAATGACATCTGATATTGTGTTTGCAAACTTGACCCTCTGTGATCTGTCTAATAAAAAAATCATTGATCCATAGTGCGAGGTAGGTGTTAACACTGCACTTTTGTTAAGAGAACATGAGGTTTAATATAGTAGTAAAGGCCTAAGAAAAATCGAAAAATAAGGTGCGAACATAATTTCTTGGTTTTTCAAGGTGGTTATAAATATTATGTAAAAATGTAATCATGGCATCCGCTACACCACGTTTTCCCCTGTATGCAAACTGAAAAGGGTCTATAGAATTCAGAGTTTCCACAGTTAGGATGCCTCGAACGATTTTTTCAAAGCATTTCATCACAGTAGATCTGTAGTCATTAAGAACAATCGGGTTGGGTTTCTTGGGAACTGGAACAATTGTAGAGGATTTCCACAAACTTTGAACCGTGTGGCAGTCCAGGGACCACTGCAACAGTTGTAGAAATACCCCCGCTAACTCCTTGTACCAAGACTTTAGGATCCTCTCCGATATGGTTTAATGGCCTTAAAGGATTTATCAACTGCAGCAGTTAAGAGTTGCAACTTCTTGTCGTTGTTCAAACTTGACATCAAGTATATATACAACTGATCATGGGTCAGGTTGTGATGTAATCCGTCTTGATCAAAGCACCCATAAAACTGGTTCAACTCATCAGAAAACTGCTTAGGATCAACAGCTGGCACATTCAACTTGTTGCGCTGAGTGTACCCTGTAATGTCCTTCATGGCATCCCATGCAGCTTTAGGGTTGCTATTCTTAAATTTACTCTCGATTTTTAAGCCAAACTCTCGCTTAAAATGTCGAATGCATTTTTTAAATTTCATTTTGTAGTCGACGTTTTTCATCAAGATTTCTGTTTATGTGCGCCATTTGTTTTTGTTTAACAAGTCCTTTTAGCTCTTTGTTTAGCCACTGTTTGTTGTTGGGATAAATTTTTATTAGCCTACAGTCTCTGGAATGACAAGATCATCGCAAAATCGAATATAAACTCCTCAAAATAAGTTTAGAAACTCGAGTTTGACAGACAATTTCTCTCTTGTTTTCAACTCCTTTTCCTTGAATTTGGTATCATTAGAAAGCCAAGTTATTATTCTTTACAATGATGTGTCATTTGTTATGAGTAAGCAATTGGGGGATGTTTCACTAGACATGTAGGAGTACTCAAAAGCCATCTTTGAAATTTGAACTTACGATCCTCTAATATCACACGAATATTTCCAAATGTTTCAAGGGAAAATACAGTAATCATTAAAATTGTGCATAAGAAGTTATCAGAACTCGGACAAATAAAAGTACCAAGCCATATATGGTTTAATCTCGATTCAAACTCTTATTTAAATGCATCCCATTGTGTAGATTTTGACTGTACATATGAACGAACAATGCAATGTTTACTTTCTGCTAAAACGGAAGAAATTTCCAACGATTTTACAAGTTCTGGTTGCTACACTCTGATAGTAGTTACTTTGTAAATTTTGATACATTACATGGTTTGTTGTTTTCTTACCAGACATTACTACATCATTTTCTTATTCATTAGAAAATCAACACATAATTCACCAATTCCTAAAATCTGGATTTTCCCATGGACGTTACAGAACTACATGATATTATACAAATAATGAATGTTTATGAGTGCGATGGTAAGAATAATTTCATGAGGTGACAGATTGAATGTTCCATTCCACGAGGCGAAGCCGAGTGGACTGGGACATTCCATTTGTCACCGAATGAAATTATTCTTACCATTGCACGAATGTGAAACATTCATTATTTGTTTTAGGCCTATACAACGCCTAAATAAATCCGACAGATTGCATGCAAAAAACCGCGACAAAAAGTGGTCCAGTTCCGAATCAGTTAAAGCTTTAATTGGTGTTCCTGCGTGTCTTGCAAATTCCTCTAATCGTTTGACTGCATATTTCATTTGTCTCTTTGTGTTAGCAGCGTCAGCATCGCCTACGAGTTCCAATATTTCGTCGTCTGTTAGGAAAACAAACCGCGGTTCGGAAACACCGTCCGCCATTTTGTGTGAATGACAGCCTAGACTGGTTCCCGGTCCCCGTATGTATATAATATACATTTGAAGTCCGAAGGACAACAGAGAGACCGGGAACCAGTCCAATGACAGCCGTGTTGTAGCGGCGGGGAAGTTCTATCAAACGCGTTACCGTTTGATAGAACCATGTGGTAGACCTTTTTTGGCGGTGCAGGTTCGCGTCGTGCGATGGGACGAATAATTCAATGCACGTGATCGACGATCCACCAATCGAATGGCTGGAATTTATTCAGGTGTTGTATAAACTCCTATAATGTTTTGTCAATAGGAAGTTGGAAAAATATCTCTCCTATATCAACAATATCAACCTCTGTCAATATTTTCCAATACTTTGTGCAAAACACGAATGATGGAAATAACGGGCAGTGACACTGAAATGCTAAAATTTCCTTTATAAGGCGCTTCATTCCTTTATTTTCCTTATAAGTTCCTTTGCAAACAACGGAAACATACAGGAAAATTCTTCTTTTTTTAATGAGGGGAATTTATATAGCCAAGTCTTATGGAAAACATCGCCTTCGTTGCGAGTCCTACTCTAATGGCAAAACTCCAAGAGAAAACGTTCACAATATCCTAACAGATCTATTATAAAACTAGTATCACTTCTCTGTATTTCTCCATACAATTGGTTTTTTTGGTAGAATTGTACACAGTTCAACAACTTCAGATCCACCCACGATAGTAAAATGGAGTTACCTATTTTGGTAATATGTACACATGAGTTTTTGTTTTATTTTGTATTTTTTCAAAATTTATTAGAAAAAAACTATACACACTGAACCCAAACATGAAATCATACTTCGGGGTTAAACAATGTTATTATTGCCTCTACATAAAAATATATATGTCGTGTTAATTCATATTTCACTGTACAGTAGGATTCATCTCGAAAAACAACACAAAAACGTTACGAGCATAAAAACTCACTATAGTGGGAAATGCAATGCAGAGAACACGTTTATAAAATTCACGTAATAAAACTGCCAGGAAATAAACTGCAGGGAAAGCCATCACCAGCCCCATTAAAAATGAGTAACATGGAATTAATTGCCTGCTTTTATTAACTTGGAAACCACTGGCGATAATTTCATGTGCGTTTTGACCCATGTTAGCAATTCATGCATACCAGAACTAGTGACAATGCCATCACACTTCCGCAAATCTTGACTCGTACTCGGGTTTAATTACCCGGTTTTTTGTTTTATGGTAGTCAGTTTGATTGAAAAATTTCCCTTAATCTGTACATACTGATGAAGTATGAACTTCTGTTTATAAAAAAAAAACTAGTTGTGGAAAATGGATTTCGTTATATAGTCAAGCAAATAAAACTTGTTTCGTTGGGTAAGGACATAAAATGACGGAATACAGAGTCAACAAAACAATTGCTTTTTAGACATGTGAGACAACACGTTAATCTTAGAAAACACTTTTGGTGCGATAAGCTTATTTCTCCCAGACACTATGGCCATCTTAAATGTTTCTCAGTATAAATGGTCAAGTATGGCGGAAAATGCCCCAAGTCAAACCCCACACCCGACCAACACAACGTGATAAAATCTGTGTTGAAAATATGTCCCAGATTTTTGTCTACCATAAACAAGTCAAATTCATCTGATACTTTGGTTCATCGATGCATTAGGAATTGAGGTACAGAGCTGCTCAGTTTTGCTACAAATATATCAGCAACAATCAACTTCAACCGGAGTGCAGAAATAATCATCTACTCTCTTAATGTAAAAGAGTGAAAACCTCGCACTCTGGCCCAATTGAATTCAAGTTTGCTCCGTTTTGGGTGAAATTTACTGTGGTTCAAATGTAAAATACAGTAAAATGCTTTGGAGTGATTCAATGCCTTGGAGTGATTCAATGCCTTCACTCTTTTTTAAGTGGGCCATTAATCCTGTGTTTTTCCACTCTTAAAAAGTAAATTTCACTCTTTTTTTTTTTGCAGTGAATAATAGTCATTCCTTCTCCACACTAAAAAGACCTGTCCGCCATATGGCTCTTTGAATGAGCGAGAGTTTTAACACTTTAAGAGTTTTTTTCTTCACTTTTTACATTAAGAGAGTACTTAATTTAAAGCCCTCCTAATTTAACAGACACATATGTAGGGGAAAAGTCGTGCACCGTGATGAAGGGCTAAGATTATGAAACTTGATTTCACCAATATCTGAGTTCTGACTAATCAAACTGGTGGCTATACAAATGGTAGTAATAAGTTAACTCATGAAACTGATTATAGGCACAGCAAAGTATACTGGTTACATCTCAAATTAATAACAAACGTATAGACCATGTTGCAGATTTCACATATTTGTTTACACTTGGAGTTTCTCGTGCATTTGGACACTTCCAAAATGACTCAAAAGTTTAGGTTTTTTTGTACAATTATTTAAGCATGTATTGAAAAATACTTCTGCCGGTCTTGGTCATAAAGCATTGTTGAGTACAGAACCTTGCCAAATGAGGACACTGGTGTGTTGTCCAAATTAGCCGCAATTAGTAATTGGTGACCACTGGTGACCACTGTTGGTTCCAATCAGCAGTGCCCAAGTTCCAAACATTAGGCCAGCTATTTAGTTGTGCCCTTTTCAGAGTCCGATTCCAAAGCAGTGAAAAAGTAAGACTTAATCCACTATAGGAGTCCTAAACCAGGAGAGAGAGCTCAATCCTGGACTTGACTACAGCCCTGGTTCCAAATTAATTTTTTTTAAAGAAAATGAATTAAACTGCTGCAAACTGCTAACTGACTTGAAATATAGAAAGTCAACAAAATTAGCTGGCCTAATGGTTTCGAACTTCAAAGAGTGAAAGAACTTGCCCAAGTTCCAAACATTAGGCCAGCTATTTTTTTAAATTTGTAATATAATAATGATCTTGGAATAATGGCTGGACTCGGTCGAGTCTGGACTTGTGTTCAAGAATTTTGACATTAACAAAAATATTCTGGAGTTCAGGACCAAGTCTTGGCTGTAGCCGGGGCTACAAGCCAAGTCCGGACTTGAGCGTTTTTCCAGTTTTGGACCAGCGGACTCATTCTTTTTTTGACCGATACTGCCTTAGACCTGCATGGACTCGACTGCAGTACTACCAATCAGTTTACACGTACGGTTCTTGGAGTCGTTTGCTATCCTCTCCAAACCAACTACTTTCTGATTCCAAAATGAGCCATCCAAGCGTAAACAAAGGTGCAAAGATTTGGATCAAATAATGCATACTGCCAGGCCAAACCACCTTTTGAATTTCACATTTCAAAACGTCTGTGTAAATAAAAATAACGCAAGAAGTTACAAAGTAAATTTTACAATAATGAAAAATAAACATTAGCAGGGATAATGAATACTTGAGAACAAGATATAAGAGTCCAAAGTGTTCTCGATGTAAACAAATACAAAAAAATGGAAGAACAAGTCCAATAACGGAATGTCCTAAACGGGGGTTTTCTTTTTCTTCACATTTTCATTTTCCTTATTTTATGTTTGTCCAAATCTGACACTTTCAATGGCTACCATACTTTAATGCACTTTCCACACAGTTTCTGTTGTGAATTTAAAAGGAAATGCCGTGGCCATCCATGAAACATTAGTTTCATCTTGAACAAAGCCTTCTCTTGCACTAGACTAACCATGGGGAACAAGGCCTTTAAATGAGGTCCATAAAACAACAATGAGCTACATGGCCGCTTTTCACACACAAAAAAGATTCGATTTACCACAAGGAACCATGAGCCGCTGCAATTCTATCACGACCTTTGACCTTTTCAGATGCACTAAACTATTTACTTGGCGGATAAGGTGAACTGCGTGAAACCACACTCCAGCCCAACAAACATATAAATATTGTACTTTAATCGGGCCTGGCAGCCGTTAATCATTACACTGCCTAAGTCATACAATATACCTGTGCAGAGAGTATCCCCAAGTCATGGTGGTTTGTAATGTACATGACTTCCAAGCAAACATCTGTAATGGCATTTTACATGTGTGACTAATGATTTGTTTTAACTTCTGTGAAGTATTCAACAATTTAAAGATGCTGTGTCCCTGGTTTTTTTTTTGGGGGGGGGGGGGGGGTGAAAATTTCTTAGCATTTGTGAGCTTTCTAATGAGATATTCCACAAAAAATTGATTGACTGAGAAACACAGTTAATAAGTTTCAATTTTTGCAATGGGAGCATCCTATTGGCAGTGTTAATGAACAGATCGAGCAATCATTGCAAGACCAAATAGATTGCCGAGTGTGGTAAACAACTTTTTTACGTAAAAAAAAACAACATTTTCCCTCCATTATTTGTAGAAAGAAAACCATGGAATTGAAATTTTCAGCCAGGGCACGGACGTTCAGCTCTAAACTTGGATGACTAGTTTTGAAATACAATCAGTTTTGTAAGCAGGTCGGCATGGTAGCTCTTTTGTGCCTTTCGCCATGCAATCATGATGTTTTTTTACCATTTATAAACATGAAAAAAATGCCAATTTCATAAAAAGTTTGTTACTAATAATATGCAAGCATTAAAATGAACGTAACCGTAACACGTATATTGTTTGGCAATCTGTCAAACAAAGGTTGTGTTAAAGAACCCAGTGTTTCATTTCCAACAATGTTTTTCGGATGTAGCAAAATTCAATTGGGCACTGTAAGAATAATAACCTATGCATTACAAAATGTCTATCCTTTGACAGATCTAGATTACACGTGGTTATTAAATGCATCTGGGTGGATTTAATCAAAACATTGCCTTTCTTAATTTTTGTGGTGTTTTTTTTTGTGGTTTTTTTTTTGGGGGGTGGGGGGGTGGGAAGGGGAGGACGTGGGAAGAGGGGGATTGTGTCTTCCGCCCATTAGTTTTTATGATTCAATGCCCTTGTTGATTTCTATATACTGCATCGAGTTAATAGTTACCGACCCAGCAATATTTGGTTTGTTTTGTTTTTCTACTTAATCAATTTTTAAAAGAAAAATTATATTACAAAACTTGCTATTCACGCAGATCAATTAAGGATATTACATGCACAAGTTTATGATAAATATAATAATAAAATGTTTTTCTCTAATAATATATTGACTCTTTTCTCTTGGTCTCTTAGCAGAAAAAATCTTTGTAGTGCAAGAGCTCTGCGAACTGGGAAAATGCTTGACACACCTGTCATATGTTGATATTTTCCGTTTTGTTTTTAATGTGAGTCTTAAAAAAAAATTCCATAAAGGGGCAAGACCCATTTGTTTACACATGCTACAATTCCATGCAGCCTAATCAATAATGTGTGATGATTCTTAAATGATTAACAGATTAACACATGACTAGAGGCTGACAAAATGATCTGAGCTGATTAGCAACCTGCTTGTGCTGGATACACTTCTTGGAAGTTTACGCTCAGCAAGCAGTGCCAAAATTCAAGTTAACTGTACATACATGTTCTGTGGATGTCAATTAACTGTACACAATGGACCAATCCGGATTTGACCATAAGCCTCGTCCACCTTAGCAACGGCATGGCGACGCCATTACCTCGGTCAAGCTTTACGTTCAAGTACACAAACATTACGTGTAATGCACGGCGACCCGGACAAATACATGCACAATGTCGACGACGCGACTCGGTGTTCTGCCAAAGGCGGTGGATTTAAATTCTTTAGGCGGGGACAAAATTAGCAAGCGGGCAAAAGTTAAGGGTTACAATTATTTTAAGGAGGGGTATGTACATAAAGTCATTTGTGCTTTCTACTGACACAAAGAATGACTACTTTTGTATTTGAAATGTTTCATTCCTCCTAGATTTCACCATGGAGGAAGGATCCTTCCTCCATGATTTCACCGATTTAATGGTATAATATCAGTGAATATTATTAACAGGTAACCAATTTGTAAGGCTAGAAAACATTGTATATAAACCAACCTCCGGTAAGCTCCGGCTACCTCCGAATTTTACCAACTGCCCACTTTTATTGAAAAATTACGGTGCCCGGCCGCGCCAAACACATTTGTTTGTGTACACTTTTCACAGCGCATGTGACAAAGTTTGACCGAGCTTGACCGAGCTAATGGCGGACCACGCCTGTAGCAACTGTTGCTAATTTACCTGACCAAAAGTCGTAATCCTATTGGTCAATGCGCGTTGTTTGATTGACAGGCCGGATCAGTCCATTATTCACATGGGCTGAAAGGAATGGCGCATGTCCACAGAATTAAGCAAATGTAACGATAGGCCACTTCAAGATGGTTACTTTAATCAATATCAAATGCATTCTGTTGCCAACTGACTACAGCCATTCTGTTGCCAACTCGGACTAGTCATTCTGTTGCAAACTGATTATAGCCATTCTGTTGTTAACTGACTACAGCCATTCTGTTGTTAACTGACTACAGCCATTGTGTTGTTAACTGACTACAGCCATTCTGTTGCCAACTCAGACTAGTCATTCTGTTGCCAACTGATTATAGCCATTCTGTTGCCAACTGACTACAGCCATTCTGTTGCCAACTGACTACAGCCATTCTGTTGCCAACTGACTACAGCCATTCTGTTGCCAACTCAGACTAGTCATTCTGTTGCAAACTGATTATAGCCATTCTGTTGTTAACTGACTACAGCCATTGTGTTGCAAACTTACTACAGCCATTCTGTTGCAAACTGATTATAGCCATTCATTAAGCTGTTCTAATATCAATTAACTATTGTTATTCTTCAGTTGTTCTGTTACCAAAGGTTTGCAGCCATATTGTTGCCACTATCAAACAGATGGTAGTCATTCTCTGTTTCCATAAAAGTTGTTGAGTTTGCAGAGCCCCTAAGGTTCTTTTTCTGTCAAGAGTCCCAATCAGGGAGAAAAAGAAACAAACAAAATTCCTGTACACGTACATGTTATTATCATTAGGCATTTACACATCCTTTAGGGAAGAATATATATAACATTCTAAGGGATACTTTGTATTCCATGCTGACCCACATGACCCTAATTCATCTATAATGTGGATTCATTTTTTTTTAAATAAACCATTCAGTCTTCTAAGACGAAATCCCACAACAATCGACAATAAACTGCGATTAATAATTAGTTGGTTTTTTTTTTCATGTATTTTTTTTTGTATTTTTTTTCTCATAGAAAAATCAGTAGGAAAAATAATTTTTTTTTTTTGGTTGTCTCTGCTGAACAGGCCAGACCAATGTACAATTATATATATACGTATATTATATATATATATATACACAAACTACAATGAGTGCAATCGTGTGTTCTCCTAGACTAGCATTCAAGCATCGAGCAATCCTGTATAAAGAGATTTGAATGAGACTTGCTTTCAAAAAAACGATTTTGTATTTTTTTTATCCACACTCTAAATTTCTAACCTGCTGGCCATTAATTCGTCGCATAGCTGACGTGCTGATGAATAATCCCAAACTGTGTAACAGTAAAGTGCATTTGAAGCTTGTCTAATCCCCAGTATGTCAGCTCTACGACGGATTGTAACACAAAATCCACATGTCTGTCCAAGTCAAGTCTCCCAAATCCCACAAGGCTAAGCTCAGAGTTTTACATTTCAGATCAGTCAAAAAGCAAACACAAACTGTCAACATTTACCCGCATCTCCATAGCTTGACGATACCACGCCCTGGATTTTTAAGGAGGAAGTTTACAAAGTGACCAAAATTCCAGCTTTTCTGTCAGAAATAGCATTTATTTGCAACTGATTATAGGCCAAAACTTGGCAAACCTTGCCCCTCTTTTTTCACATTATTGTTTTCATCTACTTCAGGTAAATGTGCAGCGAATCACCCAAATTAGGCATTTTTTTGCAATTTTGTTGGGCAAGACATCAGTTTCGAATCTGATACTCAGACAACAAATTTCCGTCATATCCATAGGTCAGTTTGCAATATTAGTGAATACAATACAATTAATAAAATTTGAACAACATCGTCACTTCGTTTGCGTTTCCTTATTAAAATTTTTCTGTTTGTAAACTTCCCAATTAAAATTTGAACAACATCGTCACTTCGTTTGCGTTTCCTTATTAAAAATTTTCTGGGCTAGCAAGCATTATTCAATCATACAAAATTAAAATGGCTGAAATTCAACTACGCATAGGATTAAATTATCCATGATTTCAAATGCACCCCTGTTTAAGTACCGTCGTGTATACCCGCCGCAGTGTCCGTACAATTTTAAAATGCCAATTCTAATGCTGAAACTTGCCAGCAAACTGACCCATTACATTCTCATTACTGGCTGATGATATCTTTGTTATAATTCTTTCCCAAGTTTAAACGACATTTTGGCAGGCAGATTTCATACAAACATGCCTTTGGGGAGACCCATCCAAATGGAGCGGCGTTACATGAGAGTGAGGAGCCCACACAATAAAAATGGAGAGAAACCTATAAGGGCGTAAAATTTTAAATTCCTGTTTCTGTGCTTCATGAACATGTTTTTTACATGTGCTAAACGTTGAAGCACTTAAACTGGTCAGTACACCGAGAGGATGGATTTACCGGTAAATTACGAGAGTTTTTTTTATGCTCAGTGCTTTCCGAGAGCCTGTGGGAAAAAAATTACAGGCTTATTCAGGTGGGACTCGAACCCACGCCATCCTGCTTACTAGTGCAGACGTCTTAACCACCGAGCTTGCCGGGGTCGGCTGCCTGATTCAAATCTGATGTAGCAGCGGATACCTCATAATCATTGAGAAGATGGAATTTGCATTGGGGATATGTAAACTGCAAGAAAATCTTTTGCTCCTTCCAGACATAGTGTATTAAAGCACCTACACCATCTGCTGAAAAATGAATGTACGTGCTCTCACTGCAAAGGTCAGAGAGGAACCTCGACAGATGAGAACAGTGCGGATACACCTGTTTATGATGATCTTCGATTCAGGGAAGAACATAGTAACCTTGACCACTTTGTTCATAATAACCAACAATTATCAACAGCTGCAAACATGTTGCGAAAAAAACACTTGAATTTGGAAATGAGAAACATTTCGCATTTTGTTTGAAAATACTTTTAAAATGTTCATGGCTCCCACAAAATTTGTTAGGGCTGTCCCGAATATACCGAATATTCGATCGTCAACCAAATATTCGAATACCTTTTTGCCGGTTCGAATATTCAAAAAAAATATATGCACGTACAGATACTGACTTCTCATACTAATTTAATAGAAAAATTACAGGGCTTATTAGTGTCAAACTCTGCATTTTGTTGACGGTAATTATTTATGGATGGAGGTTTATTGTTTCCGTCCGTAAAACCCTTGACACTGATAAAATAATTACTGCAAAAACACAGTAATTGTACACATAAAACACCGGCGTGCTTTACGTGCAACTTTTTATCGGCGCGGCATGCAGTTGCAGCTAACGCATGAAAAACTTGATTGGCGAGTTTCGAATATTCGGTCAAACCCAGTTACGAATAATCGAATACTAAAATATTCGAAAATGAATAGCCCTAAAATTTGTACAAAGCCAACAACTGGCATTCGAGCACAACATCCATTCCCAAAATCAAGTGTGTGCTTTCCCTGAAGTAGCTTGGCAGAAAACTGGCTAAGCGGAAATCTCTCTTCGGCATGTTTAACCAGTTACCAGCCAAAATGTTGATGAAATACCAGAGGCCAGGTTTCCGGAGCTGCTAAGCACAAAATTCTGCTTAGCAAGAAAAGTCTTCCTTGGTACAAACAGGATTACCAACCAAATTCCCATGCAATGCATATTGCTTGTGGCTGGTATTCAGCTATTGTTTGCTATATAGCATGAAAATCATGCAGAGTTTTGGCTGGTAACTGTTTTTAACCATGCGAATTGCCATGGTACTGTTTTGTACAGTCCATTGTGCGTTTTTTTGTTTTTATTACTCCGTCATTTCTTCTTTTACAAATCTGAAATTGTTTGTTTAAGTTCTATGTTCAAACATTGCATTAAGACAATTTCAGATTTGTTGAAGAAAAAATGACGGAGTAATAAAAACAAAACACACAATGGACTGTACAAAACAGTACCAGGGCAATTCGCAGGGTTAATAAGCAACTCCCCTTTGTGCAAAGCAAATTTTTGTGCTCCATGAAATAGGCCTGAGCTCTGCCTGAAAGTCAAGTTTTTCTGCTTGTCAACAGAAACGGAAGATTCCAAGTGAACAATATCAGGTCCCACAAAGAGAGAAATGTTTGCATGGGCACGACTGCATAGCCCGTTTGTAGTTTTTCAAATACACGTAACAAGTAGATTCTCATAAATCATATGCACAAAGCTTGCATCAGCGCAATGAACAAAATCATCATACGCAATGCACAGCTGAAACAAATTCGCGCTGGCCATAGATTATGTTGATAATTAACGAAATCGAGCACACAGTTGAACGTACCCTACCATCATAGTGTTACGCGACTTGTGGCAACTACTTTGAATAATAGTTGCAGCAAAGCTACATCCCCAAAAACAGCGGTGGAAAAGGAGTGTGAATCACATGCTCGGATACGTGCATAGCAAACAGGGCCATATGGCTTTTTCATGTCTAATATATTTTTTCAAAACAACCCGGTAACTTAATCAATCTGTTATCATTTACAAAATACTGAAGCTTCATTAAAAAAAAGAAAAACAAAACAAAACAAAAAAATCAAGACAGAAACCTACTGACACAGGGTGCTATGCAACTATATGGTTGTGGTTTTCCCTACGGAGAATTTTGTACACGTCATCTTCTTTGGCGAGGCGGTCTAGTAGTGGAAGGACGTCCAGGAGCTCTCTGTCCCCCATGTCGTCAAACCACGATGACACGGGGATCTGTGGACGGCAACAGAAATTGAATGGCTCATTTTATGTCATGTTACCCACCATTTGTCTCCATTCACAAAATAACAGTTATGCTCACTCTGCAAATGAGCTAAAAATAGATCCCTAGTTAAAAGAAGGGTGTTCGGATCGAGCCTAAAGCATGTTTGAGAGTCAGGTTGTTTTGGACACGTAGACGAGTACATGTATGTTTGCATTGCATGCTCACAACATGGTAGTCTCAGCCAAAGTACAGGGTGGAAAATTGACAGTTGACCAGGGCAACCTAAAACTCATCAGGGCTACCTGGTGAACCAGCGCAACCTTAACCCTAACTACCCCAAGCCTTACAAACTCCAACAGCAGGTTGTGTTGAATTTTGATGGGTTCGGGACTGTAGGGCCATGGCTCCATTACTGTACATGGAGCTACATGCATGTATGATGCCCCAATTTGTCTAAGTCCAAATAATGTGCCATACCTGTACATGTACATGTAGGTGTGCTGCACAGTGTTGGATTTTGACAGGTTGAGGACGCTTCCTAGTATAAATGCTTAAGGGGGTTAGGGTTAATAGATCTGTTGTAAACATTGGTAAATCAGTCAATTATATAAAATGCCAACTCAGACCATGCTCAGACATTATCTAGCAATTTTCATTCATGTAACCTGAATCCACCAATATCCTCAATTCCAAAATCCTCCACTGCCTGAATTCTGTGAAATCAGCCTGTGTGAAAATTTCACCGGCTTACTCGGGCGGGACTCGAACCCACGACTTCCTGCTTACTAGTGCAGACATCTTAACCTCTCGACCACCGAGCTTGCCGGGGTCGACTGGCCGTTTTGAATCCAATGCAGCAGCGGGTACTGCTTAATCAGTGACAAGATGGAATTTTGCGTCGGGGATGATGTAAATTAATCTCTGTTCTAATTATAAAAAAAATCTCTGCTGTTCTAATTCAATTTACATCATCCCCGATGCAAAATTTCATCTTCTCACAACCTTGACTGTTGGGCAAACTCAGTTTCAGTTGGTGATTGCCCAGGCAATTTTCTTAGTTTCGCATCCTAGTGGCCATGATGGATGACAGCTACATGTATATGACACAATATGTACAGTCAGATACTACCATTTACATTATTCGCAGGAACTCTTTGATGACATAAGGAAACAATGCTATTAGGTCTTTGCAACAGGTTGTAGGGCCACAGTGCATACAATGAACACAATTTCTCTCTTGAAACAAGAGTGCGGGGCATAACCAGGGTCCAATTTGCATGGGGGCACCTCAGAGGGACCCCGGGGGAACCTCAGAGGGACCCCGGGGGAACCTCAGAGGGACCCCGGGGGAACCTCAGAGGGACCCCGGGGGAACCTCAGAGGGACCCCGGGGGAACCTCAGAGGGACCCCGGGGGAACCTCAGAGGGACCCCGGGGGAACCTCAGAGGGACCCCGGGGGAACCTCAGAGGGACCCCGGGGGAACCTCAGAGGGGCCCCGGGGAACCTCAGAGGGACCCGGGGGCACCTATTTTTTGGGGAGGGGGGGGCGACGACACTTGGAGGGGGAGGGTATACAGATCTTGGTTGGTAGCTCCATAAAGGGATATGAAACATGAAAAACTTCTTTAAAAAAGCATCAACATCTGGAAAATCAGTCCCAACTGATTGATAGAAACTCCAGAGCTTTTTCAGCTGGCATGAAGTCGACTCCATAATGCACATCACGGAGTAGAGACAGATTTTTTAAAAAGATGTTGAAACAGTCAAAACAGTATTCAAGTTTTCTAAAATTCGAAAACAGACATGCTTTACTGGTGCTCGGCAACAAATCAGAAGTGCATTACTAGAGCCAATGACTTTCAGTTTCATAAATGTAAATTTTTCATGTCTGGAGTCTGTTGCAACCATTTCATGATGTGAGCCACGCAATTCATGTCAACTGAAAACTGCCAAGCTACTTCAGGAAACAAACTTGTCTGTTAATCAATCTCGCTGCAAGATGTTTCTCCATCTAATCACAGGCTGAAACTCATGTTTAGATTTAAGAAGTTCTGGAAAGAATAATGTGGTTTTTTAATGATGATTTGCAGCTTGTCAGTACACACGACAGTTTGCTAGTCTGAAAAGGTTAAATCCATTAATTTCAACCGTTTTCCTTTTTCTGTGCAAAGCCCTACATGTACGTGCTGCAGAGGCTACTTTTGGTTCTTACCGCATTGTCTTGATGGAAGATATAAGAAGCGGGTGAATTATCTACAATGATGATTCGTTCTAGCTTGCGGCCCAGTCGACTCAAATCCTGAACAAAAGAGAACAAAAAGTTATTTTGTTTAAAAGTTTTCTTAAAATAATGCATTCATACTTCTTCCTCACCCGTTAATTTCTGCAAAACTCTGTACATAAGTGGTCGGGGGGGGGGGGGGGGGAGAGAGGTGGAAGGACAGAGCATCTTCACATTTATGCAGAGCTGCCAACCTTTTACAACTCATTTCAGTATTCAGAAAGCAAAACAATCAGTATTTTGCTAAGAAAATCTGTATTTTTCATGAAATGTAAACATTACCTGAAAATCATACTTTTTTTCGTGCAGGATAGTCCACACCGCTGATAGCCTATTTATCCGCAAAACCAATAAACTAAACAAAATAAATATGAAACCGACTTGTTTTTGCGGTCACCATATCACAAACTGCTGTGTCGTGGTATGATAAAGTATTCCATGACAGCGGTCTGCCCGGCCAATTGGCCACTCACTAGCAGCCCCCATATATGCACGGTGCGTTACCGTAACACGTTGGCCACACCATGGAGGAAGGAAAATGTAGAATTATCCACACAGCCATTTATCACACACTCAACCACTTCTTGTCGCAATTTAAGTTTTGATTGAAATAGATGACTCTCCTTGTTGATCCAACTGTTTGTTGGTTATCGGCGGGATTTTGTGGACAAATCTTGTCGATTTTCTGGACAAATCTTGTCGAGTATGAGGTTCAAAAATCATTTTGCAACTGCATGTAAGCATGCGTGTCCAGCTACCGGACTTGATACACGGGCATTCTTCACTTACACGCAGGTGGAACCCGACTATAAATTTCGGTGTTGCATGATTTATTGTCCCCCAAACAACGGACTCGCCCTGCACAATACGCATGCTCAAAAGGTTTTTCACCCCCACATGATCATGAGTCCATGCTTTGCTGCATGCGCATGTACTCCACGCCAGCCGAACATCGACAAGACGTACATGTATACGATCTTTGTGATACCAAGCGATTCAGACACAGATTCAAAAATAGCACGCAAGTGCTGGCCAAGGAACGGACGGACTTAAAAACGCGGAGTCACACAAAAAAAGCAAAGCAGGAAAACGAAAGGCGCGGAGAACAGCGAAAATTTCACATGCACAATTATTATGGTCTGACTTCACAAAATCCGTATTTTTAAAACAAAATCCGTATTTCTCGTGAATTTCTGTACGAAATACGGAAAATCCGTACTGGTTGGCAGCTCTATTTATGTGAAGATGGAACTGACGTTGGGAATGATTTTAACTTAGAAGAGATGTTTGCCCTTCTCGCCGTAATCTGCCTTGCCTTAAAACTGACTGCACCATGCCCGTTGCTACATTGGATCTGAATTATCAGGTATGGGGCTGAAATTCTCAAAAGTGCTCCTGGACATTAATTGCTCAAATTATGGAGAAACACACATACATATTTCAGGCAGGATTCTATGATTCCAATAAAATTAGGGCTGAATCAAATCGAATAATTGAATACTCTACCGATCCATTCGATCAAATATTTGAATAATAAATTTAAATTTTGGGGTAAACAAAGTACAATTTGTACAGAGGCAGAGTAATTAATGCACGGAACTGCTCATTATCATCATTATAACAGATTCTCACTTTTGTGACTATCGCCAGCACCAAGTAGTAAAGGTTTAGCACACGTGCACAAATGCAGAAATACTTTTTGCCCTGGTGAGAACATTTTATTTTCCCGACAAAGTAGAAACAGGTACCTTCACACAATCGTGTTTTTGCATCCCTGTGGAGACATGGCATTGTTCTCCCCTTTGTCCCTGTACTTAAGCAAACCCCCATAGACATTGTACAAAAAAATCCTTGTGGAGACAACCTAATCCATAGAATTGCCTAGTGGAGACCTATTCAGTCCCTTTGTTCCTATTGTGTTCATGTCTCCACAGGGTACTGAATATCCGTGCATCATTACGTGTTTGTAACACAGATAGCCTGCTGTCATGCAATTTTTTTTAACAGGAACCAGTCACGAAGTCACGGATGCAATTTGAAAATACATCTTTGAATATTTGATAATCGATCGAATATGGGTCAAGTTTTTGGCTCCCAAGGAATTGGAATGGTTCTTTCTGGAACACTGAATTCCCTTTGTCAAAAAATTTCACTCACTAAATCATGCACAGAAATGAACCACATGGGGTAGGGCAAACAACATTGATAACCAACTGCATGATAACAGAGACTTGTCTGTTTGTTATTGTGATGGCTAATCTGAATAAGGGAAGCTACTTTCACTACCAGGGTCAGCAATTGAGGATGAGAGGAGAAGTATAGACCCCTGGGAGGAGAACACATCCTGCACTGGACTATTCAGGATATGGAACCTGCATGCTCCTTTCCTGACAAGCTCCTTTCCTGACAAACTCCTTTCAAGGCCAAACTTTAACCCACAATGGCAGGTATGAAGTAAATGGTTTCTCATTCAATCACTCAGATCACCCAGAATGACACACACATCTGAAGTAAGATATCCATGTACAACCACTGAAGTGGTACATGTATGTAGAGCTGAACCAGTTGGTAATTAGTTTCAAGACATACTGGTGCTATATCAGAGTTGCTCCACAAACAATAATTTAGTTTTTGAAAGTGCTATTTTTATAGCAATACAAAAGTTACTCACTTTTAGAGAAACTGAATGACAAAAGAAACACCCCAGTTTTAAGTTATCACATAATTACTATGCAAATGATGAATTATTTACGGCATGACAATAATTCAGGTGTACCTTTTTGTGCTGATGCAAAGAAAGCAACCAAGAATAAAAGCTATTTATGAAGAGTTGCAGAAGCATATAATACAAAAAGGTCGTTTTCATTAACATAAAATGTTTAAATAGAAAACAAATACTTAAGAGCAAAAAATAATCTCTTTTGTTGTTGAAAAAGCGGCATGACAGTATATCTTTAAAGCATGGCTACAAATCTCAAACTATCATGATGGTCTACCATTTTCTAATCATCACCACAGAGACAGAGACCTGTCATCAGTTCTGTATCAACAATTGCGTACCTCCACAATTACCATTGCTGTAACTGACCGGCGTCTCTACATAATCACAATGGAATCAAAAGCCAATATCATGGAACGGCCAAGCACACAATGTAGCTTAGCACAGTAACATTTTACCTAGCAGAATTGGGCTACCAGCAGAAATGGCATGAGGTATACTGCATGCGACTTTTTCAGATTTCTGCTCAGCAGCAAATCTAAGCAATATTTTGTGCTAAGCTAAGCAGCTCCGCAGACTGGGCCCTTAATTATTATTTCATGACAGAGGGCTGTTTCAACTATGGCAACTGTTAGCACCTCAGGCTAGGTTTGGTACATAGAAGTGTTTGGGCTAGTCTTTGAGCGTGACATGTGGTTTACCTTGATGTAGTTGCCCCTGTGGAAAACGCAGGATTCTCTGAAGAGACGTGACCTAAACACGCTACTCTTGTCAAGAAGATCAGCTACAGGGTCTGCATACTGTGCAGAAGAAAGGAGGAAAACTATTGTGTCAAGGTATGGTTTAATTGACAAAGTTTTAGTGGAGAGTCATAGAACTTTACTGCCCATCTAGGAAGCCATATCGACAGCATTTGCACGACAAGAAATATACATGTAAATCTCTGTTTAAAGTCTACAATGCACAAACTGTACTCTTTTTAAGTGCAAGAAGATTCTGAGTTGTTCTACATGTAACTTGATGCTTCTGACAGAATACATGTACATGTATGCCACCCTGCTTTGAAACTCTCTTGTCAATTTTAAACAAAGAAAACCTGCGACCTCTGGAATACTGCACCGGTTGCTCTATCAACTGAGCTATCTTGCCCTGTGTCGGCAGTCTCCCAAATTGTCAGTGTCTTTTTTATTTCGGGGGAGGGGGGGGGTGGTGCTAGTCACAAGTCATAAACCCATAATGCCATATAGCCAGGGATCATGCCCAAAATTTATGATACAACCTGGGAAGAGAGACTGTGGGGATCATTCAGTTTTCTTTGTTGACTTTAAAATTCATTCAAAATTACCTAGTTGGGATTCCTTGTGGTTTGTTTGATGATGAAGTCAATTCTTTGTGGAATGTCTTTAAAAGCATCCCAAAAATAGAGAGTGTATTCTGTTTTTAAAAGGAACTTGAATCCACAGGCTCTGCACAGCATCTTTATAAAAGCATATCTTTCTTGAGAGAACTTTTGCAGACCCACCAAAAGTGACAAACTCTAAAAAGATAAGTGTGGGTCTTTGAGGTACATGTACACCTATGGTTCTCAGAATCCTACTTTAATTTTTAGACTTGCTGACGTCACATAGTGTATCCACAAAACCCATACTCTCCGGCACGCAAAGCCTTAAATCATATTCATAAATACCTAAGACAGTTTATCCGTTCCTATTGGTCGAGAGCCCGTCACGTGGGTGGTATTAAATGGCCGATAAGACACCAATAAGTTTTAAACACATTTTCCAGTGTTACATGAAATTTAGACTACTATGAAATCTGTTCCCTTTTATTGGTTGAACACTCGCACGACCAGTCACACTCCTAATTACACAAGCGCAATACTACCAATGAGTCCGTATTTAGAGTCCATAAATTCACACTACACCGGCACTGCTGCGTTCTGCGCCCCATCACGTGCACATCTTATGCGTGCATTAATTTTCATATAAGGAAATGTTTAGCACTACTCGCGCAAGGCACGAACCATTAAAAGGGGTGTTTTACAAAACAAGGTAAAATTTGTTTAACAAAATCATTGGAAATTCATAATTTTCGGTGTTTTTTTGCTGAATTATACAAAAAGATATTTTATGAATGGGAATAAATATGTGCTTGGCCGGTTTTAAACAAGTACGTTTAAAATCGACTTGGGGCCTGGACGCTGATAATGACCCGGCCCAGCAGATATTTTTTCCCTTATATATACACGATGCTTACTTTTTCACCAATAAATCTATCCTATAATATTCTACAATTTCCTAGAATCTTGGCCTTGAGGCCATTCTGAATACTCTGCGAGTTTTCCCACTATCTATGAAAGACTGCTTCAAACTATCTACCTTTGCTAAACTTGCAGTAAACAGAACACACTCGAAGAGCTCGCCCATTCGTTTTAAAAACTCGTCCACATGTGGTCTCTTTAAAACGTACACCTGATAGGAAAAAAGAAAAAAAACCATCAACTTGAGTATTCATCTTATAAAACAATAGAATAAGCTTTTCAGATTTTATTTACATTGGGTATCTCAATACTAGGGGACCCGGTTTGATCACACTGTTCTCCCATTATGTTTGCCAGGAAGTCAGGAGTAGGTGGGGGACTACATATATAAATATAGGAGACTCTATAAATAAAATTTAAAACACTAATTTGTTTTGGGGAAAAAAATTCTTGTACTGAATCGAGGTTTACACCAATTATAGCATCAAGGTCATGTACAATGCAGAACCCCAGGAAGTAATTATATTTCCTTTTTTTTTGGGGCTTTACAACCTGACTGCAAGGACTGCAAGGACTGCAAGGACGGCAAGGACGGCAAGGCCGGCAACAATGGCAAAATGCACAGTTAGCATGTTTTTATAATCAGTCTGTGCCTTACAGTCAGCAAGTAAATCAAATTTAGGTCAAAACACTTCTACTGCTGATATTTTGAGATTAGTTTTTCTGGTGTGTTGAGAGCAGGAAGAAATACACATTTAGCACTGAAATGGAGAAACAATGAATATATGTTTTCTTTATTCTGAGTCAAAGGAGTTCTTTTATCTTTTATAATTTATAATCATCTCCCCCTCCCCTACCCCTCCCCTTCCCACAATTTGCTTTACTTACCTGATGTACTGTACCATCAATCTCTACAGGAACGATAAAATCTGCATTGCTAATGGGCTGCAATAAAAAAAATAAAAAAAGGAAGTACCAGACATGATGTTAATTACTTATGCATTATTTGCTTATTTATGAATTATTCTTCCTCTTGAAGATGTGCAGTTTACAATGTGCCATCTGGACCTAAATCACTATGCACATTTTGACCGGAGAATTATTTCTTTAATTGTTTTATTTACAAAAATCTATTTTTTTCCAACTTAACATGTACATGTACACTGGAATGAACCTGATTAACTCTTATGATAGACTTTCCTTTTTCAGAAACAAAAAAATCTACATGTACACATGCCAAAAATTCTTTTTTTGCTGCAAGATGTGTGAGATGTAATGTGTGCATTACTCATTGTGCACGTACATGTAACAGTTACAATTAAAATTTTGAGCCTGAGCAATTCCGATAAAACATTGGAGCTCAAGTATTTGAGTTTTGATTTCTTAGCAAATTATTTCCATCACTTAAATAATTATGTTTGAAGGTACTGTAAACTATCTCCCTCTTCCTGTTTTGGTTTCACTCAAAATAACCTACAAAGTACAATGTACATGTACATGTATAGCTAGAGGACCTTAAAGTGGCACACTCTTTTGCCAGTACAGCAGAACATGTAAAAGTACTTTCAAACACAGTTTTAGATTTTTTCACTCTCTACACCCATGTGTACATTTTGTACATGTAGTATGGATCAAAAACAAACAAACAAACAAACAAACAAACAAACAAACATCTTATAAAGGCGAACCATTTTTTTGACGCGATCTACTCGTATGCTTGGGACACAAGGCACAGTGCTTGTGTCTTACTGTGACTTGGCCATACATGTACATATTTACATACATGTATAATATCAATAATTGAAAATATTTGTCAAGCATGAAATAAACTGTACATGTACATACATGTATGTACTAAACCCTGCATATGATTTTGTGCTTGCTTTAATTCTCTAGTGCAAGAAAATCTGATTTAGCCTCTCTACATCATATGTACGTTCATCATCTAATAAAGGGTTCTGAATACTGACTGAACAATTTAAATGCTGCTTTTCGCCAATAAATACATGACCCTTGAACTGCACGACACTGATCGCTGTAAGTTATGCCATGTACTTTTGTTCAACAACTGGGGTCACGGTACCTGTACATTGTACATGCACAGCACACAACATGCAGGTGTACTGTTGGTATTTACACATGTACAATCATGCGATGTTGCATGTACATCAGGGTATCTGCACGTTTCAGAAAGTCAAATTTAAGCCATTTTGAGACCTTTTTAATGTTACCCTGAACGAAATTTAAGACCAAATATAAGCGCATAAAGCAGGGAAACCACTTATAGCTAAGGAAGTTCCTTGAGCTATATTAATTGTAACCCTAGCCTATATGTAGCTTGTTGTATACAAAATAAAATGACACCAGACAACTCTTTCAGTTTACGGACACGTCAAATGTGTTTATTTAAGAGTGATGAAAACAAATACCCACAAATCATTCCTTCTTTCATATTTGCACTCTTATTTCTTTTTTCCCCAAAGTAAACCAGTTCAGGTCCTAGACCACAGATGTTCACCTGGTATTCTCCTTGCATTTCTTGGAAAAATTATTTAAAAAATAAATGCATCAATAAATAAACAAATAAATAAAAAGTAAAAATAAAAACATATAAAAACAATATTTCTGCTTCCCTATTTTAACGGCCCAACCATAAAGTTATTATCAACAACTTATTAAAAAAAAGTTTCACAAAAACACTTTTTTCAACAACCTTTTACACTGCGGGCTATACACTAACACGGAATTATTTATGGATGGAAAAATAAGTAACATTACACGAATGAAAAAGGTTTAGAAACGGACGACTTTCCAGTACGCAACAAAAATTGTCAAAGGCCTAGGACGTACACATGTGCGCTGCATACATGCATGCATCGCGCACCCGTGGCGACACATTTTGTATACAGCCCGTAGTTCAGTAGTTATTTATTGTGCATGTCGTGCACGTGGGAAATTTTCACATGAGCTACACGCCTAAACGTATTTCTTCGTTCATCAGACCGCACACTTTTTGCGCCACTCGTGCACCAGCCGGATATTGACAGGTCAAATTGCCGGATCAGATCCACCTTTTGTGTTCCCACTTGATCGTGATCCACCAATTGCAGGATCTGATCCACCAATTCGGGGATCTGTATCCTGCTCCAAAGGTGGATCAAGAAAGGTGGATCAGATCCTGATCCACCTTATAACGGTTAGCGTTTCCACTACACACAATTGCAGGATCTGATCCACCAATTGGGGGATCTGATCCGGCAATTTGGCAAAAGGTGGATCATCAGATCCCCCAATTGGTGGATCTAGTGGGAAAGGGGTCTTCCTGTCGGCGTCTTCCTGTCGGCGTCTTCCTGTCGGCGTCTTCCTGTCGGCGTCTTCCTGTCGGCGTCTTCCTGTCGGCGTCTTCCTGTCGGCGTCTTCCTGTCGGCGTCTTCCTGTCGGCGTCTTCCTGTCGGCGTCTTCCTGTCGGCGTCTTCAAATAAACATTGATGTCTTGACCGCAAGATTGGTTTTGAAGAAAGCGGGTGCCCAGTGGGCTTTGTCTAACACATCATAAAATTCGTTAGTATAAAGAAAATAAGGAAATGCGTTGCGATTTGCTTAGGATTAGTTACTTGTTCCAAGTATTTTGACCGAGAAAGACGTACAAAATGATATATATGCATTATAATGCATTATAATTATTATATGTTTGCTTGAGAAACTACTGTTAAACATGCGGCGAGTGAAAAAGCTTGCGGACTACCCAAAAGTCTGGTTGAGTAGTCCGGCCGGCGAGTGAAAAAAAAAGTTAAGGGCAAGCCCTGTTATTTGACCTGGCTTGTAAACGAACTAAGGTAGTCAAACTGTTAATGAAGAAAAATAAATGGGTGTATCACCTTATCATTCGTAAGGACTGACTTTAGAAAAGAATTATGTTTGCCCAGTTTTTTGGGAGATGTTAACTTTACGTTAACACTAGTACACTCCGAAACACTATGTACATGTATACTCCAAAACAATTCAGGGAGGTTTTACCATGTTTTCTTTCTTTTAATAAATGTCCTCGGACCCAAATGTGAAAACTGATTCCTTTACATACATGTAGATTATAATAATAATGGTTGAAAAGACAAAGTCTACAAAATGGGTTGTTTCAGAAGCAACAGTTTACAAAAAGTTGTTTCGGAGGAGACACGATTAAGTTTAAAACACATATTTATCATCCTAAGCCACAATGCATTTTGTAAATGTTATTTTGGCACTGTAACAGTAACATTTGTATTAAGTTTACTTGGAAACTTCAAATGTTCTTGTAATCATCTTTCAAGAAATGTTAACATTTGTGTATCCTCCGAAACACACACCAAATAAGTTTGGAAAATTGTAACTTCTGAATTATTTCTTGGATTTTTATTCCACCTTCATAGATATGTAGACCCTACTGCGTAGTGTTCATACAGGAAGTTAGAGTGGGCCTTCAGTCTAGGAAAGTGTTTTTAAATTGAAAATAGTCTTACAAAGTATGATTTTGTAGCAAAAATGTTGTTTAACACAGAAAAAAAAAACATAAACTGGGACATGATTCTTTTTCATTTTAATTTAGAACTATGTCTTATACTTAACAATAAAATTCATATAAGGTCGAGATGCAAACTTGAATAGTTACAAGAATCCAGATGCTTAAAAATACTGTTTTTGCTTGAATTTTGACATTAAATGCTATTTGCCCTCAGTTTTGGTGAACTATATGGATGTTTTAAGCTCAAGTATTATTTGTTCCCATAAATTTAAGTCCTACTGAGCATATTTTTGGTGGGAAATGTTAAAGTTACAATGTAACAATTGCCATATGCGTTTTTATTGGTCTATATATCCACTTTTACAGGTAAAAACACATTTAGGACAACACCTCATTAAAAATTATGAAATCCTGACAACAAATCCTGAAATCAGGAAAAATCCTGACAAATCTCACCCCTGAAATACACGTACAATGTATATGTACCAGCAAAAGAATTAAAAAAGAGAGGATAAATGGCATTATTAAATGTACATGTACATAGATATAAATTTACAATGTAGGTCAAATGCAAACTGTGTGGGTAGATGTTGAGGCCTCAGAATGATTAGGCAGACCAGACCCACATGTACACGCATTTTAACTGGGTGATAATCAAGATGGCATTTGAAGTACACATACATGTACATGTAGTTTTACTACTATGCAGCTGTTTGTCGTCAGTCAAGGTGATGTTCACACAGCACAGTGTGGCAGGACAGAAAAGAGTTGTACAAAGAGTAGGAGAAAACACAGATGTATTTTAGGCAAGGCACTTCATTGAAACAGACTGGATATATATATTGAGGTACAAAATGTAAAAGATCCCATTCATTAGGCCAAAAATAAAATAGTTCTGCTTCCGATTACATGCCTTTCAAAAATAGGGTAGGTACATGTACATGTAGGTAGGAAAATAGACTGGTTGCCACATTTCCATCATGCCTTCTTTGGCACTTTTAGTGGGAACCAGTAGTACTGCATTGCATGGAGCAATACGCACGTGTTTTCATCACGGTGATCATGGTGATAGGAAATCACGCACCGAAGGGAACTTGAATTGTAAACGCGAAGGGAACTTGTAAAAACAACGAATGTAAGAAATTACAAGCGTTTTTGACATAAACAGGTTGTTGAGAGGTGTTTTGTGAAGACAGAAAAGACAACAGGGTTATTATTTCTTTTCTTGATTTAAAAATGTTTCTTTTTTTTTACTTGCCATAATACAATTTTAGGGTCGGGGCCGTAAAATTAGGGTAGGTCGGGTAACCGAAAGCAGAACTATTTTTTGTTTGCTTAATTAATGCAAGTCAGTTCATGGAATTAGTACAAATGGCACACTGGCTTTGGGGTGTCGGGGAGGTTGGTTCAAGTTCAGAATTCAGAAAAAATCCACACGCACAAACAAAATGATACTAAATCACATTTTTTGAACACTAATTAATTTTTTTTCATGGCCTTTAATTTTCATTGTACATACAATTTCCGCATACACGAACATGATATTTTGACATTTGTTTTACATACAGTAGTGTACATGTCACATTATCTTCAAGCAATTATCACAAAGGAGTACATTTCATATAAACTGTGATGGGTTGGGGGAGGGGCACCAAAGAATGAATCCTTTTGGGATCTACAATTGTACTGCACAAACATCATACCATTTGTTGTGGGTTAATTTGTAAACTCTAGTTTGCAAAATTTGAATGGGAATATGTAAATTGTACATGTACTTGTTAAGTAGGTGCTACATGTACATTTAAGCTTTCAGTGCAAAGTCTATTATAAACAGGCACGCAACACTATCTAGAGTTCAAGAATAATGTACAATCATACATGTACATGTACATTATTAACAACTATTCATTTTACATCTCATGCATGTGTGTTCCCAAAAAGCTTTCCAGACAGAGCCAAAGGTCCTTTCTGAATAGTATAGGCATGAACCTTTTACAAAGGTTCTTGGAATACACACTATGAACATCTAACAAAAGAAAATCCACGCAGTCCTTTGTTACAAACAAAGGACTGCTTGGGTTTTCTTTTGTTAGATGTTCATAGTGACATGTTGGTTTGAATTTTTTCATTGTTCACGAGTGAGTACACACAGTATACACCGAGTTGCACACCTCATTGAGCAAGAATGTTCTCCATGGTTAAATCCCATAGCTTGCACCAGAACATTTTATTTTTTTTAATTGTAAGGTTGAGCTTTGAAATCAACATCAATTCTCAACAAAGACATGTACAATGTACAAATGTACAAAGTATACATGTAATGTACAATGTATGGGTGTACGTGTACATTGTGCATGATGATGATCTGTTGGCACATGTACAATGTGTAGTCTTGGTTCCAAGACGTCCTTATTAGCGGTGCGACGTACACAAATTTATAGCGCGCAACGGCCGGCCGACAGCGCCCTCTAGCAACACACTTACTGACACGCCAAGGCCAAATCGCTAAGAATGTCTTGGCTATTTCACAAGGGAGCACGTGCGACCGGCTTATGCATAATTTAACAAGCGGGTCGAACGAATAATCGCGCTTGCGCACTGGAGGAAACTCATGTTTTAGTAATAACTTACTAGTCAGTTAACGTTCTGATGAGCAGAGTGATTCTGGACTGACTGGCAAACAGGATTGAGAAATCTTCGGATTGTTCCAAAATGTGATCTGGAATATCAGACGTTACATGTATCTCTGCCGACATCAGTCCAAGATGTTCAGCATGATGTACATGTAACTGATCAACGGCCAGGGCATTCAATGGCACGACGACAATAACCAGCGCTTTCTCCAGTTTGCATTCGGTTACTTCGTTTCGTTCAAACTTAAAGCATAGCTATGGTTCAGGAAATGGAGCAGTTTGAAAAATTACACTCTTGCCAAATCCCGTTGGTAAATTAACAAACAAATCATGGCCACGTACAAATTGATGAATGACACATGATCTGATGACTTTTTAGCTTTCCAAAGCCCAGTTTTTTGCTGTAAAATCCATCGCTTTGTCCACGCGATCAGAAATTGTTTTCTAACAAACTACGAATGGCTTGGTACTGCACACGGCCGTCACGCGCCCATTAATACAGCGCTTAAAAAGTATTTACCACAAACAATCATTTACTCCAGTAATAGAGATCTGCTGTTGACAAAATGGCGGCGCGCGCCGCGGCAAATCGTGTGTTCCGTGCGAACGATAATAACAGTATAAATTGAGATTTTCATTTAAATAAAGTGCGTCATGAAAAACTAATGATTGTTTGTGTAAAAATGTCTTGAATTCTTTCTATCGGGTATTCATTCGAGTAAAAGAATTGTGTAAAACAATCCAAAAATGGAATTTGCTTGTCCAGATTGCTTACGCGATGAGAGATTTTTCAGTTTGATGCACACCCAAATGAACAGCTATTTAAAAAAAAACCAGAGTTTTCCCGGATTTCTGATGCCGAATTTATGAAAAGGAAGGACTTTCCCCATAATATTCCGTTGAAAAAATTGCAGGTACAGCGGTGAATCTTTTTTATGACTGGTTGAAAACCGAGGTCGTTCCGGCCCAGCGCGCGATGCAAACAAAATTTTCCTATTGATATACGTACAAATTCACCCATACGTGGCCCGCGCTACACACATACATATACATGTACATGTAAATTCGCGCAGTATAGCTGTACACGCGCTCGTAAGATATGTGCACTGCACACGGGCGCAAACACGACTCACAGTCGGACACATAGGCTAGAACAAGGCGTATGCCTGATTTGGGGTTTTGGATCAACTTATAATCAACAGCCATAGGAACACACATAAATTGCACAGTTAATTCTTTTAATCATTTATTGCCCACTATGACTTGGGAATGACTTCAGGACAGGAAATATAGTGGACTACTTGTGATTTTTTTAGGAAGAATTTTGAAGGTGGGGGGTCTCCTTGAACAAAAGTAAAGTGGAAAAAGTTTGCAGTGAGATATCCTTTTACTCTCAAAAATTGACAAAGTGGCATGTAGAACCTTGTACGACCGTGACCACTTCATATAAAACTGGACACACAAGGCAAGGATTCCCAGGAAGTTTTCTTTTGTACAATTTGCCAATGTACACTCAGTTACCCCTCTGTTCAGACTCCTTGTGAACATAACTTTTGTTTAGTTTGTCTAAATGGCTTTGCTATATACAAACCTATAGGAGGTACCATGCCCCTAAATACAGTTTTAGATACTCGACATCACAGCATCTCCCAGAATACGCTCAAATGTTTGTCCACAATGTGGAACATTAGTAGGCAAATTTACAAAACTGGCCTTTCATAAATGCCCCACCACATGTACATCTCCAAACCAGCCAGTGTCATAGTAAAAAGTGCATATCATGAAGCCTAGAAAACAGCAGTTGATGAACATCTGTGGTTGAACAGGCAGCTGTTTTGCTATATAGCAACAGAACATGCAAAAGGAACACAAACCCGACTCCCCCCCCCCCCCCCCCCCCCTGCAATTGATGAAGTGAGGGACCCTGGACCTGGTAAAAGGTAACTTGCTGCGGATTGAAGCATGATTTAAAACATGTAGAGGGGTAAGAAACAATGTTATAATACATTATTTCCACGGATGCATTTTTTAGTAAGTAATACAAATATATGTACAATTCTTAAATACAGGGTTAAATTTAATACAGAACTAAATAACATTTCTATTTACACGTTTTGTACAATTAATTTCCCACGCAATTTTTAGTCTGTATTTGTTCAGTTTTAATAAGTTCCGCTATGCAAAGCGTTTGTTGGAAACGTCCACAAATGTTGCCAGAGTAATTGTTCTTCATTGTTGTACTTGTTTCTGCTTGGTTTTAACCGACTGAAGTCATCACAGCACTCACACCAGATTCTCGCAAGATCTTGCAACATGTAGCTTCTGAAGACATTCCAATTGGCTGGCATCAGGAACTCAATTAGCTTCCCAAGTTGGGTCACAGTTCCAAGACATTATTCCACACAAGTTTGTAGATGCTTACTTTGCCATCAACCACACAAAACTATTTGCCAACATGAAACATATAGGTAATTGTATGATAATTGTGTAGCAGAAATTGCGTTGCACTCATGTGGTATATGTTGACTCAATAGGTTCTTTTTGGCAGATAAGTGCATGAAAGACTTAATAAGAGTGTTCCTATATACGTAACTGATACATCAGAATCGCCGAAGCTGCACATGCTGGAATATTTTGAAGTAGGCCTTTTGGGCTGCTAAACAAGAGTGGTTGAGAATTCGTCTGCACTGGTCGGGTGGTCTGTGGTATAAGGGACTACCTGCTGTAACTCATGACAACAATGAAATGTCATTATCTGGCCACGCCTCCAGAAGTGCAGAGCAAAGACATCACTGGAAGTTGGAAGAAAAAAATCAGAAAAGTTTGTTAAAATGTGTTGAATTCTAAATAATGCAGTTTGGCTACAAAGAATAATAAACAATTGGAATACACATGTATTTGTTATGCTTTGCCATTTAACTTGCACATGTATTTACATACTATGTACACTGTATTAGCTTTTACAGTTTGAGTGCTTGTCATGTACATGTATGTATGTATGTATGTACATGTACAATTGTACATACATGTATTTATGTACATGCATGTACATGTATGTCAGTCAGTCAGATATTGTACATGCAACTTTGTGTGAGATCAAAATGGTTAAAACCAAAAACTGAAATATGTCTCAATAATTTGAATGAAAATCACTTACCTTCTACGTCCCGCCGATTTAAAAAGAAACCATTCCACAGGAATTTTCTTCTTAATCTATCACAGTATCAGGGATACCTGTATGTGAAATAAAATAAAGTACATGTGATGTATTTCCGAGTTTCACATTTGTAGACCCAAATGTAACATTTTACATGCTAAAATAGGACGTGTACATGTACATTTATTATCTAAATGTAAGTGTACATGTACATTTAATATCTACATGTACATGGTTCCAGAAAATAAATGACTACTGCGATTGTAAAGAAAATGTGCAATGGTGCAAACTAAAAAAGAAAAAGAAAATCACAATTTTGTAAGATGCCTTTTATCATGAAATGTATACTTATATGGGCTAGTTAGGCCCCCCCCCCCCAAAAAAAACAACACAAAACAAAAGTTCACCGTTCGGAAAGATTTTACTTTAATACACACCCCCACCCCCTCCCCCCCCCCCCCCACCCCCATAGGTCAGAAGCTGAAAAATCTGATAAAATAACAATCCATTTCTCAGTGTTTAGAATTGTAAGATTGAGACTTGTCAGGAGATTTTTGTGCAATATAGGGGAAGCAAGTGTGTTTATTGTGTTTGATGTTCTTGGCACTAGTCAACTCGTACCCAAGTCAACTCGTACCCAAGTCAACTCGTACCCAAGTCAACTCGTACCCAAGTCAACTCGTACCCAAGTCAACTCGTACCCAAGTCAACTCGTACCCAAGTCAACTCGTACCCAAGTCAACTCGTACCCAAGTCAACTTGTACTCGTATAGTATTAAAAAGTTTCCATATATTGTCTTTTATAATATTTGAACCTTCTAAGTTATATCTTTCTTTTTTAAATGGGTAACTGTGTGAACGTCTTTAATGGAGAATGTCGTGTTATTGAATTTTGTTTTGCATGGTTTGCCTTGGGTGCGAGTTGCCTCGGGTGTAAATTTTGGGGTACGAGTTGACCTGGGTACGAGTTGACCCATTACCGTGTACATGCAGTCACTCACAGTGTTCACACATAGAAGTTAATTTGTGCCTCACTTGTCACGGATTTTGCTGACATAAATCTTGAAATAACTGGTTTTCCCACCCTTTTTTAAGTTCAAGGAAGTTTTTGTTTTTCGTGTCACAGCGCTAAACAAAATCCCACTACTTGAGCTGGTTTGTATATTATTTAATATAGCCCCTCATTAGTACTCATAGTAGAATTGTGTTTTATTTCTCCATTGCAGAATGTTTCCTACCTCCGATGGCAGAACGTACATGTACACGCTCAGTGCAATGAGCATATTAAAACATGTGAAAATAGCAAAACAAAATCTTAAATATAAAAATTCCTCCCGCTGTACCTTGTCTTTTCTTTACTCCATTGGGGTATCCAACATCTCTTCTCCAGGATGCAACCTCAATTTTGTCAGGGAAAACTCACATTTCTTTTTAAACAAGCGACTTTTGGCCCCTAAAAAATTGCCTCGCATGTAACGTTTCGCGTGTAACTGAATGTAAACATAGACTCGCTCCGCGTCGCGTGGGCGCTATAGCACAAATCCCGCTAACAATCTTTCGCCCCTGAGGGCGCACTCTTTTATTTCTCTGAAACGGCCGTGTGCACTGCACCAGGAAGGATCAGGCTGCACAAGTACGGATACCCCTAGAACTTAACCCCTTGCCACTGGGTGGCGCCGGGGCACCAGGCCGGGTTATGCAGCCAAGCGAAACGGAAACAAGAGGCTTGTGCAGCCAAGCATAACGTACACAATACCCCAATAATGGATTGAAAATGCAAAAATTTGCCTCTATTTGTGTCAACCGGCCAGGTGGCAATTTCAATCTGCATGTATTTGTGTCAACCGGTGGCAAGGGGTTAATACATGTATACATGTATGAGGCTCCTACCATGTACCAGAGCCCCATAGAAAGAAGCCCAATTTTCACAATTTTCATGCACTGTGTTTACACTGTGCACATAAAAACTGCTGCAAAGTTTACCCCAAAAATCTGTCTGTTGCTTACTTTACATTCTCACCTTGTGTGCACCAAGCAAAGGATCGGTCGAATCTGTCCCAGTTTTAGAAAAAAAAGTGAAAAAATCCCTGTTCCAAACTGAAGCATTTTGAATCTCAAGAAGCAATATGACCCAGTACAAAGGTCAGACATAAGCCAATCACTTTACAGGGCTGTTGAGATTAATCATGAAATTTCAAGAGAACGGGTATATTTGTCAAGTGAATTTTAATTTATACAATGTTCAACGATTGACTTGAGACTTGGGACTTGACTTGAAAAAAATCGACTTGGGACTTATACTGCGTTGTGACTTGGGAATATTTGACTTGGGACTTGACTTGGGAAAATTTGACTTGGGACTTGACTTGACTTGAGAAAAATGACTTGGTTACAACACTGGGTACTCGTCACCGAAAGCTCGGATAACTTCATTACGTGAGTACTACATGTATTTCTTAACTTTTCATCTTATAAAAATTACCACATGTAGGTATTACCTTACATCGCACAATTCCACTGTACTGTACATACAAAAGATCAGGTCTGGAATTGTTTTATAAACATGTACTGTAATTATTGTCACTGAAAAACACATACCAATGGTGTTTAACTACTTACAGTGGTTTGCAAAATTATTCGAACACTTGACATATCAGAAGAAATTGATATTTAATGCCTTACAATGCCTGGTTTACATTTTTCACCTGTATTGAATAGAAAAGGTACAATTGTTGTGAGCATACATTTTGTACATGTAGCTCACATTAGTATCTGCCAGTCCTACCATCTTTTTTTATCAAACTTTTACTCTAATATTTGGTGTGTCCAACCTTGGCAGCAATCACTGCGGCACATATCTTGCGGGCATAATGTCTGTATATTTGCTGCGAGTTTCTACACTAATGCTGTTCCAACTTCCAAGTCTTCTGAATTAGTTCATTCCAGAGGGTTTCATTTGAATGTACATTGGTACATGTACATTTACATATTGATTGCCATTACATTACAAACAACTAAAGTACCTAAAATATGCAAGTGTTCGAATAATTTTGCACACCACTGTATGTAAAATTCCAAGGTGATTTATACAAAGAACATCATCAGCTACTCCACAAATTCATACATTTTTGTACAGTCTACATGTATATTACAAGTAACTTTACATGTGATCAACAACCAAAACCAAACAAAAACAAACAAAAACAAAAACAAAAAACACAATGAAAATGGAAGGCTAGTCACTTCACAATGTGGAGGTTTATCTCACCTTAAATGAACTATGTACAAGTGTTTCATCAAGATCGATGACTATGCAGTTTTTATTGGCGTCGCTGTGTCGTAACGGTGGCAACAGGTATTTGTGAGTGGTCTGTAGAGGAAGGAAGTACACCAGAAATGAAACAAAGTTGACAATAAAGTAAGGTAGAAAACTTTAGAGCAACTCGGGTGAAAAGACATCACACATTCAGCAAAATAAAAAAATATGAACACATCTGGTTTAATTCTGTTTTCATCCAAGGAGGGCCTTTTTTAATTTCCATTTTCCATGATGCCCACCCCCCCCCCCCCAATTTTTTTTTTTAGATGGCTTCGCTGACAATGGGGGGGTCCCCAAATCAATTCAAAACATGAAGTACACAGAATGACTGCCCAGGAGGCATTTCTTTCCCTTGTATTGTATATGGAGTATTTGGAAAAAAAGAAAGGGAACAAATTAAATAAAAGAAAAGAGGCGACCTCGAAAAAGGAGGCAGATAGGGACCCAAAATGCTCATTATTACAATTTTGACTTGCACTGTTGCTATGGACTGACCAATCAGGATCAAGGATTCAGCTTTGCTTTAAGATAAAACAGTTATGTCACCTACATATACATGTATGTGTACTCTGCAGACTTAAGTGGACCCTTAAGATGATTTCACCAATGAACCATACCACATGACAGGGATCGAAATACCGCTGGGTCGAGTCCAGTGATTTGAGCATTGGTCTAGTGAACTCTTGACCAAACTAGTCCGGTGGTCAAGTGATTTTTTTCTTAAACTGTGCAAATTCTAACACTAAAGTCCATTTTTTTTCTAAATCTGGTGAACTGAAAAAGCCCCATCATTTCTGGAATGGCCATTTTTAGTTTTGAGGCAGGGAGTTTCAATCTAAACAGCATTTCTAACCCCTCCCCCAACAAGGTCGGCAAAGGGGAAAAAATTGAAACAGCACACTCATTCAAAACACTGTGTGTTCTTATTTTTACCATTGGTCTTGTGAAATACCTTCCTGTCTAGTAAAATTGTTGTGCTACTATAGCCCAGCTGTCTAGTAGATTTTTACCTGAAATTCAACCCCTGCATGATCTAGCCAACGCAATCCCACATAGTGAACAAAATCGCACGCCAAGAATCGGATTCTTTTATAAATTCTGTTTTATCAGGACTGTGACTCTTTCAGTCTTCTAACACACTATACTAGTACTATAGCGTTTACATTATTGGTGTTGATCAGCATGGCCCATGATGCACTTGTGATAAGCCCATCTTCACATTCCACGTGAGATACTGTGTGTGGCTGCTCACGCACATGTAGTAGAACTAATGAAAATTATGCTGTGACGGAATCTTTGATGAGACTAAATATCGAAGGATTACGTTCAGAAAGGCAGTTATACATGTAGTAGGGGGATGGCTTGTAAGGTTGAATGCTGGTGTGCATCCAGATAGCATTTTACAGTACGGTTCCACTTGAAATGACTGGCCCATGCGCAGTGCGGTATATCCACATTGATGTTCATGGCCATGCTGAACGCTCCTGAAAAACCTGAGTCTTTATTAAAAGCCTGATCTCCTCCATCCTAGCGATTAACCCTTTGCGTACGGATGACGTCTGTGGATGCAAACAAAAAGAAAAGTGCCACCAGGTGGGATGACGCCATTGGCCGCCGTCTGTGCAGTTTCAATCCATTGTTGGATTATTGTTTATGATACGCTTGACTGCACAAACACATTGTAGCGGTTCGATTTAGCTGCCAGAACCGCCGCGACACCCTGACGTCTCCCGTAAAATACCGTGCCCAAGGGGTTAATTAATTCTTCGTACAAAAAATGCCCAAACACACATTTATTACTCAACAAGTGCGAAATACAGTAGTCGTAAAAAGGCGCATTGAAGGGCAAATTTGATGGAAACGATGACTTACAAAACAAGCAAGAAACACCAATGCAGAAGCAAACAAATGCCCATGTTTACATTGTCCACTTGGCTTTATTACCAAAACAAAGTGCACCAACCCCACTGTCCGGTGATTCAGGTTGACAGCATTGGTTAAAATCAGGATGTGTTGTACATATGTACATGTAGCATATAGAGCAAAGGTTTCGGCAAAACAAAAAAAACTGACTGGGTGCAGTACTAAAACCTTGCATCCATTGAGTTATGCTTTGCATTTTAATTCAAGCAATTTGAACCAGATCTTCAAAGATACCAATCAGACACTATTTTAGCAGAACAGTAACATCAGTTCAAGTCAACTTTTTAAATTCCTTTCAAATGCTATCTGCATGTACATGTCCAGATATAAAGTGCATTCAACCTAAATGGATCTACATACATACATAGTACACTGATCTACATGTACATATATCTGCACTGTGGCCACAAAGTTGACTAACTTTGCTGTGATAGTCCCTTATTTTATCACATACTCGGGTCAATGTTCCCAGGGGTCATTCCATAAATTTGGGGTCAAATTTTGGTATCCCTGTTACATCTGACATGTACATGTATAAGATTTTGCAATTCATCAGGACACCTTCTTTAACCCTACATTTGTGTAACTACCCCAAGCCTTACAAACTCCAACAGTAGGTTTTGTCTAATTTTGATGGGTTCAGTCCTGTAGGGCCTTGAATTGACACCATTACTTTACATGGAGCTAGCTACATGATGATGCCCCAATTTGTCTAATTAGACAAATTGGGGCATCATGTACAATGTAGCTCCATGTAAAGTAAAAGTCCAAAGAATGTGCCATACATGTGTACATGTAGGTTTACGTATACTGCACACTGTTGGATTTTGACAGGTTGAGGAAGCCTCCTGGTAAAAATGCCTAGGGGGTTATTAGGGTTAATGCCTTCTTTCTCCAAGAGTAATTACAGATACATGTATGTATGGCAAAGTACATGTACCTGCCAAACAAGTAAAAACAGTGTGAACTAAATATTAATGATACATTGTACTTGATGGGAAATTACACAGGTCAGGTGTAACAGGGACACCAACAAATTTCACACTTTTCGACCCTAAATTTATAGAATGACCAACGGATTACACATACATGTACTCCATTGGGCACACAATGCACCACTGTTCTGCCATGTACAATGTGTGTACATGTACTTGTCAGTGTTGTAGTCGAGACCTTCATGTCCGAGACCGAGACCGAGACCGAGGCTTTCGAGACCGAGACCAAGGCTTTCGAGACCGAGACCAACACTTCCGAGACCGAGACTTTTGCAGGCCGAGGCCGAGACCACAACTTCTGAGACCGAGACCGAGACCGAGACCAAGACCAAAACAAATATTTAAAAATGTATGGTGTTCAATAAAGCCGATTTCCCTGATGGGGTGTTGTGCCCTGCTTTTGATGAAAAGGTTAAAAAACACGTGGATGATTATTTGTGCTAACTCGTACGAAAGATGTACATTGGGATCATCTCATAAATTGATGTGTACATGTATTCAAAACACTGAAGAAAAATCAAATTAAAACGTGGAATACTGCTTTAAGAATGTATGTGAAAAATTTATTGAAAAATAACTCGATGGCATCACATGCAGTTTTATTTCAAACAAACTCTGACTGGGAGAGATCGGAGATTTTTAAATCCAGTTTCCTATTTTTTTCAACCGAATAACAGTTATTTGATTTCATCGGAAGTTCCCATCCAGCTATAAACAGTCACGCCAACAAAAAGTGATGAGTGGGTATAGTTTGCAGGATTCAGTGACCACTGGGTTTTTACAAAAACTCACTCCAGAGCTGTAATGTGGGGGAAAATAGTGAAATACATGGGCGATGCACATCCGCGGGTACCAGTCGTCTAGCCGCATATACTGGTCTCCCGTCCTTTCCAGCTTCAATCTAATTTTTCTCCATGAAAACTTGCACTTACAACGTCGTTTATGTTTGGAATGAAGATTAGATTTGTGTGGCGCATCGCACATATTTTTGCTGTGGTCTCGACGGGTCTCGAGGGTAAAACCCGAGACCGTGGCATCCGAGACCGAGACCCCAGCATTGGAGACCGAGACCCCAGCATTGGAGACCGAGACCCTAGCATTGGAGACCGAGACCAGCCCTCCCGAGACCGAGACTTTGTTAGGACTAGACCAAGACCGAGACCGAGACCTCAAAAAAGGTCTTGAGACGAGTTTGAGACCGAGACCAGGTCTCGAGACCTACAACACTGGTACTTGTACATTAATTAAGCTACACATTCCTATTAGTGTGTACTGCACTATGACTGCACAGACCATGCATCATTAGCAAATATGCATGAAATTGAATGACACCCGTCGATGTAATTTATTGCTCAGCTGTTTTGAATACTACTCATTATTACAATAAATCTGTAAATGTAAATTTATAGACAACTGCAACTTTACATGTAGCTACACTGGAAGTGCTTGTGTCAACAAACTTTTGCATTGCTGCATACCCTCATTGCCTAAGAATAACATTTGTACAGAAATCAAATTTTTTCTATTGTATATATTTGCCTTCGGGTCAGGATCCACCAAGTGCCAGTGTATGCTCAACTGATGTACATTGTACATTGTACAATCAGGCATGGATTAAGTGCTCATAGGCCCTAGGCGCAGTTTTTTGCCGGTATTTTTTTTAGTAAAATTCCGTGAAAACAACGGTGTTAATTAAACCAAAAAAAACACATATTTGTAACTGTCAACTTTATTGTGCGAGCAGTATTTGCAAAATACATGTAGGATTTCGTCTGACACACATAGTCCTTCCTGGGGATATTGGCGCACACGGAGTTGCGGTGACAGAGTTTTGTTTTTCAGTTTTTTCGACTGCAAAGCCTTCCACTTTGGCATGATGGCCCACTGCCTGTCACAGACAAGACAGAGGGAAATGCACAATCAGCGCATGCAGCGCGCACAACACACAATTCATTCAGCTGGTACCGGCACTCTTTGCTTCCTACATTGGTTTTATTCATACATCGCTAGCGCTGGGTACCAGCACGCAGCGCATGGTGTGACCTCGTATCCATGGCTGCATTCGAGCAACACACGCCCGGACAGCAGCCGTTCACTCACCTTGAAATCAAGTCACTAATTAACCGGGATACTATCGGGGTTTGCAGCTACATGTACATGTACCGCGCGCATGCATTCCCGGGGTTATACTAAAAATGAACAACACAGCGAACAGATCCATGCATTACATATTCGTACTGCTGTCCGCCGCGCAGATTGGGATCGGCACCGAGGGATCATGATTGAAAGCAGCGTTTGTTTACCGTTTTTGTTTTGTTTTTTGTCGAATTTTGAGAGGAATTTGAGAGGTATTCTCCGTAGTTGGTTTTTTTAGGTAAATTTTGAACAAAATGTGTGTTTTCCATTTTATTCTCTTCATTTTTTCCACTTCCGTTCTATTTTCGTGATTCCATGTTCTTAAGCAAATTCCGCGTTTCCGTCCGTGTTCACCGTGATGCGGAAAATTCGGGAGTCTGACAGTGCCTACTGTGTCTATTGGGTAATCCGGGCCTGTGTACAATCTACGTGTACAACTCTTTCTGAATGCAGTGTTTAATAGTAATGCTTGCTAATCAGACTGAAAGTGCAGAGTGTACATGTGTTGGCTGTACGTACATGTACATGTATATATGGACTCTGTCAACACAAATTTGTTGAAAAAATGTTGCAGCAGAATTTCTAAAAACTTGCCAGTAAGAAAGTGCTGAAACTTGGTATATCTCTTACACAACGTGACTTAATTTTTCTGCAACAAGGGTCGTAATTCCATTATTTGAATTTTGTTTCTCTACACCTTTAATTCTATATACATACATACATGTACGTGTACATGTATCAAAAACATTTCATAAAGAAAGTCTTGTGTTCCCGACACTGGCCAAATTGTAACTTTTTCCAAGTGTGTATTTCACATTCTTTTTTTCCTGTGTGCTTTTGTTTACAAACAAAGCAACTACATGTAGGAAGCGCCTCATATGCAGTTGACAACGCAGCTTATCTAATGCTAAACAAATTCGCAATTCAAGTTGAAAGTTGGTACACCCAGGGACACAGCATCTTTAAGGAGTAATAACATATACTGTATGGCAATGTATATGTATGTGCAACAAGATTTCTTTTAGCAATTTCTCTAACTCAAAAAAATTACAGTTATCCTGACAAACTACATGTACAGAATGTATCAACAGCAAAACGACACCTACCGGGCAGCTAGGGGCATAACTTGATGCGGGTTCATGCAGCTGAAATGAGGAAATGGACACACAGTTGAGGAAATCAAACACAGCAAACCAGGACAATATTCACAACACAAACAAAAACAGCATGTACATTTTGTACGTACAGTCAGACTTGGGTGTGTGCAATGAATACATGTGAGGTGCGGCATAATACTGGGTTATCCCCTCAGCAAAATGCACAATCCCTGTACAATGCATCAATACATGTATTATATGTTGGGAGAGGGGGATGGGAGGGAGAACAGGCAGGCAGGGAGCATGGACAATTTGAATGACTGATGCTAAATAAGTAGCACTGACATTTTCCCGCTTTAAGTACTTCCCAATTTACATAGGGCACTGTTCAGTCAACCTACGTGTACACTGTACATGCATTTGCACATAGAAACTTTTACAGATGGCTTGCTGTACATGCTGTTTTTCATTAGTTTTCAACACTACATATTTTTTTTATAGACTTTGATACAAAACTACACTGCATGCTGTGTACAATAACACACTGAAAAAGTTCAACACTGGCTGTACGAAGTGCACAATACAGCAAGTGCAAAGCAGTCAACTCAGTCTACATGTACAGTCGTACAATGTACATGTATGTACAATGTACATACGTACATGTCATGTGTCCTAGGAGTCTGAAAGTTGTTGATTGATGTACATGTACATTGTACATACTGGTACTTGTACAACTGCAGGACATTTGCTAATTGTGCTAGATTAAAAACTGGGGTGTACATGTGTAAGAGCATTTCGTTTATTTTTATAAGAGAGAATATTTTGCACTGAAAAACCAAATCTGCATTAGAAATAACTTTCAAGTGGATGAGGGCCTAGTGGAAAACACATGCCTGATTTTTTTTTGGGGGGGGGGGGGGGGAGTTGTACTGGCCCAATTTTTAATTTTTGTTTTTTTTAGACCAGGGCTTAGACCTTCATGTACAGAGTATGACCTCCACAGTAATGTAACTGCACTGTAGGCTTGGGCGGTATCGAATTCCAGGGGTCCGCGATTTACATTTCAAAAATACCACGGTATTCACTAAAACCGGGTATTGTTTAAATTGGGGTATTACTTAGGTCATCAAAAAAACTAAACGCCACAGAGCACGCACATCTGCAACAGTATTATGTTAACAACTTGCAAAAACTCCTATGCTTTAGTGACAATATTAAATCTATTTGTTTCGAAAAATATATCAACGTGATTGATTAAAACAAAAGCTGACTTTTTGTAGTACATTATTGTTGTACATTACTTATTGTTGTTTATAACATTTGTTAAAAATACCTATCGTCAACGACCCTGGCAATCGTGCATATTATGCCTCGCGTATTCACGAACATGTGCTTTGCAGTTGGTACCCTGCAGCAACAGTGATTCACTCCAACACTGCTAGCGCAACAACAGCACCCGGCGCTAGTGCTGTAGTCCGCAAGCCCACTGTATTGCTCAATGGCCGCTGCAGCCTCCACATTACCTCTCTATCCATGCGTCCTACGGCCTCCATGGCGTAGACTACTACGGTTGCGCCTGCTTACATCATGCTCGTACCAGTTTTACGTACGTTCGCGTATCGTGTGGAGTGCAAAGATGGTGGACGGTGTTGTCAACTTGAGCAGCCAATGCAAGTTCTGATTTTTATTCTGTGGGCAATCCCCCAGGGAGTGAATTATTTCAGAATTATTTTTGTTCTCGTGCCAGCACTAAAAGTTCACAACACAGTTTATAGAGTAACAGCTTGCCTGGTAGAGACAATCACGAAGTGTCAACTTACAATCAGACCAGACCGCTGGCAAGAATCGAGGTGGCCCCAAACCATGAATGAGATGTGACCCGAACGTCTTTTAGATGGCTAATCAGACGGTTTTAAAATGACGTACGGCTCGATGCATATGCATCCCATGCTCCGGCCCACATCACACCACAAACCATGGGGGAAAGCACGAGTAGTTTGTTGAGTATTACGTGCGCATAAGGGAATTTACGGCCTTTGTCTTACGCTTTTTGGGAATGTTTTGTTAAATTTTCCTGGACGGCATTTGCAAGGTTCAGCACAGTCCCTTCGTATTTGCACCTTTCGAATACATGTACATGTACACGTACACACCACACACATAATACATTTTATACATATGACATCGGTCCATGACTGAACAAGCCTGGGGTGTGTTTCGGCAGTCATTTTACAAAGACCCGATTTGGTTTTTTCTCGTCGCTAATTTTTTTGGCAGTTATAATCCGGCAAAAAATAGGCATGATACAAATCCCCAAAACAATTAACCAAAGAGACAATTGGTTATTCAGCCAAAACGCGCCCCTGTGTAAAACATTGTTGAAACTTTCTGTCCCCCAGACACTACAGTTACCAAGTCGAGCTCCACAATTAGGTCTTATCTTTCCACAGCAAGGCAGACATAACACTGGATGATTGGAGAATGGAGTCAACTGTGAATGCGGTTGTTTTTCTTTATCTTTGAAAGGGTTTTTGCAAACATTCTGAACATTAGGGGGAATACTGCGGTATTGAAATTCCAAACCGAGTTCGCCGGTATTTCGGTATTTATGGATCAGTCGGTATTGTCCGGTATTAAAAAAAAAGTCACTATACGGTAATACCGAAATACCGCCCAAGCCTACTGCACTGCTTACAATTTATTTGATAATAAAAAAAAAACAAGACGTGTACAAAAATAAAAGTTAACGATCATGAACTCTTCCAGTACTGTGGCATACATTACACGAGAAAAAAAAAAAATAAATTTATTGCAATGTTGTTTCCTACATGTATGTATGTACATGTGACCATTTTTTGGAAAACCGGTACCAATGAAAAGCAAATTCTGTGATGTCCAAAACAGGTTTCACTGTGACGTTCATGGTTACCCTGACCTGCTTTATCCCTGGTACATGTACATGTATGTCTAATGGTTCCATCAATAATTCAAACTGACATGAGCCCGAAAAAGGCCAGAACCGTTCTTTTCTTTTTACCTTCTGTCCATTTTCCTCAGGAGGTGATACTGTGGTGGGAGGTGTTCGACTCGACGACCCGAAGCAACAGAAGAATGAACTTAGTATGCTCCGACTCCTTGGCTTTCTCGCTGTTGTTTGTGCTGGTGAAGAGATGAGGGAAAAAGAGTCAAATGGTTATTCATATCTTTCAGAGTAATTACAAAGAAGTCATTACCTGCACAATGGTGGAGTCAAGCTCTTAGTGTTAATCCAACGGAGCTTATTGGTGCATGTACATTGTAGTACAGGGTAACACCATTCCTACATGAAACAAGAAATGGAAATTAAAGATGTACATAAAAAGTATATGTATATCATTGTTCTTTTAAAAAAAAAAAAAAAAAAAAAAAAAAAAATATTTAAAACGACTTTTTTTCTTCTACAATAATTTCTTTTAATATTTCACGTTAACGAAAAAAAAATCTTATTTTTTTGGGTGCCTGCAACCCTCCAGGAGGTTTGCAATCTTGGTTGCTGTCGCACATCTAATGCACACAAAGATACCCTAAATTGTTAGGCCGCATTGAATAATTTGACATTTGTAAATTATCTGACAACAAAATGTGGGTGGGCTTTTACAGTTGATATTTTGTTCAATAGTTTATTACATTGCTAAAAAAATTGCAATTTTTTTTTTTAAATCGGGGTGAAACTGGAAGAGGATGGACAGTGTATCTTTAATGTAAACTGCTGACTTCAAAACACATCATTCCATTAAAACCCTAACCCTGCCAGACACAGCATAGTGCATCTGTGATGACAGCTCCACTTTGCTGGACTCTGCACACATCAATGTGACCAAGTACATGTACATGTACATGTACATGTACATGTGTATGCAATCTGATGTGTCTGTCAGGGTTCTAGCAAACATGCCCTGGAGGGTTATAAAACAAATTATTTCCCTTGTTTCCTGCTGTGTGAAAGAGGAAACTGAGCCTTGAATGAGTAAATAACCACCTTCATACTAATTGCAGGGTAGTTTGTTGTGGTCACCTTCCCATTACAGAATAATGTTAATGTTGTCAAAGTCAAACAAACCACAGGAATGTTTCTAGGGTTACCCAACCACAGAGCAAGGACCAATGGGCCATTCCAAGGATGGCTGCTGGCTAATAAAAAAGTTCCTAAATCAACCTTAAAAGTAGTGTACACGATTGGTGATCCTCCAATTTTTTTTAATGAATTATTACAAAATACCTTACTAGACTGTAAAGCCGTGTCCGCACTGGACTTTTTTTTGGAAGGTTTTACTGAGACGATGGTAAATTGAAAAATGGTCAAATGTGACCACTGTCCACACTTGGACTTTCGACACGGGAACATTTTACCGAGACCATGGGAGAAGTAACCGAGCTATCAATATAACGACTCATGAGGGCGCTTTGCATGACCTTTCTACATTGACCCGATTGACCCAAATCACGCCTGCCTTTTCATTTTTCTGGCCGATTTGTACACGCAGGCCTACGTCTTTAGCACCAATCAAACTTCCGACTGTATCAATATTAAAATCTGCCATGATTGCTACCAAAAGAGGAACAACGCACTGGAATTTGGAAACTTGCCACATATGCATTGCACCACGGTGAAACAATGCAAAGCGCATGCGTGGTTTCCCTGTGAAGCATGACTTTGCGCTCAGGCCGGATGTACATGTACGCTTTCCTGAGCCGCTTTTACCGACTCGCACTGTCCGCACTGGACTTATCGTCCCGGGAAAAGTTACCTGGGCACTTTTCCTGGGCAGCAGTAGCCCAGTAGAAGTAACCGCTGGACTCAGGAAAAGTAACTGAGAGTAAAACGTCCTAGGCTGTCCGCACTGGACTTAAAATGGGAAAAGTACCCATCGTCTCAGTATTAAGTTTTACACAAAAAAGTCCAGTGCGGACAGGGCTTTAGTTAACCCTCCTATTCTCAAGGCCAAAATGGAGCCAGCTACCCTAAATATCAAAACCTACATGTACATGTATCAAGTGATAGGTTGAAACACACAAACTGTGAGAGTTGGTGTTTAGAGTTTTTGATAGGCTGTGATACATGTACATGTACAATGTAGTTAGTATAGGGTTTTAATAGTAGTCTCAATCATCCTGTGAAATGATAGCAATAGGTGTGCTGTCGTTGTCAGGAAAAGTGGAAATTTATATAGTTTTTCAATGATTTCCAGCTGGAAATCGTTTGAAAACTGCCCTGTAGCCTTTAGTCAAGGCGCGTGTGGCTACCCGGACGAGTGGCACGCCCCGGACATGCTGTCATATTTGGGGCACGCCAGGTACACGCGCGCCTTGACTAAAGGCTATCATCCGCCAGACGGTTGAAAACGAGCGTCGTTTTTCTCTCGTTTTTTTCCACCATCCAACAACGCAAAACTTTGAACAGGTCAGTGGAACGATATTTCCTATAAAATACTAACCCCCAAATCTGCCAATTTCTGAAAATTGCAACAATTACCAATCATGTACATTGTACAGAACGTCCTTGGGGTAAAGTACAATATACTAGAAAGTACTACAAACATGTACATGTACAATGTACATGTGTGTAATTTCCAATATGCTCATGTTGTACATGTACATGTACATGTACTTTTAGTGCATAGTTTACTAGTAGTAGTAGTAGTAGTACAGTGTACATGTATTTTGTAGCTTTAGGTGAGGTTAGGGTTTTAATAATTCTGTTGACCAATGCCAGCCATACATGTACAGTATGATGGGCAGAAAAATTAAAGTTGTTAAAAAGAGCGTCATAAAGTGGAAGTCTTCTAAAAGCATTATCAAACTCACAACACCACCTACATTTGTACATGTACAGAAAGATCCTGGAAGGATTTATGTCAGGAACCTCATCACTTTTTTCAGGTCATTCAAATTGGAAAGTAGTGTGTAGTGGAGTAGCCTATTTTTATTTTTTTCATTTAACAATTTAAAATTCTGGAGGTTGAAACAACTTTTTGTCAAATCAGAAACTCCATGTGCATGTACATGTGCCACGGGTGAGATTTGACAACAATATTTAAAAAAACCATGAAATCCGCAGTGTTTGGAGGTCACCGAGAACCTTAGAGCAATGTACATGTAGGATCTATGGTTTGTATTTTCCTAAAGGCACTCCTTTACCCTAACCCCCTTCAATGTTATTCGTACAGCCCTGCTAAATCCAACAATTTCCAACAAATCTGAAATGAGACAAAATCCAACAGTAAATTTGGTTGGATTCTGCAGTGTACCACCTACATTTGTACACACCAGCCATGGCAATTTTGCAGGTATTCCTGTTGAATCCAACAGAATACAACAGGTATTGGCTTGTATCAGCCCTGCCAAATCCAACAAAATTCAACTGAAATTGTACTAGAAAAATCTGACAGGTACATGTATGCTTCCTTGCTCTATGAGCTAACCCTGCTAAATATGACAAATGACAACAGCTTTTTACAATTGATGGATTTTGTTGGACATACATGTAGCAGGGTTAAGGCTACTGTACATACATGTACATTTTACATGTACACTCCTCTAACCAAAGCAATTCACTTGGTCTTTTTGAAATGCAATTTATAGAATGTACGCAATCAGGCTCTTACCATCCAGGGGCCTTTATTTGGTAGATATTTATGGAGGAGGCCAGCCATGCGTGATACTGATGTGTATTATGGGCCAGTTACAGTGGACCTGGCCAGATGTGGTTTGTGGTTGTTCCTGTATTGCTATTTCCCTTAGGCCAAAACAGAAAATTGTTTGGTTGTCCTCCACACCCCTTCGCCTTTTTTTTTTTAAAACCATACACAAAGTAAAACAAACACAAATGTTGTTAGGCCGATAAACAGTTTAATATACGTAATATGGCTGCCTCTTCAGGGATGGCCGCCGGGTCCTTTACTCCATCCGAACAACACATACCGTAGCCCTAAGGCTGCCAGTGCTGATGACACTACATTTGTACATGTATTTCCTGGGACTCAACAATGTCACTCTATGGACCACTTTTTGGTGGACACGATCTTTGTGTGTTTCAGCTGTATTTGAGCTGGCTCAACATTCGACCAAAAAACCCCACGAAGTTTCGATGTGGTAGCCACACTGCACATACAATCAAACAAGATGCTCGGCTTCGATACGGCTGACACTGAAACATTTTTATTTTGTACATCATCAGTGTTTGAGAAAAACGATTCAGGACAGTCACATTTTTGGCCCATGTCAATTTGAATGAAAACGCCAAGTATAGGAGGGTTAAAGACTAAAACCATTCTCGATTAGAGAAATGTGCAAAATAGAATAATGAAAGCAACTTGATTGTATAAACCCAAAATTCAGAGAAAAATATTTTGGAAGGCAGATAACAAAACTGAGGAATTACATTTGCATGTTTTCACACATTTGTGCATGTGAACCAGAAATACATGCTACACTTCTGATCTGGACTTCTGTGCTGGACTGCTGGTTAAGGCAGGCACAAGTTGGGATTAATTTAGACTACATGGTCCAGTCACTTACATGTATTTGAATAAAATCTTGCAACAGAACTTTAAATTTGACTTTTGACAAAAGGTTTTGTGTAGCTTGTTTATTATGCACCGACTTGAACAAAATAATAAGATGCCTGTGGTAAAATGGGTTAATATCATACCGTCACAGAATGTGTTTTATTACATCTTCTTTCTCATGCACTGCTTGATTGTGGTGGGTACTGTGAATTTCTTGTTCTTCCAGCCTGGTATAGTAGGTATAGTATAATGCACACTTGCATAAAATTCAAGCCCAGAATGGGAAAAGTAGTTCATTGATCTGCTTTAAAAGGTGTGGTAATGATACCAAAAACAAATAATACTGATTAGTTTCAATCTGAAAAGCTTACTCACTCAGTGATGGAAATAGCTGGATTCGCATCGTAAAATGCGATACATTTTGCACGAAAAGCGAGGCAAACTTGAAAGTGATTAGCCATTTTTTGCGAATCAAAATTTCTGATAAGATCATGCAGAACGACAGCCGACAGCGGACATCCATATCCCTACTATACCTATGCAGTGTGACGACGGAAACTTTGGATATAAAATAATAAATCGGACTCGACGCGATTCCACAAATACACCATTTTTATCTGATCCGTTCGATTGTTTGGCAAACACACTGACTGGCGCAATCTCACCCCCGATGGATCTTCGGTTTCTTTCAAAGTTAATTGCGCGATAAGGACTAGTTTGGGAAACGAGGTTGCTGCAGTTTTGTGTGGTGATAAGCACGTGTAGTTTGGTACAGTACCATAAGGGCGCAGCGCAGATACTCCATACACTTTACGGTGCATGTTCGGTACGGTTGATGTTTATGCCGACATTAACCCTAACCCACTAGACCCTTTTTGCTAGGAACCATCCTCAATCCTCCAAAATCCTCTGATTTCCCTACCCAAAAAATGCATTCATCCTCAATCCTCCAAAATCCTCCAAATTTTTGCATTTGTGTTAAAAATGAAAGGTACCCAGATCCTCAATCCTTCAAAATCCTCAAACTCGTAAAAATAGTACTAAGAAGGGGGAAGGGGTGGGGGGGGGGGGGGGGGGGGGTGGCTCATATCTTTGAATTGAATGTGCATTATTGCAGTCACATTGTAATCATTGCCTTTAGGAAAGGGGAGGGTAGGGATGTATGGGTAGGTGTGTGAGGGATAACAGGCAGGGAATAGGGTATGGATTTTTTTTTAATTTTTTTTTTTATTTTTTTTTGATTTTTTTTTGATTTTTTTGATTTGTTTTTGCTTGGTTGGATGCTGGGTCGGATGCTCGTTTGGATGATGGGTTCGATGCAGGGATAGATGCTGAATTGGATGTGGGGTGGATGATGGGTTAGATGCTAGGCTGGATGGTGGGTTCGATGCTGGGTCGGATGCTGGGTCAGATGCTAGGCTGGATGGTGGGTTCGATGCAGGGATAGATGCTGAATTGGATGTGGGGTGGATGATGGGTTAGATGCTAGGCTGGATGGTGGGTTCGATGCAGGGTTGGATGCTGGGCTGGATGTGTGGTAGATGATAGACAGGATGCTAGGGTAGATGCTGAGGTGGATGGCGAACTTCATTTGACAGGGTCAGACTTCTATTCAGAGGATGTGGTGGTGGTTGAGGTTGTGCTCCTGCCGTCCCGCCTGGTGGCTGCGTGGTACAAAGTGAAGCACTTTCCAGGGCAGAGGTGCACCCCACAGACGAGACAACCTTTTCGCGTGGTCCTGGTGCGGCCTTTCTTGGTGACTCCCTCATGAAGTCTGCACCACTTGCACCACTTGGGGTAAAGACCGGGCATCTTCACACAGAAATGGCCACTGATGTTGCAACTGGATGTGGGTGTTGACAGCCTGACTTGTTGTTCAGCACCACCCTGGGCGTAGCCATCAATGAGCTCGGTAGCCAGCTGGACAACGAATGATGAATGGGTCAGCACCTTGGTGGGATGGTCGGACGTGTGGTTGTCTGTCTCGGTGGATGTTTCAGAGGCATCTTTGCAGTGGTGCTGCTTGTAACATATCCACGAATTTACCCTAGAAACATCCATCAGGAAGTACACGATCTTTTTCCACCAAAATTGAGCCTTCCTGCTGCAGGTGTGGTATGCGCGAAACTGGTCGTTGCGGTCAACACCACCCATGAATTTGACATAATCACACACTTGAGGTGGAGCAGGGATGACAGTGGTGGTGAGCCGGCCAGTAACTTCACTGGGAACCTTCCGCTTTACTTTGTGAACCTCTGGGTCCCGCCATCCCTGATGACCAGTAGAGAGGGTCAGCATGGTCTTGCTGTCCTTCCAGGCGGTGACGATGACTGGGCCATTTTGTCTTGCGTAGAAGGTTCCCTTGGGTGCCTTCTTCATCAGGGTGATTCGGTCACGCTTGGGATTGTCAGCCACATTCAGGAGCTCCCTTGGTAGCCCCTTGCTATTGGCCATCACAGCCCCTGTCAGGTAGATCTTGGATCTCAGTAACTCCCTTGCGAGAGTTACTGATGTATAAAGCCTATCTGTGTACAGATGGTGATGGAGACTCCGGTGGTGTTTGGTGATGGTAGTGACAATGGCCGACATAGTGGTGGTTTTGTGGGGATGCGTCAGGAAATTTAGAATAAATCCGGTGCTTGACTCGGCCAGGGCATAGACTTTAAAGCCAACACGTATGGGTTTTAGCGGCATGAAAAATTTCTTTACATTTGCCTTGAAGCCTCGGTACTTGATCATGGCTTCATCCACAGTCAGCTCTCGGCGGGCGTTGTAGCGTTCGCGGCATCTCTTCCGCACTTCATCCCACAAGGGCTGAAGGGGATAAACTGGGTGGGCCTTCATGAACAAGTACCGGTGTCCTCTGTCCTTGATAAGTTGGGGATCTTTAGAGGGGTCGTTGCAAACCCAGTACTGGTTGAGAAGCTCGAACCGGTTTCTTGTCATTGTGCTGCTTATTAGGCGGTTATTTAGCCCAGGATGTGTTGACCAATAATCACGATATGAGGGCATTTTGGTGACACCCATCAGAAAGTGAATTCCGACAAAGGCCCTCATCTCAGCGATGCTCGTCAACTTCTGCCTTGCACTACGCAGCTTGATGTTGGTCCACTCGACAATGGAGGAGAGAAGGGCCAAGGGAAAAAACCTCACAAAATAGTAGAGTGGGGAGTCGCTCTTGTGGAAGGACGGGCCTGGTGGTGTTGGACCCTTGAAGCGGTGAATTGGTATATCGCTTAGGCTCCTTGTCCATCCGTCTTTGCTTGCTGGGTATTGTGGTTGATATACTGAGGGGGGATCTGGGTCATTGTCGGACATTGGCTCCACGGTTTTCTTTGCCCTTTTCTTTTTCTTTGGTAGCTTCCTTGTGGGTGGGGGCTCGGAGATGTCACTAACATCATCATCATCATCATCATCCTCATCCTCATCTTCCTCCTCGTCATCCAACTTTGCGTACTCTCCTTCCTCATCCTCATCCTCTTCTTCGTCTTCATCTTCATCCTCCCAAGAAAGATTATCTGATGCCTCGCAGGAACCATCAGCCTCCTTGGCAGCTCTCACTGCATCGTCTAGAAATTCCTCTTCGCTGTCAGATGAGCTGCACACCAGAGCACGGTAATGACGACGGCTCATTGTTACACCAGACTCCTTCGCACTAGCTCGTATAGCTGCCCGTAGCTGTGCCTCTTCTGTCACGGCTGTATGCCTCTGTGATTGGGCTCTTCCCTTCCCACGTTTCCCATCTCCAGCACTGACGCTCTTTTTCTTGCCCTTCTGCACGTCCTGGCCCTTCTTCGTCTTCTTTTTCATTTTCTCCACTTCATCAGAACCAGTCAGCTCTAACCCATCCGACTCCTCTGTCTTCTTCTTCTTCATCTTCATCTTCATCTTCTTCTTCTTCTTCTTCTCCTCCCCCTCTTCTTCCTCGTCAGAACTAGTCAGCTCCAACCCATCCGACTCCTCTTTCTTCTTCTTCATCTTCATTTTCTTTTTCTTCTTCTTCTTCTTCTCCTCCTCCTCTTCCTCCTCGTCAGAACCGGTCAGCTTCAACCCATCCGACTCCTCTTTCTTCTTCATCTTCATTTTCTTCTTTTTCTTCATCTTCTCCTCTTCCTCATCAGAACTGGTCAGCTCCAACCCAGCCGACATATATTTCTTCTTCACCCTCGTTTTCTTCTTCTTTCCTTCCTCCTCAAAGACTGACAGCACATCCTCCTCCTTGCCTTTTCTTTCCTTCTTTCTCTTCCGACTTTCCTTCTTACCCATGACGGAAGAAAGAAAAATACTACTCTCTTCTCTAGATAACGAACTTTGCAATGCTTGCACTTCTCTCATGATCAAGGCTGTTCAAATATGAACTGGGGACGAGTAGCATTTTTCACTTGTATTTATAGGAAAACTGGCTAGAATATTACATAACATTACATTGTCAAAACCTATCATTTGCTGAATGCTTTATTGAAATGCAAAGTTATATATATTACATAATTTTATAATTTCAAAGTGAAACCTTTCTCATATAATACTTACCTGGTTGTAAATGGAACTGTCCACAAGGTTTACAATTACACAATGTGAAATATAGTTCAGGTCAGAAGAAAGTGCAGTATAGGGAGTGCATTACTTATTACCGATAAACAATTATTACCCCCCCCCCCCCTTTGACCTCCTCGACCCCCTCTACCCACTGGACCCACAACCCCTCGACTTACACTCACAAAGCACACACACACACACTTTGTTAGCATTCCTCAAGGGGTTGTGGGTCGTGGGGTCAAGGAAGTTTTAGAACCCTGGAAGACATGTCCTTGAAACAATGTACACAGTGCAATGTGTGGCCTAGTGTACTACTGCTGCATACAGAGTACCACTGCCCAATATTACTGATATTACAGATGGAGTACAGTTAGTTACCTTGAAAAGTAAAAATTCAAATTAAATAGTACCACACAGCAATCCCTTTGACACCAATCCTCCAAAATCCTCTTTTTTTGAAAAATATCATTCATCATCAATCCTCCAAAATCCTCTTTTTTTTAAAAACACCATTCATCCTCAATCCTTCAAAATCCTCCTTGCTTGAAACACCATTCATCCTCAATCCTCCAAAATCCTCTTTTTTTTTAAATACCATTCATCCTCAATCCTCCAAAATCCTCCTTGCTTAAAACACCATTCATCCTCAATCCTCCAAAATCCTCTTTCAAAAAAAATACCATTCATCCTCAATCCTCCAAAATCCTCCAAAACTGCAAAGAGGATTTTGGAGGATTGAGGTGGGTTAGGGTTAACTATACGCTCCATGGTGACACGATTACGTTGGATACGCGTGGGCATGCTACATGTACATACACAGGCGATGCATTTAATTTCACTGTCGGAAAATGGCAGAAATATATGCCATGGTTGAAACAGGAGGATCAGTCGGAGTATATCATCCTATATTTTGCAGATCACAGGAAACCAAAATGAAAACTGGGGGAATTTTTGTACGCTTTCGTGAGGGGAATGGCCGATCCATTTGAGCTATTCGCCGATCCATTCCATCGCGCTATTTATTCATTCACAGACTCAGATATCAGTGCTAAGCTGCATGTACAGCATGCGTGTGTCGTCGAGACTATCAAGAAATTGTTCCTGGAACTCTTGACAATATTTTCAAAAGAACCCTGGCTGGGCTTTTGCAATATTTAACTTCAGGGGCTGAAATGGAAATGTACAAATGTACGTAAACAAGTGAAAAATCTAATTCAGAAAGTACTCTCTGCGGATTGCCTCATTTATTTTGGTTACTTTAATTTTGTTTTATCGGCCAAGTAAAAAAAAAACGCCCGCATCCTTTTTTTAAGCCGCATCCTTCTTTTCTTTTTTTTTCATTTCATTTTTTTCCTCTAAAACAGATTTTTCATGAATTTAAAACGGCCCTCATACTCGTTTTGAAAACCCGGATGATTAGCAGTGTTTTTTTTTACTTGGCCTTATTGTGTAAACATTTTCAACTGGAAAAATATTTTTTACTTTATTTTTGAATAGAACACTTCACATTCACAAATACGCTGTGCAAGAACCAAGACCCAGAATCATGGTGTAATTTGTTTATTTTCTAAATAACAAGAATGCAGTACGTTGCTTATCTTTGGCACACCCATCAATCAATATTAAAAGTTTGATGATAAAAAAATGATAAAATTCCGTTGAGTTTGTCGTGTTTTTTTTTTTTTTGCTAGTCAATTTTATCACATTGCTAATCAAATGAAAATATGATTAGCATAATTTGCTAATAAATTTTTTGGCTTATTTCCATCACTGTCACTGTTTATAAAGAAAAAATACCAGTAGGCCTACCAATCTTCTTGAGAAACATTTCCATCTGAAATGCTGTCCTCTTTAAGAAAATTGTAGTTGAAGACCTCCAAAATATGCTATGGCTTAATTCGATTTCAACAATGGAAATATATATTTTTTTTCCAACAGATATAAAAGAATAAATATAAGAAAATCAAGTCAAGATTACCTAAAAAGCGAAAGCTTGTGTAAGGCATGTCATACATGTACATAACAAAACACATAAAAAAAAACAAGTAAACATTTAGAAACATAAGTTATACAGTGTACATGTGTGCAAGTTATAAATTTACAGAAGTGGAATACATTGTGTACATGTACATGTATAATGTGAAAATAGGGCAATAAGGATAGAGAATCGACAGAAGATGGGTTAAACAGGATTATATGATATTCAAATTAACAGATATAATATTTACCGAAGGTAAAACTTTAGTTTACATTTAAAAGTAGCATAGGAACTTGATCCTTTGAGAGACAGCGGTAAAGTATTCCATATTTTAGGTCCAGAGAATTTAATATTGTTTTGAAAGGCAGATTTTCTATGTTGGGGTATATGGAAATGTAAGTTAGATGATGTTTTAGTATTATAATTATGTAAATTATGATTAAGTATAAACATTTGGCTATAGGAGTGTGGTAGTAGATTATTTAAATATTTATACATAAATACATGTAAAGCTTGTTGGTGTCTGTTAAGGTTACCAATACTTTAAGTACTTTAAGTTTTGTAAAATTGGTTGACTGTGAGCCCTAAATAATGAATGTTATAATTCGAAGAAAAACAAATTGCATAACATATTAGTTTATCTAAGTTCGTACGAAAAGTATTTCCCCAGACAATGTTGCAATAAGAAAAATAAGGAAACTACTAATGAAGTGTAGAGAGTTTTGAGAACTTCAAGAGGAACAATATGTTTAAGTCTAAATGTATGTAAGCACACGTACATATGTACATGTATTAACATGCACAAAATCACTGTCATAGCAGGATGGTTTTTCAGTATTTTTCCTGTGACTCAGATGATTGTTTCAGCTCAAAGTTTCCCATGTATGTTGAGTGACAAAAAATATGAACACTGCCTGCAACCGTTTTGTCAGCTCTACCAATGCATACCATAGTACATGTACATTTTGTACATGTACAGTATGTTTAAATAACACCTGACTCAGTGCTCTTATCAGCAATCTACATGTATTACAAATCTGCCCGTGAACACAGGATTTTTCTCTTGAAAACCCTCTGGAAAGGAAGCATCACACATGGAGAATGTGAATATGATAAGCCCACAAACAAACTCAAAATTCCCAGTGGCCAACAGCAGGGTGCACCAGCAGGAAAACCAAAGTGATGTGTGGTCTTGCCCTCAACCCCAGGTCATCCATAACGGTTTCATGTTTCTCTGTTGCCACAAAAATCAATAGATAATATTTACATGCAACCACAGGAGAATAATGCCAGTACAGCAAACTGATACAGTTGTACATGTACCTGCATGAACTTAATGAGGTCTGGTTCTTCAAACGGATGTTCTTACACTTGTCCATGGTAATCCGTACATTTTATTTGAAAACCTCAAGACATACAAATGGAATACTACGATAAAAGCATCCTGAGCATTAGTTATATTCAGTTACTGAAAACAGGTTGCCAACTACAATGTACATGTATGTCTAGCCTTGTGTTGGTTGATTTCAATAAAAAAAATGGTCTGCTGAAAACATGGGGACTTGTATGAAGTGCTGAAATTGGGTCAAAGGGCTAAAAGGATTCTGGATCAAAAAGTACATGTACCTTTTACTATATTTTGTTGGATTTTGACTGGAGAACTGTGTTGAGCCTTGGAATCATAACTCTACAGGAGCTTGATGATCCATCTGTGTACATGTATGTACACGTATACAAAGAATGTACATGTGTACCATTGGTTTATTGCAAAGTGTAGGATTTTGGCAAATTCAGGATGGAAGGTACATGTAAATGTACATGTAAGGGTTATTTAGTACAGGAAGGGGTTCTGGTGGAATAAAATCCTTCTGAGACCTTTTGACGTGTTTACTGGCTGTTTCCCATTCTGTGATAATGGAATCACTCCACACGTCATTACTAAAAATTTAGGCCAAAAGGTCCTTTATTTAAAATGCCCCAAAAGGACAAAAAAATAAACCATAGGGAAAGGTTAGGAAAAAAGACTTCCAGAAAATAAAATGATTAATAAATGCTTTTTGTGCAAAATGTTAACCACTAAGTCTCAAACACTTTTGAGATTATACACATGTACTTGAGTTACGTGTATATTGATTTTCTGGATAAATTTAATAATAGCTAAATGTGAGAATCTGCAACGACACTTGAAAGTGCACAACTCTTGTATGTGAGGGGATCGTGAAATTCTTCTCAAAGTTGTCTGTCTGGGATTGTACATGTAGGACTTTCACTTACATACATGTACATCCCAAACATGGACCCCAAGGACCTGATACCCGACTTGAAATTCTTCTCTGCCTTCTTCAATATTTTCACTGACATCTAACCCAATTAAACCTCTCACATAATCAATCAAATCTGCCATGTTTCAAGCAGTGAATGAACGACTTGAAAAACGTATAGCTGTTGTATGCACGTACAATGTATGTGGCCGATCGGCGGTCAGTTCGATCCGCTGCAAACTAGCGCAACTGCACTGTACATATACCATACCACAGTTTTCGCATGCACGTTAGCGATAATCGCTGTGTAAAGTTGACGCGATACAGGAAGTTGCATTGTTTACACAGTGGTTTCCGCGTGGTCGCGGTAGTTCTACATGTACATGTACATGGAGGGGCTGTTTCCATTGGACATTTTATCGTCCCGGATGACTTTCCGCGGCTGCACGGATATCTTCCACGACCGCTTTCGGCCTGGTTGTTTTACATCAAGGTCGTGGTAAGTTGACAGGGACGTTAGTATACTGCATGTTTCCATTGGATTTAGTTTTGTATTTCTAAAATTGTGGTAGATTTTGAATTCTAGATACTCTGTGGTGCATTCTGAGCAGTTTTTGACCACTTGGATTGAAAGCCGAGTGACAGATTTTAACCTCATTTTATGGCATGTTTTTCAATAAAAATTTCACAAAATGCTCGAATTTTTTTTTTTTTTTTTACCATTTATTCAGCTGTAAAAGTTTTACATGTACAGTAATTCATCCCCTTCCTGCACACCAAGCAATATGCCATGCCTGGTCGATCAAGTTTTCGGACAGCTTCAGCAAGAGAGTACTTCATCCACTTCCTTCTCCAACCTGTCCCATTTCGAAGCATTTTTTATGCCTTTATCAACAGTTTTTACATGCTCTTGTCCTTTTTCTCGTTCGATGATGTCCTTCCTTTTAGATAGAAAACACGTTTACATGTCCGTATCCCGATGTATTGTATTCATTCACACAAGGAACAAATGCGGAACCAGACATCAGTCTATAGTCAATTGAGGGCGCTATAGCGACTCATTCATAAAACGGCAAGACTGTACATGTACATGTACACAAATGTACGCTACAGAACGCACACGGAGTCTGTGTCCTGCACTTTTTTATGCTACATGTACGTACATGTGTGTATGAATACAAAATACGGAGCCAGACGATGTGTGCTAGCAATATCGGTGGACGATTCCGCGGTCGCCATGGTGGGCCATAGAAAACGAGCCGAATCGCAGATTTTTTCCGCAGTTGGATTAAAAAAAAAAACGCTGAAATCCACGGATCCGCGGAAAAGTTCCATGCCTGTTATACTGATTTATTATACTGAATATTACAATGTAAATGTAGCTACCCTTTTAAAAAAATTGGACATAATTTAGGTGTTAATGGGAGTTGTTTTGAAAAAAAAATGCGTTTCTGCATTTTGAGGCTTACATGTACATGTACATGTACATGTCAAAAAATGGAAAAAAGAAACAAAAATAAAAACATCCACTCCATCTCTAATGACATTCAGTCAGGTAGGCTGACTCTTTCTGGTTTGGGTGTTTTGTTTTTGTTTTGTTTTTTAACTCCTTGAGTACGGATGATGACTAGCTGCAATAGTAAACAGACTAGTACAAGTTGCTTCTGATCCACACTCCCTTACACAGCAGACTTTCTTAACCCCTTGAGTACGGTAATCATAGTGAGGCACCAGGGTGCCTGGGCGGCCTGCAGCCAAGCGAAATGGACACAAGGCTTGTGCAGCCAAGCATAACATACACAATAATCCAACGGTGGATTGAAAGTGCACAAAATGGTGGGTATAGACATCATCCGGCCTGGTGGCAATTGTTTTTGGCGCCATCCGTACGCATGGGGTAAATATATCTTCTGATCATGAACTTCTACAAAATAGACTACCAAATTTGTCATCTTTAGTATTAAAATTTCCCAACAAAGGGCGAATTTAAGTGTATTTCTCCAACTACTAATCCAACCTCCTCTAACATTATGCCCACCCTCTTCAAATTATACGCTTGGCTGCACAAACCTATCTGGCATACCAGCACCCATTATGTAAAAGCCGGGCGCAAGGGGTTAAGCCCCCAAAAGTGAGATCTGAACTTTTTTTACTCGATGCAAGTTCATGTCCAAAAAAATGTCTATAGCCCAATTTATAGAAGAGTCCAACTAGTAACTGACCTAAAGTAATGATCCCTGGCACACATGTATGTCGAGGCATATATGCAAACAGACGTATGACACCAAACCACCGTGGTTGCGCTGAAAATGCGCATGTGCAAAAGCCATATTAGCCTTTTTTAGTCGTCACATTGCGTCAGAATATCGTCGTTTTTATGTTTCGATGTAAAAGGACTGTAATTAAAAAGCATGTGTTTTCCATGTGTCCAACTGAGAGTGATTAACATTTTGTTATGAATGCCCCTCTCCCCTACCCCTCTCCCCTACCCTTCCCATACCCCTCAAACGGCACGAATGAGAGACTATCCCTATTCACTGGTTCCAACAGCACATACCCTTAAAGAAGACTGGCTGTTAACGGGGAACCAGCGGCACATATGGATAAACGTGCATGGTTGTGGACGGTGGTTTGGTGTCATACATGTACATGTACATATGTCTGTTTGTATATTTTACACCTCCATGTACCCCTTACACAATTACTTCTGCAAAGATTTTGCACTTTCTTCGTTGAGTGAATTATTGGTGTTACTGGACATTCGGCCAAGTAAAAAAAAAAGGTTAGCATCCAGGGTTTTTTTTTAAAGGGAGAAGGCGGCAGGGGTCAATTTAGAAAAAAAATTGCATGCACTGGTGCATGTAGACCGAAAAAGTTACATGCACAAAATAAATTTTACATGCACAAAAAAGTGTGCACATATAAGTCATAACCCAAAAGAACAGTAGGTAGACATATTTGTTGTTTTAAAATATGTGTATTCCTACAAATGTATGATCTAGGTAAATTTTAGTGTCTTCTCAATAAAAAGTTAAAGGGGCATTCCTTATACAGTTATGCATGAAATTCATACACACAGCCGGAAATTAAAAACACATTTTGTAGCACTTCAGTTTTTACACATTTATCAACAAAACTGCAGGTTTAGGCCTCCAAAAAATTATAAGGCGAGTATAACAAAGTTTACAGACACCGACACCCAGAAATTACAACTTTAACCCTAACCCTGCCAGACACAGCACAGTGCATCTGTGCTGACAGCTCCACTTTGCTGGACTCTGCACACAAGTCAATGTGACAAAGTATGCAATCTGATGCGTCTGGCAGGGTTCCAGCAAACATGCCCTGGAGGGTTAGGGTTAAAGTGTCATAACTTTGAAACGCAAGCACCTACATATGTATGGAGCTAATTTTCATACCATTCAATTTGTCTTGCAATTCCCTTTCCATCGATAGTAAATTTGTGACAAATAGCTAAAAAAAAACTCAAAACGTCGGACTCCTAAAGCCCTGTCCGCACTGGACTTATTTTGGTAAAACTTACCGAGACGATGGGTACTTTTCCCATTTTAAGTCCAGTGCGGACAACCCAGGACGTTTTCCTCTCAGTTACTTTTCCTGAGTCCAGCGGTTACTTCTACCGGGCAACTTTGGCGAAAACGGCAAGTCAGTGAATTCACTTGGCAAAATATTTTAATCTGTGACATATGAGATTATTTTCTATCAAAAAAACTTAGTAAAGTCAATAAAAAACGATGAATGTTGACTACATGTACATGCCGGGGGAAACAAGAATTTTGACTGGCATTTCACATCTAAGTGGCCAACTACAAGATAATTACAAATTTTGACGAACTGCATTGTGGGTAACATAACAATGAAGCGATTTTCAAAATTTCTTTTCCTACTATTGCAAAATGATGGACAATGAAGTTTGTGGAAAAAATCTTTAAAAACTAATTTGGTTGCACTTCGATTAGTTCTTATAAATCAAGTGATCTGGAACCGTCAATGATCCGGAACTGTCGCACTGACCATGTTTTCTTCCTCCATGCACTGACCATGCTGACTGTACATATGTCACATGTAGCGTATGCCTCATGCTAGCAGTAGCAGTAGCACAGCCACAGTAAGCATGACCACGATTGAGTTTTACAGAAATCAGTAGTTTCACCATGGAGCTATAAAAAGGTTTCACACATTCGGTGAAACACGCAGGGCCATCAACCGCAACTCTGTTTAAAGACCATAACTTTTATTTTTAATAGCAGTTTGCCCGTCATGCATGCCAGTTTACAACACCACCACACACGACCTTGCACAGTCAACAACCAACCACAACATTTTTTAGTAGGCCCTGGGCCTACTGTTACTGTTAGTGTTACAGAATCAGCTCTAAACCTACAACTCCTGATCAAAACTTATGATGTACATATGTTCACACCAAACCTCGATAATTAAGTTAGGCCCATGTCAACATAACGGTAGCTCGTGATAGACAGGGGATTGGGGATAAGTGTGATCACGGATAACACGTTCGATATCGCGCGGGCCGATCCAATTTTGGGATTGGCATGACCTAGAAACATACCTGAATCTGCCGTTGGGAAGGTATTAAGCGGTTCCTCATCCCGGTTGACTTGTGTTATAATGGACGTACTGTCCATCTAGGTTGCAGTGGCTTGGGTGCCCCGCCGAAACACGTAAAAATCCAACGAAATCCAAGTGAAAACAACGCATCAACTTTTCAAGATGGTGGACTAGGTCAACGAAATACTACTGATTTACATCGACGGTTTCTAAAGCTCCCCGCGGACGTAAATACAACACGTACGTGCCGGGTTTCGAATGAATTAACGGAGAAAGTCACCCGTTTGTATCACGAATTGATTAGACATAGATTATGCCTACTTCAGTCTCGACAGCTATTGTCCAAGAAGTGTGGTGTTTGTAGAAATATGTAAAGCTATTTTAGCGCCAAAACAAAGTGTGGGGTAACGAGAAACCGTCAATCTAGTGGCAGCGCTAGCGATTGACATTTCGCCTGTGATAATTTTTGACCTCGAAATTCACTGTCTAAAAAAAATAAAAGACGCCCTCGCTTGACGTGTACAGTCTACTCAAAATTTCCACCCTAAAAAGTAAAATTTGATATGAATTTTTGTTTATCCTACATTATCAAGATCATAAAAACATAGACATTCTTTAAAATCGCTATTTTTCTTGACATAAAAACAATTATTCACTTTTGACTGAGACATCAAACGAAAAAAAATCCGCCCACGTTTGGTTTTCCAATTCATGTTATTATTTGCGACAGTATTAAAGTCAATTCCAAAAGGCCAAGGGCGGATCTTTTTGCACATTAGAGGCGTCGTATATCTTTAAAGGTAGTATACACCGTTTGCTTTTGCTGTCATTTTCAGAAATAAATGGATTTGGAGGTTAGTATTTGATAGCGGAGGAAAATGCACACTTCTATCAACAACAGTTGTTAACTTGTCGGTGTCTCTTTAGTATCGTGGCCCCGAAAGGACATGCACACATCGCACATTTCTGCGAAAAATTTTGCAATGTCGTACATTTTATAGCACATTTTATTGCAGATTTCTGCACAGATTTCTGCACAGATTTCTGCACAGATTTCTGCACAGATTTCTGCACAGATTTCTGCACAAATTTCTGCACAGATTTCTGCACAGATTTCTGCGATGTCGTACATTTTATAGCACATTTCTGCGCAGATTTCTGCGATGTCGTACATTTTATCGCAGATTTCTGCGCAGATATTTGCGATGTCGCACATTTTATTGCACAAAGTTCTTTGCAGATTTCAGCCGTGGAGTCAGCCGCAGACTCAGAATCTCAAACGTATCAAGTAAAAGATGGTCAACAAAGTGTGCTTTTTGGGGGTTCCATCAACAAAATGTTTGAGGTTTTAGCAAAATTACACGTTTTTAAGCATAGTCTAAATAACGAATAATATTCTACATGCTCAACATTTAGAGAAAGACCGATTACATATGGGTCATTCCATGAAGTTGAGACACAATGTGTGACATATTGGTAAAATTTTTAAATTGGTGTAAAATAAATTTGTTACACTACTTGGGATTCTATACAATTATTTCATCATAGGTTAGATTTATTGTGACATAATATTTAGTTTAGGGTCCTCTCTCTTGAGTTTCACATGAACTCCCATAGACTTAATATGGATAAATCAACGATGTAACAAGGGACACGGTGTCCCGGTTACATATTAGTTTATGTTGCTCATAATTCATAAATAATCATGTACGACATCGCAGAAATCTGCGCAGCATGTCCCTTCAGGGCCACGATACTTTAGCCTCGAATGCAAGGCTGGGCCGGGCGTGCTCAGCCTGCGGTTGCCCCCGGCCGCGCCGGCCGGCGAATTATTTTTCCCAAACTACATCCAAATGGATTTATTGTTGAGCGCCCTCTATAATACTTTTAATATACGTACGCATGCGTTAGGGCTAGGTATATGAAATTCTCGAGGTCTGTGGAGCATTCCGGTTGCCCAGTGGATACGGTGGTTCGAGACCTCAACGTTACCAATTTCTTTTTCTTTTTCTAATTTCCAGCTTTGGAGGATTTTTTTTTAAGGGAAATAAAGTCCAGAATTTCATTACGTTCGAATTCATTTTTTTCTTCTAATTCGTGTGGCTCCGGAGGATTTTTTTTAAAGGGAAGTAAAGTCCGAAATCTCATAGCGTTAACCCATTTGGATGTCGTTTGGAGAAATAATCGCAGTCGGCCGAGGCAGTGCGTGCAGGCACCGTGCGTGCCATTGGTGCTCGCCGTATAAGTATATATAAACTCCTTGAATTTGGTATCATTGGAAAGCCCTGTTATTCGTCTTTACAATGATGTGTCATTTGTTATGATTAAGCAATTGGGGGATGTGCAGCACAGCTGAATATAGGGGTGGGTGTAAAGTGAAATGTTACAAAAGGCATTGCTATTGTCCAAAAGTGTATTGACTCTTGCTGTTAGGAGTTGTTTGGAGGATTGGTGTGCCTTGAATGATTCTCAGCTTACTAACCATTATTTAAAGGTTGTAAGCCATAAATGATAATTGTGCGGGAAAAGTTCAGAAATCCTCATGGCCTGTCACAATCAATTGCCTCCGGGATAGCAACTCTGTTGTTAATGTGCTTGCGTTTCAAAAAGAGTAAAAGAATTTGTCATTTTCTGCACTTAAACACCCAGTAATGCTCCATCAGCAAGAAGTCTCTCTCACAGTACAATGCAACACTCTATCACAAAAAAAAAAGAAAGACGTAAGCAAAGTCTTTTTCTGGTTGAATCATTGAACAGTTTCTTCATTGAACAATGTTAAGTCAGGAGCCTCAGTAGCGGGTGGACGATCCGAATGCAGCGACAACAACCTGGCACCTCCTCCTCATACTGTTCACGAGCCGGGTCACACGTTGCTGTGGGATGGCGTCCCATTCATCAATCAGGATCTGTTGCAGATCTGTTGCACATTCCCATCCTCCAAGCAAAAGGGGAATGCACTGTATGACAATAGCAATGCATTTTGTGACATTTCACTTTACACCCACCCCCATATTCAGCTGTGCTGCACATCCCCTAATTGCTTAATCATAACAAATGACACATCATTGTAAAGAAGAATAACAGGGCTTTCCAATTATACAAAATTCAAGGAAAAGGAGTTGGAAACAAGAGAGAAATCGTCTGTCAAACTTGAGTTTCCAAACTTATTTTGAGGAGTTTATATACGTAGTATGTGGAGCGAGCTGGCTACATGTTAGTCTTGGTTCCAAGACGTCCTTAGCGGTGCGACTAGCGCCCACCCGAACAAAGAGGCTGACAATTTGGGAGACCGCCAACATAGGGCAAGATAGCTCAGTTGGTAGAGCGCCGGTACGGTAACCCAGGTCGCAGGTTCGAATCCCGCTCCTGCCAGTTTCTTTGTTCACTTTGAAAATGTATTTAAATTTACCTAGTCAGTTCCCTTGTGGATTGTTTGACGAATTAAAGAAAATGTGCAGTGGACATTGTTACGGTCTGAAAATCTCCAGACTATCCGTAAATAGAAATTACTACAAAAAGACTGAATTTCTCAGATGCAACAACGAAATCAAACAAGATCACACTGATATAAAGAACAAAGAAACAATGTGATTTAATAATGAGAATAATCGAGAATTAACAGGGTTTAACAAGTGTAGAATTAAGAAAAGATCTTATACAATATATAACTTAAAAGATCTTACGGGCGAGGACTTATATAGGTGAGGGCTCAGACGACTTGGGCAGCTCTGCAATGGGCGAGGACTTTGGCGAGGACTTGGACGGCTTGGGCACTCAGCAACGGACGAGGACGACTCAAATAATGCGAGCGAATACAGTTCTTTGGCGAGCTGAAACACGGGGCGAATTCACCTCCAAAACAGCCGAAGAGAGACGAAAACAGCGGGGGACAACACAAACTGGCTCCCGTCGCAAAAATATGGGGATATGAGACCCCAAATAATGAACCGATTACAGTTCACAGATAAATGTATCTTTTTCCAGAAATAAAACTCTGCTCTAACTGCCTCCAGACGCTCCTACGCAGACGAGTCATATACAGGTCACAGGTCCGAATAAAACGGCTCGATAAAGTCGATAACCGAAATCCCAACGAAATTCTCAGTCCGTCTAAAGTCATAATTCCCAAGCTAGCCCATATATAAAGGATTTCATTCATTCCAGAGATTACTAGAAATTCTAGAGAATCGTACAAATTACGTCACATCTAAAAATATTCCTCTACACAGCCTCCGAATACAATTACTGTGTTTCTGGAAAAGACTAGGCCTATAGCGTATACGAGATAGACCTGGTGTATGCGAGAACCTTCTGGCACATGTACATTGTATAAGGCTTGGCGTAAACAACTCTGACCCATTCATTCACAGGGTCAGCCGAGGTCGCACGCGTATGCAAATAAGTGACGCGTGGCCTGTGAGAAAACATTTGTTTGTGCCGGTTTTACATAATACTGAATGAGGGGCGTATATACATTCTGTGAGGGGAATTTCATAACACTTATTACATTTACTGTGCGTACCTAACAACATCCAGCTCAACTTGCTTTTACACATGTTACTATGCGTTACAACAAGACAAACATGATCGAAATGCTTTTTTCATTTGAAAAAGAAGGCGGTAGTTTTTCAATTCTTAGAATAGCCTAATTTCATCAGTTACATGTCAAAAGAGCTGAAGAACAATACAAACATTATCAGCCACCGACAAAAGAAATAGGGCCTATGGACAATATTGTCCAAACAAGCTGTTTAACATGAAAACCAATTACAACTAGAGGCAAGTGTTTGTGGACAAACACAGGGCTGTTTCTAATTTTTTTATTGTTAGTTTGGATGTCAAATGTGTATGCAATATTTAAAGTTGTTTGTTTGTTAACAATGACGGAGGGATGAAGATGTTATTGGATGTGTGAAGGATTGGTTTAAAAAAGGAATCGTGTACAAATGCTATGGGAAATAGCCTAGCGAATGCCCCTTTAAGATGACATCACATAACATGTAATGACTTCATCATAACGTCATGTCAATTTTCATCTATGACACCGGGTGGCATACCTAAATAGTGTGTTTCAACTGAATCGGACTTGTACATTTGTAGATATATGGCTTCGAAAAATACCCCTTTAAGATGACGTCACGTGACATGTAATGACGTCATCATGACGTAAAAGTTAGGCACACATTCTGAGCAGTTGGGGTAAGTGTCTGCCAAGTTTAAAAGTAGCCAAACTGGCCGGTAAGAAAGAAAACGTTTACAAATGCAATGGGCAATAATCTAGCGAGTGCCCCTTTAAGATGACACCACGTGACATGTTATGACTTGATCATAACGTCATGTCAATGTTCATCTATAACACCCGGTGGCATACCTAGATATTACGTTCCAACTTAATCGGACTTGTACTTTTGTAGATATATGGCTTCGAAAAATGCCCCTTTAAGATGACGTCACGTGACATGTGATGACGTCATCATGACGTAAAAGTTAGGCACACATTGTGAGCAGTTGGGGTAAGTGTCTGCCAAGTTTAAAAGTAGCCAAACTGGCCGGTAAGAAAGAAAACGTTTACAAATGCTATGGGCAATAATCTAGCGAGTGCCCCTTTAAGATGACACCACGTGACATGTTATGACTTGATCATAACGTCATGTCAATGTTCATCTATAACACCCGGTGGCATACCTAGATATTACGTTCCAACTTAATCGGACTTGTACTTTTGTAGATATATGGCTTCGAAAAATGCCCCTTTAAGATGACGTCACGTGACATGTGATGACGTCATCATGACGTAAAGGTTCGGCACACATTGTGAGCAGTTGGAGTAAGTGTCTGCTAAGTTTAAAAGTAGCCAAAGTGGCCGGTAAGAAAGAAAAAGTTTACAAATGCTATGGGCAATATTCTAGCGACTTGAAAATTTTTTTTTTTTTTATGACGTCATCATGACGTCACACAATTTTCGCTTTTTAGGGCATATCTTTGAGACATACCAAAGCTATAACAAAAAGAATTTTGAAAATATCTTGTTTTGTTCGCTAGATATATTGAAAAGAATGTTACGATTCCAAAAATTTAAAATTCAGCGACTTGAAAAAAGACTACAAATCAACCCTTTTTATAAACAGCATGCTCATTTAAGCCATGGTTATCTGCCCTTCCCAGAATTCCTTTGTGTTATATTGAATTTGGTCTAAATTTTGAAATGGTTCCTATTTCTTACTTGAGTGAGCCACGACCATGAAATTTTGGAATTACGTACAGAAAAATTCAATGTATACATTTTTGTAATCGGATTGACCCTTACATGCGTAAAAAAAAGAAGATATTGTTGATGACGTCATCATGACGTCACACAATTTTCGCCTTTTAGGGCATATCTTTGAGACATACCAAAGCTATAACAAAAAGAATTTTGAAAATATCTTGTTTTGTTCGCTAGATATATTGAAAAGAATGTTACGATTTTAATACTTCAAAAATTCAGCGACTTGAAAAAAGACTAGAAATCAACCCCTTTTATAAACAGCAAGCTCATAATAGCCATGGTTATCAGCCCGTCCCAGAATTCCTTTGTGTTATATTGAATTTGGTCTAAATTTTGAAATGGCTGTCATTTCTTACTTGAGTGAGCCACGATCATGAAATTTTGGAATTGGGTACAGAAAAATACAATGTATACATTTTTGTAATCAGATTGACCCTTACATGCGTTTAAAAAAAAAAATATTGTTGATGACGTCATCATGACGTCACACAATTTTCGCCATTTAGGGCATATCTTTGAGACATACCAAAGCTGTAACAAAAATAATTTTGAAAATATCTTGTTTTGTTCGCTAGATATATTGAAAAGAATGTTACGATTTTAAAACTTCAAAAATTCAGCGACTTGAAAAAAGACTAGAAATCAACCCCTTTTATAAACAGCAAGCTCATAATAGCCATGGTTATCAGCCCGTCCCAGAATTCCTTTGTGTTATATTGAATTTGGTCTAAATTTTGAAATGGCTGTCATTTCTTACTTGAGTGAGCCACGATCATGAAATTTTGGAATTGGGTACAGAAAAATACAATGTATACATTTTTGTAATCAGATTGACCCTTACATGCGTTTAAAAAAAAAAATATTGTTGATGACGTCATCATGACGTCACACAATTTTCGCCATTTAGGGCATATCTTTGAGACATACCAAAGCTCTAACAAAAATAATTTTGAAAATATCTTGTTTTGTTCGCTAGATATATTGAAAAGAATGTTACGATTTTAAAACTTCAAAAATTCAGCGACTTGAAAAAAGACTAGAAATCAACCCCTTTTATAAACAGCAAGCTCATAATAGCCATGGTTATCAGCCCGTCCCAGAATTCCTTTGTGTTATATTGAATTTGGTCTAAATTTTGAAATGGCTGTTATTTCTTACTTGAGTGAGCCACGATCATGAAATTTTGGAATTGGGTACAGCAAAATTCAATATATACATTTTTGTAATCAGATTGACCCTTACATGCGTTAAAAAAAAAAGCATTTTTGATGACGTCATCATGACGTCACACAATTTTCGCAATTTAGGGCATATCTTTGAGACATACCAAAGCTATAAGAAAAAGAATTTTGAAAATATCTTGTTTTGTTCGCTAGATATAATTTAATGAATGTTACGATTTTCAAAATTCAAAAATTCATAAAAAATCACGTGATGACGTCATCATGACGTAAAAGTTCGGCATGCATCCTGAGCAGTTGGTCTAAGTGTCTGTTAAGTTTAAAGGCAATCGGCTGCATAAAAGTAGCCAAAGTCCCTGGCAGAACGAAAACGTGTACAAAGTCTATGGGGAAAAAGTCTGAAAAAGAAGCAAAAAAAAAAAAAAAAAACTAGAGGCAAGTGTTTGTGGACAAACACAGGGCTGTTTCTAATTTTTTTATTGTTAGTTTGGATGTCAAATGTGTATGCAATATTTAAAGTTGTTTGTTTGTTAACAATGACGGAGGGATGAAGATGTTGTTATTGGATGTGTGAAGGATTGGTTTAAAAAAGGAATCGTGTACAAATGCTACGGGAAATAGCCTAGCGAATGCCCCTTTAAGATGACATAACATAACATGTAATGACTTCATCATAACGTCATGTCAATTTTCATCTATGACACCGGGTGGCATACCTAAATAGTGTGTTTCAACTGAATCGGACTTGTACATTTGTAGATATATGGCTTCGAAAAATGCCCCTTTAAGATGACGTCACGTGACATGTAATGACGTCATCATGACGTAAAAGTTAGGCACACATTCTGAGCAGTTGGGGTAAGTGTCTGCCAAGTTTAAAAGTAGCCAAACTGGCCGGTAAGAAAGAAAACGTTTACAAATGCTATGGGCAATAATCTAGCGAGTGCCCCTTTAAGATGACACCACGTGACATGTTATGACTTGATCATAACGTCATGTCAATGTTCATCTATAACACCCGGTGGCATACCTAGATATTACGTTCCAACTTAATCGGACTTGTACTTTTGTAGATATATGGCTTCGAAAAATGCCCCTTTAAGATGACGTCACGTGACATGTGATGACGTCATCATGACGTAAAAGTTCGGCACACATTGTGAGCAGTTGGTGTAAGTGTCTGCCAAGTTTAAAAGTAGCCAAAGTGGCCGGTAAGAAAGAAAACGTTTACAAATGCTATGTGCAATATTCTAGCGACTTGAAAAAAGATTTTTTTTCATGACGTCATCATGACGTCACACAATTTGCGCTTTTTAGGGCATATCTTTGAGACATACCAAAGCTATAACAAAAAGAATTTTGAAAATATCTTGTTTTGTTCGCTAGATATATTGAAAAGAATGTTACGATTCTAAAACTTCAAAAATTTAGCGACTTGAAAAAAGACTAGAAATCAACCCGTTTTATAAACAGCAAGCACATAATACCCATGGTTATCAGCCCTTCCCAGAATTCCTTTGTGTTATATTGAATTTGGTCAAAATTTTGAAATGGCTCCTATTTCACACTTGAGTGAGCCACGATCATGAAATTTTGGAATTAGGTACAGGAAAATTCAACGAATACATTTTTGTAATCGGATTGACCCTTACATGCGTTTAAAAAAAAAAGATTTGTTGATGACGTCATCATGACGTCACACAATTTGCGCTTTTTAGGGCATATCTTTGAGACATACCAAAGCTATAACAAAAAGAATTTTGAAAATATCTTGTTTTGTTCGCTAGATATATTGAAAAGAATGTTACGATTTTAATACTTCAAAAATTCAGCGACTGAAAAAAGACTAGAAATCAACCCCTTTTATAAACATCAAGCACATAATAGCCATGGTTATCTGCCCGTCCCAGAATTCCTTTGTGTTATATTGAATTTGGTCTAAATTTTGAAATGGCTGTCATTTCTTACTTGAGTGAGCCACGATCATGAAATTTTGGAATTGGGTACAGGAAAATTCAATGTATACATTTTTGTAATCGGATTGACCCTTACATGCGTTTAAAAAAAAACATATTTTTGATGACGTCATCATAACGTCACACAATTTTCGCTTTTTAGGGCATATCTTTGAGACATACCAAAGCTATAACAAAAAGAATTTTGAAAATATCTTGTTTTGTTCGCTAGATATATTGAAAAGAATGTTACGATTTTGAAATTTCAAAAATTCATAAAAAATCACGTGATGACGTCATCATGACGTAAAAGTTCGGCATGCATCCTGAGCAGTTGGTCTAAGTGTCTGCTAAGTTTAAAGGCAATCGGCTGCATCAAAGTAGCCAAAGTGCCTGGTAGAAAGAAAACGTGTACAAAGTCTATGGGCAAAAAGTCTGAAAAAGAAGCAAAAAAAAACTAGATATTACTTTTCAACTTAATCGGACTTATACTTTTGTTTATATATGGCTTCATAAACAGCCCCTTTAAGATGACGTCACGTGACATGTGATGACATCATCATAATGTCAAGTCACTTTTCATATATAAACCTATATGTACTGGGCTACCTAGATATTACTTTTCAACTTAATCGGACTGATACTTTTGTTTATATAGCTTCAAAAACTGCCCCTTTAAGATGACGTCACGTGACATGTGATGACGTCATCATAATGTCAAGTCAATTTTCATCTATAAACCTATATGTACTGGGCTACCTAGATATTACTTTTCAACTTAATCGGACTTGTACTTTTGTTTTCATATGGCTTAAAAAACTGTCCCTTTAAGATGACGTCATGTGGCATGTGATGACGTCATCATCATGTCATGTCAATTTTCATCTATAAACCAACTGGCCTACCTAGGTATTTTTAAAAAACTTAATCGGAATTGTACCTTTGTCTATATATGGCTTCAAAAACTGCCCCTTTAAAATGACGTCACGGACATGTGATGACGTCATCATAATGTCAAGTCAAATTTCATCTATAAACCTACTGGGCTACCTAGATATTACTTTTCAACTTAATCGGACTTGTACTTTTGTTTATATATGGCTTCGAAAAATGCCCCTTTAAGATGACGTCACGTGACATGTGATGACGTCATCATGACGTAAACGTTCGTTACACATTGTGAGCAGTTTTTGATGACGTCATCATGACCTCACACAATTTTCGCCTTTTAGGGCATATCTTTGAGACATACCAAAGCTATAACAAAAAGAATTTTCAAAATATCTTGTTTTTTTCGTTAGATATATTGAAAAGAATGTTACGATTTTCAAAATTCAAAAATTCAGCAGTTGGGGTAAGTGTCTGCCAAGTTTAAAAGTAGCCAAAGTGGCCGGTAAGAAAGAAAACGTTTACAAATGCTATGGGCAATATTCTAGCGACTTGAAAAACATATTTTTTTATGACGTCATCATGACGTCACACAATTTTCGCTTTTTAGGGCATATTTTTGAGACATACCAAAGCTATAACAAAAAGCATTTTGAAAATATCTTGTTTTGTTCGGTAGATATATTGAAAAGAATGTTACGATTAAAATTGTTTTATAATTTAGCGACTTGAAAAAAGACTACAAATCAACCCTTTTTATAAACAGCATGCACATTTAAGCCATGGTTACCTGCCCTTCCCAGAATTCCTTTGTGTTATATTGAATTTGGTCTAAATTTTGAAATGGCTGTTATTTCTTACTTGAGTGAGCCACGATCATGAAATTTTGGAATTAGGTACAGAAAAATTCAATGTATACATTTTTGTAATCAGATTGACCCTTACATGCGTTTAAAAAAAAAATTTTTTTGATGACGTCATCATGACCTCACACAATTTTCGCCTTTTAGGGCATATCTTTGAGACATACCAAAGCTATAACAAAAAGAATTTTCAAAATATCTTGTTTTTTTCGTTAGATATATTGAAAAGAATGTTACGATTTTCAAAATTCAAAAATTCATAAAAAATCACGTGATGACGTCATCATTACGTAAAAGTTCGGCAGACATTCTGAGCAGTTGGTCTAAGTGTCTGCCAAGTTTAAAGCCAATCGGCTGCTTAAAAGTGGCCAAAATGCCGGTTAGAAAGAAAACGTGCACAAATGCTATGGGCATTTGGCTGAAAAAGAAAAAAAAAAAGAAAAAAAAAAAAAAACTAGATATTACTTTTCAACTTAATCGGACTTATACTTTTGTTTATATATGGCTTCATAAACAGCCCCTTTAAGATGACGTCACGTGACATGTGATGACATCATCATAATGTCAAGTCACTTTTCATATATAAACCTATATGTACTGGGCTACCTAGATATTACTTTTCAACTTAATCGGACTGATACTTTTGTTTATATAGCTTCAAAAACTGCCCCTTTAAGATGACGTCACGTGACATGTGATGACGTCATCATAATGTCAAGTCAATTTTCATCTATAAACCTATATGTACTGGGCTACCTAGATATTACTTTTCAACTTAATCGGACTTGTACTTTTGTTTTCATATGGCTTAAAAAACTGTCCCTTTAAGATGACGTCATGTGGCATGTGATGACGTCATCATCATGTCATGTCAATTTTCATCTATAAACCAACTGGCCTACCTAGGTATTTTTAAAAAACTTAATCGGAATTGTACCTTTGTCTATATATGGCTTCAAAAACTGCCCCTTTAAAATGACGTCACGGACATGTGATGACGTCATCATAATGTCAAGTCAAATTTCATCTATAAACCTACTGGGCTACCTAGATATTACTTTTCAACTTAATCGGACTTGTACTTTTGTTTATATATGGCTTCGAAAAATGCCCCTTTAAGATGACGTCACGTGACATGTGATGACGTCATCATGACGTAAACGTTCGTTACACATTGTGAGCAGTTTTTGATGACGTCATCATGACCTCACACAATTTTCGCCTTTTAGGGCATATCTTTGAGACATACCAAAGCTATAACAAAAAGAATTTTCAAAATATCTTGTTTTTTTCGTTAGATATATTGAAAAGAATGTTACGATTTTCAAAATTCAAAAATTCAGCAGTTGGGGTAAGTGTCTGCCAAGTTTAAAAGTAGCCAAAGTGGCCGGTAAGAAAGAAAACGTTTACAAATGCTATGGGCAATATTCTAGCGACTTGAAAAACATATTTTTTTATGACGTCATCATGACGTCACACAATTTTCGCTTTTTAGGGCATATTTTTGAGACATACCAAAGCTATAACAAAAAGCATTTTGAAAATATCTTGTTTTGTTCGGTAGATATATTGAAAAGAATGTTACGATTAAAATTGTTTTATAATTTAGCGACTTGAAAAAAGACTACAAATCAACCCTTTTTATAAACAGCATGCACATTTAAGCCATGGTTACCTGCCCTTCCCAGAATTCCTTTGTGTTATATTGAATTTGGTCTAAATTTTGAAATGGCTGTTATTTCTTACTTGAGTGAGCCACGATCATGAAATTTTGGAATTAGGTACAGAAAAATTCAATGTATACATTTTTGTAATCAGATTGACCCTTACATGCGTTTAAAAAAAAAATTTTTTTGATGACGTCATCATGACCTCACACAATTTTCGCCTTTTAGGGCATATCTTTGAGACATACCAAAGCTATAACAAAAAGAATTTTCAAAATATCTTGTTTTTTTCGTTAGATATATTGAAAAGAATGTTACGATTTTCAAAATTCAAAAATTCATAAAAAATCACGTGATGACGTCATCATTACGTAAAAGTTCGGCAGACATTCTGAGCAGTTGGTCTAAGTGTCTGCCAAGTTTAAAGCCAATCGGCTGCTTAAAAGTGGCCAAAATGCCGGTTAGAAAGAAAACGTGCACAAATGCTATGGGCATTTGGCTGAAAAAGAAAAAAAAAAAGAAAAAAAAAAAAAAAAAAAAAAAAAAGAAAAAAAAAAAAATCTTAACGAAAACAAGGGCTGTTTCGGAAAAGTTTCCGAAACAGACAAAAAAACTAGAGCTTTGGTGTTTGTGGACAAACACAGGGCTGTTTCGTTTGGGGGGTTTTTGGTAGTTTGATTCTTAATTTTTGAGATTTCAATGGTGGATCAAAAAATCTCGTTTTACATTCATGGTCGTCTACGACAGGTCATGCAATCACGTAGGCTTATTCATAATCGTTTTGGAAATGTGAGCATACAAGGAGTTGATGACCATGATTACGTCATCAGACGTCACACATTTTTCACATTTATATTTAAGTGTGTATGACCTAAAAATATATTACAAGAATTATCAAAAATTGTTTAAAATTCATGTTAGATACCACGTTTCAACTTAATCGAACTTGTACTTTTGTAGATAGATGGCTTCAAAAACTGCCCCTTTAAGATGACGTCACGTGACATGTGATGAAGTCATCATAATGTCATGTCAATTTTCATCTATGAACCTGTAGATCTGCCTGGATATTACATTTCAACTTAATCGAACTTGTACTTTTGTTTATATGTGGCTTCAAAAACTGCCCCTTTAAGATGACGTCACGTGACATGTGATGACATCAATCATGATAATGTCATGTCAATTTTCAGCTATAAACCTACTGGGCTACCTAGATATTACTTTTCAACTTAATCGAACTTGTACTTTTGTAGATATATAGCTTCAAAAACTGCCCCTTTAAGATGACGTCACGTGGCATGTGATGACGTCATCATGTATGTCTGTAATTCAAAAAGAATGTTATAAGACGCCTGATTGTTTCTGTGCTTTTTACTGAATGCACTTGTTAAATACACAACTTTTTCTCTTCAACACTTTGTTTTCAGGCTTGTATTGGAGTAACTTGCCTCTCAAATTTGAATCTTTATTAATATTATGTGATATGTTCTTGCTAAAAATGCATGTTGACATTGTGGCACGTAGGAAGCAATACAAATAATTCTTTGAAAACAAGACCTTTGAATGAAGAGAGTTATTTAATGAAGTCTTACTGGTATATTTTTATTACAGTATATAATTGAAAGAAAATACGGTCTTATTAACCCTAACAGTCCAGAATTCTCCAATTTTAATATGATTTTCCACACACCCTAGGGAGGTACAGATAAATGCAAGGAAAGTCCGACATAATCTTGCTGGTCAAAAGTTTCTCTGCCACAATTGACAAACCTGTCAACTTTTTAGCGCAAGAGGGCGGTAGTACTTAAAAAAATACTCCTCTGGTTGGGTTTAGTGAATTGTAGAGGGCAGCATACGAGTTTACTGGTAAAAATTAGTTGACGGATTTTGTCCGGTGGCGCCTAGCACTGTATACCAAACTTAACTAACAATTTAAGGCAAACACACACATAGAGCGGTGGGTGAGACCGAAGCATACCCAATGTAGTGTTTGAAGACGAAAAACCAGTAATTAACGCAACACACCTTAAAGAATGGACGGCTGAAACAAACTTGATTTGAGCAGTAGAAAATCACAGAACGCATTTTGTTTAATACATTGGGAATTATCAACTGGAAATTAAATGTAAGGTAATCCAAAAGACGATTGAGACAACATTTACTTGAGTGGAACAAAATACAACAATTTTTTTTGAAAATTATGTTAAATCCTCCCAAATCACAGAACGCAAAACTTGTTTACCTATGACGTAAAAAACATATTTCAAAAAGAATTACAATAAGAATTTGGAAAGAATGTTATAAGACGCATGATTGTTTCTGTGCTTTTCACTGAATGCACTTGTTAAATACACAACTTTTTCTCTTCAACATTTTGTTTTCAGGCTTGTATTGGAGTAACTTGCCTCTCAAATTTGAATCTTTATTAATATTATGTGATATGTTCTTGATAAAAATGCATGTTGACATTGTGGCACGTAGGAAGCAATAAAAAGAATTCTTTGAAAACAAGACCTTTGAATAAAGAGAGTTATTTAATGAAGTCTTACTAGTATATTTTTATTACAGTATATAATTGAAAGAAAATACGGTCTTATTAACCCTAATAGTCCTGAATTCTCCAATTGTAATATGATTTTCCACACACCCTAGGGAGGTACAATTAAATGCAAGGAAAGTTCGACATAATCTTACTGGTCAAAAGTTTCTCTGCCACAATTGACAAACCTGTCAACTTTTTAGCGCAAGAGGGCGGTAGTACTTAAAAAAACACTCCTCTGGTTGTGTTTAGTGAACTGTAGAGGGCAGCATACGAGTTTACTGGTAAAAACTCATTCACGGATTTTGTCCGGTGGCGCCTAGCACTGTATACCAAACTTAACTAACAATTTCAGGCAAACACACACATAGAGCGGTGGGTGAGAGCGAAGCATACCCCATGTAGTGTTTGAAAACGGAAAACCAGTAATTAACGCAACACACCTTAAAGAATAGACGGCTGAAACAAACTTTATTTGAGCAGTAGAAAATCACAGAACGCATTTTTTTTAATACATTGGGAATTATAAACTGGAAATTAAAAGTAAGGTAATCCAAAATACGATTGAGACAACATTTACTTGAGTGGAACAAAATACAACAACTATTTTTGAAAATTATGTTAAATCCTCCCAAATCACAGAACGTAAAACTTGTTTACCTAAAAAACCTATTTCAAAAAGAATTACAATAAGAATTTCGAAATTAGCATGTTCAGTTGATGAGATAGGCCTTATAGCTTAAAGATTTAAAAGTAAAAAAATTACTATAAAATCATATGATGACGTCACCATAACGTCGCATCAATTTTCATATATAACACATGCCGGCCTACAAGCATTCCTGACACAAAATTGTTTAAGATAATCTACTGGGCTACCTAGATATTACTTTTCAACTTAATCTGACTTCTACTTCGGTAAAAATATGGCTTCGAAAAATGCCCCTTTCAGATGACGTCACGTGACATGTGATGACGTCATCATGACGTAAAAGTTCGGCACACATTGTGAGCAGTTGGGGTAAGTGTCTGCCAAGTTTAAAAGTAGCCAAACTGGCCGGTAAGAAAGAAAACGTTTACAAATGCTATAGGCAATAATCTAGCGAGTGCCCCTTTAAGATGACACCACGTGACATGTTATGACTTGATCATAACGTCATGTCAATGTTCATCTATAACACCCGGTGGCATACCTAGATATTACGTTCCAACTTAATCGGTCTTGTACTTTTGTAAATATATGGCTTCGAAAAATGCCCCTTTAAGATGACGTCACGTGACATGTGATGACGTCATCATGACGTAAAGGTTCGGCACACATTGTGAGCAGTTGGGGTAAGTGTCTGCCAAGTTTAAAAGTAGCCAATGTGGCCGGTAAGAAAGTAAACGTTTACAAATGCTATGGGCAATATTCTATCGACTTGAAAAAATATTTTTTTTATGACGTCATCATGACGTCACACAATTTTCGCTTTTTAGGGCATATCTTTGAGACATACCAAAGCTATAACAAAAAGAATTTTGAAAATATCTTGTTTTGTTCGCTAGATATAGTGAAGAGAATGTTACGATTATAAAACTTCAAGAATTCAGCGACTTGAAAAAAGACTACAAATCAACCCTTTTTATAAACAGCATGCACATTTAAGCCATGGTTATCAGCCCTTCCCAGAATTCCTTTGTGTTATATTGAATTTGGTCTAAATTTTGAAATGGCTCCTATTTCTTACTTGAGTGAGCCACGATCACGAAATTTTGGAATTAGGTACAGGAAAATTCAATGTATACATTTTTGTAATCAGATTGACCCTTACATGCGTTTAAAAAAAAAAATATTGTTGATGACGTCATCATGACGTCACACAATTTTCGCCATTTAGGGCATATCTTTGAGACATACCAAAGCTGTAACAAAAATAATTTTGAAAATATCTTGTTTTGTTCGCTAGATATATTGAAAAGAATGTTACGATTTTAAAACTTCAAAAATTCAGCGACTTGAAAAAAGACTAGAAATCAACCCCTTTTATAAACAGCAAGCTCATAATAGCCATGGTTATCAGCCCGTCCCAGAATTCCTTTGTGTTATATTGAATTTGGTCTAAATTTTGAAATGGCTGTCATTTCTTACTTGAGTGAGCCACGATCATGAAATTTTGGAATTGGGTACAGGAAAATTCAATATATACATTTTTGTAATCGGATTGACCCTTACATGCGTTAACAAAAAAACACATTTTTGATGACGTCATCATGACGTCACACAATTTTCGCAATTTAGGGCATATCTTTGAGACATACCAAAGCTATAAGAAAAAGAATTTTGAAAATATCTTGTTTTGTTCGCTAGATATAATTTAATGAATGTTACGATTTTCAAAATTCAAAAATTCATAAAAAATCACGTGATGACGTCATCATGACGTAAAAGTTCGGCATGCATCCTGAGTAGTTGGTCTAAGTGTCTGTTAAGTTTAAAGGCAATCGGCTGCATAAAAGTAGCCAAAGTGCCTGGCAGAACGAAAACGTGTACAAAGTCTATGGGCAAAAAGTCTGAAAAAGAAAAAAAAAAAAAAGAAAAAAAAAAAAGAAACTAGAGGCATGAGGTTGGTGTTTGTGGACAAACACAGGGCTGTTTCGTTTTTGTTTTTTTAGTTTGGATGTGAAATGTGAATACAATAATTTAAGTTTGTCAAACAATCGCGCTGCTGCCAGTTTTCTATGTTAATTTTGAAATTAATTAAAGTTGTTTGTAGTAGTAACATGTGATGACGTCATCATAACGTCACATAAATTTTCATCTATAAACTTGCTGACCTACCTAGATATAACTTTTCAACTTAATCGGACTTGTACTTTTGTTTATATACGGCTTCAAAAACTGCCCCTTTAAGATGACGTCACGTGACATGTGATGACGTCATCATCATGTCATGTCAATTTTCATCTATAAACCTACTGGGCTACCTAGATATTACTTTTAAACTTAATCGGACATGTACTTCTGTAGATATGCGCCTTCAAAAACTACCCCTTTAAGATGACGTCACATGTGATGACGTCATCATAACGTCATGTCAATTTTCATTTATAAAACTACTGGAATACCTAGATATTACATTTTAACTTAATCGAACTTGTACTTTTGTAGATATATGGCTTAGAAAAATGCCCCTTTAAGATGACGTCACGTGACATGTGATGACGTCATTATGACGTAAAAGTTCGGCACACATTGTGAGCAGTTGGGGTAAGTGTCTGCCAAGTTTAAAATTAGGTAAAGTGGCCGGTAAGAAAGAAAACGTTTACAAATGCTATGGGCAATATTCTAGCGACTTGAAAAAAAGAATTTTTTGATGACGTCATCATGACGTCACACAATTTTCGCTTTTTAGGGCATATCTTTGAGACATACCAAAGCTATAACAAAAATGAATTTTGAAAATGTCTTGTTTTGTTCGCTAGATATATTGAAAAGAATGTTACGATTTACACAATTTTAAAATTCAGCGACTTGAACAAAGACTACAAATCAACCTTTTTATAAACAGCATGCACATTTAAGCCATGGTTATCTGCCCTTCCCAGAATTCCTTTGTGTTATATTGAATTTGGTCTAAATTTTGAAATGGCTGTTATTTCTTACTTGAGTGAGCCACGATCATGAAATTTTGGAATTAGGGAGAGGAAAATTCAATATATACATTTTTGTAATCGGATTGACCCTTACATGCGTTAAAAAAAAACAACATTTTTGATGACGTCATCATGACGTCACACAATTTTCGCTTTTTAGGGCATATCTTTGAGACATACCAAAGCTATAACAAAAAGAATTTCGAAAATATCTTCTTTTGTTCGCTAGATATATTGAAAAGAATTTTACAATTTTGAAATTTCAAAAATTCATAAAAAATCACGTGATGACGTCATCATGACGTAAATGTTCGGCATACATTCTGAGCAGTTAGTCTAAGTGTCTGCCAAGTTTAAAGCCAATCGGCACCATAAAAGTAGCCAAAGTGCCAGTAAGAAAGAAAACGTGTACAAATGCTATGGGCATTTGGCTGAAAAAGAAAAAAAAAAAGAAAAAAAAAAAAAAAAAAAAGAAAAAAAAAAAAATCTTAACGAAAACAAGGGCTGTTTCGGAAAAGTTCCGAAACAGCCAAAAAAAAAAAATCTTAACGAAAACAAGGGCTGTTTCGAAAAACTTTCGAAACAGCCAAAAAAAAAAAAAAAAAAAAAAAAAAAGAAAAAAAAAAAAATCTTAACGAAAACAAGGGCTGTTTCGTAAAACTACGAAACAGCCAAAAAAAAAAAAAAAAAAAATCTTAACGAAAACAAGGGCTGTTTCGAAAAACTTTCGAAACAGCCAATTATATTCTTGGACAGACATAATTATGATATAGCTATGTATTTCGTACGCGTGTGTCCTTATACAACCTGGCTGCCGTGACAGTTGAAATAAGGTTATGCCGTTGCCCAAAAATATTGTGTTCATTATAAAAGCACAACTGTGTTGCAATGCATTGGATATTCATATCAACTAAGCTACGTGTATATAGATTGCTCAGTGTAGTTTTGTCAGTATCTTTGGTCAGGGGGCGCTAGTCAAAAGTCATCTATACCCGCCATGCCGCACAGCCAGGGATCACGCGCCCCAACTCTGTACGACGCAACTTGGGGAATCAGAAATGGTGATCACGCAACGAAGATACATCATCAAACGTGTGGTTTGTTGGATGATAGTTTATAAGGTCGACATATGACTGATTGATTGATTATATTCGGTATTACCACATACAAAACTTGTTTTCCTTCGCTCCAAATTCTGACCAAAAACAGTCATGGAAGAGGAGTCGAAAAAAATTGACTCCAGACTCCTCCCACTCTCCCCACTTCTGTATCCATCTTGTACACATTTACCCGTCCTTGATGGCAGCGAAATGTCTATTCGCTATAGAGGAATCCCACAACGACGAGTTTAGCGCCGATCTGCGCACTTCCGCGTTTGAAAACAAGGATCTCAATGTCACAGTAAACAACTTTATGCTGATCGTGCGCCCGCGCTTCCTTTTATGGCCTGATTAATTCATGCACGAATGAATGTGCTAAAAAGCGTTGTTCTATTTGCCACTGACACTCTCGCTTTCAACCCGGAAGTACGCAGAAGGGGGCTAATGTGAAATTCCTCTATTCTCCATTTAGACGCTTTCCCCATTTGTTATGAAAGGGTTACCGGGTATTGTAGTTTCGGAGAAAGAATTCTCTCCATACAAGATGCAATTAGCCTTTTAAGGTTGGCGGCCACAATATGAGGGCGCTATTTGATTTGGGTAAACCTTTTGTATGGCACAAAAGGTTTACCCAAATCAAATAGCGCCCTCCTATTGTGTCCGCCATACCTCTAAAAGGCTAATGCTATAAAATTGGGCTTTGCAGCCGTCGAAGATGTCCACAATCCCAATTGACAATTTTAATTTTTGAGTAGCAAAATTGCAGACATGAGAAGGATGCCAGCTGCAAAATCATACATAAAACATACTGTAGCATAATAAGATCATAAATAAAATGCTGACTGTATAGTACATCGTCTGTTTCAACGTTAGATTAGTATCATGTGACCAGTTTTTGATGCCGTGCATTTGCACAAGTACTCCCATTGTTCCATGCTGTGCGTTTCCATTCACAGCTATTTCAGCAAGAACATTGAACGGATGAAATAGAAACAAGCACGCTCAGTTAATTATTCATCGCGACGGTTTTGTCCAATTACTGCACGGCACATAACTCAATGCCGATGTGATTTAACTATGCACAAAAGCAATTCTTGCGAATTTACATGTCCCGGCGCTAGCCAATCACGTTAATTATTTAATTTGACTCTCCGACAAGACTTCGGGGGCGAATTCCCTACCCACATTTATTTTCTGCTTCAATATACCATCAATAAATTGGTGGGGCTCTGACGAAATGCTGAATTAATTTTGTATGTCGACATCGCAAGGCGTTTTATGTATCAAACTTAACACTTGGCGACGTACAAAATACAATACACAGGCCATTGTAGGGGCTGTCTTCTACTTGAAAACAAACAACAAATATATATTTTTTATTTATGGGCATGCGTATGCAAGAGCCGGCTGGAATGTAGGTCATCCTGTTTCCAAGGCGTCACCAATCGACTGAAAATTAGCACATTATTTCTTAATGTGCGGCGAGTGAAAAAGCGTTGCCAAGGAGTCGAGGGAGTGGTATAAAACGTCTGTTCTGCGGGGATCACTCAGGTAAACTCGATCGGTTTGTTGGCGCCAATATGGAGATGTTTGCTCGCTGGACAGTCGGCTGCTTGCTTTGGTTTTCATTTACTGTTCTTCCGCTTGGTAAGTTTTGGGACATTTCTCCCTTTTCTTTTTTTGTTTAAAATAATTTTTCTATATTTTCTTTAATTTTAATTCATGTAAAATCGGTATCAACAACGTTTTTTTGTGATAAAAATAAGGAGAGTCTGAAGTTTCGATTAGGCCCTATAGCAGCATCTTTGTCAAAAGTTGACTGACATAATGGAAACTGAGAAGTCTGCAAACCGTCCAGACGAATGGAGAAAGACACAGGGGGAATGAGGGTGTTTGAAGTGGAGAGAAACAAAGGAAATGTGGTTAGGAGACCAAGAAACATCAACGAAAGAAAAACAAGTGGAAAAGGGAACAAAGATGTGGTTACGAATATAAGCGATTGGACTGAAAGTACGTTCGTTTATGACTGACTCTCTCAGATGGACAGTTAGTCATGGTTTACCATGCATATCTCACTTGATACAAAATTGGGAGTATGTTTCAATGTAAAAAATAGAACCAGACATGCGCTGTTATATCTTTTTAAAGGCAAAAGTAAAATATATACTGTCTGTGCTCTTCAACATATCTGATTTGTTTCTTAAAATGTTCCTCTTACTTTAACGAAAACCCTATTTTTTTCTATTTTGCCAAAAAGGCTTTCAGTCTTGGTTGCTCTTGCGCATCTAATGCACATAAAGATGGACAATAATTATTTTCGGGCCGCAAGTAATTCGACATGCTAACTATTCGATAGCTAAACGTGGGTGATTTTACGTTTGCTGTCTCATTCAAAAGTGGATAACGTCTGTACTGGTACAAAAAAAGCAGTTAAAAAACAAGTTACTTTTTCGGGTGAATTAACTCAAAAGTTATCTTAAAATTGACAGTTAAGATGAACTTTTTGCCAAAGGTTTAAAGAGCATTGACCAGAAGTAAAATGCACACATACGCACGTTTTGTATAGCTTCGTCAGCGTGTTAAAGGTTTTTCCAAAGAAGATTTGTTTCCAATATCTGGATAAGACTAAAAAATCTCTGCAAGCTATTAAACGGTAAGATTTTGCACCTGGTATGGACGGTTAGGCCCATGCCGGTTTTTGGCAAGGTGTCCTGGAACTCGTCGTCGCTTTTTTATGGGTCTGAAAAACTTAGGCTAGTCTTGGTGTTTGTCGCAAAACAGACATAGTAATTGATATGATTCGAACCTGACAGCGTACTGAAATACATGCTGTGATCATGATACCACACCGCGCTGTACCACCTGGCTTCGCCGTGTAACGATGTAAAGTGTGACGTCATTATGTCGTAGGTCAATTAGCCTTGTAACATTACAGAAAAGACGAGAAACTGAGACCTTCTTTGGGCTCAATTTCACAGGGTTACTTAACTGTTAGCAGATAGTCGTGCTAACTACAATAGCAAAATGCAGCAACGTCGTGCTGGTGCTTGCGCGTGCATTGAGATTTCCACTGGTGCGTCATAATTTTAAGCAACTTCTGCCTCTCACGATTAATAGCTATCTCTTTTATAATATTATAGGCCTATTAACTGCTTACGGTGTCTATGACATGGGCGAAGGTTTCGTTAGAAAGCCCTGTTCTTAAACCCCGTGACACTGCCAGGCCTTGCAGTTTTGCTGTAGGCCCTATGAATTTGCGTCAAATCACGTGACCCAAACCGGAAGTGCCCTATAATTTGAAAGTGGAAAAAGCTGACAAAACCATCCACCCAAATTTCAATAACTCTACACTCTAGATTGGATTCAACCTTATGCACGTCCCTCTATATTTTTGGACTACCCGGTTGTATAAAATGGAGGAGGGGGTATCCCTACAGCGATAATCAATAGTATTGGATAAGTCCATCACAATAGGATTTGTCTTCACTTGTTTTCACTTCATCCCACACAGGCCATTGTACTAACCTCGGCTGTCTTCAGTCAAGAGGACTTTCCAACTCAGGAATTTTTCGAGAGACTGTTGGAGTTGTGAAATTAACGAAATCACTGCGGAATACAGGGTATTATAAAAGAAAAAGGGGGAGGGGGACTGAGATGCTATTAAACTGAGATTAAAAGATTATTTACTCGAAAAATAAATCATATTTGAAGAAATAATAATAGTAAAAGTTACGTCGTGATTTCTAGCAAGAAATCGATGTTTCTGTCAATGATATATAGAGCACGTTATATGGTTCAAGATGGCCCTTTCAAAAATGGCTTTGCGCCAGATGGGGACCGATCAAATTTGCGAACTGGGTGCCTATTTAGACATCAGAAAAAAATGGGGGGGGGGGAGGATCCCCCCCCCCCAAGTTTTTCTCTCCCCCAGTTTTCCCCAACACTTTGTCTACAAAGAGATTAATTCGGTTGATTTCCTTCGGTGTTCAGACTCATAACTATAATGTTGAAAGTTGAGAGTGAAATGGTGGTTCTGTGCCCACAGTTGGGCCATAGCAATATATAAACATAAATAAACAAAACACTCCACACATGCAGCCCTATATGTTTATTTTGGACGTTCTTTTACATCTGCTATTTTCATTACTTGCCCCTTAGCTTTTGGAAATCGGATATTATTTTGACTGCCCTAAATATTTCCTTTCCCCCCACTTGCCTCCCACCCCCCAAAATAATAATTGCAGAGTCTGACGGCGCCACTGCCCAACACAAAATCATTTCTGATTATTGCTCCATTTGGATCATCCCTTGCTCGAATGTGTGACCGTGACATCAATTTCTTGGTATTAATTTAAATGAACCACGATAGATGACGTAACATACAGTGCAACCATTTAACAAAAATAATAAGTACGGGTACTCCGGTAGCGTCAAAGAAATAAGCCTTTTAATCTCGGTTTCCTTTCCTACACCTTGTGTATCTGATAATACCAGAGAATGATAATTCCACGCCATGTTAAAATCTCGCTGTTTCTCTCTTTCAATTCCCATTCAACCCGTCGACTGACTCCACCTAACCTCTTCCCTTTTGCAATTTGCCACGGTCCTTCTTGCTGTCTCTTCGCCTCCTTTATTCCTACTCGGTGCCCCGCTCGACGGCCACCAGTCCTAGCTAACTGCTCCGATCGTCCCGAGACCGGACCGTGTCTGAACAAGATGTCGAGATGGGCGTACAACCCTGGCAGACGGACTTGCGCCCCCTTCACCTACGGAGGATGCGGCGGTAACGGCAACAAATTTCTCACTCTGGAAGAGTGCGTCAGGATTTGTGGAAACGGTACGATTATGAGATAATTTGGTCGATGTTTCAGTGTGGTATCCAACGGGGAGGGGCGGGGGAACTTCCCCTACCAAAATGTTGCTATTTCCAAAAATATACCGGTACATTTGTTGTTGTTTATTATTTATTTATTAAAGAAATTTACAAGCGTTATACCTCGTATAACAACCGGTGTCATATGAAAATCAAACTCCTGTGCAAATCGGACTCATTTAATATTGGTTAAACCCCCCTCACTTGACCGGCCACTCTCCTAATTATCTTCACTTAGGCATGTGCAATACTACAAATAAGCCCGTATTTCATAGTTACTGAAATTCACGCTACACCGACACTATAACCCTACCGCGCTCTTTATATATATCTTTTTTCTGGGAGAAAAAAATAGGGGACACCGTTTCAAAACTTTCGTCTTTTGACACCCCCATCTAAAATTTGCCTTGACATACTGATGTTATGCTTGCTTATGTTTCGTGAGTGTTGCAAGTAATAAATAAAACACACAAAAAAACAAAGCGTACACGAAGTGCCTTCCGAGAACCCGTGGGAGAAAAATTACATACCTATACTCAGGCGGGACATGAACCCACGACTTCCGACTACTAGTGCAGATGTCTTAACCACTCGACCGCCGAGTCCAAATCCGATTTAGCAGCGGGTACTGCGTAATCAGTCAGTCAGAAGATGGAATTTGCGTCAGGGATGATGTATTAAAGGCGAGTAAGCCTGTGAATTTTGTTTTACCTCGTGCTCTCGGAAGGCACGGAGCATACAGTGCTTCATGCACTGCGTCGGGAAAGTGGGAAAATCTCTTTATAATTACATTATCCCCGACGCAAATTCCATCCTTTCACCAAACAAAGACAAAAACAAACCCAACCTGAATATCTGAGTTTAAGAAATACTGCACATATATTTGTTAGAGTAGGCCCCTATTGTACTTAAAGAAATCGCTTTCATACAAGTCTGGTCTTCAGCCAAGTCACAAGCTATTCAAACAAACTGTGACAAACGCATTCCTTCGTAATTTTCCATCCTCTGTTGCTTTGACTTCCGATTGACATGTGATTGACTTGATTACAACTCTACATTTGACCCGGCGTCATATGAATATCCGACTCCCATGAAATTTGGGCTTCTTTTCCCTATTGTTGGTTAAGCCCTCTCATGTGACATGACCGGTCATAGGCATGCGCCGTAGAACCACTATATAAGTCGGCACACAATTGTTTGGTTTGGGCAAAATTTGATGGGGTTTTGTGTGGTTCGTTGATGGCGCAGCCCAACTTTATATACTTTTCTTTCGGCAGGAAGGTTTTTCTCTGCCAGGAGCCGGCGCAAGTGGGCGTTTGCTCGAAACATCGGATCGAACGAAGCACATCTGGGATCGCTATCACACAGGAATTAAGTGGAAACTTCGTCAAATATAAACCCACACGGATTGCCACTGGCTGCACGTATAAAATTGTATTGAACCAGAGACACTGTAAAGACTTTGCAGTATAGTACGGCACGAGACGAGAATACATCTTTCGGAAATCTCAAATACTGAGTTTTACGATTAATGTATTTATGTAGATCGAAATTTTCCTCTTTGTGTTTGTGGAATTCTCAGCTTGACAGTAAAAGAGTTCAAACGAAGGTGGAATTGCTGATAGATGTATAGTTTCGTTTAGACACGGGTGCGGTCCAAAGTTTACAGACACTTGGAAATTGTTCCTTGAATTATTCCTGAATCTGTTCCGTTTCTGACAATTTTGCTAGTGTAAATATTCACTTTGTGAATAAAATCATGTTTCAGAAGTCCTTTCTCATGCATAAAAATATACCGGATTTGGTTCACAGCATTGAGATGAACTGGAAATCTATTTGCAAAACTGTGGTGTGTTAAACCTTCGACCGCGATTTTATGTCGATTTTAATGGCAATTTATAAATAGTCTGTAATGCATGTAGGCCTATCAAACATTACATTATTCCTTTAATTGTTTAGTATGATTATTATGCATAAAACGTTATCACTTTATTTGCCTACAGCTTAAAGTCGATGTTGCCACCTGAAGTATTCACCTTAAAACGCTCGCTCCTTATGGAGACCTATAAAGACATCCCAGAGTCTGTGGATAATTATTTTCCCATTCAAAAAAATCTGAATTTTCTCTGAAGATTCGATAGCAAGAAAGAATCAGTTTTGTGCGAGGACGGATAATCCATCTTCAAATCAAATGTTTGACTCACTCGCTTTTGGGAATCCTTGGTTTCATTGCAAGAGAGAATTAAAGGAAAAGAATAATGTACAAAATGTATTGCGCTAGTCGCGTTGGCAGAGTGCGCCCTTTCTCGTCTTTCACATCTGCGACTCGCATCCCATTTTTGCCTTTTAAAGATATAACAGCTCAATGTGGCTGTACCCTTTAGGAAACAAATCTTCGCTGAAAATCGATGCAATCAATGCATCCATGAAAAACTTAAATTGCAATGAACGTGTTCAAATTGTGGGAACGAAATTTTAATATGTAAGTAAACTCGAATTGTTTCATCTGGCAAAGTATTTTGAAAAGCAGAGGGGGGCGGGGGGGGGGGGACTTACCGGTACGTCCACACAAAACGCATGAATGTAAACGCGGAACAACAGACCAAGGGGTATTGTTGTATCATTTCTGAAAGACATATGCAAACATTTGTAGAAATAACAAAACACCTCAAAAGTGGAACTTTTGAGTTTTTTTCAGAGGTGCGTCCCCTTCTGAGTACGGACGTTTTAAAAGAAAATTTGCTCACAGGATGGAGAAACAATGCTATTCTGGAATGAACACATAGAGCATTCCTCACTACATTAGGCACCAAGTGTGTCGACAGGAGGGTATAGGCCTATACGTGGAGAACCGTCTATAGACTCAAGTCTTAAAAAGGGGAAACGGCATTAATACTTTGTTGTCCCGAGTACACAATTTCCAGAGGCCCTGTAATAATGTCGCGGCCTCGACTTCATTGGCTGCAGTTTGCCCTGGCAAGTCCATTCCCACTTCTAAGTACATGTATATGTAAACGATTTTATTCTGCTTTTCTAGGTATAAAGAACAGGTAGAACACCACTTTTACCCAATATTCTTGGTGAGCACTGCTTTAACTTTTATCAAACTTTGTACCACTTTCACGCTGCTACATTATAGAGGGTTTAGGCCAGACCATAAAATAAAACATGAGTAAAACGACAATTTTGAAAGTGTCATCTTTATTCAAATCCGTAACGCCGAATTCTAACGGTCTGTAATTGTTTGCTAACAAAGCTATACAAAGAAATTCTTCGCTAACCTGGTAAGCACATAATTATTAATTACGGATGTACACATGTGCACAATTCAAAATTCCTGGCTAGGTTTTTTCGCTAACCATTCCATGAAATTGGGCCCAGTTGTGAAGCGGTGGCGCTTTCAATGAATATTTAAAAAGGCAACATTTCGCCGGGGGGAGGGAGGGGGAAGTTCTCTCCTCGCCCCCTCCCCCGCTGGATACGCCACTCAAGAGCCTTCATCAGCAGACTGTTGAAGTTTTCCAGCAGAGCGTTGGTTAGGAGCAGACTAAAAAATTGTGATATGAATATTTCAAGGGTATAGTGCATGGCCATCATCACAGGCTAGTTGGCCGAGGACCAGTCATCATTCACCAGACGCAAGTAATCACGGACAGGCGTAATTACATGTACCTCCGATTTGCTGCTTGTTCTAATGATTTATTCATCAGTACATATCGAATTGGTGCAGTGGTACTATGGTATGCATCCTACTACGCATCCTACTACTCGCGGCATCACATCAAACAACAGATCGCGGTGTGGAATGGACTGGTGACCTAGCCTGCGGTCCGTCTCGTATTTGTGTCATTCAATATGCACAATTCATCAGCTATATACGACATTGGACTCCGTATCGTTTATTCATTTTGATCAATCTTGAGCAATTTGTTTTTCACATTAGACATGAAAAATTTACCACCAACACACTATTCTACGAATCGTATCATAAGCAGATCCAATTCAGTGGCGCAACTAAAGGGGCGTTTGCGACCTGCCCCAATTTAACAGAACAACTGAGCATTGAGGATTAATTAAAGCCAATAACAATAAGTGTTCGTCACGACTGAGTACCCAGGTAATTTCAGCCGCTAGATTTTATTGGTCGAGATTTTCATATAATTCATTTCCGACAAAATTATGTAGCCAATCAGGTAAAGTGTTATATCAAACGAAAGCTTATAATTCAGTCATTCATAAACCGTTTACCCCGAGACCGCCCGGCCATGAGGAAATGAATGACGGCTTGGGGAAGCGGAGGCGGTACGGTAAAAGCTGTTGTTTACGTCAACTCTCCGTGCAAAAATGTCGAGTTTTTACGGTACAAAAATGGATTTTCCGACAAAACCGCAACTACCATCGGTCTGTTTTTGCTTCGGAGGTTTCAATGAGTAGTAAAGCCAAAACCGTTTACCCCAAAAGCTTTAATTGCGCAAAATGTTGAGAACAAATTGCATTTTCACGAAAAAATGCTGATTAGACCAAATGAGACCGACGTTTCCATATACACGTCAAAATGGAAATTGAACCCCTTCAAACGAGACCCTATTAGTTACGCCATTAGTCCATCGATTAGTTCCAGAGTCTGACATCTGAGATGCTTACTAGCAGCGGCAGCCCACATTGGGGATGCAGTTCTCTCCCTTCAAGCAGCATTCTATCTTACCCGGTAGGTATTTGCATTCTGCTTCCCCTGCTGGACATTTTTTAGGCATGTAGTAATCGGCGTCCTGTGGTAAAAAGAATGGTATAGTGTTGTGAGGAGAACAAAACCATTGAATCTCAATCGAAGAAAGTCGCATAGCGGAACATAATGTATGGGAAGCGCTCAAAAAATAATCACACGGTTTGTCAAGCCGGTACCGGGTGTATGTGTTTGTACGTACGTACGCGCACATGTGGGTTGGCATATACTGTGTGTGTGCCAAGTTACGATGGAAATGCAAACTATGTGGTTTTTCATTAGACCAACTTATGAACAATGTACTATATGTTATTACAAATATATTACTCTATTTCATAAGCTACTTACTAACCACATTTTGAGGATTCAAGCTGGTTGAAAACATGACCAAATTCAGAAGAACCGCCGCGTCGCGACGACGCGCGCTAAACTTTGCGACCTTTTGGACCTCCACGCACTGCACGTGCGTTGAAACAACTGTTTTCATTGGAGAACATTTTATTGAACGAGCAAGGGCAATCGGTTAGTGCTGACCAATCACTGAACATGTTATATGAATAAAAAGATAAATTATTAGTCTTTCAGAAGCCGTTTAATCCAAGTTAATGCAATGCACGGTGCAGATTTCAAGCAGGTTTGGTTGCGCGAGTACCACAAAATTCGCTGTTTCCCGCTCTCCGCCATAGACTTTAAAGAGAAACTTGATTTTTTTGTTTTTATACCAAAAGGGCAATTTGTTCCCGTCTAGCAACATGTAAACAACTGATATGAATTGAAAGAACATGTATTTGTCTTTCAAAAGGTGAACAATCCATAAAAATTGCTCTCGGCGATCTCGAGATATTTTCAATTCAACACTCAAAAAGTGACTTTCGTTGTGTGTTATAACCGTGCAAAAAGGTCAAACAACGCAAATTAGCGCTATGTTCCGTTATGACTACTGATCACGCTTAAGGCAAGCGCCTGCCAAGCTTAAAGGGCCATTTGCTAAAGAAAACATAATTGCTCAGCACCAAAAACGCGTCAAAATTTCCCCAACAAAATTATGCCCAATTTTATACATCTGCTTAACGTAAGCGAGAATTGGCCGCTAACTGAAACAGAAAATGGCAAGCGTCATCAAGGGCTAGCAAGGACAATGTGTGGATTGTGCGCATGCGTACATCCATAAGGACTCTACAGCGCAGACCGCCTTTATCAACCCAGTTGACACAGAATTCGGTTGATTCACAACTCGGTGCGCCGCCAGCGTTAACCGGGGAGAGGCCAAATTACGCAGTGCATCATCGAAAAACCGGAAGTGGGTATCGCCAATGCATCTTAATTACTCCCCTTCTCTGCTACATCTATCAACTCCTCTCTCTTCTTTCCCGCACAAGGTATTCCCCGATTAGTCAAAACTTGCTTTAACTCATCCACTCCCATTTGCGCGAAATCCATACTGCTGTACTGTCCACCATCTAATACAACGCGATAGACGCGATGTCGACCCCGAAAGTGGGAAATTGGCCTTTCCCGGCTTGCTGCTGGCGGCGCACTGAGTTGTGAATCGACCGAATTGCAGGCTGTGCAAGCGCAAAATTAAGGGTTGCGGATTGCAAGAAATGCATATGATGCACGATATGGGGCAGAGGGAACCCCCTTCTTTTGTGTTGGTCATTGTGTTCCCGGAATCTCAGGAATTCCTTTCAGAAATCTAGGGGAGGGGTGTGTTAGGTAACAATAGTCTGGAGTGTGTTTAGGTTATAGGGGCAAAAAAAGGGGTACCCCTATGCCCCATATCGTGCTGGGTATCAAAAGAATGATACGAGTGCATACTGCCATTGTCATTAAATTTAAATGACAAAACCTTCCTCCTGCGAGGGCGCATTGTGATGCCCTCCATATGTACACTTTCCAACCCACCTCAGGGGTAAGCAGGGGGTCAATGACCTGTCGCCAATCAGCCAGGGTCCAATTGGCAGCAAACCCCACGCGGACTCCGTTGACCAGGACAACAGGAGCGTCGTCAACAGTACCTTCAATTCAAAACAAGAATGAGAAAAAGATATTAAAAATAGCAGGTGCCGATTATTTGGAAAATAAAAATAGATCGAACAGTCCCTGGGACAGTTTGGCAACAAAGACAAAAATACGGGAGAAGAATTACTATTATCCTCTCGCGTATCACATTATGTCGTAGTACGTCGCAAAATTTGATTAAGGTACACCAATTTGTGCTATTAAGTTTTAGCGGGAAACAATTTTTTTGTGATTTACAATCATAATCACCATACGATAGTCACCAAACTGCATATTATGGTATATTTTTTGCCATTTTATGTTGCTTCATCATGGCTTATACAATAATTTTACGACCAGCCAAACGGGGTATGATTAGTATATAGGCACTTTTCATGGAAACATACATTTCATGGAAACACACTGGAGGACTACAGTAGTTGGACCGTCTTACTCATCTCCACCCACCCACTCACACACACCCATTTTGACGGTCGCCACAGTGCTTTTTCCATTAAGAAAAGGCAAGCCACGGTGCTTCGTGTAGCTTAAGATCAGATCAGTACAAAAAATGAAACCTACGCGAGCAAGCGTACTTCCACATGACAATCTCTTCCTCTCTGGACGGGTCTGAGTCTTTGAAGTGAGCAAGGATGCTGCTCTTTGAGACACCAGTGCTCATAGCAAGGTCACCAGCCAACATTCTGGGCAGAAAAAAAGAAGTAAGGTCATGATTTTAACAGCATTAGTTAAAGTCGTATAAAATATGAAACTAAGACATTAGAGGATTTAACATTTCTTTGGCACCGTACTTGAATCTGTATAGCACGCACAGTGAGTAACAAATTTCCTATCACTGTATCGCAGCCTTTGCTGTAAATATTTCAGGGTATATATTCTTTACATAACTAAAAGCTTTAATAAAATAGCTTTAAAATTGTATTGTTGTAAAGACATGGTTATTCCGACCTGGCAACAAGAAGCAAGTGTAAAATTAGCAATAGCTGAAAAATGAAATTATTGTATTTCCTAAAAGTACACGTATTAAATAAGCTTCAGTCCAATGCCCCTCTATGACCTTTTGCAACTGTTAGAATCTTGATCCGATCCCCTGTTTTGAAAAAAATGAAGGTCAAAGTTAGAGAACCGCGCACACTAAAACTTTATGTTTTTATGTTTAAAGTACCACGCATATTTCGAGATTATAAAGGAATAGGCCTAGATGGCTAAACACTATCCGTCAATACTCTAAACAAATTTTGTTTTTAAACACGCTTATAAACTGATAGAAAGAAAGTGTTTAACAAAATTTTAACTACTAAACAAAGTTTTTGCAGTGAACTTGGAGTGGCTATCTATTGTATGTTTCATTTAAGGCGGCAACTAGGCAGGAATTACTATTCTCAATCAAAAGCCAGTGATTACCCTCGGCGCCATACTAATTAAACTTTAATACTAACTCGTGGACTGCCGACTGGTTCTTGTACAAGATGGCGCCATTGTAGTACTTGCTTTGATGGTCGAAAATGAAATCAAACCACTTGTACTCTTTCGATGCGTCCAAATTTCGGAGGATATAGGATGCCTGCGGAAAAAATCGCATTATCATGATTACCAAAGCGACCGTCTGTAACGATGTGAATTCACAGTAATTAAGGTTACACTCTATGAGAAATGTGTTTAGCAATTAAACACAATCTTGCTATCAGTTTGTAAACTTTTTCAAAGTGAACAAAGAAACTGGCAGGAGCGGGATTTGAACCTGCGACCTCCGGAATACCGCACCGCCGCTCTACCAACTGAGCTATATTGCCCTATATGTTGGCGATCTCCCCAAATTGTCAGTATCTTTGTTCGGGTGGGCGCTAGTCAGAAGTCATAAACCCAGAATGTCGTATATATATAGCCAGGGATCACACCCAATTTTACGATACAACCTGGGAAGCGACATTGTGGGGATCACTCGATGATGATACAACTTTTTAACTTATAATTCGTCAAACAATCCACAAGGGAAACTGACTAGGTAAATTTTGAATACATTTTCCAGTTTGTAAACTTGTTTAGTGTCCAATTCCTACTGTCGAATGGCTAAACACTATTTGTCAACACTATGTTTACTATTTAAACATGTTTACAAACTAATTTTCAAAGTGAACAAAGAAAACTGGCAGGAGCAGGATTCGAACCTGCGACCTCCGGAATGCCGTACCGGCGCTCTACCAACTGAGCTATTCTTGACCTATGTTGGCGGTCTCCCAAATTTGTTCGGGTAGGCGCTTGTCAGAATTCATAAACCCATAATGCCGTATATACAGCCAGGGATCACTCCCAATTTTACGATTCAACCTGGGAAGCGACATTGTGGGGATCACTCAATGAGGATACGACTTTTTAACTTGTAATTCGTCAAACTATCCACATGTTTACAAACTGAGAGCAAGAAAGTGTTTAGAAAAGTGCCTAATTGCTAAATACAGTTTTTGCAGTGTACGTAATCTGAACATTTAGGCCTACATCGATAAACATCGATATATGCATGTTTGGTCGCTACGGAAAATACAGAAAGCTGTAGACTTTTGGTAATTATATGCACTAAATAGTATTACAATACATTACCTGCTTGGAACATATGGGCCTATATATTGAGTTTATAGCAAAACATTTTGAAAAAAACTTCATTATACTTCTGTTCCACATACATGTAATACTCAATATTTAACTTACTTGAGCGGCTGGAAATGCTGCACGGTGAAACGGTAGAGGGAATATGAAGGTCTCGAAGGAAAGCAGTGACGTCGAACCCTTGTTGTAGTACTCAGCAATCTGTTAAAATTGACCAACGTTCAACATAATTCGTACAGCAGATGCAATTTTGAAACAATCAACTTCACAGTTCTGTGGTAAAATGTCGTTTAGGGCAACCCCCGACATCTGTGCAGTGTTTAGCCAACTAAAAAAAATATTATAGACGCTGTAAATGGGATGTTAAAAGCTTTGCCGAGTGTTGTTGCAGCTTTAAATATGCGGACTTTCATAAGATAGATTCTTGAAACTTCGTTTACAATGCCATTAACACGTTAAATTCCCACTTAACTGTAGCTTCGTGTGGCCCGAGGATTGCTGAGAAAATAGCATTTAGGAATCTATGGTAAAAACCATCAACGCTCAACCTCGTCTCCATGGCATTCGAACAGAACGCTACCACCCACCCGCTCTCTCTATACTGAGGACGAAGGACGCAAGCAGACCCTGGGGACGCGGTTTCTTAATTTCATTTTTCTTTCTTTATGGGCGACGCCTTCCTACCTTCATGAATGTTGGCCATGTTTCCTTGCTGACGGGACAAACGAGGTCCACGAAAGCCTTGAATTCCACGGGCGCCTTGCAGTTACTCAACGGGTACACGAAACCCCTAGGTGGCCTGTGGGGTATGGGGTTTTGGGCCATCCCAGTCCCCAACACAGTAACACACACGAATATCAACACCGCGGAATTCATGCTTCAATGAGTTCGGAGCCCGATGAAGAGTTAAACAATATCTATTTGAGACAACCAGTGCTTCATACAGGATTTACACTCCGCAGTGTAGGTGTATATACCCTTGTTGGTATATCTTTCTGCATTGGGCGCTGTGTTTAATAGTCATTTGTATCATTGCCATTATCACCAGCACACATCACATGACCTGATAATCAAGCCATCAGGTGACTAAGCCAGTGGTATAAAGGGCCAAAGATTGATATTATAAAACAAGTGGCAAATCACGGGATCATATTCCAAGCTGTATCACTTCGATAGTAGATCACATGTGTCAGTGCATTCTTTCTTTCTTTCTTTCTTTCTTTCTTTATAGGTTTTCCCGGCCAATTTCATCACAAATTAATTCAAATTCATTAACATGCATTCAAATTCACGCATTTCCCCTAATTCAGTCAAACCAGGGTTTCTTTTTAGCTACTATTGCATTCAATTTCGTGTTTGTGCACACATGATTTCGTTCTTTTCATTCAGGTTCGTTTTAGTCATTCTATTTCGTTTATAGGCATTCAAGACTACATTTTCACAAATCTTCAGTTGAATTTCTACTACCTATCTATAATTCATGAAATCAAATTAAGACTCATCGAAGCGCACATGAATTTGTTGCTAGTTTTTGATTTCTTTTTCGTTTATGGGCAATGAATTTCAAATTCTGTGCGTTCAAATTAAACACGAGTTATGGCTTGTTTATTCGAGGAAGCTGGCAATAGCTCTCTTACTGGCACTTGAGTTTTTCTTTGTTAGATGCGTTTCCGTGTTGTTTGCATTTCATTTACGTCATATGCATGTGTTTTTGTCTTAATTGCAATAATTTTTCCTTTTGCTTTGTTACCCCATGATTAAAGTTAAAGCCTGTACCCTGTATCTAGAAGACTGTTAAGTAAAATTAAAAATGTTATGGTGATGAGTTTGAAATTAAACAAAAATCTTTCGCTATAGCCTTGTGATAGTTTGCACTGGTCTTTATGTTTTCTTCTTTATTTCTGCTAATGTTCGGACCACGTCAAATTAAAATACGAATCAGAAAGCACATACCATTGAAACGAATTTGAATGTAAACATTTGAAAAAATGTTTGCCAATTGATGAAATTGAATGGTTGACCAGCCTCTTGCTGCTGGCTTTTACGAAATTGAATGATCTTTGCGACCTCATGAATTTGAATGATATTATTTGGCCAGTAAATGCTAACTGCTGAAATGGAATTACTCCTTTTGACTGTTGAATGCTGATTCAACGGAGCATTCATTTTTAAACGAAATGTAATGAGCCGAGTATTAAATTAAATTAAATTTTGTTTAAATTGGCCGGGAAAACCTATATTTATTTATTCGTTATCCTGGGTATCCTGATCAGTGCATGTTCTCCCTCAGGGTCCAGTTTGAATTGAAAGAAGACGACGAAGGAAATTTCAGTTTTAGTACCAGGTGGAAAGCCTTGAAAAAATATTCCTGGGGAAAACCCTCTCAATCAGGTAGGGACTGAAAACCCAATCCACATAGTGCACCTGGTAGGAATCGAATTAGGATCATCAGAGGTGGAAGGTGAGGAAATAACCACTAAACCAACCTGCCCAGACCAACGTGACCTTTGAAATAACCGCATCAAACCCGTTTGTAAAATCAAAAGTGAATAACTTTGGGAAAATATTTCTTTTCTTTTGTTGGAAGATGGCCATGGTTCTAGGGAGTGGTTTAAAGTCCACAACGAGGGTTTACTCACTAGTTGTGTCAGCAGTCAGTACGGGAGTGCATTACCTCGCAAAAAATCTTTATGCACAAAACTACCCTGATGGTTTTGTGCATAAATGGAAGAACCAATCAGAGCAAGAGTAACACAGCGACTCGAGTCGGTTAACCAATGAAAACACGGATGCCTGTAATTAGTACCGGTACGGTGGGCGGGACCACTGATCTCTATACACTGGATTGGCAGCGCAGCAGTGATTGCCTATGCGTGAATTGAAGCCACCGCGCGGCCATCTTGCTATATTCAAAACAATGGCCGTTTCCCAAGCTCCAGGCTTCAGCTCCGTCTCCAACTTCAGCCCATTCATAAACTACATGCATGAATGCAAGTTTGGCAATGGGCTGAATTCGGAGACGGAGTTTAAGCCAGGGGCTTGGAAAATGGCCATTGTGTTGAATATAGCAAGATGGCCACGCAGTGGCTTCAATCGCGGAGCTTCGCAGCCAATCCAGTGTATAGATATCAGTGGGCGGGACTAACGTCTGCTGTTGCACACGGCATTAATGCGAGGTTTTTTCGAGACTCAATCAATCAACTCAATCAATGCCTTCAGATCAAATTTAAAAAAATCTTTAAAAATCATTGTTGTCAGACCATAGATATAATCGTATACCTTAATAAATTATGTCACACAAGCAGGTCGCCAGACCCTTTCATGCGTGTATCGAAGATAGTTATTAACATTTTGAACTTAAGTCACGAAAAAAGTAAAGTCAATATTTATCAAAAAGGTCACTATTTATCAATACAAATTTTTGTCAAACAAAATTTGTCTCGTAGAATACATCGATGATTGGAGACATCCACAAATTTACCAGAACTTAATTATTTTCTGGGGGAATTTAAAAATATAAAATTGAATTGAAAACAAAATTACATAATTAATACAAATCAAAAGCATTAAATAAAGCATTAAAGAACTAAAGCTTTATTAGATAAAGCAATTCATAAATAGAAACAAATACAACGTTTATGATCTTAAATTTATTTACTCTCTTTTTAATAGAATATTTATATTTGTAATTCACTTTAATATATATACCAATGTTCATACTAATTCAGTTGCTATAATAGTAACAATTACATAAAAATAAACATTATTCCTTATCAATTTACCAAGACTGACCCATGGCCTCACATAGTCTCAGACATAACTTCGTAAGATCCTCATTCAAGTCACAGATGCCATCCTCATTGCGGGTCATGGTCCTCAATGGGAGTCATCCTTCATTCGGATTCTCCTGTTTTAATGGAAGTAGCCCAATACAAAGCTAAAAGCCACTCTACGTATAAGAGCTATACAACAGAGGTGGCGGGGTACTGATGGCCACATTTTAGGTTGCCAGCCCTTGCCTACCACACTTACGGTTTTCCTGGATCCAGATCTAATTTGAGGATAAATCTTCAAGAGATACCAAAGAAATAATCCAAATTTTCAGACCTATAGAACCAGGCGGGGTAACTTCCACCGTTAGTGAGATCACCCCCGGCCAAAATGAAGGTCAAATGTTAAGTATGTCATATACTCACAATTTTCAAGGTTTAAATTTCAAGCTCGAAAGGATCCGTCAAGAATTTTAAGAATTGCTTGATTATTGTTTGTGTTTCGTCAGCTACAGATACTTCAATTCAGTGACATATCTTTTTGGAGGGGATGGACCACTGAAATACCCGCCCCCGTTTTAGACTACAACTCTGCGGTATAGAGAGTACCAAAGTCTGACGTCAGTTGGCGCGACAACTGGCTTCAAACAAATGTAGATTTCGACTGTTCCTTTGTTAACAGCCAGTCATGCAAACACATTGACACAAAAAATAACAAAAGTATTCTGGCTCCAAACATTGTATTGACGTCATCACTTCGGTAGTCTACATACAACATTTGCAAAGATAAAAAAACTACTGAATTATAAGGTATTTACCTTAATTGACTGTAAGTAAATAATAGTCTCAAGCACGGGCGGCGATACCGGGGGACGGGGGGGGGGGGGGGGGGGACATGTCCCCCCAATATTTGTTTATGGCAGTGTCCCCCCCCCCCCCCCCAATAATTTCCTCATAGTCATATACATTTTATGGGTCATTGGCTTTTACATGCACCAGAATGCACCAGAATACACAATGATCAGCAGACATTTTCTAAAATTTCCCATGGATACACAAGAGTACGGTGTGTACATGATTGTCATTGTTGCAATTTTCAGAAATGGGCGGATTCGGGGGTTAATATTTTGATAGGAAATATAGTTCCACTGACCTGTTCAAAGTTTTGCGTTGTTGGATGGCGAAAAAAAACCGAGAGAAAAACGGCGCTCGTTTTTAATAAGTCGGGAGGATGATAGCCCAATAGTCAAGGCGCCGTGGCTACCTAGCGCGTGACGCGCCCCGAATGCCAGCATGTCCGTCCGTCCGGCCGGGGCGCGCCACTCGTCCGGGTAGCCACGCGCGCCTTGACTAAAGGCTACAGCGCAGTTTTCCAACGATTTCCAGCAGGAAATCGTTGGAAAACGTTATAAATTTCCACTTTCTTGACAACGACAGAACACCTGGGGCCATCATTTCACAGGATGATTGAGACTACTATTAACTTACAGTCTAGTAAGGTATTTCGTAATAATTCAGTAAAAAACAAATTGGAGGATTACCAATCGTGTAGGCCTACACTACATTTAAACACAATCCTGCTTTCAGTTTGTAAACGTGTTTAGAAGCTAAACATTACGTGTCCAGTTCCTAAACATCAATGTTCAATGGCTATCCGTCAATACGCTAAATATGTTTAGTATGTAAACGTGTTTACAAAAATAATGTTTAGAAAAGTGTTTAATTGCTAAACACTGTTTTTGCAGTTCACAAATCTTTAAACAGGTCAGTGTTACAGTATTTGCTATAAAATAATTACTAACGCCCAAAACCATTCATTTCTGAAAATGTTGTATAGGCCTACTGCTTGGTATTTTGTGATTCTCTCCGTAGCGCCCCAGTTAGGATAACCAACTTTCAATGGACTTTATAGTTATGTAAACGAATCGACTTCATAGTTTCATCAATGATCAGCAGTCCCAGATGCTAGCAGCGGCAGCCCACATTGGGGATGCAGTTCTCTCCCTTCAAGCAGCATTCTATCTTACCCGGTAGGTATTTGCATTCTGCTTCCCCTGCCGGACATTTTTTAGGCATGTAGTAATCGGCGTCCTGTGGTAAAAAAGAAAGAATAGTATATTGTGAGGAACGCGGAAAAAAATAATTGAATCTCAAATCGAATAACGTCGAACTGCTGATCACGCTTAAAGGCCATTTTCATTGGGCCGGTGTTGCAATGTGAGACACCCGAAAAAGAAAGCAAAACAGAAAAGGTATAAGGCCTATTATGCCATTCGTTGGGCTTTAATAACTGTATTTTATCAGTACCCGGCAGCAAAGATTGTGGTGTCAACACCATGTGGTATATGTATTGGACGAATATTTCTATATATACCACAGTGTAATTTAACACAGTTTTGTTTGCAGGGTAAGAACACAGATTTGCTGAGAACCAAAAGCGCGTCTGGTTTGCTGCAGCAAAATCAGACGACAAACCATAATGGTTCTGTCAAATTAAGAAGTCATGCATTAGATATTACGGCCCTAACTCATGATGTCACATGACGTCACAATTTAACTGATAAAACTTAGGAGTGCCTGCCGTTTTTATCACAACAGAATCTTTCTCAAAGGCTACACTGAAACAGAAACTCACAAGTCCGGAAAACACACTAGGCAAATTACAGATGAGGGCACAAAGAGGAATGAGTGGATTTGGAAGGAGAAGATAAAAGGAATTGGGAGATGGGGGTTGGTGAGCAAGAAACATCAAAAGGGAGAGAACATTCGGAATGGAGAACAAAGATGTGATTGGGGGGGGGGGGGGGGGGGCGGGGGCGGGGGGTTAAGGCAGCAGCTATAGCGCAGGTAATGAATAACAATACCTGCCCCGAGGGATCGGAAGGTGTACCCGTATACCCCCTCAAATAATAAGTGCGTTTTCCAACCCACCTCTGGGGGAAGCAGGGGGTCAATGACCTTTCTCCAATCAGCCAGGGTCCAAGTCAGATCAAACTCCACGCGGACTCCGTTGACAAATACGGTTGGAGTTCCAGAAACTGTACCTTTAATTTCAAACGAGGATGCAACAAAAATAAATGCAAACATAGAAGGTGCTAATTAGTTTGGAAACAAAATAAACTGAAGATAATATTATATTCCGGGAGAGCTTGGAAACAAAAGAAAAAAGGGGAAACGTACGTCAGAGGGAAAATAAGATTAATTACCTCAATTTGAGGATTTTGAGGGGGCATACATTTTCTGTGATTTAAATTTTTCAGCAGACAGCTTATTATGCTATATATTTTTTTCGATTATACAATACTCCATCATGGTTTAATGATTTTTGCGACATGCCAATTAGGGTATGATTAAATTAGGCTTTTTCCTGACACACCGAGCATGATGATTATAAACCCACTGCAGTAGAACGCCACTATATCATGGGATCCACACACAATTTTCACTATTGTGGTCGTTCATTTTTAGCGAATAATGGTATGCACTGAATATACATCAATTTGGGAGCCAAGGAGGATGTTCGTCATAGGCAAACGTTCGGTATAGCGCTGTTCGTTATAGCGAAGTTGAACTGTATTGAAAAACCGCCATTGTGGACCTTGCTCAACCGTGGGCCCATTGTCCTCCGTTGTTAAAGGTTCTCTATTGAATACAAACGAATACAAACTCGTCCCAACCCAACCAACCTTGAACCCCTCGAACGACCTTGATAAATAAATAAGCATCGATTGTATACCATCACTTGAAAAAGTATCTTTTTAAAGAAAGCCATAACTTCTTGAGACAATGTGGACTCCACAGGAGGGCGGTATTTGTCTTGGGTAGTCTACTAGTCTGCTGGCCAGACCTGACGAATCTGACTATTCTCTACGATTCGTATAGATTCATCAAGAGTCGTCAGAGAATCTTCAGGGTGCACTACACTAATTCATGTCCGAATTGATTCGCCAGCTCATCAACATAAAATGTATGCCCACAACTTTTTGAAAAAGGAGAGTTTGTGCCTCTAAAAATTGTGGGATTGTGTAAACATAGCCCAGCATCAACTCCCTGGTTTCTGGGCTTCCACCTGTGTGCAGACTTGATAAAAATTACTGTTGAAAAATGGGTCCTATTTGCCCGAGAAAGTGGAGGGATGCCATTTTAAAAATGGCTGTTGATCGGCTTGGGAAATAGGACTTTTTGGGAGGTGAGTTTGTTTTGTGTCAATAATTAAAAATGCAATTGGCTAACCCCCCAAAATAGAAAAGAAATGGAAAGAATCAGATCATGAAAAGATCAGACAATAAGTGACATTTGTTTGTGTAGACCCCATGCTGGGGTACAGGTTATTTGGCCCTGAACTTTGTTGATTTTACACTGTTGTCAATGGAGCTTGAATTAGTGTGGTGCACCCTTCAGGTCAGACCGTCAGGGAACCAGACTGTGACTTGCGTAAATACTTTTGTATAGAGTTCCGAAGTGATGAACTCACTGCAAGTCTAGAACCAGATCTTCATGCCGTTATGCTTGCATGACTGGTTTAACAAAGAAACCGTTCCAAATTCACGATGAAAAAGCAAATGATTTGCACAATGCTCGTCATTCAGAGCTGCAGGTATGATATAAATGTGTTCAGAACCTGTTGTCATGCCGACTGACGTCAAACTTCGGTGCTCCATTTACCCAACTAAAATATAACCCACTTTGTCTCCCATTTCTCAAAAAAAGGCGTAGCCTACGGTGTTTAATTTAAAAAGATAATACAAACGATGAAACTTACGCGAGCATCCGTACTTCCACATGACAATCTCTTCCTCTCTGGAGGGGTCTGAGTCTTTGAAGTGAGCAAGGATGCTGCTCTTTGAGACACCAGTGCTCATAGCAATGTCACCAGCCAACATTCTGGAGGAGGTGTAAGCACACTTTTCGTCAGTCAAGACTAAGGCACATAGCAATTAAAGACCACGTGTTTTTGTATTGTCTTTAGCTATATGAATCTGTACAACATGCACCAACTCTGTACCTAATTTCTAATCACTGTCTTTAATTAAACCTTCAATGTGCAAAGGTTCCAAGGATAGTTCATGATAATCTCCAGGAAATCTCTTAAATTGTATACTGCAGTGAATTAATATTTTTTACTGTCATCTTTGGGCAAACAATTTGTATCGGGATTGGCTTTGTTCGTATTTTTCTTTTCCGGATGATGTAATTTCCTGTGAATTTTTGTTTCCATAGAAGTCAGTCAGTAAACAAACCTCATATTAATGTATAGGATGAATTTGCGTCAGGGACGATGTAATGTCACTATTTTGATTTTGCGGCAAATTATAAGCAAGTTTTGACAGCCAAGGTGAATTCCTGGGTATTTTCTGAAGACTTCTACGAACATCGCGAGTCTTGCCGGACAATTTTAAGCGTTTTAAATGGAGGATTCGGCTAGGTCCGACTGGATCCGACAGATCCGACTTTCACCCACACCCGATGCAAAGCGGGTTTCAGTGTTTAGTACCGATACAACATGTCCCAAAGCTTTCCGTAAGCCTATGGGGTAAACAGGCTTACCTAGCAGGGCAGGAATGGAACCAATGACTTTCTGCTTACTCTATATTGAAGGTCGTACATGTACGTTCGAATCCCGCCAGATTAATTAAGCTTCGTCAAACAATCCACAAGGGAAACTGACTAGGTCAGTGAACAAAGAAACTGGCAGGAACGGCATTCGAACCCGCGACCTTCGAAATACCGGACCGGCGCTCTACCAACTGAGCTATCTTGCCCTAATTTGGCGGTCTCCCAAATTGTCAGCATCTTTATTCGGGTAGGCGCTAGTCAGAACTTAACTTCTGACTTCTGACTAGCGCCCGCCCGAACAAAGATGCTGACAATTTGGGAGACCGCCAACATTAGGGCAGGATAGCTCAGTTGGTAGAGCGCCGTTCCGGTATTCCGGAGGTCGCATCACTGGTTCGAATCCCGTTCCTGCCAGTTTCTTTGTTCACTTTGAAGATTAATTAAGTCTTCGATTTTTCCTACCGGGCTTCCGAAAATCAATGTGGTAAACACCTGAAGAAGGGCAAGACCCTATGTAAAAACTGCAACAAAGTGAGTTGTTTTTAAGTTCTTTGTTTGACAATGTCGGTGTCAAAATCTACATCCCAGCAACAGCGCCCTCATGCCCGTTTTTGTTTTAATAATGAAAAAACAAACACGTCATTTGTCTTCAAGTCTGAGTAGTGCATGCCATTGAGAGTCACGAAAATCTGCCAACAAATACTGAGTACGATATATTAAGCTTTTAACGCTCAAGTAATTGACGTCGGCGCAAATAAAAGTTAGTGTACAAAGTTTACTAACTCGTGGACTGCTGATTGGCTTATGTTCAAGATGGCGCCATTGTAGTACTTGCTTTGATGGTCGAATATGTAGTCAAACCACTTGTACTCCTTCGATAAGTCCAGATTCCGGAGAATATAAGATGCCTATAGATAAACAGAAACAAAATTACATTTTTCATTAGAAGACATTACTTTTGAGCGAATTTAAAGCAGTATTAAAACAACGCCATAGGCGTTAATTTGCAGTTATTATTAAGTCTAAACATTCTTTAATTTGAAAATATGCTTTCACTTACAATCTGTATTTTTTCATTGAATTAGGCTTCCCAGATTGAAGATTTACTTGTGACATTGATAACTATGAAATTTAAAACTGTTTTTACCCCAAACAAAATGGCCTCGTTACATTTCCAAATTCGTATGGCCTATTGACTTGTATATGTAAGCATCGAGAGTATACAGAAAACTCTGTAGACTTTTGCTGTATATATATCAAATAAATATGAAATAAACCTGAGCTGCTGGAAATGCTGCACGGTGGAATGGTAGAGGATACAGGAGCGTATCGAAGGAAAGTCGAGACATGGACCCCTTGTTGTAGTATTCAGCAACCTGCATAAAACGGCATTGGTAGATAGATGAAATTCTGAAACACGAATTCACCCCCCTTGTCTTGCTACCACTGATCTCGACCATTAATCGGCCGACCTCACGCTTAAATTAAACTTTGTTTGGCTTATACGGATATGCTAATTAGAGTTGTCACGAACAGTGTTTTGATAGCTTATAAAACATGAATAATCTTAAGGTCACTGAAGTAGTTATTTTGGTTTCATGGGCTCCTTTTGCAATCTGAATACATGTATTATCATCTTCACTTTTCCCGTTTTATTGTTGCTTCGCGATAAAAAGTAAAATCCTTTTTGTGTGATGGAGCAAGGCAGCCATTAACAATAAGCACGCACTGCAAGAAACTGAGGTGTTAAAATAACACCATAATGATATCTATATTGAACGAATGGTTCAACATAGGCCTAACTACCACTGGCGTTAATTTAACATCACAAATTTTGCAGTGTATTTTCTCCGTTTAAACTGTAGTATACAACATTTGCTTGTGCAGTAATTTGGGAGATAGTATTTTATAGCATGCTGTAACACTGACCTGGAATTTTTCTTTTGTGCATAGATGCTGGGAAAACGAGAAAAAAAATGCTGTAGTCTGGTTCTGACCCTACGTCAGACAAAACGGAGCCATTTATAGACGTCACGGAATTATCAGGTCGGGCAACTATACTAGCTGGCTTGCACCCGTTCATGGACGTGTAACCAAATTGCCAAACAAAATGGACTAAGTAAAGATGGTAAATTGGGGGCAGTATTCGATACAAAAATTCCACTTTTTTGAAAATGACAGCACAGGTGCCATGATTTCATAGGAGGTATTTCATAATAATTCAGTAGTTTTGTTTTTTGATGTTTGCAAATGTTGTATATTACCTTTGATTTACATTATTCTCTACCCAAATTCCATTTTCTGGCATCACAAGTTCTTACCTGCATGAATGTTGGCCAAGCTTTCTTACTGTCAGGACAGGCGAGGTCCACGAAAGCCTTGAATTCCACGGGCGCCTTGCAGTTACTCAACGGGTACACGAAACCTCGGGGTGGCCTGTGAGGTATGGGGTTTTGGGCCATCCCAGTCCCCAACACAGCAACACACAAACATATCAACACCGCGGAAATCATGTTTTAAACACCGGTTTCTGTTTGGTGAAGAGTGGACCACTATATACAGCTGAACAGAATTTGAGACAAGCCGATCCGACGCGTCCTACCAACAGCGCAATATTCGCGGTGTATGCGTGTACTCCGATTAGTATCTTAATTTTATAGTAGGCGGTCTGTAAATGCTGTTATAGTATTTTATTTCTCAGCACACGTCACATGACCTAATAAACAAGCAATCAGGTGACTGCGCCACAGTGGCGAAGGGACAAAGATTGACATTATATCAAACACGTGATCAATCACGGGATATATTCTACACAGCTGCGCCACTTCAATCTGTTCTTCGCTCTGTGCTCCAAGGTACACTAATTATTGCAAGTCAGTGGCCCGTGTTGACATTGACCGAAAATGGGGCACCTCTGTGCACCCCCTCCACACCCCAAGACCAAAGATTCATGCTTTGAAAATAAAACTACTGGAAATAACATGTTTTGCATCAAAATGAAGAATTATAAAATGATATGTTTTTGTTGGTTCTTCCAACGACAATAGAGACTGCTATCAAGACGGCTTAATTATATGCCTGCGTCACAGTCTGTGTCTATATCAGTACGGGAGTGCGGGTACAAGCACTTCAGGGGTTTGTAACAAATTGGGACCTTGTCTAAAGTTATCCACACCTGTTTACAATGCAAGAGATATTACCAAGAATAACCACCAACTATTTGGCAACGGATCACGCGGCACGTTGTTCTATAAATGCTTGACTTATAGGTGTTTGACTTATCAACATTACCCAGGTGTTTTATTTTACAAATTTGAAACAATATTCCTGATAATATACATACTCTTTATTGGAATCAATATTAGAAATCTTTATTAAAAATACGGTGTTTTTTTTGTGTGAAAATACTGAGATTCGCCATTATAATATAAAGTCAGCCTCTAACCATTAAAACAAAGATAGAAATGCAACGAATGTCTATATGCTATATTACACATTAGACGTTAGGGACCTCTGTTTGTTTGTTTTTTTAAACGACATCAAATCAGCCCCTTCTTAAATTTCAATGTAACAATTAAAACAAAAACTTACAAAAATAATTCCTGTCAGACTGAACGACAATCAAGTACCTTAATATTTAACTGATTTACAAACAGAAAATTGCACTAACTTTTAATTGATCGATACAAATTGTTTTCGTGTATAAAACACATGACGATTGGAGACATCCGACCACTTACCGCAATTCAAAATTTAAACTACAAAACAAATTTTAAAAACCTAAACAATAAACAAATAAAATAATCAATAACAAATTAAAGAAGAAATAAACGAAGAAGAAATGTGACTCGCTCTCTTCAGAGCAGTTTGTGCTTTCCGTCTGCACTATTCACAACCATTTCTTTAAAAAATCAATGTATATTTGAAATTCCCTTTAACTAACCTACATCAATATTCATACGTATTTGATAACAAAAATAATTCCGCAAGAGATGTACCACTTCCATATAACGATAAGTTTGCCTACTGACCAATGACTTCGCGTAACCTAAGACTTAACCTCCTATGATCCTCACTGAAGTCACATATGTGATTCTCAATGATGATCGTATTAATCCTCCTGCCGAACTTGTGGCCAATTGTTGTCTCGTATATAAAAATCAAAATTCACTGCAATCACAGCAGTACATTACCATTTCACAGAATGGCTTGAAGATACTTTATTCAATTCAGTGCCGTAAACTAAGATGGAGAGGTGTGCCACGCAATGTTCCTCTTCATGGCACCATGTGCCACTCTTTAAATTGGAATTTAGATTTACGCCAACTAATCAACTCCAAAGATCTACCAAGGAGGGGAGAAGCCTTTGCTTGCTATACTAGAAGCAGCATCCTACTTTGGGGATGCAGTTCTCTCCATTCAAGCAGCACTCTATCTTACCCGGTATAGGTACCTGCAGTCTGCTTCCCCTGCCGGAAATGTTTGGGCATGTAGTAAACATCATGTTATTAGAGGAGTATTAAACAGCTTTGTATCATTGTATAATGAGAAAAATGAGCAAAACGGACCAAAACTCAGACAAACCGTTCCTAATTGAGATTCGAAGATGTTGTCTTCATTACGAGGTTATGAGGTACCGGTACCAGGGGCGGATCCAGGATTTTTTGCAGGGGGGGGGGGGGGTTCTGAAATTTGCCCAGAAAGTTGACTCCCAAAACGTTTCGTATGCGAAAGAAAATGTACAAGTTGCGGGGGGGGGGGGGGGGCTGACACACTTTCTCACCGTGGCGCCATTTAACCTCTTTGTTTTGTTCTTACCCATAGGCAAAATAGGATGCTTTTCAACTTTAGGCGTAGGCCCCTACAAGCAATAAAACAACCAAAAACAAACGGCAACGAGCATGGGGGGGGGGGGGGGGGGGGTTCGACCCTCAACCCCCCCCCCCCTCCCCGGATCCGCGCCTGGGTACCGTAGGTTTAATTCTGGTTAAATGCTGCAGGGCCTGACTTTCGCGCCTATGTAGCGTGTGCCAAAAAATGAAGCCCAGAAATAGATCAGTATTCCCGATTTGTTGGGATTGATCATAAAACTAATTATACATGCACCAGAAAGGATAAAATGTCAGCTTTCATATGACACATTATGTGATGTAATCCAATAGGGCATTATGACATAATGAGCACTTTACTAAGACAGGTGCAAATGCTGTTTTTGACACTTTCAGTTTTGCGCCGTTGAGCTAGAGCATCACTGTGAAGAAAGGGAAATGGACAACATTTGTTACCGCGGAAGAGCTTACATTGACCATGTCACTGTACCTGCTATCACGTAATCTCTTTTTCAATTTCTTCCACAAATTGTGTCGGGTGGGTTGGCACTTCAGATGTGAAGATGGTGCAGTTAGCACAACAACAAAAGGGTGTTCAATCCCAGCAAATCAGGAATACTCATTTATTTCTCGGTTTCCATTTTTTGGGACACACAGTACAGCAGAATCCTTCTGAAAGATACTTTGAGAATAATTCTGCTCAGTAAATTGTATGCTAAGGAAAAATGAGATCCAGTTACTAACGGTATACATTATATGTAATTTGGCTGTTTTTTTAAGCACAATGTTTCTGGGCTTAGGAAAAAATATTTTGTGCTAAGCAGCTGCATGACGTTTGTCGATGATCACGCGTTCGAACCCACCTCAGAGGTAAGCAGAGGGTCAATGACCTTTCTCCAATCAGCCAGGGTCCATGTCAGAGAAAACTCTACGCGGACTCCGTTGAGAAAAACAGTGGGAGTTCCAGAAACCGTACCTTCAATTTTAACAAAAATGACCAAATGAGATGTAAAAATAACAGGGGCTGATTAGTTGGGAAACAAAAATGAAAGATAATTGACAGGGGGGGGGGGGGGGGGGTGGGGGTGTGGAGTGTATGAGTGTGTAAATACCGGCAATCGTGGAATAGGGACAAAAGGGTTAGGGCATAGACAAAGGGTCCACGATTGACCGAACGTCCACGATTAAAATTCGTGTACAAAACATATCGGAGGCCTTCCGAAAAAGTTACAAACAAAAGAGGGACAATATGGAGTCCGCAATTGCCGGTATTTACACACTTGTGTGTGTGAGTGGGGGGGGGGGGGGGGGTGGACCACAAAGAAAAACCGGGGAAAGAGTGATAGCTGTCACGTGTCTCACGTACGCCCATCAATTTACCGCTTTTCAACGAGAGACGAAATGTCAGCATAATAATAATCATCCGACGTGATATTTTGCAGTAGGCCCTAATTTCTACATTTTCTATAATACTTATAATGGTTTACACAAAGTACGAACAATTAGCAACGAGAGTATGATATTAGTGGATTGAGAAAACACATTTGTTTTGTGGGTGAGCAAAAACACATAACTGGCAAAATTGTAAAACAAAACAAAACACACACACACACACACTGTGTCATGTAAACGGGTGCAATCGTGGACCTCCCATTGTTCCTCTTTTGTTTATACTCTAACTTTTTCGGAAGGCCTCCCATTGGTTTTGTACACGATTTTCAATCGTGGACGTTAGGTCAAACGTGGACCCCTTTGTCTACGCCCGAATTCTTTTGTCCTAGGTCCACGATTGCCGGCATATACAAACTCACACACACATTTTCGTATCTGACATTGGTGGCGCCATTTCACTGCTACTTGCTGAACGCGTAGACCAACTCTTATGTCTAATGGCCCGTTGTATAACAGTCTCTGTCCTTCTCAATTATTATTTAAAAATATATATATTTAAGGTTTCTAATGTTTGTTTGTTTGGTTTTTTTTTTGGGGGGGGGGGGCACAGCCCCTGGATCCGTCGTTGGGTGTGATAGTATAGGCCATTCCATAGAAAAACGACTTTTCAGATCTACAATAGACTAACCCTATGCCTCATTGTACCCTCCCCTCTATCGACGGTTACCACACAGTGTATCGTTTGATAATGTATACCCGTCATTCAAATATTTTTGAAAAGACCGCATAGTCGAAAGCCAATAGCCTTTTTGCGAAATGTATGACGCAAAGGGGGGACTTTTAAATTGTTCGGGTAAAACTATGTTGTATCTGCAGTTGGAATCTTTTGTATTCACCCAGACCTAATGACACCCTCCTCCTACTGTGTTCTCCATTTCTAAACTAAGAAAGAAAAATAATGGTGTTTGCTTTACTTAATAAGAGCAGACCAGTATACAAACGATGAAACTTACGCGAGCACGCGTACTTCCACATGACAATCTCTTCCTCTCTGGACGGGTCTGAGTCTTTGAAGTGAGCTAGGATGCTGCTCTTTGAGACACCAGTGCTCATAGCGATGTCAGTGGCCAATATTCTGGGGAGCATGAGTATAGTTTTCGTCAATGAAGATTTACAATGATGCAGCATTATTTTGAAGTCATCGAAAGACTCTCGCTATTCGAAGTTAAGGAGCCTTTGAGAATAAATTTTTCCTTTCCCGAATCTATATAACATAACGTGCGACAGTGCATCAAATTTACAACCACTTGATACCCCATTCGTTTAGACATTCGTTTTACAGTCTCTTGAATTGTTATACTAAAGGTGGTAATTACCATATTCATGACATAGTGGTGATGTCATCTGTTGTTTTGCGTATACAAATTGAGATCCGCACATGAAGTTTACAGCATGGCAACTCAAGTGGAATAAAAACAAGGAAACATCTACCACATTACAAGCTCAATTACCTCTTCTGCAATCTACGAATAAAAGTAAGCGCACTAGTTTGTAGTTAGGCCTATATACACACAAAGTTAACTAACTCGTGGAGTGCCGATTGGTTCAGGTCCAAGATGGCGCCATTGTAGTACTTGCTTTGATGGTCGAATATGTAGTCAAACCACGTGTACGCTTTGGATGCATCTAGATTCCGGAGGATATAAGTTGCCTAGGGAAAGAAAATCATGTTTTGTTGTGATTGTCATTGGATTAGAAGACATGGATTCAGTTCTCGTTGTGAGTTGCTCTTTCTTAAAAGTTGGTTGGTTTAAAGACATGATAATGCTTTGGTATAGACCGTGTAAGTCTCGCGCATAAAGGTCACGATTAAACTTCTGGGCACCTCCGAGCCGGCTTGTGTAGGACTTTTACGTGTGCTTGATTTTGTTTACTATAATACTTTGTTTTAACAAAGATCTGAACTATAAAACGGCCATAAATGTTGATAATAAATTCAAAATGAATTTTACAATATATGAAAACATGCATGACTGTGTACATTTTTGAAGAAAAGTGGAAAAAAAAAATATTTGTCGGGATGTGAAATCCGGCCCCCAAAATCCCTTTACCACATGGATTTTTAGCGTTGACGCGCAAATCGCATGCATAAGACCGCTCGCTTAAAGCTAAGAGGCAGGCTCGTCAAAAAGGAGAGCAACATTTGCAATAGCGCCATCTGTCGCTCGCAACGGGAAAGGCGACTTTTTAATGTCGATATGCTGTTCTTGGAAGATTAGTTACACCCTCTGTTGACACGTGCAGCAAAGCAGTGTGTACACTGTACAAGAAGACAGTTGTCATTATAATATCTTTTTAGTTAAGGCGCGCGTGGCTACCTGGACGCGTGACGCGTCCCAGATATGCTGGAACGAAAAAAGACCAGTGCGAGTGGCAAAGCTACGAGCGCCTTTACTATTTCGTGGAGCTAATCAACAACATTGTATTCATTTATTCGAATTGTCTGAATCATGCATATATTAGTCTTGGTTCGATAATGGATCGTGTAGCGTCGCGTTTATTCGTTCCATGCAGTGCGCCCTCTGACGGTACGATTAGACCAACTCATGGACTCGCACTGTCGTCTTGGGAATCCTGCACCAGCGGTTTAACTTTTTCTTTATTTCTCCCTAGGCTTTCCTAGGGAGCCAATCAGCGATCGCAAAACGAACATGCATATGAATTATGTGATGACCTGAATATATTAACGGGTCGGGATCTAGGGCTAAAATGTAAACATGCATAGCCCGGCTAGCCATACTGTCACGTCACCGATCGCACAATTAATTACAAGCAACTGTGACTGACCGTTTCGTGTGTTCATCCATGCAGGAATTGAAGGGTTTATGTTTTCATGGTGTGTTTACCGACTTGGTTCGGTAAACACTAAATTGTTGAACCTGTGCCTCTCTGTTCTGATTTGAAAACAACTTCGCCTCCAATTTCCAAATCACTCGTCGCAGCCCTAGAAGTATCATTCATGACAAAACCTCTCAAGTGGCTTTGTCGGATAAAGCCTGACCGACGATACGTACGAGGTGCTGAAGAAGGACGCTCAGGGCCAGTATTAATTCGTTTGTATTTAGCAAGCCCCCAAAGCCCTTTTTAGCAGTCGATCGACGACGGGAATTCGTGCAATCCGGGAGCCAAGTTCTGTCTACAATCGGGGTCACGACTCCAGCTTAGCTTGAAAATTCCACTGAGCTCTATATAGCTAGGCTACTCATGGCGAATCTCACATGAGCTAGAGAGGTTGGGGCAAATACGTAGGAAAGAGTGGTTGGGGCAAATGTGAATGGAAATAGGAATATTTTAAACCACCATAAACCATATAAAATCATTGAACTTAATTTCATAGTACGAATTTCACTTTGAAAAATGCTTGCGTCCGTGATTCTCGACAGTGCTTTGAGTATTACTTGTGACACGAATCACACACGTGATGCAGAAGTATAATCCCCAACGATATCCCCAATAAAACCATCAATGTCACGTTTATTTAACAGAAATATGTTTTGCATGCTATTTCTTCCTTCCAAAGATCCTAGTATAAAGTACTCGGCTACACGCGCGTGTATAAATACGATCTTCGGTTTCTTCCCACACAAACCAGACACAATCGCCGCGTATGATGTCATGGGGTCGCCGACTGCTGCATGAAGCGCCATGTTGTTCGAAGGTTATGAATATTAACACAAACAAATCATTTGCATATTACAGCCGCGCCCACATTTTGCAGGATCCCCAGGCCGATAGTGCGAGCCCATGGGTAGACTGGTTCCCGGTCCCTACATTGTCCTTCGGATTTCAAAAGTAGTATGCGGACCGGGAACCAGTCTAGCCATAAGTTGGTCTAATCGCAACCTCGTTACCATGGGTACGATCTTGCTGCGCCATGTTTTTCCCACCATGCCTTGCGCGATCTTAACCCCTGGAATTGTGTAATTTACATATCCACAAAGTGGGGTATGGAAATTAGGACTGCAGTCGATGTGTTTAACGCGCGACGCAGTGCTTTTAGTAGGAAAGTTTTCATTTGTAGAATCAATCCTTTGGAAGGATGAGATTAGCTCCTAACATGCCTAATGTTTTCCCCGCCTGCCTGACGTTAAATCTAACACTGCACTGAGTCGTTACAGCCGGCCTGGTGGGATCGGGAGGAAGGAAAAGTATTACGACTGTCATGACCGTTTTCGCCCATTATCGCCGGATGTCAGTTGTGCAATTTTCCGAATGTTTTCCTCAGCTGTTTTCGCAAATTTGTCAAACCTTTCGATGCATCTTCTGCAGCGGCGGCATACACTTACCATTGAGAATGAGCTGCTTTCTTGAACTGGGTAAATGAGTAATTTACTAGCGATTAGAAAAATTTAGATTTCCGGCCTCGAGTCGAATTTATAAGTTAATATGTGTGCCTTTTATATCTCTGTTTAAACATAAAATACATGTATTTCCTGACCAGAAAAATCTATCAGGCGCCCTTTATGACTTTATTCGCAAACAAAATACATATAGGACCAAACAAATACATATAGGACCAAACAAATATATATAGCACCATGGAGGTAGTAAATTTCCTACCTCCATGATAGCACCAAACAAATATATATAGCACCAAACAAATATATATAGCACCAAACAAATTTAGGAAGACAAAAATATATTTAGGACGAAACAAATATACAATGGACGAGACAAGAGTTGGAATTTATATAAAGCAAAGCGCCACCCACAAAAGACGCCAGACTGCAATATATATATAGAACGAAGCGAGTTCCGTATATAAGGAAGAAAACGTGAAATATATATAGGACGAAACGAGCTTGCAATATATATAATACGACGCGCCATCTACCGACCGGGACCGACCAGTTGGAAGCTAGACGCGAACTCAGTCGCGAACTCAAAAAAACTAGAACACGCTGCAGCAGAGGGAGCTGCATAAAATCAGCAGATTCTGGAAAAAAAATTCTGGTACAGCCAAGGAAATTATGCCAATCGTCCACAAAACTCTTTTTTTTTAAATTTCACTAAAAAGAAAATTCACCGCACATATATTTAAAATATAGGTTTTCCAGGCCAATTTGCGAATTTTTCTGATCATTTTCGTTAGTGATCATCAAATTCGCGTGGTTTTTACACATCTGATCAAATTCAGGTTTCTTTTTCACTGTTTGGGCAATGGGCATTCAGTTTCAATTTTTAAGCAGCCAAGATTTTGTTCCTGATGTTCGTTTTCGTTTAGGGGCATTATATTTCGTTTTGGTGTATTGAAGACATTTGTTGCGTTCTTAAATTGAGTTTTATGACTTTAACAGCTGAAGCATTCAAATTAGCGAACGTCGGTATGTGTGTATGCTTTTCTTTTCCAATTCGTTATGGGCAATCATTTTCATCTTACGGTCATTCAAATTAATAACATTTTTAATTGATATTTTTTCCTATTATCTTCCGAGGTTTTTATAAAAATTTGCAAAATTCATAATGGAAAATTCTATAACATTTATAATGTAACATCTGAACTTATATATATGAGGGATGGATGATGTAACGAACTAATGAAATGAAAAGGGCTGATGAATTTTCTGTTTCACTGTTGCTTTGTTTTAAAGTTTGACCAAAGAAATTGTTCCTGCTATAACAACAACTCTTTATATAGGCCTTTGTTTCCATAAACCTTTGTAATTAGCGTTTCGTGAAATCGGCCCCTGGGCCTATTTTTAGACTGAGCTCGCGCTCTTCGGGATTGTAACAGCAGGCCGTCGCAGGTAGGTCAAAGGTGACTTTTCGTGGCACGAATTTGCCCGTCGCGCATTGACGAGCCTGCCTTCTTGAACGCTTGCTTGACATGCTTGAAGGCGTGCAAGATGGTTTTGATGCTATCATGTATGCTTTTTGTTTCGATTAATAAAAAAAAGCCTGGCAAAAGGATCGAACAAACATGTACGCACTGCAGGGCTTCTAAAAAATTCCATCGGGTTTATATTATAATACAACACACATGTACCTCTATCCCAAGTGTAAGATGACCAAAATCCAAACAAAAACGTAACCAAATCCCAACCTCAGAGCAGTGGCGTAGCCAGGCTCTTCCTAGAGGGGGGCAAACGGGGGGCATGGCTATTTTAAAGCGGGGAAATTCGACTTTGTTAAATAGGTCCACGCTATAGTAACGCATATCTACACACTGAAGATGGCAACACCCCTCCCCCCAATACATATCTCAATTTTCCAGGGGGGGGGGGGGGGGGGGGGGGTGGGGGAGCAAGGGGGGGGGGGGCAAGAGGGGGGGGGAAGAGTTCCCACAGGGGGGAAGTTCCCCCCCCTTGGCTACGCCACTGCCTCAGAGGGGGGAGATAGCCCCCGGGGGGATCGCCCCCGGGGGGATCAGGCGCATTACGTACGCACCATTTGTGTCCTAGCCTATAGTACTGATCCTATACGGCCGCCTGGTACTGCATACCATCTAAGCTTTAGCCTGAAAGATTGGCGCGTGGATGGCGGATGACGTACGTATGACGTATCTAGACTTTTTCGCTCTCCTTTTCCCTCATTTGGTATATCGTTCACCTTTTATCAAATGAAATGAAAAATAATATTTTTCTTAAAGCTTTTATCTACCTTTCAGTAAAACCAACAGCGTCAAACAAATTATTTCTATAGAAAACTACTCTTTACACGTTGAAGCTCCTATTGGAGGTGCCCGGAAGTTTGGTTTCTCGTCAACTCGCGTACGTTCTCGGGGTCAACTTACATGCTCTATTGATAAACAAAAACAAGATGTCAGTTTCAATCTGGAAGTTGACCGTTTATAACAATCTGAAATAATCTGTGCCTGAGTGCAGAATACAGAGAACTCCAGTTAAGATGTTTGAGCGTGAAACTCGGCTTTTCGCCTGTCCCACCAATATACTCTAGCTGTACCAAGATGTAGACCGAAAGTAAAGATTTGCGGTAGCACTACATGTATGTGGTAACTCTCTCTTTTGTGAGTTTGTATGGTTCTGAAAAGAATCCCGGGAAGCGCAACTCAGAACCCTATAAAACTCACAAAAGAGAGTTGACGCATGATCTTTACCACATGATATTTACCTTTCAGTTTTGTTTATACCTTCACCATACAAAGCTTTAAATTTAAGATGTAGAACGAAAAGCTATTAGCCTTTTAGAGGTATGACGGACACAATAGGAGGGCGCTATTTTATTTGGGTATAAATACACAGGTTTTACCCAAATCAAATAGCGCCCTCCTATTGTGTCCGCCATACCTCTAAAAGGCTAATGCCAATAGCTTTTGCCTCGTTCTGTATCTCAATTAGCCTTTTAGAGGTATGGCGGACACAATAGGAGGGCGCTATTTGATTTGGGTAAACATTTTGTGAAGACACAAATTCCAGTAAAAGTCAGAATCAGATATTGTTTTGAGTTAAAGTACAATCCATAGTACAATCCATAGATCATGCCTAATCTTCACCTTTGAAATTTCCTGTGGTTTAACAAAAGATATACCCAAATCAAATAGCGCCCTCTCCTATTGTGTCCGCCATACCTCTAAAAGGCTAATGGAATTCTTTGCATGGTGCATGTTTCCCTTCATCATACGATCTTTCCTGCTTCAAGAGGAATATTATTTCCCACCTCTTGTATTTTTGATTATTTTCTTTTTGTAGCACCGTACCTCGGGTGGCTTTTAGCCAAGTACTTACACGGATGTATGGCTCCTTTTTGATAATTTATTCTCCGCGCAAGTGTGACGTACTTTTGGAGCCGGAAGTGCAGTCACGTGTAAATGAGGGCACACGAATTGAGTGCGCATGCGTGTAGCTCCAAGTTATTTAGAGCCGGAAGATGGCGCTATTTGGTGCGAAGTGGACTTGCACAGACCCAAATTCAACTTGAATATTACCTGAGCTGCTGGAAATGCTGCACGGTGGAATGACAGAGGGAATAGGAACGCCTCGAAGGAAAGAAGTGACGTAGAACCCTTGTTGTAGTATTCAGCAACCTATTGAGCAATAATCAACATTCATCACGTTCATTTTTAACTTCAGCCACTTCTTAAGGTAATTTTAATACTTAGGCCTATCCGGGTTTTGCTTGCATTATTTGTGGCCAAATTGGGTAACTGCATGTCACTGATTTTCAGCCAAAATGTCAAAATCTGTAATGAAAAGTAAACCGTCTTGTGCTCTTATCTCTTAACCTTGCCGTGAGCCATGGAGCTGTTTATTACAGTAGGTTTTTAACCCTGAACATGCCAAATCAATGTCGGCATTATATAACACATTTTTGGGCTTGAAATATATTTAGACAGTGTGTGAGAGTATTGTGTTCACCCTGGCGTAGGCCTCTACAAGCAAAACAAAAACAATTGACAGCTTAAAAAGATGTGTTTTTAACAATGACTTAAAAGTGGTCAAACTACTGGCTCTCCTAATATGAATAGGAAGGGCATTCCAGAGTTTAGGAGCAAGTCGAGCAACATTAACAAAGGCACGATCCCACAGAGTAACTTTGGTACGGTAAATATAGGGTAGCCCAGAAGAGTGTCATCATTAGAACTACGAACACAGTAACGAGAAGAGGGCTTCTTTATGATAAGTTGGCTAAGGTAAACTGGAGCAAAACCATAAAACATTTATAGGTCAATAATAATATTGTAAAATTAATCCTCAACCTCACAGGAAGCCAATGAAGGTCAATCAACAATGGGGTTACATGACACAATTTATACGACTTAAAAACAAGTCGAGCGCAGGCGTTTTGCCCTCGTTGAAGTTGATTTATCTGACAGTCAGGTAAGCCATATAGAAGACTGTTACAGTAATCCAGTCGACTCGAAATGAATGCATGAATCAATGTTTCAGTACACTTGGTGATCAGATGTTGTCTAATGCGCCCGATGTTATGTAAATAGTAAAATGCACTATACCACAAACCTTAAAAAATAGTAACATGAGTATAGACATTTGTACATCAAACCATGAACCTAAATTACGAGTGATGGGCACAGGTGTTACCATACAATCACCAACATGAATGCAATCAAAGTTAAAGACCAACAAAAACGCCAATTTTGTTTTTACTTTTTTGACTTATCTGATAGTTTATGAAAAAAAAAAAATGTTTTTGAGCCTTTTCCTTCTGAGCCACTTTGACTCGATTCAGAAATGGCCGAGGTCAACTGCGTGCCGTATCGCGCGAGTGATGACGTATACGTGTAGAAACATATGACGTCACTGTATTATACGACAATGTTTTACGTAGAGTATGTACGTATTTTTTTGTCTAAGGCTAGTATTACTTGCTGTGCTTTTTGCACATGATTCAGGTGTAACACTACGGTAAACATATTTTAAAGTGTTGACATCTTTGTGAGACACATTTAGAATTGGGGTTGTATGCTTGTTCTTGCTGAAAAGCTAGTTACGAGTCATACTTTCCTTTGTTTGCAGTCGGCTTTTATTGGGACCTGCGCGGTGAGTTGTGTGTGAGCTGATGCTATACTCTAGTCTGGCGACTTTGCTTATGCAGCCCTAGGCCTGATAAGGACCCGCACTTTCTCAGAACTATACACACAATTTATGTAATAAGGTACCAGACCCAATCGCATGCAGCGCATGCGGTACCGTGCGTGTACAATGCATGTTGAGTCAAGCGAGCGTGGACACGGAGACGGCCGGGGCTCCGGCTGCTCGAGCCGGCAACCGCAGGGAACGTCGTCGTGATTTGGGGCGCGTGAGTCCGGGACAGGATTGGAATGCTCGGTGCCTTTAGAGTTGGAATGGCTCCAGCCTTCAAACGGAATTGTGCCTTTAAAGCCAGCTGAGTTTTCATACTAACACTATCATCAATACAGTATTTGGCGAAATGTTCTGCACATATTTTCGACCATTTCGACAGCCGAAAATCAGATATTGTATTGTTTACAAAGCGGACCCACTGTCGCCTTTGAACTCCATTCAGCACTGGGAATCGTAGGAAGGTTAGGTCAGGGTTTTTGTCGCTGTTCCTCGTGCAACCCCCAACTACACACGATCGAGGCATAATGATTATCTCAGAACCATGCTCATACTGAAATAATATCAAAATTGGACAAAATAGACGGGAAAACGGAGGAGTTATGTCGACCAAAACTCTTCCAGCAGCATCAACTCCACGTATACGTACATGCGTAGTGTTTGGCTGTAGCATCAACCGACTCTACACGTGTACGTCAAGGAGTCACGTACATACATTTACATACATAATGAGCTTTCGCGAAACAGGGTAAATTGTTCAGAATAACAACCCTTTTTTTATATAAAAAAAATCCCTCTCGTCTGCAAACTAATCTCCATCAGTTAAAGGAGTATTTAAACTGTCGGAAAAGTCCAAAAAGTCAAAAAATATGTTTGCGTTTTAGTTGCTCTTTAACTTTAGACAACTGTTGACGGGTCCCAATTATAATAAATTCAGTTTTACTGTCATTCAGCATTAAACCATTAGATGACATCCAGTCACGTAAATCATGAATACAGCGCTCCATAGCTACCAAAGACGACCTATGATTTTCAGGACTGAAAGAGATATACAGCTGAGTACATCTGCATAACAATGAACATGTGGAAGGTGGGTCTTAACAATGTCAAACAATGGGCTAGTATACAAAATAAATAACAACGGCCCGAGACAGGAGCCCTGTGGAACACCATGATCCAGAATAGATTGGTCTGAGGGTTTGCCATTTACAGAAACTCTTTGGGATCTACCAGACAAGTATGAACTAAACCATTTAAGAGCAGTACCATACATTCCAAATTTAGACTGGAGGGTATTCAATAAAATAGTGTGATCTAAAGTATCAAAGGCGGCAATCAAATCGAGCAAAACTAACAGAGAAACATATGTTGTCTATCCATAGCCATTAATAAATCATTTCTAATCTTGAGTAAAGCCGTCTCTGTGCTGTGGTACTTACGGTAGGCAGACTGAACAATGGGATATAGGTTATGCAATTCTAAATGGGCTTTTAATTCATCTGCAACTGCTTGCTCCACTAATTTAGAGATACATTGCAAATTACTGACGGGCCGATAATTCTCAACCACTAAGTCAAGGCCAGGTTTTTTCAACAACGGGGACACGATGGCTGATTTCCACGTTGTAGCGAAATGACCAGTGCGCAGAGAAGTAGTAATCATATCAGTGATAACAGGTAAGAGAACCTCTAAACTATCAACTAGTAGTCCTGTTGGTATCGGATCGAGAATACAACATTTCCTACTATACAGCCTAAAAGAAGCTTACGAATTGAAAATTCGGATCAAATATAGGCGAGCAGATTACATTACTTAGCCTCGACCAAATATTGGCAATCATCCGAACAAAGAAGGAACCCATATCATTGGCCACGGAAATATCATCCAAGTGACATGGCAGAATGGCAGACTTGTCAAGGTTAAGAAGAGATCTGCTTGCCTTAAAACAATTCCTTTGATCATGACTATTCTTGTCAACAACATTGGTGTAAAACTCACGACGAGCACACGGTTCAATAAAAAAGTGACTTTATTTCTATGAAATTTAAATGATTCTAAATCCTGTTCAAAATTAGAAAGTCTCCATTTGCGTTCAGCCTTTCTTCTCTCTAGTTTGGCTCTTTTGATCTCGTCGTTAATCCAAGGAACGCGTGGACGTATCATAATTGTTTTGGTTCTGAGTGGAGCATGATGATCTAAAATGGCACACAACTTACTATTATATAAAGCAGCCCGGATGTCAAGATCAGTAGATGAGTCACTACACAAATCAGAGGCAGATATGTCCTTCTTAAATGCATCGATATCAATGGAGCTAATTTTCCGAAAAGACGTCTCTTTCACAGACAGAGATGGCTTACTCCAATATAAATTGCACAAGATGGTGTAATGATCAGAAAATAGGTAATCAGGAGTAGGCAGGTCTTGAATGATAGACTCTGACAGTCGGGTAATTAACAGATCCAATGTATGACCGTGAATGTGAGTCAGCTTGTCGACGTGCTGCTTCAAGTTCAACGATGTAAACAACTCCTAGTCAGAGAAGCGAGCGGCGTTAGAGTTGTCAGGTACATCAACATGGATATTAAAATCACCTGTGATTAGTGGTTCACTGCAGGGTATGATTGATTCCAAATAGTCAGAAAATTCTGTTAAAAATGCTGCCACGGTAACCTGATGATTGGAAGAGTATAGGGTGGCCTATATAAAATGACAAGTCTATTATAAATGCGTGAGACCCAGTCCCAACGAGCCATTCTGAGAATTCAAACGAGTGACGATCACCAGAAATGAGCTTTTTGACGTCAATACTGTCACGAACATAAACAACATTTAAAACTACCTCCATTAGACTGTAGGGCATGGGCCTGAAATCCTTTCAGAAAGCGATTTTTGTTCTCCAACGTTTGGGGGGGACACACAATATGGCTCAAATGGTAGATAGCATGTGTATAATCAAGGATTCACTTGATCCCACGCTCAAAAATTGCACATTAATGTGTAATTCCCGAAATAATCTTCACATTTTTCACTTTAAAGAAAAACATAAGAAAAACAGCGCCCTCGCTTGACAAAAAATATATTGAAAAAATATATCAAGCTCAGTATATTGTGCCTCAAATATTATGATACGATGGGAATTTCTTTTTCATGTTCAAGGAAATTATTAATTTGTTTTATATAGTAAACACAGCTATGTGAATTGTTATTTTCAAAGATTTTATAGGTATTCTATTATTTTTACCAGATTAATTTTCGTCAAATATGGTTCGACTTATTGTTATTGAAATTTAATGAAAATGTTTTGAGGCATTATAATCCCCACATTTTTTCGCCGATAAAGCTGGAGTACACAAACTACATGTACGTGGGTTTGAAAAGGTGTAATATGTGATTTTGCTTCATATTTTTTATTAGGTCATTTTTAAGTTCACTGAGGTTAATGTAAAATGAAATATTTTTGGCTTAACGCATGTAGAAACTATTTGTTTGCATTGAACTGAAAAAGATAACACATCTCGGGGGGGGGGGGGGGGGGGATCCTCAACATTTGCCAATAAGTAGATTAGGAATTTCAAAACATGTGCATGCACATGTATTATTAAAGTATTTCCTTCAAGTATTTCCATGTATTTGTATGTTTCCTTGTGTTATCCATGCTTTCAGTAAAATTCACTATGAACAGAATTAATTCAAACATGCCACTTGATTGACAATTATATAGAATTACCTGTTAAGATAAATCAATAGGATCACTTATTACAAGTTTTAGACTTTATGGCAAAAGCCATGTCTAAAAGTGTGATCCACACAATTCTCCAAGTGTGCGAACATTTTTAGGTAAAAAAAATAGAGGGTTGCAAAAATTCATAAAAACATTTTGTTATCTGTTGAAGAAAATGTGTTCATTGAAAAAAAATGCTATTTTTTTCAAAAAGCATGGATAATATTTATTTGCAATTTATGAAAAATTTCTTATAAGGTCTAAAGAAATCAACACAACCCTCAAAAAGGTGAACGACATCAGTGGTAACATTACCTCAGTTGCATTACTTGTCATGTTTCAACCGGACACAAAAGAATAATTACATTGTATAAACAATATACATGTACGTGCAGCTTTTGTAGTTTACAAGTAGTCTTTGTAAGAAGCATTCCTTTGGCATTTTGGAAATCAAACATTTCCAATCTGATGAAAAAACAGAGCCCTGTGTGTCCTAATATCATTCTGCTATTTTAATTTCAAATAAGGGTTTGCCCTTCCCGACTTAGTATTACATGCATTACAATTAGCACTGCATGCTCAGTGCTTTCCAGTCTATGTGAGGTATAAAAAATCACATACTATTTGGGTGGAATTCGAACCCACAACCTTCCACTCTTGTGCAGATAGGATCACTGGCAAATTTGATCCCTAGGCTATATCGCATGCAGTCAGCTGGAAGGGCTAACCCTTATATTTGAGTTAATATTACAATGACGCAAATCACAACAATTTCTCATTAGGTGGAAATACCTTAATTTTCTTTTCATTCAAATAGCATATTCTCTTCATGTCTATCCATTATTTATAGCTGATTTATAATTATATAAAGCCACAGTTAGCAACTTGTTCTCTACAAAGTTTGTTACATTGTTGAATGTGGATTGCTATCTTGGACTGGACTATTAACAGGAGCAATGTTTTATTATCCACTGATAAAATGCGTACCTCAACGTTTGTTTCTTGTTGACAGTTTAAAAAGTATTTTGTAAGGCGGATTTGATTGAACAAATTCTATCAACACATCCGAATTGTAACATTACCTTATTTCAAGATTTTTTTTCAAAGTGCCTATTTTGCTTTTATTTTTAAGCTTAAAATTGTTATCTAAACAATTTAAAAACCAAATCTCTCAGGCAATACACATCTGCCATTACACCTTTAAAAATGTAACTTGAAAATATGGTAATCGAGCTACATGTACCGTAATCTTGAAAATATGAAAAAGCCAGAGTTTCCAACTTGTTCTCAACAAAGTTTGTTACATTGTGGATTGCTATCCTGGATTGGACTATTAACATAATTAAAGTTTTCCCACCGAAAAATGTGTACCTCAACGTTTGTTTCTTGTGTGCAGTTTAAGGCGTATTTCTTAGGCATCGCGAGTCTGGAACCAGGTAGTATACCGTCACTGCCATCATAATCTGCTACGAAACACCTCGTTATGTCAGACGATTTCCCACCCAAATCCTTCCAAATTTGTACACTTTCTAAAAACTTTGTCCACGATGTCTCAGTTATTGGTTTGATGTCTTCATAAACTTCAGATAAATGTGCATAGCATTTTAATTTGGTGGACTCTGTTTCATTTTCGTTACGAGTATCGGCCATATTGACTTAAGACGATTTTTTTGATGTTGCCACTGGTTTGGACGTCCCATGGGTAGTATTAAAACAGCTATGTTCATTGTTTTGACGTTGCCACTGGTTTCGACGTCCCACATGTGGTAATAACAGCCATGTTCATCAGCTACAAAATCTGTTTGTTCAGCAGGCTCAGTGTCTGAAGCGCTCTCTTGTCCGTGCACCGGCGTTGATCTGTAAAACAAAGGAAATACACACAACACATTAAAACTGAAATGTTTATTAAATGTATATTTCGGCCCAAAAATATCAGCCACCAGGTCAACCGTTATTATTATCTGAAGGGTAAATTAATAGAAATGCAAACCCTTATTTAAATAAACATAACACCGATGCAAGACAATATAATAACATTAGTGTGTAAATTCTTTTCAACATTCTATTCCCAACAAAGCTGATTTTCAACAAAGCTGTTTTGTTCAGCCCCCCCCCCCCCCCCCCCCCCGAAGGATCTGTTTGCAGTATACATGTATACAGCCTGAAAAAAAAAACACCCAGACAGGTTGTGGAATAAATTCAGTTTTCGGAACTTTGTGCATTTGTCAGTTCAAAAATTGGCCAGGGGTTTCCCTATGGGTGGTGAACCCAATAAAACAGTTTGCATGAATATGATAATTAAGATATAAATTATCTTATTCATAACAAAATGTGTATAATTAGTGCAACCAAAATGAATGCCTGCAGTCAAGCTTCATATTTAAAAAAAATAAATAAAATTGTATTGCAAAAAGCGCTTGTGCGCTACAAGCGCTTTTTGCTGGAGCAAACGTTTTAACTGAAAATTTAATTTCACAGAAAGTGAAACTTCAAGTTCTAAACACTCCCGTTCATAAATTGCGAGTTTATCTAGGGGGCCTACCCGTTACAAAGTTAGAAGAGAAATTTATTTCAGCGTGATTTTCCGATTTTATTTTGAAGTGCACAATGAACCCTTTGAAAATGCCCCCCAGCAAAATATTATAAGAAAACAATTTTCTGACAAACTTGCAGCTGGGTAATGGGTAGCCTATGTAACATTGTAAGTAGAGACTAGAGAAAATTAATAGGCCTAATGGTTTATCAGAATTTATCAACTTTAAAGAAATTCTTCAATGTTAAATTGGAATTTTCCGAGATGTATTCAAGTGCGCCACGTTAGCATGGTCGGCATGTAGCCCAGGTTGGACTCCTCAGTATCTTCATTACATTGCACTACTACTACTGTGTAATGCAATGAAATAAGGACGTCCAACCTGGGCTACTCCTAGAACTATGAGGTTCCTGACATGAACCTCATAGGAAGACGCCGATTTTTCCCATAGGCTAGTACAGCAAGAATAAGAACGTCATTTCCATGCAACACGAGTCTACATTTTTCGCCGTGAATTACTTCATGGCTGCCCCCCCAAAAAATAATATGCCGCATTTACCTCCTCACCTCGGTTGCGCCAAGTCAATTTTCGCCTGAAACGGGTCCAATTTGCGGGGAAAAAAGAAAAAAAAATGCAGTAGTTCCGAAGCGATCACACACGCACACCATCGATTAAGCCGCACACACGAAGCTAGCTCCTGTAAGATATCCCAGCATGCATCCAGCCGGGTAATGTGCGGGGGGGCCGTGGGTCGGTCAAGTCATGATTATTCATCGAAAATTCGAAGCGCGGTACGGCAGGCAACTGCCGCGTGTCCGTTATATACCGTCTGCGACGACAGGCAATGCATGCAGACGGTATATAACGGACACGCGGCAGTTGCCTGCCGTACCGCGCTTCGAATTTTCGATGAATAATCATGACTTGACCGACCCACGGCCCCCCGCAAAACAGGAGCTTCGTGTGTGCGGCTTAATCGATGGTGTGCGTGTGTGATCGCTTCGGAACGACTGCATTTTTTTTTTTTTTTTCCCCGCAAATTGGACCCGTTTCAGGCGAAAATTGACTTGGCGCAACCGAGGTGAGGAGGTAAATGCGGCATATTATTTTTTTGGGGGGCAGCCATGAAGTAATTCACGGCGAAAAATGTAGACTCGTGTTGCATGGAAATGACGTTCTTATTCTTGCTGTACTAGCCTATGGGAAAAATCGGCGTCTTCCTATGAGGTTCATGTCAGGAACCTCATAGTTCTAGGAGTAAACCTGGGCTAGGTCGGCATGATGGTTTAGGCGACTCGGCAGATTTTGTGCCCAATTTCCGGACACCGCCGTTTTTTAATTTCGGAATAAATTTTATGACACCGAAGTTGTTCACAGAGGTTAAATAGCAAGCAATATAAGGTAAAAGTACCAGTATTTCACTGAATGAATTTGATGTTTTTGTCAACAAAGAAGTTTGGCAACATTGCATGAGTAAAGTTAGGGTACGTATGCAAGGGCCTAACGTTAGCGTTAGGCCTACGTACTGTGCGCCACGTTCACGACGTTAGGGAAAACCACCAACATGACTAATGTGGGGCTAGTACTCGTTTGAAAATAAAAAATAAATAAACTCAATGCTTACCCGCAGCTGACAAGGTTTAGGTTTGCTTCTTGTTTCTGCTTTCCAAGTAAGGAGAGCCCGTTTCTGTTTGTAGAATCGTTGGAATTTGGTACTGGATGAGCATTTGCGATGAAAACCGTCATGGCGGTCGTTTTGTTTACGTACGTTGCCACTGGTTTTGACGTCCCGCGTGTGGCCATAACAGCCATTTTCATTGGCTACAAAATCGCTTTCTATTTGCGCATGAAATTTAGTATCCAATGAACGCCAAGCCAAAAGTGACAAAGATCGCGAGGTACGAGAAACCCGATTTCATTGGACAAACACACGCACGACTGATTCTGTATGATATTATTCCGCACAAAATAGATACTTTTTTATCATCAAAATTACATAACATGCGAGACCTATGAATGCGGGATCAACAAAAATAATAACTATTGTATTGTTAACTTGCTTTAGAGAGTTATATTGTGTCCCCCCTCTGCCGAAGAGAACAAGGCTGAACGATACGAACGGATGCCCCACGGTCTACATGGCTGGAAGTTTAAAGCCGTGCCGGTCTTCTTCCGGAAGATCGGCAAAGCCTGTATACCTTCGGCACAAAACCAGCAGTTGCTTCAAACATCGATTTTCTGCCGGATCCGTTTCCAATATTATATTGGGATATATTTAATTGTATTAGATACGGCAGAAATCCGACATGCGACGCGGGTTTCCTACCTGCTTAAATGTAGGCCACGCTTCCTTGCAGTCCGGGCAAGTCAGGTCCACGAAAGCCTTGAATTCCACGGGCGCCTTGCAGTTACTCAACGGGTACACGAAACCCCTAGGTGGCCTGTGGGGTATGGGGTTTTGGGCCATCCCAGTCCCCAACACAGTAACACACACGAATATCAACACCGCGGAATTCATGCTTCAATGAGTTCGGAGCCCGATGAAGAGTTGACCGTGACTTTACAAGTTAACAAAAATGGAGACAGCCTGTGTCCACAGGATTGGCATAACGCGGGCAGGTGTGTAGTGTTATCTCCATATCCCAAGAACACGTCACATGCCCCATATTTAATGACCACCGTGTGATCAGATGGATCATGTGCCAGTGGTACGGGACAAAGATTGACTATCAAATCTATCAAATCTATCAAACCCGTGATGAAGCGCACGGGACAATATGAAAAGATGTGTCACTTTGGTTATAGTAGACTCAATCCAAGTCTCCGTGTGCGTTTGCACAGACTGGCGCGCATGTCAGTAAAGCAGTACATGTAATGGCATAATTTAAATATAGTACTACAAACTGCTTGCCACGTGGAATAACCTGTAAAATATGGAAGTGATGGGTTAGACAAGTGGTGTGTCCAGCGGCGGCCCGGGGGAAATCTTAATTGCCCTCCCCAGCGACATTTGTAAGGAACTTCGATCCTGCAGCGAATGTAGAGACTGGTATCAAGTCTACGTTTCTACGTAGTCTACTTCAGGGTGCACTCATACATATCAGGCCCGCAGTTCCCTATCCAGAGGCCATCAGACCATGGAGGTATATAACTCCATGATCAGACAAAGTATATCACATTGCGGATACTCAGTTCATTCTTGGTTGATTTCCGGTAGTGCGGGCAGCGCCTTCAAGTTGAGCGTCCTCGGACTGTCAATTTATGGCTCAAATCATATGGAAATTTAAAGGTGACAGTTATGCCAATGTTTAAAAATGAAAATAAGAATACTGGTAGTGGCTCACTCAAGGGCGGGGGGGGGGGGGGGGGGGGGGGGGTTGAGGCAAGACATGTATGGGGCATATTTCTGAGTAGTATACAGCAATGCATATGTAAATGGCGCCGCCAACGTCAAAAGAGGCCTAACAAAACCTAGTTACCCCATCCCAACCTCTATGCACCCACCCACCTCCGTTTGGAATCGATGAACGACTCGCTTCACTCGGCCACTGATGAGCTGTGACTAGGGCACTTTTTAAACCTATTGAAACAGAGAAGAAACGACACGACGGCAGTACAATACCCGAACATGGTTGAATGAATACCATTAAGAATCACCCGCCGTCTTTTAACATCCACGTGGCTTTATAACTAACTGTAGGTTTGAAAACGAGTGGATGCCACTGGCGTAAATCCGTGCCGGGGGGAGGGGAACACGTCCCCCCCCCCTGTCAATATTCACGTCAATATTCACGTAAAAACATCGGAAATCGTGAATATTCACGTCAATGTTCACGTCAAAAATTTCACGTTCCTCTCTCCGGTCGCAAATATTCACGTCAATATTCGCGTAAAAAATGTCACGTCCCGCTCAGTCTCCGCTCGCAAATATTTACGTGAATTTTGTTTCAGCAAGCTAGGTGATGGTTGTCAAGTCGATATGCACGTGTGAACTCAGTCGCGACTTAAAAAAAACTAGAACGCATGCAGCAAAGGGAGCTGCATAAAATCAGCAGATTCTGGAAACACTTTTCTGTATGCCTAAATCTTCTACAAAACTCGGTTTTTTTTAGGTTACGTTTTTCCAACAGTGGCCAGTTAGCACACTTTAGTACACGAACAAATTATTTTACCTTTCCATTGTTCATAAAATAACTGTTTAAAATGAGATATTATTTTATTAATTGGTTTCAGAAAATATTCGATTTTCTAAAAAGGCAGTACCTTTCACTAAAAAGAAAATGTACCTCACATATTTTGAATTTTTCCCATTTTTCTTTGAAAATCTGAAAGATTATACTCCTGGGCACACTTTATTTTTGAAAAGGCTTATTCGGGCCACTAATTAGTACCAAAGGGACGTCATTTTCCATATAAAATAGATTTATTGTAATTTATCCGTACTTGAGTAAAATAATTCATTATAATTCTTTTTCAATACTAGAGAGAGAACAAAAGTTCAAAATCAGCCCTTATTCATCTTTATTAATAATTGAAAATTTTAAATTAAAAACTGAATTATCAAATCTCAATTTTGAAAACAAATCCTTTTGCATTTTGCACTCAGATTTTCTACGGTTCTTTTCTGAAGACGTATTCCCGAGACGGTCGGCAGCGTTAGCTGTATGTGTGTTCATGCAGTATGTTGTTTGCTAGTATATGTTTTGTGCAGCGGCGTAGCGGGAGGGGGAGGGGGGGGGGCCGCCGCCCCCACTTCGCCCCCTGTAAATACCGGTATCGTAAACAGAAAAAAATAATAGTATTATTAAGAAAAATATTATGAGCGCCCCCTCGAGGACTTCCCATTGTTCCTCTTTTGTTTATACTCTAACTTTTTGCAACAGCTCCCATTGGTTTTGTACACGCCTACGAATACAGAAACTAGACTAGTGAGTGTTGGCTATTTACATGCGATAATGCAGCTACGTTACACGCGCATGCAAATGCCACACAGTTCTGCTCGCAATTTCGCGAGCAGAACTTGCGAAATTCCCAAGACAGTCTTAGCGATTTGGCCTTGGCGTGTGTGTGTAGCAGCGCCCTCTGTCGGCCGCGCTTTACGTCGCGCCGCGCTTTACGTCGCACCGCTAAGGACGTCTTGGAACCAAGACTAGAGAGATCCCTGGCTACGACGCTGGAGTGTCCCCCATCCCCCATGCGCCCGCAGACGGGTGTTACTGGTGCACACTAGAATATGCATGTATAGGGGAGTAGTGGGCGTATAATTTTAGGGAGGGGGACTGTCAAACTAACAATATACGTGCACTGATTTGCTTTTTATCCATTACGATAATATTCACCTATCTAAAATGTTGAGGTTGGGAATGCATCGTCATTAGAATTAGATAAAAGTTGCATATTGGAAAAGCTGACTTTTGAAACTCATCATTCAGTTATTTTTGTGCAACAAAGAAGTTAAGTGGCGAGTTTACGATCTTAATGGTTAATGGAGTACACGGGCGTCCCGGGATTTTTTTTGGGACCCACGGCGTGGGGATTTGTGCCGTTCTAGGTGCGCGCTCCTTAGCACTGGGCCAAATTTCGTGGCTCTGCTGAAAAGGTGTGCTCACTGTAATTTATAGAGGAATTCTGTGGACGATATTGTACGGCCAACTCTGGATCCAGGAGGGGGGGGGGGGGGGGGTGTTGGGGGCATGGGGGCACACGCCCCCCTTTTCCTTCAAGAAAAAAAACACAAGACATAGATTATGTTTGTGTCTTTATTAGGGGTAAAATATGCTGTAGATTACAGGAAAATGCACCGCCTTCTGCGTAGGCGCCACAACTTGCCTTCACCATTAGCTGCTTGGTAGATTTAACGCCCCCCCCCCCCCCCCCCCCCCCGTTTGGAAAATCCCAGATCCTCCCCTGGCTAATTCCTGCTCGTGACGAAGATTTCCATATGACACCCCATGTGATGAAATTCGGAACCGGCTTGATTAACGATGAAGCACTTAAAAAAAAAACTGGTAAGAATTTCATTTGAACTATTGAGTTAAAAGAACCATGCTTCTCAAGCTGGCCGGATCACATTTTATTTCATAAATAAATTCATTTATATGTATTAAATGTGAATTAAAAGCCAAACTGGTTTAAGTGAAGTTTTAGTGTGATTATTTGCCGGCCAAAAATTTACCCCCCCTTTTTGGAATTTGTTGAGACTCAAATTGAGGGCGCTGTTCGTGACGTAGACCAATGCACCGAAATTTATGGATCGACTCGATAGTCTGGACCCGTAAATGACGCATGTACATTGTATACACACTAGGTCTACACGTGCAATTTCGTAAGTTGCAACAACTAACATCGAACTTACCCTTATTTTTTCTCTTTTAGCGAAGGCTCCTCGGGGAATAAGCCGTTTAACTGCTTTTGTCTGTACCTTACTCACATCTGGGAACTTTGTTAAGATGGCAGTGGACTTGAGCATATTTTTAATGGTCATCCCATGATTTGAAAATACCAGTATCGAAACACGACGGCTCAAAGTGGTCGCTACATAACGCTGAAAAGCTGCTGGGGCCGGACCACTTCGCTCTTGTCACCGTCACTTTCGCCGTCCAAATTCTCCGATATTTCGCATCAGTTGGAAATTAATGAAGGCTTACTCCATCCTTCGTTGTTTTGCTGCATCCAGCAGCCACACACCTGGTCGGCATGGCCGAAAAACACTATATTTGCTTAGATTTTGGACGAAGAATTTTCGCCGTTCTGCACACACACGTACATGTACACTCAATGCATACGCGTGATGCAGCAGAATCTGTAATGTGCCTCGATCTACGTCACACTCTTATGTTAATGAGGGTCCCACTCAGGGGGCGGAGTAGCTTGGACAAACATTTTCAATTTTTTTTTCTCATATTTAATCTGGGAAATAATTGTCTCTGGACACAAAATATCATTGTCAAGATAATACTTTATTGTTTTAAGCAGGAATAATGCAATATAAGTCCTATATCATGTTTCCTTTAAGACGCATTAAATAGCTTGGGCACCATAATGTCCATTTTTAAAAATGTGTGTACCATGTAGTAACATTTCATTAGCAGGTAGGACTAAATGGGGGTATTTATCTGACTGACACAAGATGCAGAGGGTGGCGATTTTTCGTCAAGGTTGGAGGGGGTGGGGGTGGAGAAAACCAGCCATATTGTTTATAAGCATTTCTAAACATTTGTGCTGATCTGTGTGTATTCTGGTGCATGTAAAGCCAATAAACCATAAATGTATATGGCTTGGGGGGACACTGCCACAGCCGCCCCTTCCCCCAAAAATATTGGGGGCGTGTCGCTTCGCCCCGGATCGCCGCCCAAGACACCTACACATTATGTGAATGACACTTCTAGAACGTCTCCGATGGGAGGTTTTCAACTGACTACATCCATGGAACAATTTCAGACAACCATGAGGTTGAATGGCCTCCTCGTTCCCTGCGTTTTATGCTGTTGAAAGCTTTTCTAATTTAAGGGTTAATGAAGTCACAAGTTTTTGCAGCACCCGAAACCAAGACGATGTTTAAAAGTAATCATTACTGAGATGGTAGAAGATTTACAGAATCTTTTTTCTCCAGAATCTGCTGATTTTATCATGCAGCTCCCTTTGCTGCATGCGTTCTATTTTTTGTATTCGCGACTGAGTTCGCACGCGCGCATATCGACTTGACAACCAGCACCTAGCTTGCTGAAACAAAATTCACGTGAATATTTGCGAGCGAAGAGCGGGACGTGAAATTTTTGACGCGAATATTGACGTGAATATTTATGATTTCCGATGTTTTGTCGTGAATATTTACATGAATATTGACGTGAATATTCACAATTTCCGATGTTTTGTCGTGAATATTGACGTGAATATTGACGTGAATATTCACGATTTCCCATGTTTTGTCGTGAATATTGACGTGAATATTCACGTGAATATTCACGATTTCCGATGTCCCTTCAGGGCTACCATATATATGTATTATGTAGGATTGCATAGCAATATTGTAAACCTGAAAAGTGATAAAAAGCGGCGATTAAAAAGGTTCGCTGTATATGCACAATGCAGTACGTGACTATGACCCTGTCGTTTTACAACGAAAATTTCTGTTTAGGTACAATAAAAACTTAAGTAGATCTACTGTCCACAAAAGTAGCCCCTGTGGTGCCAATTGACATACGAAAACACTGTAAATATACAGCAACATTTTTAACAGTGTATACATTAGTCTCCTGACGGGGCACCGGGTAGAAAGGGTAGCAATGGTACCCCACGAGGGAGTCTTTAGAAATCCAGGTACCCCACAAAGTTAACGCTATGGAGTTCGAGATTTCAATAGGGACAAAGGAGAATAACAGAAGGAAAGTAAAGTCTACAATAGAGGTCCCATATAGGTGCATTATGTGAGGAAGGCTGTGTGACAGTGTACTGCGGGGTATTGAGGGTCGATTCCATGGGGCGGGAAAGTTCCCGGGATGTGACAATGTATATATGGTGTCAGCAATAGATTGCTCTTACTTCTTGACATTTTGATGTGTCCCCATGCTTTCATCACCTATTTAATGGTCCAACATTATCACTCGTGGTCAAAAACATTTATCTAGGACATTTGGTCAAGATAGGTAAAACAGGGATTGAGTTTAGGGTCATTCCAACTTGTGCACAAGTCTATGGGAATGCCTCCTCGAGGTAAATTGTGCTATTCTTACAAGGGACCAGTCGGAAGTCGCATTCCTCCGTTTTGAGCTGCAGGCAAAAATCCATTGAGGGTCGAAATTTTCGATTTTCGTTTTATTGCTTAAAATGCTAGTTTATGTAAAATAAAATCATACTGTGTTTTCGTTGTTTAAATTTTAGTACAATAAAATGTTTTTAAAAGAGATTTTAGTAAGGTAACTCACTGATAATCACCGGAATTTGTGTTTAGTTTTCTTCGTAAGATTCGTTATTTGTCGATTCGTGTATATCGCCATTTTGAATGCAATCATAAGAAACTTGGTATCAATTTAAAGTTAGTGATATAAACTCTTCATTGATTAGCCGATCTGCCCGATATCTCCACAAATAAACTAATGACAGACACTTTTAGGAGATACCAAGGCTACCCCCTGATCGTGATCCGTCCAGCGGTACGGAAATAAAGGACAAACTTTATCGCTTGATTTCTACAATAGCGATGGATCATCTAATAAAACAAAAATTATCATAACTTTTCAATACTGCTCATTTTAATATTTTGTTCATCATTTTAAAGCTGATGATGTGTTCTTTCCAATGGTATATAAATATAGAAAATATAAATGGCGATGAGAGACTGTTCTCCATTGAGAGCGCCACAATTCTGCATCACCGTCATCTTTATCCACGTCACTCGCCGTCATCTCCACCACCGTCGTTGTCACAATCATCAACAACGTCGTCGTTAGCAACCTCAATGACCGCGACGGCCTGGATGACGTTCACTGGTCTGTAACGTGTGGTCGTGATTGGAGCCCGCAAAACTGGAAGGGTTTCGAATAGAGAAAGATTACAAACCACGGAATTTTTTATTCAAAAAGCAGAACAGTGTTATGCACGAATTCTCGGCAACTAAAAAATAGGTGTTAAATCAGTTATACATGTAATCCGTCAGAATGTTTAGTTTTCAAGGACTATCGATTTACAAAAGTAGGCTCTGTTTTCACTTCTTTTGCTGGTATTAAATTACATTACAATCATAAACAGTTATGCATAATGCGAAGGAGAGCTTTCTGACTTGGATAAACATTGATGATATTGCTATATATTATTTTCATTTCTTCACCGGAATAGTTGAAATACTTCATAGTACAAACATCTAGTCACCAACGATGCGAGGCGATGCGATGCGAGGCGAGGCGAGACACCCATTCCCCCCCCCCCCAAAAAAAGAAAAAAGGAGTACTGATTGTATACATCATAATTATTGTCTGCACTACCAGCACATTTTACATTAACTAGAAGTGCTTATGACAAAGATTTGGTCGCTGTACAAGAGACGTTACAAGAGAATATTAAGGCCTAATGTGAAAACTAAAAGCACGGTAATTTCGAACTATCGACTTTCCAAAAACCTCCCAAATTTCCCAGTATGGCTCAAATTTTGCCCCAATATAAGACATGCATAAAAACATGAGTAAATTTCGGATAGAAAGTGACTGATCAAAACCCAGATAATAACGAAGGTGCTTAAAGTAATGCGAGACGGGTAATGTTGTCGGGCTACTTGAAATCTGTAAATTTAACAAAACATGTTAATGCGTCGCATCGTTTGTTGTCCTACAAACTGAATTGTGACAGCAGTGTTTTCACAGGAAACCCTTACAATAGTTTTATTGCAATACAGTCGTAAAACATTATGATTTAGCGAAGTCACTCAGTCAAGACTCGATCTAGATGTACGGTACTAATAAGGGTGGTACACACCATTATACCGTAGATATGGTCAACGGCTAGAGATGACTGGTCTCTCTGGTCATTTTATTTCAACATGGAGAACGTTTCGTTTTTGCAATCGAACTTCACCGAGTCTTGTACGGATGCCCTGTGCGTGTCTCAGGTGACTGTCGTCTGCTTCATTGCGGTCTTTTCCTTGGCGGGAAACCTTGGCAATTTGACCATTCTGTTGTCCACTCCATCGCTGCGAAACACCCACGGCTACATGCTGGCATCGCTAGCCGTGGCTGACCTTGGCTTTGGGCTGGTAGCCGCAATGGCCGTCTATCCTTCGTTAGTTCAGGCCTGGGTGTACGGGGACGATGCTTGCCAACTCAGCGCCTTCTTCGAACAAATCTTCACCATGGCCTCATCTCTGACGGTGACGCTTCTGAGCATCGAAAGATACATTGCTGTTGTCCACCCTTTCAAGTACAGGCGTCTCGTGACACCTCGAAACGGTGTGCTTAGCATCATCATCATATGCTGGACACTCCCCATCTTGTTTTACATCGATTTTGTATTGGTACAATCGCAGTACCAATTCGTTCTAAGTGTCCGAATGTGCACACCAGCCTACGGAGACCGTTTTCTATACACGATGATTGGAATGGCGGTTTTTGTGGTTCCGTGTGTGTTAATCATCGGTATAACTTCGGTGCGTGTGCGCCGGTCGTTGTCGAAGAATCTCCGGCAGAGGGAGTCCATGCTGGCCACCGTTACGGTGGTGTCATCTCAAGCGAGTAGCGACGCATCATCATCATCACCACCTACAAGGCTGTCCGATCTGCAGCTGAAGACGTTCAGACTGTCCCGAGTTGTGGCTGTTGCTTTCTACATCTGCTGGGTGCCACAAGTTGCTGTGGGACTCGGTTTCTTCTTTGCCGACAAGCCAGTCCCGACCAATGTCGCCTTCTCCCTGTACTGGCTTCGCCGGTCCAGCGGTATCTGCAACTTTTTCATCTACTTTGCGATGAACACGACCTTCAGGAGTACACTCAATGAGAAAACCACGGCATTCGGACGTATGATTTGCAAAATACGGCCGTTTTGCGAGGAGTCGTGCTGTGGCCACGGTGTAAACAATTCCGAGCTTCAGACGGAAAGCCAAGTTCAGATCTGGACGACAGCTGAAAGTCCCTGTTAACGCTTTGAAACTTGCTTGGAACAAATGTGACTTTGTAAAGTTCGGATTTAGTTTATGAATTATGTGCCTGCATTTAGAACTGTCTCTTGCTGGTTTTCCCTCACTATACGTTTGGTGGGTCTAAAGATGAAAATTTAACTTTTAATTTCAGTCGGAATCAACGTAAAAATGGGCCCAAAATTGGTACATTTTAATCTAACACCATGTGGTATTTATATTATTATAATATAAACACCACATGGTTTCAATTTAGCATTACAGTTTTTGCAGTGTAAAACGCCATCTTGTGTTCACTGCAGTGCAATCAAATGATGTCATGTTGTATATTACCGGTATTATCAATTTGTTCCCACATCGTTCGAGGGGTGATAACAACCAGAAATTTGCAATTAATTCTTTATAACTTTGAAGCATATTTCCCATTCTGACTTCGTAACCGTCGATGTCATGAGTGAGTTAGCATAGCAATGCCAGTTGTTCTCGCAGTCACAACTCCAAAGTACTCAAACTGCCCGGCACGAAATAGAATTTAAACAAAACCATACAAAATAGCAGTAAACCCGAGCTTGAAATAATCTATCTAGAGAAAATTATTTGCATTTGTCAATACAAAATATTATTTTTTTGAAACGAGTAGTCGGCACACAACTGTTTCTCACTGTTGATGTCAATCCGCTAGCAACGTGGTCTGGTACCTGGTATAGGACAGGCATCAAGCAGAGTACAATTAAAGCAACCGGCTCGTCTAGTGTCTGCTATATTATATTATATATATACAAAATTAATGCCAGACAAAGTGAAGTCAGACTATTTTTGACAATTTTCAGTACGTCGTCTGCTCTTTTGTCGTTAATTTCTAGATCAAATTTCTACGTCAAGGATTAAACATCAAGCATGGTAACATCGATTTCCGGACTCAGCACTATTAGCTAAAAAGATAGATATGTTACCAACTTCTACTAAAAACACCACTGCAGTGTTTTAAGCGAGCCCTTTTTTCTTCAAATTCCCGCCTCGACTATTTGAATTATTGGTACGGTGATCACTCCAAGGCGGTCGACACGTGATTTCGTGGGCGAAAAAGTTATACACGACAGCAGTTATTTTGAACACCCAGTAGCTGCTAGAGTGATTCATTTCCAAGCTAGTGATGACAGCGAATCACGTGTTCGGATTGCGGGGGTTCAAAAATGGACCTAACGAGACGTCTTGTGCATGTTGCAACACATGGGCAATAGGAGACTTTTGAGACGCGTGGGGGCAGCAGACTTAATGGTCCTTTTCCATTGTTCTCACCAGTCGTGCGCATGCTCAGAACTACGCGCGCATGCTCAGAACTAGTCAAACGGACCGCGTAGCGTGAATTTCAGCCACTATGAAATACGGGCTCATTGGTAGTATTGCACATGCCTAAGTGAAGATAATTAGGAGAGTGGCTGGGTCGCGTGAGAGGGTTTAACCAATAATAGGGAAAAGGAGTCCGATTTCCATGGGAGTCTGATTTCCATACGACTGGTTGTCTGCGACAACCAGGTCTCGGCCACCAGATCTCAAAAGTCTCATTATAGCATACAATTGTACGTACTGAGTGACCATCAAATGAACACCAAACCATTCAATATCTGTAGATGTCGCAGCCGTCTCAAAAAAACATTGTTCAGTACCCTGAACAAAAACGTTTGTTGGGGGGGGGGGGGTGTTTCCAGACAGACTAATCACCCCTTGTAAAATTACACCTGTATTGCAAGAGTGTTAGATTGAGTAAAATTTTTCCTTTTTATCATTTCAAGAATATCTACAAAAATATAATCCATCAATTTATTGAAAATAACTTAGAAGTGTAATTTCTCAAATTTCACATGCTTATCATGGAATGGACAAGAATAAATTTGTTAATATATGAACATGTTAACTTTTGTCAGCAATTTCTTTTTTTTCATTCGTTATTAATACATGTACTTACTAAAACAAGAATTGCAAAGTACAACACCTTGGAAAGTGATTTTAGCCATTGAAATGATTAATTCAGAATTGTTTACTCCTTTCAGTCTTGAATTGAAAATTCACTTCCAACAGTTATTGGGAAAAAAATGGGCACTGACCGTTATCTTGCAACATTAATTTAAAAAAAATAGATGGCCACAGTCCACTGTTCTTCTCAGACCTTACAGTTCCAGTTGAAGAATGGCATAGTTAAGTTATAAAACAGTCACCGATATTTAAAACTTTGAGTGAATATCGCACATTGTATTGTCCATCAAGGAACAAGACTGAAGAATGAGTGGCCTTAAATTACGTAATGGTTGATGGCATATTAAGAAAGAGATCCCTTAGTAGTACTTGCATTTGGTCACGTTAAGTAATGGAAGACACTTTCTCGAAGGAAAATTGCTTTAGCTCCAATGTCTGCTCAAAATCCAAGTAGCTTCATCAGGGCCGCCTCGTCAGTGAAATTTAACAAGGCATAAGCACAACATGCAACATAGAAAGCCAAAATAATTGCCTGGACACAAAAAATAAGGTCACGGTAAAATCAGGTTGCCTTTCTTCCTTGATGAATAAATGGAGTGCCCAGTCCAACAGGGCATGCACAAAAAGGCGTGCACAAAAGTTTTTTCTGCGTTGATCATGCTGGTGAAATTTCTATGGGCCCTTTTGAAAGATCCTTTGTCCTTCAGTGACTGGTGGTAGACCCCTCGTGCTGAATAAAAAAGGAAAACAATTATAAATACATGTACATGTAAAATGAATATTCAAGATGGTTGGATCCTTCTCTCAGATGTTGATATAGTTTGCTAATATCTCCAGGATGTCCTGAAACTCCTGATAAAGGCCAATTAACGAAATTTATTGGAAAATGTTGAACTTGTCAGGCAAATTTATTGGAAACAACTTGCTGGAACATGTTATGTTGTGCAAAATCAACACAACCAATGTGTTTTTTTTTAGGGGCGGGGTGGTTAAAGGGCGCAACAGTTTGGCTCATTGTTTTTGGAATTATTAAAAATATTCAACGGGAAGAATGCAACGTCCTGCCGCTACTTTTTTTTCACCATATCTTACTTCAATGATGGTTAGTCATTGCAGATATATGTTGAAAAGAAAAAAAACCATGAATTTGGGACAGAAAATTTCTAAAAATGGTCATGAGTCACCATAGACATTGTACATAACTAACACAATGGCGTCTCAATACTACATTCTTTCCTATTCAACTAGTGTCCCTTGGAAACAAAACATTCATAAAGTGATGACTTTACACAGTGTGTAAGACCTTTTTTCAACAGAACACCCCCCCCCCCACAAACCCCAAAATAAACTAAATACTAACCTCCCAACATTTCATTTTAAAAAGAACACTGCCATAATGACCATGACAGCAGTCTCGACCAACACTAGACCTGCAGACGAAAATGCAGTTCTGCTAGTAATCCTTGTAAGTTGTATAACGTTAGGGCCCTTGCAAAGGCCTACAATCTACATGTATGATGCACATGGATACATGGGACCGAGTCTTCGTTGTATGTAGTTTGAAAAATCAACCAAAACATGCCTGACCATTGCATCAATCTATCGATAATATATGGGGGAAATAACCTCACCTTCATTACAGCCTTGCTTGAAAGTATTGCGTCAGCGACCTGAAATTGAGGGTGCATACACTGTACGTGCACCCAAGCAGCTGATGTACGAAGTAAACATGACACAAACGGCCTCAAACACTCGTTGTTTTGACGTATTTCTAAAGAAAATATTTTCAAACTCAGGAAACCTGCAAGAGCTATGACACATTCTGTCCCAGAATTTGTGTTTTGAAGTTTTAATTTTCCTCTGTCAGGTCGACAATTGTAAGAAATAATTAAATAAATTCTTATGCATCGCTCTCTCGTAGTCTCCTGCGGTTGCTGAATTTACGTAAACAATGGCGCGGTACTATGAAGACTATTGTATGGCTCCCAGACGTCACATAAACACGGTGAAATGCGCCAGACTAGTAATTTTTCAGCCTCTTTCCGTTAGAAGAAATCGATTTTATTCTAAAGTTTGAGAGTGCAGTGCTCATTAACAAACAAGATTCACAACTAAGAACAACCCAAATACTATCTGTGATATTTATTTCTATTGAACAAACCAAAAAGAAATCATCCTCCTTAGGTACGTTACGAAAGAAGCTCTTTTTGGGCATTGGCCCACGGCCTAAAGAGGTTCTTTGCGATTTGGCCTTGGCGTGTGTGTGTAGCTGGAGGGCGCTGTCGGCCGGCCATGGGCGCTATACGTCGCACCGCTAGAAGGACGTCTTGGAACCAAGACTAGTAGTATATATGTACATGGAGTTGCTGAACAAACAGTTTTGCCAAGCACAGAAAGCATTTGCTTGGCATACAAGTGACCAACCAAAACCTTGTGCACGATGTATTGATTGTGGCTGATCCACTGTCAATTTAGCCGAGCAATAATTTCTGCTAAACAGCTTTTTAAATTGTCCCCTCGTGCAGTGTCGAACCAAGGATTTGACTTGGGGGGGGGGGGGGGGGGGGTGGGGGGGCTCAAATTTTGTTTTCTAAAATGCTACAAATTTTTTTCACATTTTTTTCAAACAAAAAGTTTACCCCGAGAATTTCTTGAAAAGCAGGGGAAGGGCTCTTCTGACGTTGGTGGCGCTATTTACACATATGTATTATACTACTCGGGAATATGCCAAATATCTCCACCGTTTTGTGCAACTCAACAAACCTCGGTAGGGAGGGGGGGGGGGGGGGGGCTTAAGCTCCTCGGTCCCCCATCCTCGGGTGCATCACTGCCCTCGTCATTTAGGTCAAAGAAACTTACATTTGGAATTGTTTGTCAAGTAGTAAGATTCATCAATCATACAACCTTTTCCTTATGGCCGTACTGAATTAATATTTACATCGTAGCATCAAATTTAAGAAGTCTCATTTTTAGCTGTCTCACTGATAAGCCTTCAATTGAAGAAACAAAACTGGAACGCGTAAACTGAAAAGTCTTTTTAATCGACAGGAACAGTACGTTTCATTAATTTTATCGATTGAACGATAAAATGGTTTTACACGCAGCACGCACCCGTTTCACGCGCGCTAGATTGGATGGGTTAGACTATGAATATTCATTATGTTTTGGGATTGGCTAGTCCAGCAGCAGCGTGGTGGATCTGGACAGGGACATCACCTTGGCCGCTGCCCGGTGGTGAGGCCCACTTTGTTGCAACACCTGAATGTGGAAACATGGGAGTAAATTACAACGTTTGCTTCCATGTTGCGTATTTCGATTTATACAACGCCTAAATATATCCCCGCCATCTGATTGGTGGATCGTCGATCACGCGCATAGAATTATTCGTACCAACGCACAACACCACAAAAATAGAAGTTCCATTCAACGGTACGCGTTGAATAGAACTTCCACAATTCCACGGTCACACTATTGGTGGCGCTACACCAGGGCTGTTATTCACACAAAATAGCAGACGATCTTCGCGAATCACCGTTTGTTCTCCTAACAGACCAGGGGCGGATCTGGGGGGGGGGGGGGGGGGGGTTGCATCCCCGCCCCTTAAGCTGCTGAGCAAAGTTGTGATAGGAAAATGCTAAACCACATCCTTGTTACCAGTGGGTATATCGCTGGTCCACACACTGTACACTGTACCGGTTTTGGCGGGTACAACCTCTCCCTTAATAAAAATGCTAGATCCGCGGCCCTGCAAACGATGAAATATAGGAATTCGTATAGGTCATGCTGACGCTGCTAACACAAAGAAACAAATTAAATGCAGTCAAACGATTAGATGACTTTGCAAGACATGCAGGAACAACGATTGAGCTTTAACTGTTTCGGAACTGGACAACTTTTTGTCGCGGTTTTATGCGGGACTGAGAAGAGAAAACGGCATATATATATCCATGCTTGCAATCTGACGAGGATTTATTCAGGCGTTGTATAAAACAAATAATGAATGTTTCACATTCGTGCAATGGTATAGGAATAATTTCATTTGGTGATGGAACATTCAATGTGTCACCTCATGAAATTATTCTTACCATTGCACTCATAAACATTCATTATTTGTATAAAAGTACATAGCCCCTATATACAGCAATACACGTATATCTGTGGTTTTTCAGCGCTGGACTGGGCTACAAAAAGCGTTCGTCCTAAAATTACTATTGGAAAGATCGTTCAAAAGTAGAATATAATAATATACACGACCATCCCTTGTAAATGCTTCGCCTTTTCCTTATTTCTCCGTAAATATTACACATTAAGATTTTAAAACTCAGACCTTGGAAATAGGTTAAGTAAGGTTAGGTTAGGTTAGGTTGGGTTGGGGGAGAGGGGGGGGGGGGGGTTTGGGGGAGAGGGGGGTTTGAGCAATGTGTAGCTTTAATCCTTGTGCGCGTTTATAATGTACGTACACATCTGTTCGTTAGTGACCATTGTACTTAAAAGACCTTGGGTTGAAACCATCATAAGGTCAGAAATTTACCATTGTTTGCATGTCCTTCTATCGTAAATGGGTAAGAGATTTTCTATAGCCTATGGGTCAATTCGTAACTGGGGAAAGAGTTCACCATTTACTATAATGTATAAACTGCAGCACTGCACGATAGCCGTGGGCCTTGTTATAGACTGAGAGTACATAGAAGGTCGATGACACTGCCACCGCATCACCAATCTCCACGCTTCATTTCGATTTTGGCTTTGCCTCATTCATATAACTATCTACCGTAGATAGCACGGAGCCTCATAGCTAGTCGACTGGGCTGTATGCAAGCACTCAGCCAGCCACGGCGAATAATGAGGTCAATGCGAGTTCCATCGCAACAGTGGGGATGGTTTACATACACGGTGTTCCACCACGTATACACCGTGCATTCTCGGCCCGTTGCTGAATCATCTTCAAATTGGTGATCGTTGACATGGGACATTTTATTAATTGGAAAAGCACATACTTGGGTTGTGTAGCACCGACTGAAGGCAAGCCAGCGAGGGGAAATTCAGCGTCAGCACCGAGGAATATGGCGGGGCGAGCTGAATTAGACTGAACCAAGGGAGATAAAAATGTAAAAAGAAAATCTGGAGCGCACACACGTGCAGATCGACACTTGCTTCATTCCCACTTTGCCTGAGCGGGTTTGGACGTGTTGTTTACCAAGTTCTGCCGCCTGTCATCTTAATGCCAGTGAGATGCGAGAGGATTGTATAGCCACGCGTCCGAAATTCACAGTGAACTCAGTAGCGGCGTGTCGTGTAATCCTGCATAACTGAGTTTGCGTGCGATGGAAGCTGACTTGCTGTCATAAAATGTCCGATGCTCTGACGACAAACTCCCATGACTAGTCTGACTGTTTGTACCGAGACACGACAGCAAGTTCTTTACTTCTTCTTCTTTATAACACATGCGAGCTTAGGTTTCGTGGGCAAGCGAGTCAACGCTGTATTCACACCGGAGGAATGCCCTCCGCCCTGTTCTTGTTTGTCGTTGTGCCGGCACGACCGCGCCATTCTATCCTGCTACCGCCCCGAGCCAGGATTTCACAAATAGTATAATATCCCCGAATCAGCGTGCATTTATGCAGGTAGGTTTGTGGGGGAGAGCTAGAGAGACAGCGTTGCTACGGGAATAATGTACAGCTCTCCTACAGTACCGCGCAAAATGCAACCTTTCATCATCGTGTGCTTGTGTGCTATGAATACGGGTACTACATGTTGTACGCTATGCAGATGACGAGTAACGGAGACCCAAGCCGGCTGATTTTGGTCCGCACATCACGTCCGCAGCAAGGGAGAAAATACGACAGTGGGTCTGCCATGTCGAACACCGGACGGAGGCAAATAAGAGAAGGAACTGGGTACATCATCTTCGTCTGAATTTGGAATAATAAGCTCTCTCGCTGGTTCCCCTCCTGTGACATGATTGGTTGATACTCGTTTTTCTCGCACAGTAACCAGCTGAGGTTGCATAGGGTCTATACGTACATCGCATCGTGAAAGTGAGAATGAGGGGGCCCAGGAGTATTTATGACAAAATGTCGCCTCGCGCTGCCCACACCACGCTCGTGTGTGTTTACTTGCTTTTCTTGTGTTACTGTGGGGGCTATGCTGGAGTTACCTTTCGTAAAGACGATGGTAAAGTTGCACTTGCATCCAAAAGTATTGTAGCGTCAAACGGGAAGGTAACATTCCGCGCACATGAGGCTACTCAACCTAGGAAAGTATACACACTAGAGGAGAACATCTTAGCAGCAGATAAAACACATTCACCGTGGAAAACATCAAATGTGTTAGGCCATCAACAACAGGCGGATTATTCAAGCCAGGAGATTATTATTCAATTTGGGAAATACCTTGAAGGAGATACTGACAGCAAAACACGCGAAGACCCACAAGGGGGTCAGTCCTCGAAACGAGTGAAACGCTCTCCAACAATAGGCAGTGGTGATGATAAGCCAAGAACAAGAAGGGTGCCTAATGCCCCGCAAGAAGAGGCGCTCTTGTCGTTTTTAACACTAGTAAAAACTCACAGCTTGGAGGGTGTTGCGAGGGAATATTGCCGCGAGGGAAACACAATACGGAGAGACACCGACGGTCTGGGATTAAATCTTACGCTGCAGTTTTACAGTTCCTTCAACAGCACTTCGTCGGCAGCGACCTACACGGCCAACCTCCTCAGCAGTTTTTACTCCAGACAGAGACCCAACTCCAGTGTATTTTACAACGTGAATTGCTTGTATGCTTCCATCAGGAATAACGTGGAGAATTACCCGTCCGTCACGGGATCGTGCGTGGCCTTCGAGGCCTACAAATTCTCCGGGGAGAAGCAGCTTTACGCCCCGTGCGTCTATGTCGACAGCTCCGGTGCTCTTGTCGAGTTGGATCTCGGGAAAATATACGACTACAGCGTCCAGAGCTCCACTCGTTACACCGAGTGGTTCACGAAGTTTAAAAACCCGGTAGTGGTGCAACCTCCGGAGGTCCGGTGGGGACACCTAATACCTCGGCTGAACGCAACGGCGAATGGTAGGCCGAGTAACACTTCGTATGCATTTGTGGGAGAGGGGGATAGCTCGTGGGGGCCACCGTATCTAGACTGCAACAGGACCAACCGGTGGCTGATTACCTACTCGGTACCGTTCTTCGACCACGATTTTAGCTTCATGTGAGTATGCAGTATCCGGTTAACATGTTTAGGTTTATTTGTGTATTATGTCAGTTTGTCCATTTGTTCCTTTACAATTTGAACTTTCTGATAGCTTTCAAATATTAGATCCACCAGGTGCGGGCATTTTGGCCGTCGTTCCTTGAGTTGGACGACATCCAAAGGTAAAACCTGAAGATGATGCAGGCGCGGATCAAGGGGGGGGGGGGGTCAAACCCCCCCCCCCCCCCCCCTGCTCATTGCCCTTGTTGTTGTTGTTGTTGTTGTTGTTGTTGCTTGTAGGGGCCTACGCCTAAATTTGCAACAAACCAGAAACCCTACATGTCTTAATTTGCCTATGGGTAAGAACAAAACAGAGGTTAAATGGTGCCACCAATGGCGAGGTGTGTCAGCCCCCCCCCCCCCCCGCTTGTAATTTTATTTTTCTCAGAAACCCCCCTGCAAAAAATCCTGGATCCGCCCCTTTTTTTTTTTTTCAATCCGCATATACTAGGTTCCACAGTGTAGAAACAGCTTTGGTGAAAGTCCACAATGACATCATGCTGGCTGTCGACAACAAAAGGGCTGTTCTATTAGTTCTACTTGACCTATCAGCAGCCTTCGACACTATTGACCATGACATCCTCTTGCATAGATTGCAGCATCAATTTGGGGTTTATGGAATTGCTCTTGATTGGTTCAAATCATATTTGCATAATCGTTCTCAGTCTGTTCATTTATCAGGGGAATTATCCAAATACTCTAGGCTCAGCTATGGTGTGCCACAAGGATCTGTTTTAGGGCCTCTGCTTTTTACCTTATACATATCTCCCCTTGGCCGCATTGCCCAACACCATGGCCTCCTTCCCCATTTTTACGCAGATGACACGCAGCTTTACGCCACCTTTTCTCCCAGTATACCCGATGATGACACCAACACACAACACATCCTTGAAACATGCTTAGACAACATACGCAGGTGGATGGCGGCCAATCTACTCAAACTAAACGCCCACAAAACCCAGTTTCTTGTCATTCGCTCACCTCACCTCAGACAGGAAGTTAACATTTCAGACATACGCATTGGTGATGTTCTGGTTGCTCCTTGCCCTGATGCGCGTAACCTTGGCGTCGTCTTCGACAGGTTTATGAACCTTGACCGACATATTACCACAGTCTGTCAGTCTTCTTACGCGCATCTACGTCGCATAGCAGCAATCAGAGCATCACTTTCACTTCATACAGCTAAACAACTCATCCACGCATTCATCTCATCAAGACTAGACTTCTGCAATAGTTTACTTACAGGACTACCTCAGCAATCATTAAAACGCCTTCAGAAAGTCCAAAATGCGTCTGCCCGCTTACTCACCAGAACAAGATCATCTGAGCATATAACACCTATATTACACAATCTTCATTGGCTTCCTGTTAAATACAGAATACAATTCAAAATCCTGCTCCTTACATTCAAAGCCCTTCACAGATTAGCTCCATCTTACATACGAGACATGTTACAACTCCGCAACCTGCGACCAGGATCTTCTTCATCACAGATACTCTCTGTTCCCATAACTCGCCTGGCAAGCTACGGGGACCGGGCCTTTTCCAGCTGTGCACCGCGTCTCTGGAACTCCTTACCAAACGAGTTAAGAGATACAACTGATCTGTCATCATTTAAACGCGATCTTAAGACTCATCTCTTTAATCTTTCATTTGAAAGACAGTGATTTACAAGTGACCGGCGCCTTTGAATGGTTCGCCAGATACTGTGCGCCTTATAAATTCTCTGTAATTATTATTATTATGTCCTGATAACTTTAAGGAAATTATTTAGAGTAGGGCCTAATGAAATGAACTTAAACGTTCTCCTTAGGTACTTCACACTATGATTAATAGGTCCAATTTAAATTGGATCTAAAAACTTACCTGTTACAAATGTATTTTGTGTAACTAAGACTGTTCGTGACATTTGACACTGTGCAGTGCATCTGGTGTTGAGGCAGCAAGTTATTTTGAGCAAGCGTCATGAGCGCTTTTGAGCGGATATCGGCGCTCTGTAAGATTCCATTTTTTATACCTAATAGGGAGACAAGTGTAATTAGGAAAACATTTCAGTGTCTCCCTAATGCCATAGCTCCTATTAAGATGCAGAATTTTACTGTCGAATGTGAGTTGTATCGATGGAGAATGGTCCAAAACATAAATATACCAAAATTCGTGGGGTAGGATAAGGGAAAGTGGGGTTAGGCTTCATGAAAGTTGAAAAATAATTGTGCACGCGTCTATGGGAATGTCTCCCAAATGACCCATTGCCCGTAATTATTATTCTTATTATTATTCTTATTATTATTAATAATAATAATAATATTATTATCGGTTATTCCTAGAAATTATTCGCTTTAAAAGATTTAATAAAACTAATATAGTATGTCCATTTTGTTCAATATAACTAAACGGATACATTAAACACTATAATTGTATTCCATAGATTTAAAAGAACTCAAATATTAAAACCAATTCAAGCTTTATAAGCCAAGACACGATGTAGTCCTAGAAATGTCTCATGCTGATTCGACTCAAACGTGTGAACAAACACGTCAATTTGTTTTCCAAGTCTACAGTAACCAGAGAACGGACTAAATTTACCTCGTTCCCAGGGCCCAAAAATCTGACGTCATGTTTGCTTTGCGAACGTTGACCGCGGCGTTGACTATAATACCGCAGGCAATGGGTACTTTTGGGTCACGCGGGTCGTAGCCAGCCTGTGCTACGGAATTTTAAACGCGCCGAGTCTCTTGCAAAATAACACGGAAGTGTTAATGCACTCGATCGCATGCAAAGTGCAGCCATTTTGTTACTTTATTTCCGATTGTGGACAGCAAAAGAAGTAGAATTTCCATAATCAAAAATGGCTTCACTGTTATTGTCAATGAGTGTCATTGCCTTTGTCTGGATCTTACACATCATGGACATTTTAAAATAATTTGTAAAGCTAAGACATAAGTCCTAAACAATAATTTAATATTTGACTAGAATTCGTTTTCATAAATCAATAAAAAAAAAAGAGAAATATGTTTAATATTCCTGAAAGTTTCCAACATCTGGCGCTTGAATTCATTCAAATATATAGGCCTTCGTGATTGCCGCATTTGGATCATATCGTGCCTCAAGCTTCCAGATATCTCATAAAATTTGTATGATGATTTTTGTAATAGAAGGTAATTGGGAATGATGGAACTCAAATTACGAATATGTTTCGTAGCTTCCAAAGTTACCCAAATAAAGTAAATGAACAATTTGGGGGACATTATCTACATTCGTGACATTGGAATTGACCTTAAAAGGTATGATACAGATTTGGTAATGATCAAATCCAAATTGATTATTGTTAATCGGAAAGCTTACTGCAAAGATGACACCAGTACCACTCCTCCTAAGAAATATTTTCGCGTGAAATGCTGTCATCTTCGAGAAAATTGTATATCTGAAGACCCCCCCCCAAAAAAAACAAATGCTGCGGCTTATTTAAATTTCAACAATCCAAATAAGTCCATATGAACGTGCACAAAATCACTATTAAATGAAAACGGTTTTCGCTATTTTCTGGTGACCAGGATGACGGATTTAGCTCAAACTTTCACAGGTTTGTTATTTCATGCATATATTGTATCCTACAAAATATGGACTGTAAACTGTGTGGTCAGCTCTACATTATACCTAAAGCAACAATCACAAGCCTAAATGGTATTATATATACTTAATTGATCGCAATACTGCCCCACAAATTGCAGGTGCTAACAGTAAATAGTTACTCCGAATGACTATTGTTGACATCTGATGTTAATCAGATGATCGCATACACCAGTTGGAGTAGTGCTAGAAAAAAGAAGTAGTAGAAAAAACTAGTATGTTGGGGTTCAGGCACTTTCAATTTAGCACTATGATTTCCTCTTTACGAATCATTTTAAACGTGAAAGAGTTTACCGAGCAATGTTTGCCTCCATTATGCATGATGTATAATTGGCCCGAGCTAATCGGAAACATTTTGAGTTATCGATGTGACCCTACGGCAGGTGGAAAGTAGCAAAAGTTGAGATTATGGTATACTAAAAACAAAATGCAATCAACTTTAATTTTGATGTATTGTGTGTTGCTGTAGTTTATTCCTTGGCCCTGCTGTACCTTTGAAGTCGTTAGAGTGTCTCAAAGTTTGTGACCTGTGCACACTTGAACCAGAGTTCAAAACGAAATCATCTGCACAAATATTTCCAGATTAAATTCAATTTTAAAACACTTTGGGTTTGATAGAATAGGGATTTTAAAATGTTAAAATATTCAAATTCCAAAATAATTGACCATGTGCACCTGTTGAAGTTCCTTTTTCCTGCGGAAAACGGCTTGTGCCACAGTGCGATTTTCCGCTCATATCGTGCTACCAGGTCACACGATTTGGATAAGAGAATTGGATGTCACCATCTCTATTCTCAAATAATCACCAAAACCACAACGTAGACAAATGTCGAACAAAATCTACGTAATCGCCAGCTGATGACATGTAAAGGATTTATACATGGACTGAGAAGGTTGTTGGCATTAGCAAATTGATTCTTGACACCTGATGAACGGAGGCGTGATGGAGCCATATTTTTCGTAAAGTTCTGGACGTGTGTTTGGTGCGAGCACCTGTTTGTTGATGAAAAAATATCGCATTCAGGCCAACGTACTATACGTATAACACGACACCCAGCAATGTGATTTCGTATCTTGACATTTTCAATCAGTCATTTATCTAATCTTCAATCAATCAGACACGATCAAACTATCAATAAATAATAAAAAATGTCTGCGGAAAACTACGTGTCTCTCATAAACTCTCTTAAAATTATCGAACATTTTGTTTAATTGTTATATATTTTATTGATTGGCTGCTTATTGCTGGTTGGCTGATTTGGTTGATGGTTGAATTAATTGATTGATCGATTGATTGGCTGATAGATCGATGGATAGACTATCTCTAACAGCAGCAAACCGCCGCTCGCAGGGGTTGTTAAAAATGAAGCAATACAAAATTACGTCAAAAATAAATGCAAAAGAAAACCACTAAAATCCATTCAAAACAGTTCTTTGGATTTGACTTGGTGATTTCTGAAATTTGTTTATCATCGCAAAACATGTAGTTTGATTTTGAAATCGGAATTTCCAGGAGTATATTAAATTTGACCCATTTATAATCGAAATAATCAAAATAATCTATATTGTTGCTCCTTGGAAGGAAACGGGATACGATTCTCCGATTTGACTGAAAACGTCATTTTCATTGTGGGTCTGGCCTTTGGATGTGAATCAAGTCATCCATTGCTGCAGCCGACTTACGGCATTTAGTGCATTTTTCGGCCGTTTTACCGCTTCTCGAGCACTTCGTAAAGGTCACTCATATTAATCATTGGCTTAAAACGTGACGATTGTAAAAAAAACGAAACCACAGACATGGAAAGCTTTCTATAATGAAACCCTCAGATCAGTTTGAATACGACAGGAGATTTCGTAGTGAAATTATCAGAATGTTTGTCTTTAATACTCTATAGGGAACAGTATATTATTCAGGGTTTAAAAAGGGAAACCGAGATTAAACTGCTAATTTCTCTGTATCTGTTACATAAAAAAATGACACCACCGTATATTGCGTCACCCTATCGTCTTTGGCGCAATACCAAGATACCGATGTATATACCGTTATACAAATGACTGACCAAGGATGTTCGGGACCCTTTCCGAAACGCCTTTGCGTTTGATTAAGACCGGTTAAATTGTGTTAGCTAGTTCACACAGGGAAATAATCGGTTAACTGAAACAGGTCCTTTAATTTAATCTTCCATTTCTCCAATTATAACACAATTTGTAGCTTAAACATAAATCCACATTTAGCCTCATAACTGTCCCGCAACACAGACATTTCTTTCAATAGTTGGATTTAAAGCCCGCCGCACACGAGAGCTATCTGCTGAGCAAAAAATAATTCGAGGCCGTTTGCTCAGCACGTAGCTCACCGTGTGCGGTGAATTTTTGGTGCGTTTTTTGCCTCGCGAGGCCGTGAGGCAAATATCTGTCATGTTTGATTTTTTTCGCCTCGCCGTGTGCGGGCAACCTGAGCTACGTGCTGAGCAAAAAAAATGAACTAGCCAATGAAAGCGCATACTCTGTCACGTGGGGCGTAATCATACATGCAGCATTTATGTGTGTACATGTATTACGTGTTTGAGTCAATGGTATGAAACTTTTGGTTCAGGGCCTTGGCCAACGGATTATTAATTTTTGGTTGAACTTTTTGCTCAGCAGATAGCTCTCGTGTGCGGCGGGCTTAAGTCTCGACACAATCAGTCCGACACAAAAATCATTTCTGAATGGTTTCATTGAAACCTTCCTGCGCAGTCATATTTGTACGTACTTTACAATGTGGTGAAATAAATGTATTCATTCATTCATTTATTCATTCATTCATTCATGTTTGACAGCAGCACCATTTCTTGGTATTAAAGCCTGGGAAGGAATGCCTTTGAGGCCGCCCAACTGCAGGGCTATAAAAAGTCTTTGTCCTATAAAATTGCTATAGTAGGAAAGATCATTCAAAAGTAGAATATAATAATGTAAACGACCATCCCTTGAAAATGCGCCGTTTTCCTGAAAATCATTGACAACAATAATTTCGGGGACGCCAGTTTGGTTCGGAAAAGTCGGACCGCTGAATTCAGAGTGGTGCCCTTGGCGCTTTGGTTGCGTACAGGCTGCAGTATGTGCGGCGCCAGGCTGAATGTCTGGATATCAATGCTTCGGTTTTTTCTTCATATCTCCGTACCTATTACATATTATGGTAGACGTTTTACATTTAGACTGTGGAAATAGGACCAAAGAGATGAAATTTGGGGGATTTCAGGGCAAAGATATGATGACTAGGGCTTAATATGTGGTGCTACCATTGGAATAAGCATTTTAATCTCGGTTGCCTTTTCCTTTCCTTTACCCGTATAATGTTTCATGGGGGAAAAAAGCGGTCATCGTGATAAGCTTGTGATATGCACTTCAAATCATCATATGTGTTGTACCGAACAGAAAATTATGTTTAACAAGATTTAATTCATGGTTCCCATACGGACGAGAAACGAACCGTCGATTCCGCTCAACTGTCCCCTTCGACATATAGCAACAAACTCCCCGTCATTTTGAGCTATAGAGTCAACATGTCATTATAATTTTTCAGCCCATGTACCCTTGGTGGCGGTAATCCGTATAAAAGCCGATGTCCGAACGTACATGTACGTGTGTGTTCCGTACTTAATTGCCTAGGAATAAGACCAGCTATGCAATTATTTCATTACCCCAATTGGTAAATGACATCATGGAGTATAGCTCCATGATGACATGCAGCTTTACAACGACCTTGGCCGGGAAAACCGGCCATGTATTAAACTATTAATCGCGTGCCAATGGCAATGATAATGTTTGCATCCGTGTACGCCAAGCCTTTTTTTTTTTTAAAGAGGAGACCCTTTCTAATTCAATTTGTATATGTGCCAGGCAGTATTTTTCAAGATGCCCTCTTTTTTCCAAGATGGCTTCCGCATAACAATGGAATCCACCAAATTGTTTTAAGACACGCAATAGATCGACTGGAAATTTCCTCCCCTCATAATTTGTTTTAGAGAAGAGAAAAGTACGGCCTATAATTTTTTTGGCAGGCGGGGACGCAAAACATAATTATCTCTTTAAAACTTGACCAAAGTAGTTACAGGTATCTGTAAAGACTCTCCGAATACAAAAAGCTTTAAATAATATATCAGGACAAGAGAAGAGTAGACAAGGCAGAAAGAGATGGATTGTTGCTACATGGCAAAAAACGGACCCAACTTTCTGGACCCAACTTTTGAACTAAAAATAGAACTAAAAAGGGTTCTCCCGCCATTTTTTAACCCCCCCCCCCCCAAAAAAAAAAAAAGAAACAAAGAAAACAAAACAAAATAGAAAAACACAAGACGCTAAACGTTTTTTTATTATGCCTATTACACTGTCGACTTTAAAATGGCTGCAAAAATATTCATATTCGTCATACAACTTCCGACTCCTTGTGACTGGTTGAAGAGACACTCGAGTGGGTGCTTTTTAACGACCGATTACGAGTGGGTGTATAGGCTTTTCATGAATGGAAATATAGGTGACATCTGTACATCACCTGTCGCTAGTTTGTCTGTACATTGTCTGAACATCAACATCATGATATTTTAGCAGCACTCCTGTGCAATTTTACTCCTTTTGTTCAAACGATATCAACTTTTGTCTTGGCCCAGACAATTAATGATGTATTTGAAGCCCAAAATTGTTGCCATCAACACGCACATCTTAAGAACACATCGCTTTCCGTTTTTGCTGTTTTCTAATAGAGGAACTAGTAGGTTGGTTGTCAGGGATCGATTATTAATGACTGATCAAGATTAATGTTTTAATTACGGTATCTATTTAAAACATGTTTATACAGGGTAGCATTATTCACTAAAACTGTTTTTCAACTTGGCCCTGTTAAAAACAATGCGAAACATGAAAACATCAGCTACAACATCGCAATACAACAATTTGACAGGAATAAAAAGCACGAAGAATATTATGCACATAAACACTTATGCCTGTCGCTACAACATTATTAAGACAAAGAGCAACAATTAAGAAAAAGAGCAAAATATACGGAAGAAAAGAGAAAACTGAAGACCAAGTAATTTAGAACCTGACTATCAAGTCTGAAATTCTTATCGGAAAAAATAACAGATTACACACTAGACCTTCAGACTATAGACTATCGCTGGTAGCAATATTCGTATAAAACAGAAACATTCCTGTTATTTTGATACAATGACACGGGGATCTATTAAATTAAAGCCTTTTGGAAGATTGCCTGACCCGGAAGCGCGCACTAAGCGTTGCCCATTCATCACCGCTGTCTGTCACTAATCACATTGATTCTACATCCATCGTGTCAAAAATAAACATCCCCGAATAAATTGTAATTTTTCCGCCCAAACCCCGAATTATTTGGACAGGCATTAAACTGAAGGCTCATATTTGATAAATCGGCACAGAGCGTGGAGAACTTATTCTTGGAGAATGTACGGAACGCTGTGTTTTTGTCGAATGTTTAATTAGGCTCCTGAAAAATTTCTTTTGGAAGCAACACATTCTGGCAGGTCGGTCTAATAAATGACAATATCCACTTTGAGTATTATTATCAATAAACAAATAAAAAAATGTCCGTAGGATATATTTATGCGCGCACTTATCATGATGGTACGCGTTGTGAATAAGGAAAATAAACATACTTCTGCAATGGTAAAGATTTTTCGACGCCAAGACGCCAAATTCTTGCAATGACATTTAACCGTGAAAAAAAAAAATCGGCTAAATACAATTCCAGCCATTTCATTTTGGTTTATAAGTCTAGGAACAAAATTCCCCATGGGCCTAAATGCTCCAGTAAGAACGTATGGCGGATCCAATTATTTTGCAGTTCGCGCGGAGGTCAATACATGGTGATTATAACTGGGCCAAAAAGCACATGCATGTATGTCTTTTAACAAGCACCGGTAAATTAATTATTATAAAACGTTTATAGGACAGCTGTATGGCCTGTTCTGGTATATAATTATATTCTGCTTTGGGGCCGATGAGTAACACTAACTTAGAGGGACATTTTCGGTCCCTAATTATACGTAATTTGGGCAACACGGAGCATTATAGGGAGACACTTAGATGTCTCTCTAAGGTACCAACCGCCATTTTCTTTTTAAAGTAATTTTTTCGTTTCTCAACCGAGTGGAATGCTCCCAAAGGAAATTCACAAAGTTTGAAGATCATGGAATAAAGTATTTGTTTTATTTTATAATAGGTCCATTATGTTATACACAGCCATATGGGAACGTCTCCCTAAAGCACACGGACGTACAGCAATAACCTGGACTCGCAATACGTCCGGAGGGGTGAAGCCCAGTCGAATTTATCTTACCGTGCCGAAAACAAAACCTTTGACAACCTTGTCCCCATGGTTTACTTATATTTTAATTTCATCCTCGTCCTCTATAGTACACACTGTGTACTATAGTCACGGTAATATGGCGGCTGCTGTATGGACGTATTGTGGGTCCAGGTTGTTAAATTGAATAAAATTTAATTATATATAAATATATAAATTTGAATTGTATATACGTCCGTGCTAAGGTATCATTCCGGGGAAGTAGAATTTTGTTTATATTAATAACTCTAAGTCAGCATGACAAACGATATTCCAATTTTGAAAACATTTTCAAAGTGAACAAAGAAAACTGGCAGGAGCGGGATTCGAACCTGCGAAAACAAGTACATGTAGTTGCAAACAATACTTTATATTCAATACAATGACGTGTTTCAAAGAATAGATTGACACAATGAAAGATTAAACTACATTCAAACTCACTGTTCTATAGTTTAGTACCTTAGGACTCGGGTGTTACAACACAAATTGAACGTCGAGGCCACCGCAGAATGCAATAAAGCAGATAATACTTCCCCTCGTTATTTTCCCCTGCCGATAGCAGTGCGTGGATCTAAAAAGAGACGGACCTAAATATACATCAGGAATGTGCGCGTATAGTCCTTGATTAAATCTCCCGATCCTAATTCAGAACCATGTATAAGGGTTTGATTTCGGCCTACAGTTTACAAGGTTTATTTACAGGATTCCAGTATCTGTTCCAATGCAAAACAAGAAAATGGTACGCCCTGAATATAGCCATGTTATTTTAATGCTGCGTTTGGAATGACAGATAACGACAGATAATGTAAGTTAATATACGCTGGGCCGATATGGGTTACTCATGACCACATTTGCAGTCCAGATCAGGCGAAACATTAATTGAAAGCAATTTATTTCAATCGGGTCCGTTTACATTGTGATCCTTTATGAGAACGTGTCGACTCAATCTTGGATACAGCGTGCAAATCTAGATTTGGGCACAATAACCTTTCAAAATTATGATGCATTGCACAAACAGAAAGGGTTCTGTCCAAATGCAGGCACCATAGTGAATTTACTCATCAGTTTATGCAGGATGAATGTGTGGACAATTGTATTGACGTTTTGAAGAAAAGGAGTCGGTGGCCTCTGAAATATACCCCACAGACTTGACACAGTGCGGTTAGAATTCCACATTTATCAGTTCAATGTTCTTCCATTATAGAGGGGGCCTACGTGACGCGTGGTTCTTATAGCCTATGAGAAACACATGTCATGAATTCACATCCCATGGGAAACTCATTGGGTTTCGTTTATACACTCAGAACTTCCATATAATGTTAGATTAATTTTACATGAAACACGTTAAATTTCAACTCTTAATTTTCATTTTCCTTTCTTTATATTTTGTAAGGTATCAGAGCACAGCATGGCACGTTTTCAGTACAAACTAAAACATTCGCTGAAAACTATCTGCAACATAGCCCTTAACTTGGCCCCAAATACGGCATGCATGCAAAAATATGGGTAACTAAAAAAAAAAAGACTTATAAAAACGAGTGGCAAATGACCGTGATTAATCTTGACTTTTTGTTTTGCTTCATTTCATGTTCAGAGATGCGTTATGCAAACTTATTAGCTTACATATTTTGACATGAGCTCAGTTGTTAATTAACAAAAAGAACGAGCAAAATTATTTTCATAACCAGTTTAGTTCTAGCATAAGCCTACATTTTGGAAAGACTTACGATTGTCAATGATAACAGCATGTTGGAATCGCATGATCAAATTGTCATGGGTTAGCTTGCTCTCAAAAATATGCACCAGCTCCGTGATTCTGCGGATGTGCTAGGATAGTTAGGTCATCCCTACGGCGAGCAGGCCGTGCTCATACCGCGGCTTTGTGCCCGTTTGCACCTTTGGGACAAATGGATTACCGATATCGAGTGCATTTGAAATTAGATGATTTGGAGTTCCATATATTCTATTATGTCTTGTGCGAGATTCTAACGTGCATGGCAGACGGCTAACGAGAGTTCTTGCTTTCGGGATTTTCTCGACAAATGCCACATATACCCGGCGCTGTCAATTCGAGTGTACCTGATCACCACTGTTGTGCCATGTTTTCCCCATCGGTCTGAAACACATTGAATCCGTTCACATATTATTCCCGCGTAATGAGGCTATGCAGACTGTCTGCAAGGACTTGATGTCTGTAAAATACATTGGAAATTTTGGATGTGATTCTGTCCTTGTTATAGGAGGTAGTACTTGGTGGATGCGATTTCAACAGTAAGAGTTCAAAATCACTTCCAGGCACACAGAAAACAAAGCGGTTGAACTATTAGGACCTGGCTTTTTTTGCTCCTTCGCGACGGGAGGGACACACTGTGCCCGCTCCGTAATTTCCAATGCTTTTGCCGATTCACCTAAATTTTGGCAGAAACATTCACTGGTAATGTAAAAACATGACATCATTCCATCGCACTGCAGCCAACCCGAGAAGGCGTTTTACCAATTTTTGGCCCATTTTTGGTCAAAATAGTATTTTTGGCATAGTTTCAAAATTTTTCTTTTTTAATGCCTTCAAACTTGGTACATGTATTATTTGTATGATTACCTATCACTAGAATCCGTTTTTTAAATCCAAGATCACCGCTGGGGAGCTATAACCCATTTTGGGGTAAGTTTGGGGGATTTGAGTTATTTAGATATTTTACCCCCAAATAGGACTTTTTCACCGAAATAATTATGGTTAAGATGCATGCAATCGTATAACTGGCTACGAATTCCCAATTTTTTTTAAAAAGCTTTTAAAAGTGTGCCAAAAAAGCGTGAAAATGGTAAAAATCAAAGTCAAAATTTGGTAAGTTCGGGTATCAAAACTATGTTTGTGACCAATAATAATTTTTTCTATGGATTTCCGCATAAATAGCTCATGGTTACCATGATGGTTCTTATAAAGCGGTTTCCATGACAAATATGGAAATCCTAGAAATTCAGTTTGGAAACCAATCTGACCCCAATAAAAGTTACCAAAGGTCCTCAAATTTCATGTTCATCGGCAAAGCTTTCCTGGGATGTCAAAAGTTGGGTAGGGGGCTAAGCTGTCAAACCCAGAAACCACAAGGGTGTACTATTTGTGCATGGGACAATGGTTTGTGTTTCAGAACTGACTTTGAAGAGAATGGGATGTGATTCTGGACGACCACTGTCGGAATTATATACATCATCCCAAATCTGCCTGTCATTTGAATAGAAACATTCACATAAATGGGTTTGACAGTGTAAAAAGAATCAAATTATTAAATCTTTAGTTTAATCTTAGACAGCAATAGTTTTTTTTCATCTATACAATTTTCGACGTGCTTTCTAATAGTTATCAGCAAGTAATGTAGCAACTGATAACAGGTATATAGTTCTCATTGGGAATGGAAACTGATATTCCATCATTATAATCACGATCGCCCTCTACTGTGCTTACTAATGAGTATTTCTTAATCAATGGTGTCCCAACACTGAAAAGGCCCATGAACACTCTAATTGAGCCGTAATGAATATTTCAATGTCTGTGGGATCTTCCTCATTAAAGTCACGCTGGCCTTCCTGATATGAGTTTTATTAATAATCAAGAGCTACATTGCTTGTCTACGTATCCCCGCCCAGGCGTTAGTGGAATTTATACAACACCTGAATAAATCCTAGCCATCCGATTGGTGGATCGTCGATCACGTGCATTGAATTATTCGCCCCATCACACGACGCGAACCCGCACCGCAAAAAAGTTCTATCACATGGTTCTATCAAACGGTAACGCGTTTGATAGAACTTCCCCGCCGCCACAACACGGCTGTCATTGGACTGGTTCCCGGTCCCACCGTTGTCCTTCGGACTTCTATGTATATTATATACATATGGGGACCGGGAACCAGTCTAAGCTGTCATTTACACAAAATGGCGGACGGTGTTTCCGAACCGTGGTTTGTTTTCCTAAGACGACGAAATATTGGAACTCGTAGGCGATGCTGACGCTGCTAACATAAAGAGACAAATGAAATATGCAGTCAAGCGATTAGAGGAATTTGCAAGACACGCATGAACAACTATTAAAGCTTTAACTGATTCGGAACTGGACCACTTTTTGTCGCGGTTTTATGCGGGACTGAGAAGGTAACGGCATGTTGTACACCAATAAATCCATGCATTGCAATCTGTCGGATTTATTCAGGCGTTGTATAAAACAAATAATGAATGTACCTTTGTTTAGGGCTAATTAATTTTGTATTCTACTGGGTCTCATACATTCTCTGTAACTGGCTTACAAGGACAACCTAAAAAGAGAAACTCACGTAGCTTATAGGTCCTTTTCATGTGACGTCGCCAGTCCATATTGGACCGCCCGGTTTAGTCATGGTAATGAAATTCTTATTCAAATAACCAATGTGCCGCTTGATTTCACCTACCCCATATTATGCGTGAACTATAGGCGGTGCACATGCGGTGGAATTGTTTACATCTAGCACGGTCTGGTCACGTGGGTGAACGTCTATATCTCACCATCTTCCGTCACAATACCAAGGCACAAGATCTTATCACTGGATATACCGTATGTAGGTTTTTTGGTTGTCTGTACGTCAAAAGTATTAAACCTTGCTGTTGCTTGTATTCCAAAGCGAAGTATTTGAAAAATAGATCTAGCATTGTCTAACAACAGTGACATAAACATAGAGAGTGGCAGACATACAAACGCCGATATGTGTTTCTACCATTCGCTTAAGCATTAAACAGCCTTGTCGAGCATTGGGCTCATACAAATAGTGTGCAAATCTCGTGACTTCACGATTACTTTTGGACCAATTATATGCGGACGTCATGGTACCAAACACTGTCTGAAAACAAATCTAGCGTTTGAGGCTCTTCAGATCATACCGTACAAATGATGACATTTACTAATTTAAAACATCTCAATGCATCAAGTATAGGCCTATATAACTTCTTGCGAACGGATTCGGAAATTGTTTGTAGAGTGTACCAATCCGTAACTTTTAAAGGTCAGTCGCATTGCTAAACTCACAATGTGGCATAAGCTAACATCCCCTGCTAACCTTATCTAATTTACATTTCAAAAGACTCATGACTTGCCCGGTCAAAAGAAGAACAAAAATAGCCTCATTTGAAAAGGAAAGCAAGAAAGCATTGATGAGACCTGGGCAGGTTTATTTCAGACGGGTGTTTTTGTGTTGGCCTTCACTCTATCTTCTTAGTCTTTCCTATGGGTCTACATGTCTCTTTTCTATGTCACAGAGTTGACTCGTATCAAATGCCGTGAAATTAATCGGGGCTTCTTTTGTCCGTTGTTGCGGTCGAGTCGGCGTTATAAAAAAATGAATCTTAATGGCGATGTTGAACGCCCGAAGAAATTTGCCACCAGCGACACGCTTTTGCGAACCCTCCGCAAGATTGATTGTCTACTTCGGAGGCATGCCTGTGGTTTTGTTCTTTTGTTTCCTTGCTCTATGGTTTTGTGCAAGGGCTGGCGTTGCATGAGTGCATATTGTCTATGTGCACTTTCACTGTATGAATTGTTTCTTCCACCACTGCTCCGTGCTGCCCCAACCCCCGATGTGGGATTGTCATTTCAGAAGTGACAAAAATCCCCACCTTGGGGCACTACTCTCCTGTACAAAAGTATAGGGCTGCATAATTTTCATTCACATTCGAAGAAGTACAAAATCCCCCACCCTTGGGCACGGAAAAAATGTACCAAGCCCGACATCCGGGGTGGGGAAAGCCCGGGGGTGGGGGTTGGGGGAAAACGATTGATGTGTATAACATTGTCATTATAGCAAAGGATACGTCGCCCATTTGTGGCTCGACCCCAATCCAAACAGCTATGGCTCATTCGCGTCATGTTCCGTCGTTTAAGTACACGCTCCCAAATTACAGAAACTGCAGTATCTGCATTGTCACTGCCTCCTCGCTTCAAACAGTAACGCGTAATTTATATTGTAGGCAATGATCCTGTTATGATATCCAAGATTTTTGGATAGCGTGGTTAGCTAGATCGCAGACTATGGGCATTTCTCAAACCTGGCTTCGTCTCCAGCTATTCCCCAGTCCCAGTCTGTAGCCTTGAATACGTAAATAAATGAAAAAGCTCTGGCTCTGGATTAAAACATCAGACATTGATGTACATGTAGCAAAAACAGCGCCCCGATCTTGCCAAATCTGGGGACATAAAATTACGCGAAGCCGAAGCTTAAAGCCGAAACCATTTAAGAAATCCCCCATGTGTTCTGTGTAGTACAGTCTGGTACTGACTGATAATGTGTACTTCCGTAAAGGGGATACTGGGTATCAGACTACAAGTGGCAAAATCCACGCACTGCAGGGGTCATCGTCGTAACTTTCCAAGCTGGTGCACACAAGCTCGCTCCAAATACACAGGTAGGGTTCCATACCAACGAAACTGAAAGAACGGAGCGACATTTTTAAAAATGGGGGAAATAACTTACTTTGATAAGTTAAATTTGCCGATAAAAAAATACTCAAAAATGTCCAAATTTGTTATATTTTGGGGGTATTTTCCTATTTGCGATTCATGGAAAAATTTCTTTCACTAAATCGTAACAGCGGATCTTTACCTGTAATCAGACTGTTATTTGCAGTAACCAGTCAGAATATAGACATGGTATTACCCAGACTTGTATTCGAATCACCAAACATCGAGTCCGAGTCCGATTACAAGTCACCTCTCTCGAGTCCGAGTCAGAGTCCCGAGTCATACAGGTCGAGTCCGAGTCACGAGTCACAAAGGTCGAGTCACGAGTCCGAGTAACGAGTCACCTTTAACTACTGTATTTGAAATACATTTTGAGGTACCGCGAAAAGCTAACGGTGTAAATGGTTCATTTTTTACAGCTTTTCTCTAATTTAATGAACTAGAAATTAATGTACATATACAGTATTCTCTTATTTAATGAACTAGAAATTAATGTACTATATACAGTATGTCAAATATACCATGAGATTAGCCATTGAAGTCATTCCATCTATAGATGTGACCTGTATACCTTGTCCTTTATTTAATTAACATAAGAAACGGAACTTTTACAAACAAGGGGTTAATTTTCACTTTCCATGTCGAACTCTTTGACCAAATGATACAATAAGAATTTTACAAAGTACGTCAGATCCATAAATGAGGGTAACTAGCTGCGACTCAAGCCCGGTTCATACTTCATGTGAATGCGAATGCGTATGCGAAGCGAATTCGTTAAGGTAACGGAGAACGTCACAATGAAACTTCAATTGTTGACGTCATGAAATTCGCTTCGTATTCGCATGAAGTATGAGCCGGGCTTTAGATGTTTCATACAGCAACACACATGATTCAAAGCTACATGTATTGCCTGGATTTGGAAAGGCGCCAGTCTGTGCCTGGAACGGATACTACAATATTCATGGTGACAAAATTTCACGCTACACCGGACAATATCAACTTGTATTCACGCAGTATCACATGTGGACGCCAGGGTACATGTTTCGATACATTGATTTCCCTAATCAATATATCGGAAACAAGCCAACCGCACACATGTATTTTTGTACATGAGATCTTGTTTTATGCGTCGGATCTGCCTGTACCGCTTGCTCAAAGAAGTTGCAAGTTTCTTGTTAAAAAGAGTTCTTTATGATATTTTTTGGGGTCGAGTCACAAGTCACGCAGGTCGAGTCCGAGTCCGAGTCCACAGGGTTCGAGTCCGAGTCCACAGGGTCGAGTCCGAGTCCACAGGGTCGAGTCCGAGTCCACAGGGTCGAGTCCGAGTCCACAGGGTCGAGTCCGAGTCATTTGTCATCGTGACTCGAGTCCGAGTCCGAGTCCGAGTCCGAGTCCGAGTCCGAGTCCGAGTCCGAGTCCGAGTCCGAGTCCGAGTCCGAGTCCGAGTCCGAGTCCGAGTCCGAGTCCGAGTCCGAGTCCGAGTCCGAGTCCGAGTCCGAGTCACGAAAAATGGGAATCGAGTCGGACTCGAGTCCGAGTCCGAGTCACGAGTCATACAAGTCTGGTGTTATCCAGCCAGGGCCTACTGTTGAGAACGAGCATGAAAGTATACACTGAGAACAAGGTTGGCTTTTTCCGAGAATGCGCGCGAAATATTTGATGCATTTTGGTGCATGCGCTGCGCTGCATTGCTTCGACCATTCTAATTGTTCCAACATGTCAGCCAGAAGTGATTAATCAAGAAAAGGTTGAGGAAAACGAGCAAAATCGAATCATTATTAATTATTGTGCTGCGAGTGATTGTAGGCAACACCCAAGTGTCCAAAAGCTGTTACAATTCTCACTCCATATTGCTTCTAAAATTCCTGCGCCTCGGGAGAAAGCGCCGTTCGTCGAGTGACACATATCTAGATGTAGGCTGCTCAACCAAGTGCTAAATAAACCACCTGCCCTATCCAACCAGCCATATTACGGTGAAAATATCTGACACCGAAAGCTTTCTGCTCGCCCACCTTATTTCTTTTCTTCTCTTGTGCTCTATTTCACGTGTTTCCCATTCTCCCACTGTACCGAAGCTCTTATATTCCCCGAGGCACACGGCAATTTCCCGTCCGGGTTTCCGTTGCCGCTTCTGCTGCTTGCCGGCGCGCGGTGCGGTCATCAGGCCACTCGCTCGCTGCCTAGTGCGCGGTGCGAGGGGCTGGCCAGACTTTGGACCAGGAGTTTGTTGACAGAAAATTACGAGATTTCGGTTTTCAAATACATTTGGCGCAAGATCTCTTGAAACCACGGTCTGGCAGCGACGCAAGTCTGTGATATATTGCTTTCGGGGGATTGTATTGTTTTAGACCCGATTGAATAAGCAAGTATGGATCGAGATGTCGCCGCGGCAATTGGCTTATACTGGTGTGGTCGTGTGAAATCCATTGGCCCAATCGAGTGGTAATAAAAATAACGAAGGAAAATTTCAATGATTTGGGTCCCCGTCAATTGCTTGACGAAGGAAGCTTTTGAGAAGTATTGGCCTTCTGAAGATATGGCGGACATAATAAGAGGGCGATATTTGAGTATACCCAACTCAAATAATGCCCCACAGGCGGATCCGGGGGGGGGGGGGGTCCAGGGGGTCTAGACCCCCCCTTGTTTTTTGTTTTTTTTGTTTTTTTTGGGGGGGGGGAGACCTGACATAAACTCGGGAATTGGTGGAGGATGGGGGGGGGGGGGGGGGGGGGGGGACTTGTCCCCGACACGAACACATACTAAATTAAAGTGGGGGATAGGATATCGTTTGTTCCCCCCCCCCCCCACCTCAGAATAGTTGATTCAATTACTTTAAACTCGAAAATGATGTTAAATAATGATGATCTTTTGTTCCCAAAACAATTGATTAAAGTTTTCAGAAATTGCCTCAGATCGCACCGCAGAGCATCTAGAATCCAAACTTTTTCGGGGTCCTTGAGCGGGCCCCGAATCCCACGCCGTAAAGACTTCGCGCTTCGCGCTCGCATTAGTTTTGAGCACAGTATGTCCCCCCCCCCCCCCCCCCTTTTAAAGTTGGACCCCCCTTTCGACAAATCCTGGATCCGCCTATGTGCCCTCCTACTAAGTATTATCTAAGAAGGCTGGCGTGCCGAGATAAAATGAGAAACAAAGAAATCTACCATATTACGCATTTTACCTAGATGTTATAAATAATAACATTCATCAGTTTGATTTACAGCATGCATGACAATCCGGAGCATGTCACTCTTTAAAACAAATGTTTGTCAATTTCCCCACATGAATACATCCGAATTAAAATATAGCTAAGATAAGTTACCGGTATATTATGTATAGAGATCACGTCATCGATTTAGGAAATTGATTTCAGATCTGTAATTATGGGCTTAATGGTTACCGTAGCAAAAATGTGTCTGGAAAGTCATGTCTCTGTCACAGACAAGAGATAAACTGGTCAATTGTTCATTACACTGGTCACTCAACCCTGCACTCATAATGTGAATGCATATTGGTAGATCGGGCATTTTAAGTAATTCTATCACAAACAAACTTTTGAGGAAAATACACATAGATAGGTTGAAGATGATCGAATGTGAATGTGACACAGTGGCGTAACTTCGGCTGACATCCGTTCCCCCTCGTGCCCCCTCCCCCCCCCCCCCCTCCCCCCATTTGAAATCTTGAAATGTGCAAAACATTACACAAGCTGCAGTTTATGTACTTTCAGTGCGCCCTAAAAAAAAAAAGGTGTGCACCCCAGGTGCCCCCCCCCCCAGAAATTTCACCCAGTTACGCCACTGATGTGGCACCCCAAAACATAATTTTTCAAATTGAATTGCTAATTTGTTAGCATTAGATAAGTTATGAGCTTTGCAGTGAGACGTTCCACCAAAAACAAAAATTGATGATAGCCAATCGTCGCACGTAATAGATTAAAGAGTGCAGTAAGTGTTTTGATAAAAACATACAGTTTTCCTCAATCATTCGTTTGTCGGGGAAAATCCATTGAATTAACATTTTCAGCCGGAACACTGACATTGCAACTTCCAACGCCCATTGTTGTCACAAAGGCAAGTACACATTTCACTTGTTTAGGCCCATCTTCAACCTGGTTTTAATTAATTTACAACAATTTCTATTTGGCAAATGTTCCACTATCTTTATTCCCCTCAGTCGCGACTTAGAATTGTCAAGTAGCGATACTCGCCATGAATTCTCCAAAGCAAACCTTCCTCAACATTACCGAGCAATTCTAAACCGTAATTTTACCCACTTCTGTGGGTTTCTTTAGTATACACAATATGTAACCTATCGCGCAATGCTTCTGGCAACACACGCAACGCTGTCAGCCAGTACCCAAATTAAAATTAGGTTTTCTCTCATTCAAGGGCCATTTCTCAAACATGGCTCGGCTTTGGCACTGGCTTCGCCTAATTTAAGGTCCTTAGATGTGCCAGAATCCTGGGCGCTTTGATTTCTTTTTCTAAATGTACAACTTTTTATTCGAACCCAGAGGCAGAGCCCGTTTATTTTGTGCAAGTATTCAAGACTTCAGGCAATTAGAGTTGGAGACAGCTGGAGACGAAGCCGAAGCCGAAGCCGAAGCCGAAGCCGAAGCCGAAGCCGAAGCCGAAGCCGAAGCCGAAGCCGAAGCCGGTATTCACCAGGGTTTGATAAATGACCCAAGAAGTATGCGACACATTTTGTTATGACAAAATTGCATACAAATGCAGTGCCTATTAAAAATAATAAAAACCAAAAAACGAAATGAGTCAAGGCCATTTTTGAAACTTTTTATTTGTGTTTTTGCGTGCAAAAGCAAGAGTAAACTGAACTCTTCACTTGGATATATCACTCGGTTTTACATCCTGATGAACGTAGACTTTTTGTGAATAAAACTTCTGACAGTTTCTATTGATTTCCATTATGTAAAAGTCATGTTTAAAGCCATGCCGACTCAAAAGTAGCTCTCGCGACTTGTGGCTGATTTTGCTTGGTTGGGATCATTTTTATGTGATTTTCCCTACGTTTTAAGATATTTCTGCAATTGCCAATAAACCCCTTATTAAGTTTTATTGATTAGTCAAAAGTGTAGGCGTACCTTTTTCCCGCTTCTCCCGTTTTTTTAATAGGAAATTATTGGTCTTTCCATCAGGAACAGACAAAACCAAAAGCAATGATAATGCGAAGCGTTTTTGGTTGCCAGGCTATGGACCCAAATACATTTTCCACAAACTGTCGCAGAAATGTCATGCAGCGAGTAAGGCGTGTCGTTTGCAATCTTGAATGTGTGACGTCATGCTTTGATGTTAAATCTTCGGAGGTATGGAAGTTATTTCAGTATGGCGGAAGCGATTCAAGAGTGTGGCCAGCCCTCTAGTTCGCTGTGAAATCTCCATTCCGATAAAAGCTCATTGGATCAGCTTTTAATACGTCATCACCGGTAGAATAGAATAGAATAGAATAGAATAGAATAGAATGCTCCATGGATCACCTCGGGAGGCTAGTTTTACTACACCACTTGAAGCAGTAAATATTTGTATACTATACATCCCCCGGGATTGGGGATGCCCTCGGGATTTGGGTCCGTGTTGGTGGCTACCAACCAGACTACTTTAAATTCGAGAATAAACTACACTGCATAATCTCAACTTGCATAATCTGATGATGGAATGCAACCTGGCACCAGCGGCGTGGTACCGCGTAGCACGCGTTCCAGCATCAGCGCCCGCGGGCCGCGCCGGCTTCCCGGCCCCCATGATCTCAGCTCCCCCTGGTGGACGACCCCTAAATCCGGGCGCGTTCACCTTGCCACGTTCCGCCGGCCCAGCTCTCATCGGCTGTAGTTTGCCCCATCGCTTGCCATCGTCTTATTACGAAGCCGTATCCTAGAAAACGTGATTAAACCAACCGCTCGCAAATTGCCATGGAACGCTGGAATGATATCCCTCCATTCATTGGTAATTGGTTCTAGCCCGGTATAACACCGCTCCGTGATCTGGTCGCGTGTTCTTCTCCGTTATTCCCACATGGCTATTACCTGTTTATTATTTTATCTAGCCCAACTAAGTCAAAGATCTCGTATTTATTGCATAAATTGTATCTTCTGTTAATATTACACTCGTTGGGGAAAGGAGAGTGCTTCTTTATTGGAAAGGAACAGTTTCATTATGCAAAGTGTAATTGCGGGACGCCGTGGGGAAAAACACAAAACCGTCTAGTCAATATCAACCCGCATAATGCACGCAATGGTGTCACTGCTATATTTGTTACAGTATACGCTACAAGTAAAAATGCAAAACGAGCGTACATAAACACATTTTCAAAACTGATTATAACATTTGTGAATGTAGGCCTCCCCCAAGGCATAATCTCAATATACTGGTAGTTATTCTTAAAAACAAAAGGTTAATTGTGACATTCTACGTCGATGGAATCCTAGATGGTGAAACAAATAGCAGTTAACTGATGTGAATACGTTGTTGTGTCTTTCAGTTTAGAGATACATGTCTGTAAATATCATCATCAGGCTTCATATTTTTTGTGAGCATTCTTGAAACATTTTTGCAGAGTCCTTATAGGCCTATGCAGCATATATCATTTCAGCCACGATGTAAAGCATCAGAGCAAGTGATGGTACATTTCGTTTAAAGACAAAACAAAACAACAATGGCCAATCAACCAAACAATGACAAGTATTAGTAAGCGAACAAGCTCCAATGGAAGCATACCGGCAATTGGACCTTTGTAAGGTTTGTTTTGCATGGGTAACCTCGCTTTTGTTCCAACATGGCGAAACCGTGCAAAATGCCAATTGGAAACAAGTATATAGGCTAAGTAGACCCCAATGCAAGAACGAAAGCCCCAAATGCAAGCCCCCCAAATGCAAGCCCCCCAAATGCAAGCCCCCCAAATGCAAGCCCCCCAAATGCAAGCCCCCCAAATGCAAGCCCCCCAAATGCAAGCCCCCCAAATGCAAGCCCCCCAAATGCAAGCCCCCCACCCCTCCAAATGCAGCTCCCCCCCCCCCCCAATGCAAGCCCCAAATGCAAGCCAAAATTGAAATTCCAGTGTATTAAAAGAAAACCAGAAACGAATCAGCTTTGTTTCAGATCGAGAAAATTATTTCTACATGGAGCGTTGCGTCATGCATCTATGGAATCTATGTAAACTTTTGGGCCTGTTTGTTTTACACGAATCCGGATCGCGATCAGTGATCCAGCCGCTGGTTCGCTTCATCCATTTGGCGGAATGTGTGAACCAACGTACAGATCACTGATCGCGATCCGGATTCGTGTGAAACAAACAAGCCCCTAATGTCAGAAAAATGTGACCTTAATAAAACCGGCACAGCCGACAAACATCGTCATGTTGCTTGTACATTTTGGCGGGACTGTTTAATCTATCGTAACCAAGCCGTTTCAACAGCAAAGGTTTTTGTTTGTTTGTTTGTGTTTTTCGAAAGCACTTCTCAATCCTGCAATGATCGCTTCAAATTCAAGTACCGTTTCCTCCAGAACATATCCATGTTGTTTATTATGGGGCAGAGCGCGCGTATAGCATTTCGGCTGACATTATCATGCATGGTGTGACGGCCATAAATAATAATGGGTATTCCCTGCCTGGGCGGGTGGGACATTGTCCTGTGCAATAATTAAAGTCCATAAATTATGGGCTATCGCCTTATTGAATTGTGCGTCCTGCATGCAGCTTCCTAGGGGCACTTTGCTTTAAATAACGCACTCGGAGATCACAGCCCCATGATAGACAGCGCCATTTTAGGATTATCACTCTGTCACCGTGGGTTAGTTAGACTCGCTACCAGGCTGAGAAGTGTTTCTCAGGATATTCCCCTGAAAAAATTTATTGCATGTTGTTGAATCAATTCGAGGGACTACACTTTTAGTTAAAGCCATCTTGAAAAAAAAGTTGGGCGGCCATGTAACTACAGTGTACTCTAAAATGTACACTGTGCTTCTACATTAAAAAGGCAAAAATGAAAAAGTTACAAATAAACGCATGATATTAAAACAAAGCCATTCAAAAAACCTAGGGAATCCAAATATACATTGCCTGTCAAACGTCAAACCGTCTATATGGCTATAAAAATGTGGCAAGGTAAAACAAATTCACATTTACATACAAATGTTTACGCGAGCTACATACTGCTGATTTACACACTGTGTGGTCTAGACAAATGGAGAATTTCCTTTTAAAAGTGGTATACAACATTTGCTTTTGCTGTAATTTTCAGAAATGAGTGGATTTTTTTTTTGGGGGGGGGTTAGTATTTTATAGCAAATAATGTAACATGAGTGCACAGCATGCTTTAGACTTATTTACTTAGTCAAGTACAGTGGCGTAGCTAAGGGGGGCGTGGGGGTGGGGGGGGGGGGGGGCACGCCCCCCCTAAAAACAATCGTCTCACCCCAGTCTGCCCCCCCCCCCCCCAACTGAAAATTTCGTAAACGCAGAAAATAATAGCATTTAACTGTGAGCGCCCCCACTGTAACATCCAGCCCCCCCCCCCCCCCCACCTCACTCTCCCCCAATGGAGACAGCCCTGGCTACGCTGCTGGTAAAGTGAGGTATTTCATAATAATTTGCTGTAATTTTCAGAAATGAGTGGATTTTTTTTTTGGGGGGGGGTTAGTATTTTATAGCAAATAATGTAACATGAGTGCACAGCATGCTTTAGACTTATTTACTTAGTCAAGTACAGTGGCGTAGCTAAGGGGGGCGTGGGGGGTGGGGGGGGGGGGGGGGGCACACCCCCCCTAAAAACAATCGTCTCACCCCAGTCTGCCCCCCCCCCCCCAACTGAAAATTTCGTAAACGCAGAAAATAATAGCATTTAACTGTGAGCGCCCCCACTGTAACATCCAGCCCCCCCCCCCCCCCCCCACCTCACTCTCCCCCAATGGAGACAGCCCTGGCTACGCTGCTGGTAAAGTGAGGTATTTCATAATAATTCGGTAGTTTTTTTATGTTTGCAAATGTTGTATATTACCTTTAAATAAAACTTTCCGTAAAGGTGTTTCGCGGCAAAATAGTTTATACCATGTAAATTGCTGATATGCGTTACAAATCCACGTTTTATTCCACTTGTACTACCGATACCGTCTGCACGCTTGACTTCCCAAGGGTGCGAAAGGAAGGGCTATACGAAAGTCAATTGCTATTAATATATTTTTTATGGAACTAACCCAATACAAGGTTAAAAGCTACTTTAGGAAAAGGGCTACAACAGAGGTGGTGGGGTTGGCCACATTTTAGGTTGCCAGCTCTAAGACCCCGACAGTTTTCCTGGGTCCAGATCTAAATAGAGGATAAATCTTAAATAGATACCCAAGAAATTATCCCAATTTCAGACCTATAGACCTAGGCGGAGTAAGGGGCCGTCTATAAAGTACGTAGGGGGGGGGGGGGGGGGGGGGGCGGGGTGACATTACGTACACCATGCGTACAGGGGGAGGGGGGTCCAAGCCAATGCGTACCGTACGCAACCGAAAATTTGCTTTTAATAATGATTTGTCATGAAATCAATGTAATATCTCATATAAATAACTACCAGGACCAGCTTTTGTGCATCGAAAAACACTTATAACACAGTTCCCTTTACCCCAACCAAAAGTAAATTAGTCTTCCCGGCGCCACCGCCAGCCAACTCCGGCCTATTTTTAGCCCGCAACCAAAAGACTGCTTTATAAACCAGCAGTGTACACCAGAAACGTATACACTTGTATCAATTTCACCCAGGTGCTGTCCAAAATCGCTCTTGTACTGAAGGTAAACAAAAGAACAAAAGAGATATACGTCTTGTATATCAACTGCCTCTTGTTCAAACACATATTTTTTGTGAAAAGCGTTATTCACTATCTAAATAAACCACTCATGAAACGTCAAGAGCAAACTATGCAAAAAATAGTGTATCAGGATTTGTTTTTTCCTTTTTTGGTTCATGTCATCATTGACTGCTGTTTTGGTTCAAAATATATCACTGTTCAATCATGTTCAGGTCCGTCAAAATTGTGTGATTTGTTTCAGTCTTTGGATGCGACATGCGAATCATACTACAACAGCACGGTGTACTGTGACGTTTAATGATGCTAGAATAGGGTGGTCTGAAAGTCAAAAAGAGATATGGAATGCGTATACGTACAGGGGGAGGGGGGTTGGAGCCACTGCGTATGCCATGCGTACATGGGGGAGGGGGGTCAAAAAAGTCGGCATTTCGTACGTACGTACTTTATGGACGGCCCCTAAGGGCGAGAGGCCCGTCCTGCAGAGCCTGTTGTCATAGTTTCTTCCGCTCAGAATTAAATTTTCAAGGAATTAAAGGGATGTAGGATTTTTATGACATGAATAAATGTAGGACAGCGCTTTTTCTATGTCACTGTAAATTTCCGGCTCTTTTAGCAATTCTAGGGAGTCACTGCTAAATTGTTGTTTTATGTTAATGAATTTCTATATTCATGAGCCAAATGATAGACCATCAAAAGCAGTAGAGTGTCTGCATAGCATGCATTGTGTAGACATTGATTTTTTTACTACTTTTGTTATGGTGGTTTGGCGTTTGGGTGGATTTCCATCATATTGAATACAATGTACCTCGTTTGGAATCCATTTTAACCAACATTTTTTTGTATACAAATCGCCCATCACAAGCCCTAAACATTCCCTCAAAACATGTTAAGTTTTGTTAGCAAAGTGATTTAGTACTCATGGTTATACTCCTTTGACAAGTAAACTTTTATGAGTAGGGCCTAAACTGATTTTATGAGTAAACTGATTTTATGAGTAAACTGATTTTATGAGTAAACTGATTTTATGAGTAAACTGATTTTATGAGTAAACTAAAAAGATTTTTAAAAACAACAACATTTTTAAACTTCAAATGAAAACAAACATTAAAACCATATTGTATATTTACAAGGCCCTGGTTATGTGTGAAAACAGATTGAGTGGATATTTATTGCATGGGCCTGTGTATAGGGCCGATTTTTAAATTGCTACAGTAAACATGCACAGCGCTATAAGCCCGACATGTTACACTAAGGACTGATCTCCAAAATGTATAACATGGACACGTGCGATCCCCTTCCAAATGCACCTTGGTTTTAAGGTTCGTTGATCACGTTAATTTTTAACTCTCATTTTTCGTCAGTTACGTTCTATTGAAACGTTACTCTTTGTGGTTTTACATGCATTACGTATTCGGGGCCAAATTGGAGGTCACGTATTGCAGGTATAATTAATTTTTAACCAAAATTGTTACTTTTACTAAAACTACAACAGTGTGCTCTTACATCTTAAAAAGGAAACATGAACATTTATAGTTAAAAATGAACGGTTTTGATATTCACATTAATCTGTGTTTGACGGCAAGGACGCACCGTAAGTCCAACGCATTTACTTTGTTGTGCTGATCGGTGATTTGCCTTGCAGAAAGAATTCAGAGGGAGAAATGCACTTTCGTTAATACAAATTTTTAAACCCAACCAAACGGTCGTAAAGCATTTTGAAGGAAAATCAACATATGCCTGGCTGCTGAAAACGAACAAACATCCCTGTGCATTAGTAATTCAAAACACGCAATGGAAATGTGCCGCGTGCTGAGTACAGCTTTGTTAAGTAATTCACCGGCAACAGTGCTTTTCGAAATCACTAAACCGTAGCCAATTAAAATACCAATTAGGGTAATTACAACGACCGCGTCACATTTCTGGCGACACAGTTCGCAAACCGTTCTACCGTGAAATGATTTCATGCAAAAAAGCAGGGCAGGGGTGGAATAGCCCTTAGGAATAATGGCACATTGCGACGCCAGTCAAGAGTGAAATTTTCCTCTTCCGCTAAACGGAAACCATTTTTGAAGCGGGAATCACAGTCGTGGGTATTGAACCAGAAATACTGGCGCTTGGCCAGAAGATAAGCGGAAAGAAAATCAAATTCTGGTAATTGAGTGAGAACCATTAATGTTATATTTTTCTATTTTGGTGGAGATAATTTTAAACATACAATTGCAGCGACAACAACGAAAGGGGAACACAAGAGAACTAAGGAAAAGATGAAAACTACGGCAAACCAAAACAGAAAGAAAGAAAGAAAGAAAGAAACAAACAAAGAAAGAAGGGGAGAAAGAAAGAAACAAACAAACACTAATGTCTGTCACTATAGTATAATATAAAACAAACCATTCAAGTTGATTAATTCAGGGCATTTGATTAATATTACACGGGAACCTAAACCAAATTTGTTTCAAATACATGCTAAAGAATTACAGCACTTGAAATAGGTCTAATCAGAAAATTGTTTTAAAAACAAAAATTAATTTTAAAACAAAAATTAATTTTAAAACACACAAGGGAAAAACGATAGTGCATAACATAGGCTCCATGCAAATCTTGCAGGTGCACATTGAACATACAGATCTTGACACAAAACAAATCAAAAGAGGCTATTTAATAAATCAGCCACATTTTCTAATCCTACTTGACTTTTTCTCTTCTAACTCAGCAAACTGGCTGAGATGGCTCACAAACGTGTTTATTGCACACCGTGTTTAATTATAATACACCGTTATAGTAATGTACTATTTTTCATACCGATTGCCACTCACAAGGCCATAGACAATGCAATAGACGATTACACACAAAATAGACCATTAAACTAATAGTATACACAGATGAAACATGAGTAAACGTTTTCGTTGATTTCGTTAGCGAGTGTAGGCCCTATGCTCGAGGTTGTGAAGTGTGGTGTCTCAATTACGAACCACGTGACTCGTGATAACCTGTTTTTGGCCATGTCTGATATCACTAAACTAAACGCAGCATAAAATCAATTTAATATCAAAATTAATTACTACTCATTGGAATAATTGATTACGGGGAACAAAACGTCATTATCTATGTAGATACTTACACACAGCACTGTGTCTGTATTTTGTCAGATTTAATACGTCTCACAGTACTTCTCATTCGCATATCTCTAGTAGCTCCACAAAGATTTGCCCAAGAGATATTTGAATTTAGCAAGGCTATTCATAAGTTTGAAATAAGAAAAAACATCAATCAAGCCTTCTGGATAGAGATACAACAGCTTTTTCTTGGGGATATACTTTGACAACTATGCGCTTTGTTTTTTAAGTTAGTGACAAATCTTATGTATGTATGTAAGTTCAACTATATACACTTGTCGACTTAGTTAGCAGGTTATACATGTATACGTTATTTTGTTGTTATTTTGATTGTTGTTACCGTGCATTATTTCATTATAATGCAAGGGCCCAATAGAAACCAGTTTTTACTATTTGGGCATACCCTGGAGTAAACAATAAATAAATACATAAATAAATAAATAAATAAAAAAATAAGCAAATGAAACTCATCTTTTATATAAATACAGCGTGTATTCATTTTTTAATTCAAAATGCTTGTGTACTTTGAAAAGAGCAAAAATATGTCTAAATGTGACTTTGTTTCTAACACCATGCAACCCTCAGAAAAAACCCACACCAAGCTCATTACGGAATTATGTTACTAACGGACGTAGGGATATTGTACTGAAAAGACGCCCAAAGCTATAGTTCCTTGCCTATATTGCCCAATGTTCTTAAAGCGATACCGTCCGAATTTTCATCGAAAACAGCAACAATACAGACCGGACTCCCTATGTGCGTACTGGTTTCCATAGTAACCCACATTTGGCGATTAGAATTTACCTCGATGAACTGGAACATAATGAAGCCAAAGAAACGGAACCCGCATCACCAATCTCATAATAAGCCTGTCGTATATCTCGGCAACTGAGGTATATCACCAATCAATGGCTTACACACATACACCGTTGTGACTTCTGTTGAGCGATGCGTCCATGCAACAGCCGTCGGGTTGACGTAGTCGTGTCAGAATCGATAGGGAATGACCGTGAATATTCAGTTGCAGCTGCTTTTTTCAGCCGGATTATAAACCTGCCGGGGTGCAGTGGCCCGTACCTTATTCGAGGAAAATGACACACGATTTGTTCCAATGGTTCGGCATTTTGTCTTTCCATGGGGAATAACATCGGAAGTGAAGGAGGTAACTGGACCTAAATACGATCGTTACTGCCGAGTTTTTTTTTACTGTGGCATGTTACGCAAGTTTACTCCTAAACCTACACACACAGGCCGTGGCCCGTTTCCCTGGAAACAAGTTTTTTTTTCAGATGAGGTCCGTGATTTTACTTTGAAAATGTCAAATTTATGTTCATTAACATTTTAGCTTAAAGTAAAACGGATAAAGAATTAACACAATTTATAATAGAATAAGAATGCCAGGCATATTTACAATCTTAATCTATGCACTAATGGTCGAGGCCGTAAAATATATGAGACAGATACTCCATTCGTTTAGTTCAAAACCATACTCTTCCTGCAATTCATTTGCAAGATTGATTTGCGAGTTGGGGGGGGGGGGGGGGGGGGAGCACATCCTGGTCCCGATCTAATTCTATTTTTAAAAAAATTCAATGCTAGACTCGGTTCTTTTTTCTGTCGCTTAGTGCAGTGGAACTAAATACTAGATTTTCTTTCAATTTACTTCCAACCATCATAAAGATCACATCGGATATTGTAACAAAAGTAATAAAAGAAATTTCGGTACGATATACAGATTAAAAGTACATGCTTGGTCTATTTTGATACAAAGAAAAGGGCGAAAATGTGAAAAATTATTTCGAAATACGTCAAACGTAGAAGCTGTACTTATTTATCTCATCATTGCTACGCCGTTGCGCTCACTAGTCTTGACTGCAATCAAATAATAATTTAAAAATTTCTACTGCGCTCTTTTAATAAAATGATTAACAACGCATTACAGTGATTTAATAAGATTTAAAACAGAGATGAAAAGACACAAGGACTTTAAAACTTTTCAAGAAGGTTGTCATGGGCCGTCATTGCCTTCATTGTAGATATAGCCACGAACTAATGAGTTTTCGTGGGTAAAGGCAACGACCACAAACGTCTTGGCATTCTATTCATGAAAATACACTACAAGATAAGATCTCTCACACCATTCACTGCAAAGAAAATGACGACGTGGCAATGATGGACCAAGCCATATTGATATATAGGCTTAACTATTCTGCTATTAGATATGAACTTCAGAATGGATGAAAGTATGATCGAGTATTGTCAGTGTCTGTTATTCCTGAATAATTCCAACAATGATAAAATAATACCATCAGATGTGATCTCCACAATAAGGAACATATGTGAAACAGAGCGCTCCAAAATATTTCGCAGCTAAATATTCTAAATGAAGTAACATACTATATCTCCCAAAATACCTCAAACAGCAACGGCAGTTACCATTGAAATACAATATTGTAGGTTTTAAAACGTTTTTCATTCAATTTCAAAGATTCCGTTATTCGAATTCGTCCAGCAGAATCGATTTATTGCATTTGCCTTGTTAAATTTCGTCTTTTAATCATACAATTCCAATTAAAGTTCAATCAGATTCAAACCATTAGCACACATTTTCGGCAATGAGGATTCAATTTCGTCTTGATTCTCAGTAAAATGCATAGAGGCCGCTGTTTAATAAGGATAATTTCCCTATTTCTTTTCTTCTCTTTCCCTATTATTTATACATTTATTGTTTCTTTCTTTCTTTCGATTGAATTTTCTTTAAAATACTCATTTTAAGCCCCCAAAAATAACATGAAATTAAGGGTCGTCGACGTTTTTGACATTTTCGTCTTTAATTTTTTTGCTCCTTTTTATTCGTTTCTTCACTAAAACAACTTCATAATTTGTTGTTCTTGTTGTCTTCTGATGCTGTTAATCTCATTTTGCAATTGAAATTAAGGTTAAATTACATACATTTTAAATAAAATTGGCTCAGTAGTGCCTTTTTTATTGCGGAAAAATACGTTCCGTATACATACTTGGTCTGATAACAGATCAGACTAATTTACTTCACAAAAGTATTAAACTATTCTGCAACAGCTGAAACAAATTTAATCTGTAATGACGAATATTTGCCACCCGGTGTTAAAGTAGATTGACCAAAGTTTAAAATTGAATAGTAAATGACGTAATTGCTTTTGCCAAAAGCAGGTGAAATTCGTTCTTGGACGAATTTTAACATTAGAATTAGTGAATTCGAAAGAAAAACGTTATAAAATAGCAGGGAAAATCTATATTAACCATAAATATCAATACAAATATTAACCATAAATATCAGCAGATACCTGGTGTAGAAATTGCATTTGTATAGGGGCCTACATTCGACAACAGTCGAGAGTACCCGGACGCAACCCAATCAGATTGATGCCATTGAGGGACAGATGTTCTTTAGTGATCTTTGATGTGCATCTGTGTCCTCTGAACTCGTATAGAGTGCCTCGCGCTACCGGAGTCACAGGGGAGCTGTGTACATTTACCGGTTTTCAATGTTTGCCATCTAGGCTTCGTGCCTAAGTGTGTGTCTCGAGCCGGTTTAAGTCACGTCCTAATATACGGCCCGAGTTCCTTAGACGGAAAAATGGCGCGCGCGTTCCGCCATTCCGCGCGGGCGAAGCGTGCGTAGCGAGTTCGCGGCCGTACACAGGGCGAATTTGGTAAAACGGATGAAATTAATCAGAAGTGGAACCATACCTCAGGCACTGCGCAAATGCAATACATCAGCTGCACCCATCGGTTCCCTTTTATGAATGAGCAGGCTGATTTCAAGATTGAATTCTTAGTCGAGACATAGGCCTATGCCTGGCCTTTGCGAGCTGTTAGCACAGGTTGAGTCAAGTACGCGACACCATGGAAAATTAACGATGTCCAACCTTATTAGTCGACATTAAACGACCCGACAACAGCCTGTGTGTGAACTGCAGACTTGGCCATTAATTAATTAATCAAGCAGCAGTTTGCTCGAGTTCGTAATTGATTTGTTTGAATCAGGGTTGTTTGATTTAAATCACTCGATTTAAATCACTCGATTTAAATCATTGATTTAAATCATGATTTAAATCAAGGAAAAAAATCAAAAAAATCACTAATAAAAATCACGTTTCGATTTGTTTGATTATTTCTGAAAAATTTTAATGTAAAAACAAAGTCTGTTATTTAAACCTGACTTTCATTAACTTTAAATCATTTATACTCACTCTAAAGGGATGTATGAGGTCAATTTCCTGAAAAATGTACTACATTTACATTTTGTATCTTGTGTACAATGCATTCTGAAGCAATGTACATACGCATGATCATTCTATAAATTTGGTGTCCAATTTTACATCTGACATGTTTCAGATTTTGCAAAGCGCCTACAATCCCCAAGAGTGATTATCTAAAGCAAAGTACATGCCAAACAAGTGAAAAATAGTGTGAAGAGAATTTTAATGATACTTGATGGGAAATTACACAGGTCAGGTGTAACAGGGACACCAAAAAATGTCACTTTTGAACCCCAAATTTATAGAATGACCCACATACATGTACATGATACATATGATACAGTATTCATCTCTTGTGTGTGCACTTCTTACTTTTGGCACATAACTGCCATTAATCCCTTGATGCCGGTTATATATAATGAGGCGCCGGGGTGCCCCGGCGGCCTGTGCAGCCAAGCGAAATTGACACAAGAGGCTTGTGCAGCCAAGCGTAACATACACAATCATCCAACAATGGATTGAAAATTGCAGAGAATGACGTGTATAGACGTCATCCGGCCAGGTGGCAACTTTTTTGTCGTCTAGACGTCATCCGGCTTCAAAGGGCTAATTAGTTCTTACACTGATACCATGTAAATAATTTCTACAGTCCTCAATTCTCATGTTGTATGCAATAGTCTGTTAAATAAACTTTAAACGATAACAACACATACTGTACATGTCGCTGTTGGGCGCGATCGGTCGATCGCGTTGCGCTATCGGTCGATTATGACCGATTGTGGTTGTGTCGATTCTGGTTGTGTCGATTATGGTTGTGTCGATTATGGTTGTATGCAGAGTTGTAATTAAGTCAATCACAAGTCAATCACAAGTCAATCACAAGTCAATCACAAGTCAATCACAAGTCAATCACAAGTCAATCACAAGTCAATCACAAGTCAATCACAAGTCACTTCACAAGTCACTTCACAATTCTGGTCTCAAGCCATGTAACAAGCTATTCAAACACACTATAATAACAAAAGCATTTGTCATTGTTCATCCCATGTAGCCTACATGTAGCTTGTGAGCTGACTTTGACTTGTGATCTACCTTTTAATCTGACTTGTGATTGACTTGATTACAACTCTAGTTGTGTGTAAAGAGAGGGGGTTGGTTCCTGTTATCAACTTGGATGAGAAATGTGCAGTATGATGATGATGCTGTACCTAAAATGTCACAGAGATTTTAAGACAAACTATCTATTCTAGAAAAGAATAGTGGATTGTTTGACGAATAGAAAAGAATATGATAAATAAAAGGGATTTGACAAGTACTGATTTCCTGAACAATTGCGTGCACTATTGTTATACTTGACTTTTAATTACGGTTATTTGAATTGACTGATTTAAAAAAAAAAATGTAAGCAAATGGTACAAATGTAAACAAAAATTAAAAAATCGATTTAAATCAAAAAAATTCGATTTAAATAAAACAAATCAGATTTTTTTGATTTAAAAAAAAAATCATGATTTTTATCAACCCTGGTTTGAATAAACACTCCTTGAATAAACTTAATGCGTAGCGGATAATGGTTTTTGTAATGGGCGTAAATCACGGGGGAGTGGGGGTATATATCCCCCACACTTTTTGACCTGAGGGATGGGGCCATTGGATCGCCCCCCCCCCCCCCCCCAAACAAAATGCTGATTTCGAGGTTATTTTGTAACTTTCCAACAGTCAAAATGTATTAAAAAAACGGAAAACAAACAGTACAAAAACTTTAAATGTACCGTTGTGTTGTCAGGCATAGAGACATACGTGTGTATATTTGCATTGATATATACACAGCCTACAAAGGGTAACCAAACCTTTGTATTATGGACAGCGCTCCCTGTGTCATATTGTCTCCATCCCCCCCCCCATCCCCTCCCTCCCACCCCGCTTTTCGAATTTCTTTGGTCGGCCGGGATTTTGGTCACCCCATCCCCTACTCGCCATCCCCCATCGCCCCCCACACGGATTTACGCCGCTGATTTTTGTCATTACAAAGACATTAGCCTCTCATGTGGCTGCAACGCATCATCATGAAGGTCCTAATATAATACGACACTCTACTTTTGGCCCATTATCATATTTACGCTTAAACATCACAAATCATGTAGAACAATGAACTTGTTACCCTGTATGGGGTATACACTTTCAGTGTATTTGCAATTGTTGCGGGGGCACCTTTCCTTAATAACCCTAACTCACTAGGCGGTGTGAAAAATTGTATTGAAATTGGAGGATTCAGGACTGTTAGGGACGGTAGGAACGATGTTCGATCCTTGACATGTCCATCGAGCTTGGTATATTTTTGTTCACGTGCATACAAGTTTGTTTTTGGACTAATCGACATATGAAGCACGATATGGGGCAAAGGGAACCCCCCCCCCCCCCCCCCCCTCCTCCCTTTTGTGTTGGTCATTGTGTCCGCGGAATCTGAGGAATTATTTTTTTGAAATCAAGGGGGATGTGTTAGGTAACAATAGTCTGGAGTGTGTATAGGGTATAGGGACAAAAGGCAGGTGCCCCTATGCCCCATATCGTACTGGGTATCATAATCGAGGACTTCTAATGATTTCTTTTGTTATACTCCTACTTTTCGCAACCCCTCGGTTTTGTAAAAGTCTTCCAAGTGAGGACAGCTTGCCAATCGAGGACATTTTGTCCTCTCATGTCATTCTTTTATCCCCAGTGTCCTCGATATAAAAAATAAAAAACACGCAGGCATAATTTTGCAAGAGAGCAAAACAGTATACGCGAAACCTAAATATTATGACCACTGCATTCGAAGTTGAGGTCAATTTTTGCCGATCCCAATGCCACACGATCTGATCTTGTTTTAAACCAACCCCGAATTAAATGATTGACGTCATTGCAAATCCCCGGAGAGATCGACACTTCAAGGAACGGCGATGGTGTACAATACGACAGTAGGGTCCAAATTTCAAACTGCGCATGGCCAATGGATGTTGTCACGAGGCAGCATGTTTGCTCAGCGAAGTGGCCGAAAGCCGGCGGGTTTCGGGGTCGGACCTCGTAGCGTGTTTGCACTGCCAAACGAGATTCTATTAATGATTTCCTCCGTGGCTCGGTGCAATGTAAACTCCACATGACCACAATCTTGTCCGCGGTTGTCATTTTAGCGCTGCAGCGGGTCAAGACTGTACGGTGTACTGTTCAAGACCGCGATACCAAGGCCTATTGTATAAAGCCGCATTTCAGGCCCCTTTCTGCAGGTTTCGAGTGTTTTAAATGTATATACATTCAATTAAGTACGACATTGACTTCGCACCTCGTCTTCCTTTTTATTTTGTTCTCCTTTTTTTTTAAATTCCTGGGGGATTACCCTTGCCCCCCCCCCCCCCCCCTTCCCGCGACGCCCATGGGCAAGTCCATGAGGGACCCACCATTAAGGGCGCCAAGACGTCCGCCGTGTGCGCTTCACAGTGCATAATAATTCTTGACTTCAGCGATGTCTCCCCTCCCCCCCCCCCCCCCCCCCACAGTTGAAATTGGATTGACGCCCATACCAACCGAGCGTACCAGGTACCCCTTCCCCTGCGAATCACCATGGGGCCGATCCACTGATCTCTATAAACTGGATAGCTCATTGTGGCCAGTGCGTTGTTCGGAAAAAAAATGAAGACAGCAGCGGCCATATTAACGCTGCCATGGAATCATTTCCGTATCAATACAGTGATTAACATGTACCAGTACTATTGAGAACGAAGATGAACGTAGACCCGGACAAGGTTGTCAAACCTGTTGTATTTGGAGTACTATTTTGGCGGACGCTGCATGGGTTCGACTCGAACAGCCGATGCGCTATCCGACTGCGACAAGGGGAGCTCCTAACCAAACTATACAAATTGAACGACTGCTACCAAACTGGAAAGAAACGTAAACAAACATGGCGAACGTCGTCCCTATACTTCTAGATTTTTTGACCAACCTGATGTAAATAATCTCTGCGATATGTTAAAAACCTATTTACAGAAAAAGGATAAATATCATGGGGCCAAAGTATAGCACTAGACACAAAAAAGCGAGTACGTCCTATGACGTCAGATTTGTTTGCTGCCCGCAGCGACGACTTTTAGACAAATGGCATCAGCGGGCTGGATCGATGGGACTTGATAAAAATAGCTCTCAAAATTCATATATGGTTATATTTTACACTACGGAATCTACATAAAACTACAAAATGACACAGACTTCTCTCAGCAATCAACATCCTCTTTGAGGAAGTAGGCAATTCCTGTCTGCTAACTGATATGCATAGATAAATACTGAACCGGGACTACTTACTTGGGCCATTGACGGTTACTCTTCCTTTGACTCGACTTTTAAAGTGGGCTAGAGCAGCCAGCTCTTTCTGGTCGTAATGTTCTTTCGCCAGGAGTTGTTGGCCTTCCTCTCTTCCTAGTTCCATGTGGAGAGACAGACTACAATACATAGGACCCACACCGTTAGTTTTCTGTTAATACATTGCTTCCTGTACTGAGACAAACGAAGAGGTCATTATAAACTTCATAAAAACAGCGTTAAAATGGCAGCAATAGTTAAATCTGATCCTTACATAATGGCGCCTTTAAGATGTCGTGACTGCCTTTTGTTGAGGTGGCTCTTGCGTAATAGACAATATCGCAAATACCGCCTGGTTGAGACGTCACACTGGTCAAAATGCATTGTGGGAAGGAAAAAGCAGTCTCATTCCTTCCCACAATCCCTTTTGACCATTGTGACGCACGTCTCAACCAGGCGGTATATATATTTGCGAGGAAGTCTATAATACGAATTCCAAAAGTGGTAAATATTCAGTTAGTTGTTAGCTGAGTTTGTAAAGCCGCCTGTGCCTTCTAACCATTGCAGTTGGCTTCGGGGGGCGTTAGCTCCATCGCTTCATTCTTGGAACATATATTTCGTTACGCAATCTCTGGAGAATTTCGTAAATAAAGTCAAGGCCGCACGCTTGACTGGTGTACTTGAATAAGCACTTTACCAGCATCACTACACTATGCACGTATGTTTCCTCCGCCAACTTAGTTTTGCTCATTGTGCAGATCTACAGTTTACCCTTTGTGTTGTACAAGTGACGTCAGATCAGTTTCTTGTTTAAGCAATGAGGTGCATATTTGCGTTTGAATAGGCATAATGTGTTGCGTAATTGATTTGCATAGTAGCCTTTTACAAGCAGTGATATTCGTTGATTTCCTCTATTGCCGTCATAGTTTTCAGGAGATTCTTTGGAAGCGGGGTTTTTACAAGAATTCGAATCCCATGGAAGTGAAGCTAACGACCAACTTCAAACCGTCCTGGTGATTACTTGTGTGCAAAGGTTTTTTTTGGTCAGATTCACGAGTTCAAACCCGGTGTAGGCTGTGCTTCGATTCTGTTGCAGCAATTGATTAACTGAACCAGCGATACCGGTGATTTTCGAATAGTGCATAATTCAATAGCTTTTAATCATATCGATACCAATCACTATATAAATATGCCAAGAATCAATACTATCTACTTCTGACTTTAATATTACTTAAAAAAAAACTTTGCACGCCTGATTTTATAATGTGTGTCTTGGGATATTTCTTGTGCACATATATTTCTGGGGTACATCTGACAGAAAACCCCGTTAAAAGACAATTTGAATGGTTCGTGTTGTCACAGCGTTTGTGCAGTATTTTGGCAACACGCCTATAGTAGCATCCCGATGTAAGACTATCTCACAGACATTATTATCAATGGCTACGGCTCTTCACTGTAGCCTGTCAATAGCCAAATTCGAAGCCGTTGCTACATGTAATCAAAGTCTGATGTCTTAATCCGGAGCCCGAGTCTGTTAATATATTTACGTATTCAAGGCTTCAGATTGGCAATGGGACTGGGGAATAGCTGGAGACGAAGCTCAAGCCCAAGCCGAAGCCTGGGTTTGAGAAACCCCCTATGTTGAGGCCCTTTGAAACACTTGGTGGCAGCAAACATTGTCAGTCCCTTTTTATTGTTCACATTAACATGCCCCAACAGATACACGCTGTGTATTAGTATACTCTTGATTTCAGCTAAGCTTACTTTAAAGCAGTAACATTAGCCTTTTATAGGTATGGCGGACACAATAGGAGGGCGCTATTTTATTTAGGTATAAATACACAGGTTTTACCCAAATCAAATAGCGCCCTCCTATTGTGTCCGCCATACCTCTAAAAGGCTAATTGGCTTAGCCCCTTCAATCTGCTTACGATATAGAGCACCCCCGTCGAAAACGTCAAAGTATCACAAGAATGTTGAGTACATACAATATACATGTTAGCGATGCATTTGTAATCCTAGCACATAGCTAGCGTGCAAGTGCATACGACATTTGTATATGTAAACTTTCCACCGATCACTCTACTATGATCAAATTGGTCGGGTTAGTAAATCAAATAGATTCCTTTTATTACTTTACTCATAAATACGTGAAACTTGCTCTTTCCGTTGACAGGAAAAACAGGAAAATCAGCACGTTTTTACGTAAAATTATCACATGTGCACATACAAATTAAGAAGAATGAACTCAAATTAACACAAAGACTTAACTGTCAATTGGAAAACTAAACATTTTGGCTAAAAATCGATTGCATTTCAATAAGACATACATTATTATACAAATAATGAATGTTTATGAGTGTGATGGTAAGAATAATTTCATGAGGTGACAGATGGCATGTTCTATTCCACGAGGCGAAGCCGAGTGGAATAGAACATGCCATCTGTCACCGAATGAAATTATTCTTTCCATCGCACGAATGTGAAACATTCATTATTTGTTTTATACAACGCCTGAATAAATTCTCGTCATCTGATTGGTAACTTGTAAACTGGTGCTTACATAAATGTAAGAAACATGTAGTAACACTGATAGCTGGGGGAACACTTTCAATGCATTTTATTCAAGTTAAAAACTGTTCAGAATTGTAAAAAAACTGTTTCACAAATTCAGAACTTCCAGTAACTAATTACTGTCTCGAAAAGTCTCAAACAGTTAAAAATGTTCACTGTTTTTCAACAAGTTCAGAAGAATTATTCACTTCAGATGCAGAATGTCATCTAAAAATATCCGTTCCGAAGTCAGTGTTGAAGATCAAACAGTTCAGAATTGTTAACAAGCTGTTTCACAAATTCAGAACTTTCAGTAACCAATTAATGCACTTTCATATCCAATTTATGGAAGTTTACAACTGTACTAGTCCAGAAAAGTAAAAAATGCGGATTGCATGCATGGATTTCTTTATGTACAACGTGCCGTTTTCCTTTCTCAGTCCCGCATAAAACCGGGACAAAAAATTGTCGAGTTCCGAATTAGTTAAAGCTTCAATTGTTGTTCCTGCGTGTCTAGCAAATTCATCTAATCGTTTCACTGCATATTTGATTTGTCTCTTTGTATTTGGAGCGTCAGCATTGCTTACAAGTTCCAATATTTCGTCGTCTGTTAGGAGAACAAACCGCGGCAGTTCGGGTAACTTGGCCGCCATGTTGTGTGAATGACAGCGCTGTTGTAGCGCCACCTAGTGACTGTGAAATTAGAAAAGTTTTTTGGTTCTATCAATGCGCGCGCACCATGTGATAGACCCATGTGATAGAACGTATTGGGCGGGGCGGGTTCGCGTCGTGTGATGGGTCGAATAATTCAATGCACGTGATCGACTCTCCACCAATCGGATGGCGGGGATTTATTCAGGTGTTGTATAAAACCATATAGTGACTGATGAAAACAAGACAGTAAAAAACGAACGTGGCAAATACACCCTCGTTTAACCCTTACCATAAAGCATTTTGATAGTGACCTGCCCTCCCCTAACCCACACAAGTGTGTAAACGCCTTCAATCGAGGACCTCCTATTGTCCTCCTTATATTGTTCATACTTCAGCAAGGACCCTCATTGCTTTTGTGCACGGTTTTCAAACGGGGACCTTTCTTAACTGGGGACCCTATTGTCCTCTATTGGGTTGCCTATTGAGTGCAAAAACAAACCCATATCACTCCATGAAATAACGAGCAACCCTATAAAGCATGACACGTGTCCCCATCGAGCTACAATGTAGTAAGTGCATTACTTATGCGCAGTATTCCCTACGGAGTCCATTTTCGTGGAGACAAACTTTCATGCAACACCTACAGCCATAGCCACAGACAGTTATTTTGAGTTCTGTATTGATAACGCAATAATGTCGACATACACGGCTGCGCTTCGACTGGAATGACTCCTAATCCGACGCCACGCGTCGATGCTCATGCAATAATTTTTGAGCGGCAATTGACATAAGAGCATTTTGCTGTAATTCTGTTGAGGAAACTCAATTCGGCGTGATGGGCCGATTCCTGGATGCCTGGCTGTCTGCCTCGGAACCAAGCCAACAACTCCATGTGAACTACCCAACGGCTGTTGTTTGGTGCATTTTCAACGAAACGTGTTCATTTTACAGTGGATTCAACCTCATATTGCCCGCTGTACAGATGTTTGTATGAGAAGCAAAAAAGCCTGAAATCATTGAGGCGGAAAATCCTCTTACTGTAGACAGGTTAGTACAATGGCCTGTGTGGGATGAAACAAGTGCAGACAAATGCTATTGTGATGGGCTTATCCAATACTATTGCTTATTACTGCAGTAATGCCCCGTATTCTGTACAATCTATGTAGTCCAAAATATAGAGGGACGAACATATCTGGTTGAATCTACCATAACTGTTGGAAAGTCCTAACTGTTTTTACAAGCGTGTCTTTTGGGGCCAAATCGGAGGCTATATTGTAGGTAATCAATTTGTGGCACACAATTTTAAATTTTCACCGAAAAGTAGTCACATTGTGGCCTTATATCCTCAACAAAAAAACAAAAATGAAAATTGACAGTTAAAAATAAATGAATTTGGTACGTTCGAAGACTGTTTAAGCTTCCCCCAACTTCATTGTGATGCAACGTCATACCAGTTTCTTTGATTCCTTTGTTTAACTCGACAGATATTAGCAGTATTATATAATATTTTTTTCATTCTTGTGATATTGTTTAATAATCCTCGGTTGAATGCTGGACGGTATATATTTTTTTTCAGTGTAATCCGTCGGTTGTTTTTCTTTTATTTTACTCGTAATTCAATGATTTTATATTCAAAAATCTGCAGAATTATTGAATTTATCCCAACCTTCGATAGAATTATTGAAAAGATTTTGATTGCAAACGCAGAAAGGAAAAGGCTTTAAATGATATTCATAAATGCCTCAGCGAGTTTCACTATCCCTATTGGTCGAGAGCCTGTCACGTGGGTGTGTTTAAACGAATAAACGGTTGTTTAAACACGGCTGGAAGTTGTTTAAACACGGCGCGGTTTTAAACATTTTTGTCCGGTGTCACACGAAATATAGAGTCCTACAAAATCTGGTCCATTTTATTGGTTGAACACTCGAGCGACCAGACGCAAGCGCAATACTACCGATGCGTCCGTATTTAGTCTATAATTTCACACTACACCTGCACTGCTGCGTTTGCACCACCTGGCGAGCGCGTCGCGCGCGCGTCAATTTCCATATAAGGAAATGTTTACCACTACTCGCGCGTGGAACGAACCATTAAATAGCTGAAGGGGTGTTTTACAAACCAAGGTAAAACAAATTGAACAAAATCATTGGAAATTTAGAATTTTCGGTGGTTTTTGCTTAATTATACAAAAAGGTATTTTATGAATGGGAATAAATATGTGCTGGGCCGGTTTTAAACGTACGTTTAAAACCGGCCCAGCATATTCCCTTATTCATTTTTAGTCATATCAACTCAACGACCATTATCATAACTAATGCACGTGCTTCAAAGTGATGGTGTGTGAGCATTGGGTTGGGACGGGGTGGTTGATGCTCGTCAGATGTTTCCACAGAATTGCTTCACACTATGGGACTGATTTCACGACCAAAATGCTTCATTAGATTAATAAATGCATGATATACTTGGACCTTATGGCCCAAAACGACGAACCTCTACAGGCTACCGTCGTTCTGCAGATGCAATCAGCCAATCTATAGCACGCCATAATAATGTACACAAATACACCAAATCGATCGATAATGGTCACTAAAACGAGTTTATGGAGCGTGCAAGCATCAGCCTGCTAACGTGACTGGAATTGGAAACTGCAGAATGCGCTAGTCTTAGGATGCCATTACTTGGTTGCATCAACACAATCGCCGAAGTACAGTGAACGCAAGTGGTTTGACTTCACGACCACTTTTCTCACTTTTTATCATTCAATATCGGGTGTTTCTTTTACCTTTACCGACGTATTTTACAAACACTGTGTGCTCAGTGTTGTCCCGAGAGATTATTTGGAAAAAATCACTCGAGTAGGATTCGTACCCACGACCTCCTGATTTTTAGTGCAGATGTCTTTCCCCTCAACCACCGATCTTGCCGGAGTCTCCTGGCTGGTTTAAATCCCATATAGCAACGGGTACCGCAACCAAAAAAACAACTTTTGATCATGTTACTAAGCTGACTAATCCAGCGACGGACTGTCTTTACCCGAACAACAAATTGATCGAAAGTTGAGGTCAAATTTGTTATAATTATTTTCGTCATCAATATATGCAATAATTTAAAAAAAAACAAAAAAAAAACGTTGTAAATTGTAATGCCTTTTTGTCCTTCACAGGTCCATAGTATTGTCGCTTCCCAAGTCGGCCTAGTCATAACGCAAAATAATTTAATTATAAATATGAATGTGTACGCTCTATTATGTAAATTAGGTAACAGATCTTCGCGCTGATATATTATTTGGGGGGGGGGGGGGGGCGTTGGGGTTTTCAAACCGTGGACGAAAGATGTTGGAGAACAAAAGAGAACAATATCATCCGCGATTCCCAGCATACGTCCGCGATTGGGATTGTTTACAAAACATATGGATGTCTTCCGAAAAAGTTAAAAGTAGAAACAAAAGAGGGACAATAGGACGTCCACGTTTGGAGGTCGATATACGTTTGCGTGTATGTGTTCTTACATTAGTCTCCTTGCGGGGTACATGGAAGAAAGGGTAACAATGTGGACAACGCTACCCCGCAATTTGGTCTTTAGAAATCGACCTACCCCACAGAGTTAACGCTATGGCTTTTGAGATTTCAATGGGGACAAAGGAGAATAGAAGAAGGAAAGTAAAGTCCACAATAGAGATACCCCGTATGAGTACATTTATGTAAGGATGTGTGAGCATGTATATACCGGCAATCGTGGACTAGGGACAAAAGGGTTAGGGCATTTTACCGGAAAAAGGGTGACCCCAAAACAGTGTGGTGGTGGTGGTGGTGGTGGTGGTGGTGAGGGGGAGGGGGGGGGGGGGCAGTATCGAGGCAAAACAGTTGCAGTCGATGTTTGTACTTTGTGTGCCTCAACATAATACATGTGGGTCATTCCATTTCAATTTGGGGTCTAAAAGTGTGAAATTGTTGGTGTCCCTGTTACATAGCTAGTGACATGTATAAGATGTTGCAATTCCCGACACATTATTTAATGCCTTCTATCTCTAAGAGTGATTGTGTAAAGCAAAGTACCTGCCAAACAAGTAAAAAATAGTGTGAAATCAATTTTAATGACTTATGGAAATTACGCACGTCATGTGTAACAGGGACACCAAAAAAAAGTCACATTTTCCCCCCCAAATTTGCATATGAAGCACGATATGGGGCAAAGGGAACCCCTCCCCCCTCCCGTCACTGTGTTCCAGGAATCTCAGGAATTCTTTTCAGAAATCTAGGGGGGGGGGGGGGGGGGTGTGTGTAATGTAAAAATAGTCTGGGGTGTGTTTAGGGTGTAGCGACAAAAGGGGGGTACCCCTATGCCCCATATATATGCCCCATTGTGGAATGACCCACGTACATGAAATAACATGCCTGTGAAATGTTGAGCTTAATTCGTCATCCAAATCTCGAGAAAATAGAGAAAAACCGTTTTATTTTAACAGTGATTGTGTGCAGGTTCATTTGTACTTTTATTCGATTAGTCCAATCGTTATAATCCACCGCGTTCTTTGGAGGTTATCAGACACGATTTTCCCAATATCAGACGGAAATATTTCTTAAGAGGATTGGTATACCAGTATCATCCGTATACCCAGTAATCTTTCGGGTTGAAACAAATTACATTTTTATCATTACCAAAGCTATTTCCATAAAAAAAAGGGGGCAACATTTCGTCGGAAAGGTTACTCTCCGCGGTAATATCACGGTGGGTACTTCCATCATTCACATCCACTGTTCGATAATGCCGCACGGGCGGCCGGGAGCAGTGTTGCGTTTCAATGATTGCATACAATGTTGCCGCCTCGTGTACACGAGCATGGACATGCATAATGCTTCATCGACAAGGCCCTAGGGAACTATCAAAATGCTGCTCCTTAGAAAGAAGAAGAGATGAGAAAATTGAGAAAGGGGAAAACAAGAACACGCAATGGAAAAGGGAGAAAAATTGAATGTTTTTGATTTTTTATGATAATAAAACTTCAAATCTTAACACGCCCTGGGATCGTCTGTAATTGCCGTTTTTGCTGCAGCTCTGTGATGATAATGATAGCTGTGGTAATGATTATATGATGAAGATGGCGATGCCAAAAGGTGGTAGTAACGTGAACAACAGTCAGATCCATCCTAAGCTTTTTTAAAACGTGCACTTTATCTTTTCAATTATCGTTTTTATGTTTTGCGTGACAGCTGTTTGTATATCCGCGTACCGTCGTTATTTGAATAAACTCTATTAGGGATATGCAAATATAGAGTAGCTTCAACTGGTGGCCCGTCATTTTCAATTTTTGTGATTATAATTAAAGCACGGAGAACATGCTGTGTGGAAATTATTAACATTAAAGGTAATCTCTTCCGTTGCTTTTCTCCATGAAACTGTGGTACTGGAAGAGTGGTATTGTAAATATTAGGGACGTTGTAAAAGGAGATTTATAAGTAAAACTGTACACATGTACAGACACTTTAATAACTAATAAGGAAAGGGCGGATCCGGGGAATGGGTTGGGCGTCTCCCTGTGTAACTCACTAATGAATCTACAGGAGGGGGTGGAATTTACCGGTAGAGTTGACCTAGCAATAAGGTAATTGTGGGAGGAGCAAGAGTGAAAAGACGAAACGGGGAGGGAAGAGGGGGGGGGGGGGGGGGGGGGTCGTTTGGCTTCAATTTCTTATAGCATTTCGAAGAAGGGGTACTAGGTTCAGTTTCAAATTTCTAAACGACCTGCCCACGCACACTCCATCCAAGAATGAAAGAATACACCTCAGTTTCATTCTAATACTAGATAAACATCTGCTTTAATGTAATCTTATTGTATTCATAGGGGCGTGGTTACGGTAGACGTTGACGTTCGAAGCATCGACGTCAACCAATGCGATGATGGAGGCGGGGTCTACGCCGGAACACACAGGTGCAGCAATACAACACAGGTAATTTCGTTTCACAAAGCCTTGCACATTCAAACCAATAAAATAATGTGTGGCATAAAGATTACAAAATTGCATATCCTATTTTCGGCTTAAAATCAGAGACGGGCGTGACGCGGTTTCAGCGGATTTGCATGTCAAACTTCTGCTTTTCACCCACACGAATTCGGACTATTTATATTTTTACTTTTTAATAAAATATTTGAAAAGGTTCGGTGTCATGCCACAACCTCTAGCCAATATCACCTTTGATTGTAAAGTCAAAATTTTAATTAGTATACATCATTTGCATTTGCTGTAATTTTCAGAAATAAATGGATTTGGGGGCTAGTATTTTATAGCGTGCTGGCAAATACTGTAACACTGACCTGTGTAATGTTTTGTGTGCATAGATGCTGGACAAACAGAGAGAACAAAAACTATGTTCTAGTAGTCTGGTTCCCTGACCATACTTTAGACAAAACGTAACAATTTATAGAGCCCGGGAATTATCAGGTCGGAGAACTAGACAATCGTTGGAAAACGATATAAATTTCCACTTTTCTTGAAAACGAGAGCACATCAGGGTGTCATGATTTCACAGGATGCTTGAGACTGCTATTTACTTACAGTCTAGTACGGCATTTCGTAATAATTCAGTAGTTTTGTTTTTTGACGTTTGCAAAATGATGTATACTACTACCTTTAAGAAGGTTTTGTTCATCGAACTAACACAATCATCAGTGAATACAATCATACGTGTAATTATTGATGCATTATCGGTGGACATTACCATAACGTGGCGATATTGTGTTCTCGTGTACGGTTCTTCCTCTTTCGGTAGTTCAGTTTTTTGTTTGTCCAGTTTGCATTCACAACATATTGTTTATTAACAATTCAGTACCGGTAGCAAAACAGAATCATTTTTTGTGTATGGGCAAGTCCAAGAATTCGCGTATGTTAGTGTTATGTATAGGACATTCAGGAGCCCTCTAATATTAAAGACCACCGTTTCTAAGTCCAATGTTGGGTATCTGCAAGAAGAATAGCCAAATGACATTGTACGTTATTAGTTCTTGGATGATTATAAATACGTACGGGGCTGCAAGGAGACCTTTTCTTGAACTTACATTATGTAGAAGTAGAACACGTCTGTAGTTTAAAACCGTGATAAAAAAGACACATACATGGGCTGGCACATTATGCAGCTACGCATTTCCAACCTAAAAACCTGAATATATTTCTACTGTACTGGAAGTGGTCAGATACGAAATGTGCCTGAATTGCATGCCATGTGATTCCTCAGCACATATCGATTTTACACCAAAATTGCAGCCAAAGTGAATGTAGCTATGGCTTCTATGTTCAGTAGTTTACAAAATTGTCGTAAATTTTCAGCTCGAAATAATCATCACTTTTCGCACTATATTTACTCGAAAAGACATTTAGTGCAGTGAAGCAGTTGACGGCTGTTGTGGGAAAGTGTGAGGTAGCTATACCGGTAGTTGATGGACATCACTATTCAGGGCAAAGAACATTAAAGCCGCAACCTGCTTTCAACGAAAATGTTTAGGGTCCCAGGTGTAGTCAAAAAATCCTTTTTGCGATAGTTTCACATGAGCTGCGATCCGGTAGATGACATTTATGGTTAGCTGTCAAGGACACGATTCAAACTATATGCAGAGTTTTTCAATGTGCACGTAGTACTGACAGAAATCAGTTAGGGATAACTGCAAGGAACACTGCTTAATCTGACCCACTGCCCATTGCCCCGCGCCATTTTGCCATTTTGTAAGAATTGAAAGTGCCACCATTTCACAACACGTGTCGTGTACGCCTGCAGTCGTGGACCTGCCATTGTCCTCCTATTGTTCATAGTTTTTGGGAAGGACTTTTCATTGGTTTTGTACACGATTTTAAAATGTAGACCTTGCTCAAACGTGGACCCTAGTACTGCCCCGTTTTTTTTCAATTTTGGCGTTTTATATTATATTTCAATACGAGTTCTCATTTCAAACATATTCATGAAAAGGTCGTCGGGAACTCAGGCTGGAAAAAATACAACACAGCACAGCGATGACGTCAAACCAAGCGCGATCATCCAACGAAAACGACTTGTTTTAAACTCGTGTAAAATCAGCACGAAGGTCACGTGACACCGTGCTCAATCGAGCGCTTGACGAGAATACCGGCAATCATCAGTACATCATGCAAGTCTCGCAACGTCACGATCACTTTATATCGCTTTATGTGAACATCTTGGTACCAATCACTGACTAGTCTAGCGACGGACTCTTTAGTCCGTCAAATTTGTTATTCATATTTTCGTCATCAATATCCAATATTTATAAAATGTTATAAATAGAAACTGGATTCCTCTTCCTTATTTTTTGAAATAATACTGCATTATTGTAGTTCCCATCTCATCCAGGAAGAAAACAAAATATTTAATTAAATAGGACGCCACACACGGTGTTACATTAACACCCTGTGGTATATATATTCAATAGTTCGTCCACTATAGATACCGCACGGTGTTAATTTAACACCACAGCTTTAGTAGTGTGTACGATGTGTACGATGTGTACGATGTGTCCGGAAGTACCGTATTCTCACCAAATCTCCTTGAAGTTTCAGGTCAACTTACTTGTACATGCTCTATCCAATGACAGGCCATCTATACTATAAAGACCCTACCTGCGCCATCTTGGAATTAGAACCGCGCCATCTTGGAATTAGAACCGCGCCATCTTGGAATTAGAACAGCGCCATCTTGGAAAAGTGCGTCACGTTTGGTCGGGTGACTCCGCGTGGTGTCGCCGCGTGGTGTCGCCGCGTGGTGTCGCCGCGTGGTGTCGCCGCGTGGTGTCGCCGCGTGGTGTCGCCGCGTGGTGTCGCCGCGTGGTGTCGCCGCGTGGTGTCGCCGCGTGGTGTCGCCGCGTGGTGTCGCCGCGTGGTGTCGCCGCGTGGTGTCGCCGCGTGGTGTCGCCGCGTGGTGTCGCCGCGTGGTGTCGCCGGTAATGGGGGGGGGGCGAGGAGGGTACCAGAGTGCTTTTCGGACGCTGGATCACGTGATGATGTCTCCCGAACGGCCGTGCTGCAAAAATGTCTGATTGGCTGTTTCCAACGAACCTCCCGATTGGTCCGTGATGCGAGAAACCTCCCGAACTGCCACCTTCCGGCATGTCCGTTTGGCCGTTTCCAACAAGCCTCCCCGTTGGTCGGCCTGACCCGTTGAATCCTCGGTGGTGCCGCGATATGCTCGAAACGGGGTACCGGTTACAGTCACGATGTCCGGAACTGGCGCCTGCGGAATGGCCGTAGCATATATTATCGGGATCACATTTGGGCTTGCCGAATGTTCATGCCTGGCTGTTTTCACGGCAAGACGCTTTCGCCTTTATTGCCAATACGGTGGCCGATAAACAACGTAATTAGAAAATATCAATGTAAATCTTCAAAATCAGTCGTGTCTCTCTCTCTCTCTCTCTCTCTCTCTTTCAAATAGCTTACTTTCGAAATGCTGGTACTTTCTGCCGATGGTTTCCAATTATTTTTGTTAGAAAAGCAAAAATATATATATATAACAAACCTTTTAGGCTTACGCACCTATAGGCGAACGTGGCGCTAATCATAAGGCCAACAAAAATTGTTGTTTCCCTCGGCCGACAAATTGGAAAAGAGGGTCAGTCGGTCGGGAATTTCTTTTTCGTATTCACGCTCACCTGGGCGTGTTTAGGCCTACACATTAAACGAACATCCTGATTCAACACTTTTTCAGACATAAAGGCTGAGTTATGTTTTTCGGTTGATATGTTTTTACAAAAACGCCGACCCTGAATCTCGATTTTTACGGTCGGTCGGTTTGAGGGTGACACAACAATTTCTTTTTTGCCTAATGACCAGAATACCATACGTGTGCACGACTACTTGCAATGGACGAATTACTTTTCCCAGCGATTTTGTACTTTTTGTAAATGTTTTGTAATTTTTAAAATATTATCCCCTACAGTATGAAAAGAAATCTTGACCTCAAACCCAAACGCGGCTCTACTGACTCGGTGCAAATACACAGCCAACCTAATTAATCCAACTAAAAATTCCGATTCTGAAACAAAACAGTTGAAAATCAGTCTTAGAGTGCCGGATGCCGTTTTCCAACGATTTTGTACCATTCTAAATGTCCGGAAGAGTCAATTTATTAAACAAATGGAAATTATCAAACCCTGACCTCCAACCTAAATGCGCTCCGGATAAAACAGTGCAGAACCAGTGGCTCAACTCATTCAAATTAAAGAAGGATTTTCAGTTAAAAAACTGAAATCAGTCCAAAAAAGGCAGAAAGTTCATATTTGTCTCAATTCAATTGAAGGAACGACCCCTGACCTCCAACCTAAAGACGGCCCGAATGAAACGGTGCAGAAACAGTACGATAAGTCAAATTAAAGACGGATTTTCGCCTTCGGTAAAAAAAAAGCTGAAACAAAAAGCTTAACATCGGTCTTAGAGTGGCGGCCGAAATGCCGTTTCACGACGATTTTGTACCATTCTAAATATACGAACAATTATTTTTTTATTAAACAAATTAAAAGATCAACCTTCGACCTCCAACCTAACTGGTGCCCCGAATACAACGGTGCAGAAACAGTCAGCCCAATTCAAATTTAAGACGGATTTTCGGGTAACAAAATAAAAATCCGTCATAAAAAGGCAAAATTCCATTCCCTCAAATGTTGTACCATAAGACAATGTTAGAAGTGCCCCGCCGCGCAGTCCACCCATCTAGCGGGTGCCGCGCGAAGCGCGGCATCCCGCTAGTGCTTCTAAAAACCTTTCCGCCATAAATGACCGTCCAATTTGTCCGCGGCATACCGTCAAATGACCTCGTTATAAATACTGCAGTGTTTAACAGGTGAACTAACATCGCGCGTTGGGTGGCACGCGCGGTGCTCATAAATCGAATTAGGGAGGACACGGGGTGAATATCAAACTCGGAACTACTTCACGTGCACGAGAAGTACCACCATAATTGGTGTAATTCGTTTCCCGTCGTCTGTTTGCCTCGATTCACAATTGATACGCGCAAAGCCTGCTACAGCTGTGAAGATCGTGCCGCGAGAGAACTGCACATTCAATGTTGCACCCAGCTACCAGTCAGCCGGATACAAGTTTGTCCGTCTTCGAGTTCAAGTCAAATCTGCCTTCAGTGTAGAGAGTATCGAAGACAAAGACATGCAATTGCTAAAAAAATGTCGACACTTTACATTTTTGGCATGGAGGCCTTGGACGTGAATTCGGCAGGCAGTGTTAGCACACATACCAGTAACTTTAAAATATAAAGTGACTGATGCAAAACTACAGTTAAAATGATTGTTACAGGTTTTAATAAATCATAAAGATTTGTTATTACACACAGTTGGCTGACAAGAGTGGGGGTACCCCATCCCTTCCCCAAACAACAACAGTACTTCACTCGACTTGTCACCCTTAATCACTTGATTAATATCTACTTCAACTCGGTGAGACACGTTTTGTTTCTCCTATGAGGAGCACTATAGCGGGATCATGTCGCCCGCCCATTAACACAGACGACCCCTCACTTTATCCATTTTCCTTGCCAGGGTCACCGCTGTCACAACACCCCTTGTTTTGTCAGCACGTCCTATATCCCGGAGATTCTTGGGGCAAGCGCCCTCATTTAGATACCCAACGACTGTTACACTTTACTATTAATATTGTAAGTCAGTTATACCGTGACGATATCCCCCCTTCCCCCGAAGGGCTGCAAGTCTCAAAGAGAGGTAAGATAAGAGTGGGGAGGAGCTGAGGCCATCCCGTACAAAATATTACCTCGCAAATTTCCATGCAAACCCAAATCAACTAAGAACCAGTTACAAGCAATGTCGACGAAGTATTGGCCCCATAAACAATCAATGGCCCAAGGAAAGTTGGTGTTAGAAACTCGCATTTTATAAAATGAAAATGAGCGATGGAAAAAACATCCTTTATATTATTCAAAAAAGAGTTACAACTTTGAGCTAGGAAAATTCGTTTCTTTTTATTACTAATGGTAAACTTGCCAAATTTAATTTGAAATGGGATGTATTTTCTCTTCTCTGAAATAATTAATTTAGCCTTCAGTTTTTTTATTGGAATATTCAAGAGGAATGTAGAGCCTATGTTTAAATGAATGTTTTTCCGCCGAGGAAAAAAAAGAAGAAAAAAAAGCCACTCATATAATGTTAACCGTTAATTTAGAAAACCGCAAATATTACACATTTCTTGATCAAGACGTGCAGTGGCAAACATGACACGTGCATGGACAAAATGAAAAAAAACACACAAAAATCGTGCCTAAACAAAAGATTTTTCTTATAAGTTCAGATTGCAATATCGTATTTACTATGAGGAACAGTAAACCTTTTCTGGAATGCAGTAAAAGAGATAAAAGTTCTACAAAACTTGACACACTCTGAATGCCATAACAGAAACATTATGTAGGCCTATCAAGGGTTTTCAGCATGTGATCGACCTAATCCTGACAATGCATGTTCGGGTTCCATTTTTTACCCGTAAATTATGTGACCCCGCAATCCGTTCTTTAAAAAGTAAACAAGTCTCCAAAAAGGTACTTTTCCGAAATTGATTTTAATGAGGAAAAATCAAATTAAAGAATTTCTATGTTCGCCTTTAAGAAACCTAAAAGGTCCCAACGTAATGCCCCATAGATAAAGCATAACTTTAGTGAAACGTTTATGTTTTTAAAGGTCTCCCTTCATTTATGAATAATAGTGTATTAATTTCTAAAACAAAATATCATTCTGATATTTGGAATATCGGGTGACTATTGCATTTTATACGTATTCTCGCAATATTTTGTAAATATTCTCTCAAAACATGGCCTCTATCTATATCTATGCACTGTATTAATTAAAGTCAGTCTGAATTTATGAATATTATACGTAACTTTGGAATAATACGTAACTTTGGAATAACGGTGGATGTCGCATTTGTTTGTATTGTAAAGATTCTCTCAAAACACGGTCGCTATGACTGTAAACAAGCTATATCTGCACAGCAATGGTTCTCATCAATTTACACTCGCACCACAAAACCGTTTAACCTTCATCTTCAAGACTCGCACCATTACGGATCTGACCATTAAGGTACTAATTTGAAAAGCTAAGAAATTACGTAAGGAGCAACAGTTGAAAACTAGCAGCTCCCTAAATGCCTTAGAAAATTTGAATATTTCAACACTTTATAACTAAAAAAGAAAACGCTCATTTTTAACTGTGAATTTTACTTTGAAGTTGCCCTCTCCCCGCCTTTTAAAGGAAACATGCTTCTCAAACTGGCCGGATCACATTCTATTTCATGAATAAATTCATTTATATGTATTAAATGTGAATTAAAAGCCAAACTGGTTCAAGTGAAGTTTTAGTGGATTATTTGCCGCCCAAAAATGGACCCCCCCTTTTTGGAATTTGTTGAGACTCAAATTGAGGGCGCTGTTCGTGACGTAGACCGAGGCACCGAAATTCATGGATAGACTGGACCCGGTAAATGACGCATGTACATCGTATACACACGTACACTAGGTCTACACGTGCAATTTCGTAAGTTGCAACAACTAACATCGAACTTACCCTGATTTTCTCCCTTTTAGCGAAGGCTCCTCACATCTGGGAACTTTGTTGGGATGGCAGTGGACTTGAGCATATTTTTAATGGTCATCCCATGATTTGAAAATACCAGTATCGAAACACGACGGCTCAAAGTGGTCGCGACATAACGCTCTTGTCACCTTCACGTTCGCCGTCCAAATTCTCCGATATTTCACATCAGTTAAAAATAAATGAAGGCTTACTCCAGCCTTCGTTGTTTTGCTGCACCCAGCAGCCACACACCTTGTCGGCATGGCCGAAAAACCACTATAAATTGCTTAGATTTTGGACGAAGAATGTACACTCAATGCATACGCGTGATGAATGGGGCCGGCTCGAGAAGAATATGTAATGTGCCTCGATCTACGTCACACACTTATGTTAATGAGGGTCCCACTCAGGGGGCGGAGTAGCTTGGACAAACATTTTCAAGAATTTGTTTCTCATATTTAATCTGGGAAATAATTGTCTCTGGACACAAAATATCATTGTCAAGATAATACCTTGTTTTAAGCAGGAATAATGCAATATAAATTCTAAATCATGTTTCCTTTAAAGATTGCATCAGTCCTTGAGAACGTTGTTTCCCCAAAGCGCGAACGATTTAGTCAACGTTTTCTTTTGTGTACGTTGGGCTTATCATAACAAGGTGAAACAACGAGCTGTGATTGTAATCAACACGGCACTTTTGCTTACAAAACTCCGAACTACTGTAGTTTTCTCACAGGCAAGCCAACAAATATAGGATTCAATATGATATGCAATTAATGTCACGTGGCTACTTTTCAGTAAAAAATTGAAAATTTGGCTGAAAATCAATTGTATGCAATGCAGCCTCCAATTTGGCTCCTTTTTAGACATGCATTAAACTTTCTAACAGAAACTGACTGATGAAATTAAAGGTATGATGTTGATTGCTAAGAAAAGTCTGTGTCATTTGTAGTTTTATGTATAGATTGCGTATTTAAAAAATAAAACAGCCAATTATTTCTGCCATGAAATAAAAAAAAGTGACTTTTGAGAGCTATTTTTATCAAGTCCCCTCCAACCCGCTGGGCCATTTGTCTAAAAGTCGTCGCTGCGGGCAGCAAACAAATCTGACGTCATAGGACGCACTCCCTTTTGAGTTAGTGCTAAACACAGGGGAGTTGTCTTATGACGTCAGATTGTTTGCTGCCAGCAGCGACGACTTTTAGACAAATGGCCCCAGCGGGCTTTGCTGCGCTAGAGGGGACTTGATAAAATAGCTCTCAAAAGTCCCATTTTTGGTATTTCACGGCAGAAATAATTGGCTGTTTTATTTTACAATAAAACTACAAAATGACGCAGACTTCTCTCAGCAATCAACATCATCTATAAAGGTATATGATATAGCTTTGGTAATGACCACAAATAACATTTATCAATTTCAATCTGACAGCTTACTGTTTATAAAAACTGCTCCAGTACCAGTCTGTAATGCTGTCGTCTTCGTCTACAATCGAACTAAGCACATATGAACGTGCACAAAATTAGACATGCTTCATTATTTTCTCATGATTCCGACGACGGATTGAGCTAAAATGTTCGTATAAACACCGTTTGCAAGTGTGTTTTAAGCTCTGGCAATACCATGTCATATCTTTAAATCGTGAACGCGTTGAAATTACGTAAAAGGCTTAGGCTGAAAAAAGAGCATGTGTCCACTGCACTATTTTCTTCTGTAAACGAGAAACAAAACATGACAAGTTGTTTAAGTATATTTATTACAACATAAATTAAATCCACCATACCCTCCCACAAGTCCTGCTTAATTAAAAAAAATAGTGTCCACATATTTTGAAAGTTTAATGCAATACAAATTGGGCTGTGGTTCTACAACTAGTTGACACTGTTACAATTCCGAAATGGCGACGAAAATAGTATTGGCGTATAATTGTACATGCAGCCACGTATGAAATATATCTCCCTCGTCTTTCGAGGCGAGGATTATCCCGCGACCGATTGCATACCTTTCATCGGTGCTTATGGCAAATCAAATGAAGCTGGCTTACCCGCGTCTGGAAAGGAGGTCACCTAATGTCACACGTTTGTCCTCAACAACGGCATAATCATATCCATGTTTGCCAGACTAAATTGGATTCCTTTTAATGAAAGAGTTCAGTCCAAAAAGGCTATCCTTGTTTTCAAAAGTCTTAACAAAATGACTCCTTTGTACATGACAAATCTGTTCACACCACTTTAATACAGTGATTCGTGAAACACGACAATCGACCCAAATGGCACTGAAAGTTCCTTTCGCCAAAAAGGAATGCTACGTGACAAGTTTCGCTCTGAGTGGTGCCAGTATATGGAATAATCTGCCTGAACAACATTTAAATCGGAGCTACGTAAAGCCACCATTAAGGCCTAGTGATATTTCTGCCATTTACGCTGATCTGCGGAGTTATAAACTTGGTTGCCAAAATACTTTAGAGCCGGATGGGAATTTCCCCTTGTTTTTCACCCTAAAAAGATTTTTTCGCGGGTTTTTCGCCCATCCCGTGAATCAGCAATAGGCTTCTACTGGAGAGTTAAAAAGTTAACCGAAAATAGATTTATTTGTGTAAACATTATTGTATTTGTTTAAATATTTTGTATGAATGTGTAAATATTCAGTTTTAACTAATAATATGCAGGGCCCAATGGAAACCAGTTTTAAACTGTTTGGGCACACCCTGAGTAAAGAAATGTAATAAATAAATAAATAAATAAATCCTATATTTCATTATACTTATTTTTCCCATACATGGGAAGCCATCAAACATTAATAATATTGGACGATCATTAGGGCAGCTCAACACATCGGACTATTTTATTTCCCATTTTATACACTCAACGAAGAAAATCTCATTAGCAGAAAGTCCGATACGCGTGACGGGCCCAAGTCAGCAGATGAACACTCAGAGTTACCGCACTTATGCTGGACTCAGGATCGGTTAATTGGCCGCAATGTTCCTATTTGGGAAATTTTCTTTAAGTAATCGATGCTACAGCCTTATTCAGACAGTTAAACAAATTGTATAAGTAAACGGTCGTCGGATTTCAGACAGCCATTTGGGGTGTCCATCCGGCCTCTCTGCGCAATCTGCCCTTTACACGTAAAATAACACGACGCAAAATCACAGAATGCCAGAGGAGACAAGAAAACACGCTCAAGTTTAAAAAAACGAAAACGAAGGTCGAAGACATGACCGTCTAACCAAGTTTATTATAATAGGATTTGCGGCTTGCGAGTTGCTACGGATAAAAATTGATCTGAATGCGCCGAGCGCGAGTGGCTACGGTATAGGCCCTTTACTCGCTGAATTCGGATGAGCCCGCGATGTTCAGAAGCGCTCAAGTTTGTTAAAGAAGCCATCAGCTCCCTCGCATTCCTCCAAGTTCAGCTAATTGGATGAAACTCGTTCAGGCGATATGAAGCTTGACGTCATTTTGACCAATCTGACTCGTGATTGTATTTTTTCAGAATGCAGGATAGTAGTATTAAGGCTGTTGAAGCGTAAAGCAATCTGTAAAAGAAAAATGACATATAAATGGAAGACTTTTGAGACGCTGTGGCAGCAGAGATACCGGTCTTGCTAGTTCCGAGTATGCCGCGCGTAGTTCTGAGCATGCGCACGACTGGAAAATGGCGTCTGCTGCCACCACGCATCTCTCAAGTCTCTCATTGACATTTTACAAATATTATGATCAAAATCATAAGGACACAATGATTATTAACACCGCTATAGGGTAAAGATAGACCGAAGAGTCCATCGCTACTCAGTGTTTGTTACCAAGATGTTCACATACAAAGTAACAAAAAGGTGATCGTGCGGTCTATACGGGTTCCCGGAAATGTTACCGTTCCGAATGTGGAGATTCTCAGTAGGCCCCCGACAACAAAACAATGAGAAACATAGGGTAATGGTGAGGGTGAGAATAAACGTGGGAAATAGGTACACGTTATGGATGTGGTTAGGGTTTAGGGCAGGGTTAAGGCTAGGGTTGGAATGCGGTTAAATGCAATTTGCAAAAAAATATTGTGTTCATTATAAAACCACACTTGTGTTACAATGCATATGGCCTAATGGGTTAAGAGTCGGATATTCCTATGACACCGGTAGCGGGTAATACTAGTTTGAAAACAGTCGCTTGTTAGAGTTTTAAAATATAGTCTGGTTCCCTGACCTGAAGGTTCCCTGACCTGAAGGTTTCCTGACGACTAAATCTTAGGGCAGGTAGTATCCACGGTTTAAAATAGATCATGACGTGCAGTGTTAGTCCGAGTGATGTCAGTGGCGTCATTCAAATTTAATATTCTTGCAAAATCCGGTCGGCAAAATAGGCCCTACTGGCATTGATTTTTCAGTTTTTATGTATTATTGAGAATTCAAATTCCAGGATCTATAACAGAACCTGACAGACATTTTGTTATTGCGAACATCAACGTTAACAGCCGAATGTTACCGAAAACAAGTTCGGAAAACTTCGGACTTTTTCGTCACGTTACATTGGCGGCTGCCAGACCTAATATTTATCAGAAATAGTCAGAATATTTTGGTCTGGGAACCAGACTACGTTTTTATACTGACATACCCATGATGCATTGCAGTGTTCTCAACGGCAAACAAAAACTTTCCGAAAGACACACACATGCGTTCACACAACTACATTTCGAACTCATTAACACGAATCAACTCTTTACAAAGGGAAATATATACTGCGCATGCGCACATGAAGACCAATCAAAAGTGTCACACCTGTACTAATAACTACGGTAAGCACTTATCCAGAACCACCAAAATGACATCGTCATGTATTACTGAAAATGCACAAGGCCTTATTGAATAGGCACAAGGCGCGATGCGCGCGACGATGTCATGTTGGTGGTTCTGGATAAGTGCTTACCACTAACTACTGGCCACCACTTTTAGGGTGGGAACCAGTCATTAAACACTCTGCATCACATTGAAATCACCAGCGGACATTGAGGGGTAATGGATACAAGCAAGGCATGCAGGTGCGCCGTTTGGTGCAGCTAACCCCTGCAGCTGCAGACCGCTCGGTATGGATCCCGCCCACGATAAATACAGCGTGGTAGAGTGCATGATCGTGTCACACGTCTGCACCAGTTGTCGTTGGCTCGCATTATTTTGGTTTAGTAATACGGCCACACTAACCTTTGAATTTTCCGTTTGGGATGACACAAAATGGTTGTTTACACACGTTATTCGTCGCTATACGGTCAACGGACCATGTGCAACTGGTGCCCGTGGGCGCGCGGGTGGCTGGTAACCAGAAACATTTGCTCTAGTGCTCCCAGTAAAATTTAAAATGGAATATGCATGGAATAATCTGTCTAATGCTATCGGTACAAGCTGTACACCGAAATTTTGGGTAGACGAACGCACAGCAGATTATATACCTTGATATCTTGTAACGAGATGGGGTTTACAGACAGCTTGTTCTAGAATCACGACTCTGTACACGCACATTATATAATTATAGACCTAGACTTGCATATAGTTGTGGTGGTACAGTCTCGCGTGAAAACCAGTCTTCATGAAAAGCCGACTTACTGAGTCAGTGCGGAAACTCGGTAGGCCCCACCAAAACAAAAAAAACATAGGGTAAGGGTGAGGATATGGGTGAGGATATGGGTGACAATTTTATCACTAGGGTTTAGGATAAGGTTGAGGGTTAGGGATTATGCAATTGGAGAAATTGCTCTTGTTCATTACAAAATCACAATTTGTTGCAATGCATCATGGGTACAGAATCTGATATTCATGTGAAAACGGTATCTTTCTTGTAACTGTAATCAAAGAGAAATTTAGGCGTATACCGATTACCGACTCCATATCGACAGAACAGATTATATATTACCGTACTGTTACATAAGATAATTTTTGTATAACCTCAATTTAATTTTGTATCACTATTCCCATAGGCCTAATACGATGCGCACGATGCAGGATACAAACGGTGTTGACTGCACAACTTGTGTTAAACTTATATCATACTTCAGAAAGTATAAAGCGCATGTATCAGTAACTGCAATTACAATGGAGGTCATAACATTTGTGTGACTTCTTAACGAGGTTCAAATATGACCAATATTCATTTTAAATGGCTTGTAATTTGACACCTTATTACGCCATTATGACGTCACTCTTCGGTACACAACTTCACTATTGGGTCTATGTCTGTGCGAGGTAGTATGATTAAGATCTGAGGTTGTTTGAAGACCGAAGTGCAGCCGACAAAATATGTGCACAACGTCTACGGAATTTGGCAATCGGACAAAAACAATACCTTTTCCGACTTGTCGGAAAAGCTAAAAAGGGGGGGGGGGGGGGGGGGGTTCCGATTCTTTTGTAGTGCGAACCATGAATGGGAGTCGAATCTTCATAGCATTTCTCAATCTCTTTGAAGTCCAAGGCGGGTGATTTGTATTCACGGGAAATACTTGATTTCCCTTGTTGCTACTCAATTAATGTTTCCGTACGCGCAATGAGAGAACGGTGCACGTATATATATACTACAACAGGCGCCTAAACCGCGTTCCGATTGAATATGAAAAAAATACTACATTCTTCTCATGCAAGCGACGTCCATTTTATTAAATCACACAGTCCATTAAGTTACGACCGTAACCAACCGTCAAATTGGATAAATTCACAGGAACAGCATTAGTGAAATTCAAGGCATTAGGCTTTAAACATAACTTATAATCTATGAAGCGTCTTCAGCCAGACGGTGTCAATTACATGGGGCGGCACACAAATTATTTCTAACCAAACGGCATCTGATCGAAATGTCTTTTCATAGCTGCTGATTTTTGCGCCGTGATTTGTATAGTACGATTTGCATGTACAATTACATAACATTACGAAAAGCTAATCCGGGCGGCACAGCCACGGTGTTGTACCGGGAAAGATATAAGATTATACTTGAATAAATTAAAAGAGCGGACAATGAGAATGGGTTCGTCTTTTCTTGGACAGAAAAAGAAAGAGTAGGATTGTTAAAATGTGACCTGATCCAAAGAAATAAGACTTGGGGACTCTTGAATTCGTAAGCATGTTTGCTAGTAGAGCACACGTGAATCCTGATGAATATATGGACATGATGCGAGTGAAACTTTGACAGTTGTATTATTTCCGTTGACCTACGACTCATTTTGTTGGTTTGGGTCACACGTATTAAGCGGAAACCCCAGCTGGCCCGTCAGCTATGCAGCCTATAGGCCCTTACGCCAACAAAGCGAGCTATATTAGGCTTCTTGTCTATGGATCTTCACACAAAGAACACCAAAATTATAACATCATCTGGGAAAAGTGTCTCTGTCCAAACATAATCTAATTTCAACAACAAATGAAACTTATAAGGGGGAGAAACAATTAGGTCCACAGCGTGACGTTCCCAGAAAAGGCCCCACGGCTACTGAATTCAAATGGCTACCCCCTTCATTTATATAGTCCGGAACACCCTAATTTATTTACGATATTCGTCCATAGGAGTAACAAAATATAGCTGTGAATACTATAACCGAATCTAACTTGTATCATCAAACAAGCCACAAGGGCAAATGGCTAAGGCGGTTTAATCAATATTTAGAATCAATATTTAGAATGAACAAAGAACATTTTCTAGAGGCTAATTGTCTTTGGTCAACAACATCTAATGTAACTAGTTTAGAAAGTAGGTCTGTTTGTCTATGCGCAAATTTCAGCAAACAGTTGCGTTTCAAACACTTCAGAAAGGCAAAGGCAAAGGGAGCCGGTAAAAGAGAGCTAGAAAGCAATGCAAACTTGGGTAGAAGTAGCTCGTATCTGAATCGAGTTTGTTGTGGCTACGGCTTTGGTTGTTGCCATTGCTGCGCTACGTAACGCTAAATAGCCGTAGCCGTACGCTCGTTTCGGACACGGCCGTGCACAGGCCCATTGCAATATACATTTGTACATTCTGCGTGTTCGATTACTCACCCGCCGCGCTTACTATACTCGTGCCTCTAAATCGGGGAAAGTTGCACATGCGCAGTACGTTAGAGTAAACGAACGATCTCGGGTCACTCGAGTGACGTCAACGCGGCTAGTGACAACATCTCCGTAGGCCTGGTGGCGCTATTTGCCCAATTTTGTCAGTGCTGACCAGCTTTAATTTTTTTAAATTTTTTTTTGGATAATTTATTGACAAATAATTGGTGTTTGTTAATTGTTACTATTTTTAAATGACTCATAGAATTATTTATATATATATATAACAAATTGACAGGAAATGAATGAGGCTCAAATTTTGAATTTAAAAATTTAGCAATGTAGCATTATATGGTAACAACTTTTTAACTGAAATTGTTCTCCAAAATAACCAAAAATTTAAATCAACAAAAATCCATAGCTTTACATAGGGTTAACCTATCATGACCATTGACCCCTCATTTTATTTCTATTTTTTTTTAATACTCTTTCCAGTGATATAATATTGAAAAGAATTGAAGCAACTCAACATTTTCATAAATTTGTCTTGTTAGGCCGAGTGTCCATTACCCGGTCCATGATTGATGGACCGACAGAATCGGAGCCCCATTTTAAAGTGTATATTGGTTTTAAATAAGGTGGCATACTTGACTGAAGCCATGGTGCTTCATTCGCAATATGGAGAGATATTCCGTACCCTGTGGAGACATGAACACAATGCGAACAAAGGGACTCAATAGGTCTCCACAGGGCAATTCTATGGGTTAGGTTTGCTCCACAAGGAATTTTGTGTACAAAGTCTATGGGGGTTTGCTTAAGTACAGGGACAAAGGGGAGAACAATGCCATGTCTCCACAGGGATGCAAAAACGCGTATGTGTGTACACATATGTGTTAAATTTACGTCAATCGTCCAGAGTAATTTTGAAAGAAATATTTGTCGCCGTTTTGAATTTCCCACCGCTGGCGCGCATCGGCTAGTTGGGCCAAGCCCGAGTAAGCGCGAGAAGTCACGTGAGAGCTAAATCGAACGGGCTCGCGCTTGCACGAGCGCGGGGGAAGTAATCGAACGCGGTGATTACAGTTGATTCACATAAAAATCATACAATGCACTGCAAAAAGTTAACAGACAGTGGATTGCATTTGATGTAGTGTTTTTTATTTTCAATTCATTTATACTAAAAATCGACGTCACCATACAATGAATATATATCAATCATCAATCTTTCTGTTTCCGTTCCAAAAACATACAAACACCTAAAAAAGGTTGTCGACGTACGTTGGTTAGGGTCAGGTGTGCAGCAACTAAATTCTTGATTGAGTTTTGAGAGTCAGATCTTGGATGTTGATATTGTCAAGAGCCAGTTTAAAAGACTTGACATCTGAAGCAAAGCGAATATCAAGATAGAGTTGATTCCATTCAAGGATGGTCTTTGGGTAGAATGAACAACGAAAGCAATCCTTATTTGTGGTGATGACTTTATATGAAAAAGGTCCGGACTGTCTGGTAGAAACCCCCCCTTGATGAGTTGATATTCAGGTGATCTCTTACATTACTTGGTGTCAACCCATGAGTTTCTTTGTAGAACGTTGTTAATCTAAGTTTTGTCCGTCGATCTTGAAGCGTGTCCCATTTGAGTCTATTTAACAGATGCTTGACTCCCTGCTGTAGTCATGCATGACAAATCTAGCAGCCCTGTGTTCAATACTTTCTATCTTCTTCTTATTTGAAGCATGTTGTGGGTCCCAAATGGCTGAGCAATACTCCAGTCTGGGTTTAACCAATGCCTGATACGCAATGGATTTGGTGTGACTATTACATGTACAGTTGCCCGGCAGAAGGGCATAAAGACGAAACAATGGGTCAAAAGGTCTAATTCAGGTTTTGGGGGTAATCGAAAGAGTATTGGAGTATCTTCATTTTGATATACATTTTGTATCAAGAGGCTACGTCATTCTGACGTAATTAACAAAATGAAAAGGACATAAGGGGATTTTGCATTTTTTGTTCCCGGCAAAAGGGCATTAGCGTGTAATACCAATGTAACAATACATGATAAAAGTGCGTTCACCTCTGCACTTCAGTGGGGCATAAGCGCGCTTAGAGCAAATTTTGTTCCCGGCAAAAGGGCATTAGCATTTCACATGCCGCTTAAGCGCACGTTTATGCCAGAATGACTTCCCGGCAAAAGGGCATTAGCATAAAGATGTAAATAACTTTAAAATTAAGCAATATTTTTATTTAAAAATGCACAGCATTATTGGAAATATCAATAATTTTTATCCGACAAAAAAATCAACCGTTTGCGAGTTTTAATTTAGAAATGCCAACACATAAACCTTAAAGTTGATTTTCCCGGAATGTGTAATTACGCTTCAATGCGTTCTATATGCCCTTCTGCCGGGCACACCACGAGTTGTAGATGTTTCAAGCATACGGCTGGCTTTTGAAGTAATCTGATCAAAGTGAGTAGACCACTTGAGATCATTCCGGAATTCAACCCCCAGGTAGGTATGGATGATGTTTAGCTTTTTTTTTAAAAACTACTCTTGTGACGTCACTCCGTTCAGTAAAGTGCAGATTATTTCTAAGAATCTACACTTTACTGTACATTCTGTTGTGAAAAGCACTGGCAGACAATTTAATGGGTAAACGAGATTAATTTGAAAGTGAATATTTTTTGGGGGGGAAATTTACAAGTTTCGTTGGTTTTATTTTATGATTTGAAATATACCTGACTTTAATTTCTCAAATTTGAGCAGTAAAATTTAGGACGTTTTTTTACAGTGCATATACATGCATACATGTAAAATAACAGTATCTTGGCGTGAAAAAAAGGAAAATTCAAAGACCTTCGAGCGGAAATAATACCCTGCGTCCGCTAAAGCTATTATGTATTTCCGTGGAACTTCTGTTATGGGGGTTTTTCGTCGTAAATTTAACGATTTGTTTACAGTGGACTTTTGGCATTTTGGTCAATTATTTAATTCCGTTTACACAACTGAATGTTTTATTTGCATTTCTCCACTTCCCGCTGTGAATTTTTCAATTCTATTTTCGGTGCCGATGATACACTTTCATTTAGAGTGCGATTCTCTCCTTATTTTTATTTTTTTAGTTTTCTTTTTAATTTTTATTTACATGTATAATTTTGTATGTTAAAAATATAACTTAATTTTTGCCTGATGTCTTTGCCTTTGCTTTTTTCGTTATAAAATTCGCATTGTCACGACTTTGTCACGAAAATCACTTTTTTTTTCACTTTCATTTGATTAGACTAAAACAATTTATCCCGTTTTATTTGACTTTTTATAACTGTTCCTATCTGTTATTTAAACAATGACCACTAAAAATATTAACAGAAAGGGCAATCCATGGATATACAGAATGGATAGTCAAAGTGACCGCAAGAAACTTACCGGATGAATACTTCTCAGATGATTTTCGAACGTTAATTTATTTTCCAAACGAAACGGTTTCCTGTGGTGATTGAGATATTCCGACGCAGACAATGACATTGGTTCTATAAGCTGCTCGCCAAATTTCCTTGGTGTTGGTGTTAGAAATCCTCAATCCCGTACGGTCACGCCAGTAGCATTTGGTCCTTTTTTAACCCAGTATATTTCCGTAGCTGTGACACTGTCGTACTTGTATAACTCCCATTTGGATTTGAGAGGTTACGAGGAGGGCGTTTCCCCACCAATGCTGCACTGCGTGGCTGTGTGAGCACACATTTCTACTTGTGCATCGTGTTGAATGAACAAAAGTTGTGTACCCGTGCGAAATGTTAACAATATAGGATAAATGTGCAAGCACATATAAGGCCAGGAGTATAGGGCTTTTATACTGCTGGCCAATACTGAACAATAAAATCAAATGCATCTCATACCTCAAAGCATTAGTAAGAACGAACACTTTTTCTTCGTTTAATCTTGACAATGGGTGTGAGAGGGACGTAGTTTAAGTCGGAGAAACGACTCAAAAGATGGACATTCTTTGATTCGAATGGGCTCGGACGCTTCGCGTCCTCGCCTATTCGAATCAAAGAAAGTCCACTTTTTCGTCGTTTCTCCTTAACGTAAATGTGTGGTACCCAAAAGGTAATTTGAGTCGAGTGAGTTCTTCTTATGGATGACCCGCATGTAATAACATTTAGAGGCATTGAATGACATTTGCCAGTCTTTTTCCCATTTTCCAAGTGTGTTGATGTCCTGTTGAAGAACGTCAGAGTCGGCTACAGTTTTTATTTTCCGGTATATACATTATACAATCATCTGCAAAGAGCCTAACATGCGATTTTATGTTTTGTGGTAAATCATTAATATATTTTAGAAACAAAAGGGGACCAAGTACTGTCCCCTGAGGAACCCCAGAAATGACCTTTGACATGTTTGAAGAAACATGAATATATGGTGACAACCAATAGATGGACCAAGCCTTCTGTTAAAGGATCACCCTTTCTTGCTGCTAACAATAATCATGTCAAAATACAATTATTCGTACAGTGATGTCCATTTCATTTGTATTTCACTCATAGAATTAAACAAAAATATTCCACTTTGATAATTCATAATACAAAAATGTATAGTGAATATAATTACTGCCTTGCTGCTTGTATACATGAAGGAAAAACAACAAGTAAAACTGGTGCAAAGAAAATTCTTATACTTATCTGCATGCAATAGAGTACCGAAGTGATGACGTCAATCAATGCAATGTTTGGAACCAGAATACATTAAACTGCAAGTGTTTGGAACCATTGCCGTGGCAACTGACGTCAGATTTCGGTACTCTATTGCTTTAGACGTGTGACAGACAGTTTGTATAAATATAGCCAACTGGACTTTTCCCCATAAATGATATTTTACTGGAGCGGGGAATTAAGAATGGTTGACCTCAAGGGCAATTGTGTATTTAAGGACTGTTCCTATAAGAGAACAAAATCCACTTTTAAGTTATTGGACTTAGCAAACTAGATTTCGACATTAAAAACCAACAGGTATGTCGTAGATAGAGGGCAGAGTTTTTAAAAAGAATTGGGAAATTATTGGGTAAAACGACAACGTAGATGACAAAACGCAACACGAAAATAAAGATGGCGAAGACTGCACTGATTCGCAAGACAACAACTGCAAAACACGTAAGAAAATTGCATTTTCTCCCGCAGGAAACTGTTCAGAATTACAAAAAATGATGTCAACAGAATTGAGAGGAGTATACTTTAGGTTGATAAATTTATTTTGGGAAAGAGTTCCATATCCGGACATCACTTATACCTCGTGCACAAAGTCTATGGGCCATGAGAGAAAAAGTCAAAGTATTTTCAAAGAATAAGTAAAAAAAAAATTCCTCCTAAATTCGTGTTTCTTCATCAGATTTACACTTTTTGGTAGTTTTTAAGTCATATTTAATAAGGTAAAATAATTATAAGCGATGTCAGGATATGGAACTCTTTCCGCCAGGACAGCAACCATTTCCATACGGCTGTTACTCATCAGTCTCAAGGAGAAACAAAATTAATATTTTTGCCAGATGGCCTCGCTAATAGGACATTTTTGGTCGGCTTTTTCGGTCAGTTGGGTCGTTATCTGTGATTCCTGATATACAATTTCATATAATCATGTCAGATTTTGGCAATACGAGTCACATTTAATACACCAGTTAGATTGCATGTGCACAAGTCACAATGCCCATGGCATCTGCATCACAGTGGACTGTGTCTTTAGACCACCCACCTTCCTTCCTATAAGGATTTTAAGAACAAAATGGACCCCTAGAACGAAAGAGGTTAACCCCTTGGGTATGGTTGACACAAATACGTGCAGATTGAAATTGCCACCTGGCCGGGTGACATCTATACATGTCAATTTCTGTATTTTCAATCCATTTGGGGGTATTGTGTAAGTTATGCTTGGCTGCACAAGCCTCTTGTTTCCGTTTTGCTTGGCTGCATAACCCGGCCTGGTGCCCCGGCGCCACTCGGTGGCAAGGGGTTTTAATGTGTGAAATGTATACAATTTGTGAGAAATCATGACTGAAAGGAAACTGATTAAAAATATATACAGAAATACCGACAGAAAACTTAACTAATTGAAACTGAACTGCTCTATGTTTGCATTGAATACATCATATTGCGTTCTTCTGAACAGATCCTATGAACAGCCAACTCCTTGCTTGGCAATGTGACTTATTATAATGTCCTCTTGTTGGGAGGCTGTCCTCGATTAGGTAAACAAAAGAGGAAAACAAAATGAAAAAATGAGATGTCCTCGATTCACACCATAAACACGTGTGTGTAAGTGGCGGAGGGGGAGGATTGTAAAATTACTGGTTTATATAACTTGTATTTCATGTCATGTACAATGCCTCTCTGTCACAGTGTGTCCACGTCCCCGGCATGGGATTTCAGCGTGGCTCCTACAAGTGCGTCTGTCGAGACAGTTTCTACTTCCCGCACACGGGACAGCCCGGGGAGTACTTCCTAGGCAGCGACGTGGAACGGGAGTATGGCCTGATGCAAGCAGGCCTGCCCAGCATGTATGGGGAGGGAAGCTTCGATTGCCTCCCGTGTCGAGAGGGCTGTGAGACATGCTCTGATGACTCGCCCTGCTTCCTGGCAAACGACATCCTGCTGCGGATACTTATCCTGTCTGTTCACGGCATCTGTATCTTCCTGACAGGGGTGCTGATAGCCGTGGTCTTCAAGTACAAGAACCTGAAGGTGAGCAGGGGTTGATACAAAGGGGGTGGGTGGGTGGGGGTGGGGTGGCAGGGCTAGAAATTCAAGCTGGACCTACAAATTAAGTCCAGTAATTTACACACTGTTCTAACAGAATCCAAGACCAAACTGGAACAGTGGACTGATGATTTTTCTTTCAAAAATCTTACAGGTTTTTTAAAATGAATACAGATTATTAAAAATGAATCTCGGATTTCACATTTTCACTGAACAAACTCTGCCCTGTTTATCTTCATGCACTTGCCAAATTTTCATTTAACAAGTTGGGAGTCCACCCGCTCTGTGCCAATTTTTCTCTTTTACACATAACAGTCTCAGATGAGGCCTCTTCGCAGACTTTTTTGGCCATCTTGGAGGTCCCGTGTGCTAGGATCCCAAAGCATTTGTGAAAGAGAAGGGGTTTCCTCTGTGTCTCACAAATCATTAAAAGTTGGTGCGATACTTTGCCTACTTTATTAATTCAGATTTAGATTCAGAATCATGGGTAAGAATTCCTGGATATCTGTCCATGATGAAGTGCTCATCAGTCCTACCATTACCCTTCCTAACTTCTTGCCCTCATCATCATCAGGTGATAAACTGCGACAGTCCGTGGATGTTGGTGGTGGTGCTTCTAGGGGCATTCCTCTTGTACTCTGAGCTGGTGGCCATGTTCTTCCATCCCACGGTCATGGTGTGCTTCATGCAGCGTTGGCTGCGCGGCTGGGGCTTTGCCATCGCTTATGGGATGCTGGTCCTGAAAATATACAGGTAAAAAAAATGTCATTATCAAAAAGGTCCAGTGTAATACATGTAATCAGGTGATCAAAAAAATCTATTTCTATCTCTGGCATATTGTGCTGGCTGTGCGGTTGGGGCTTTGCCATTGCATATGGCATGTTCATCCTGAAAATATACAGGTAAAAAAAATGTCATTATCAAAAAGGTCCAGTGTAATACATGTAATCAGGTGATCAAAAAAATCTATTTCTATCTCTGGCATATTGTGCTGGCTGTGCGGTTGGGGCTTTGCCATTGCATATGGCATGTTCATCCTGAAAATATACAGGTTAAAAATTGTATTTCAGAAAGAGTGCGGAGGGATACATTGTACACAGATGAAAAAAAAAAGAAATTTGTCTCCGGCATGTATTGGCTGCATGGTTGGGACCTTGCCATTGCATATAGCATGATCCTGAAAGTTATGAACTCTCTTGTGCATGCAGCAGCGTAGCCAGGGATCTCTCCATAAGGGGGTTGAGTGGGGGGTGGGGTTGGATGTCACAGTGGGTGGGGGGGTGTTGACAGTATTTTTCTTAATACTATAAATTTACAGTGGGGGGTGACAATTTGTTATGGGGGGGGGTGACAATTTGTTATGGGGGGGGGGGTGTTCCCCACGCCCCCTTCTAGCTACGCCACTGCTTGTGCGACATTCCATTAAAAAAACCAACCAATGGTAAGCAACAGATTTAATAAGTTTCCAATTTGGAATCGAGAGCGATTTCCAACTACCTAAGAATTGGTACTAAAATGCAACTGAAATTTAAAGTAAATTTAGCAAAGAAATTTGACAAAAGCAGGATTTGAACCTGTGACTTCTGGAACACCGTACCAGTGCTCTACCAACTGAGCCAATTTGCCTTATGTCAATCAATAGGGCATATTTAATGCGTTTTATTTCTGCACATCCCAGGCAAAAGCACTATATACAGTGTGCCTGGACAGAAATCTACATGAACATCCTGTGTAGAATTAAAGGAACGCATTGTCTTGGAAGCTACAAGAAGCATTTGTCCTAAAATTGCTATGTCTTAAAGAGCATTCAAAAGTAGAATCATAATGAGCACGACCATCCCTTGAAAACATGCTGTTGCCAAAAAATCATAAATGAAATAATTTTGGGGACGCCAGTCTGATTCAGAAAAATTGAACCGTTGGAATTAAGAGTAGTGGTGCCTACGGCACTTTGGTTGCTTACAGACTGTACCTACAGTATGTGCGGCGCCTGTCTGAATGTAACTAATGTTTCAGTTATTTCCTCATTTCTCCGTAAATATTACACATTATCCCTAACCCTGCCAGACGCAGCACAGTGCATCTGTGCTGACTCTCCACTTTGCTGCACCCCTCACATAAGCCAATGTGACAAAGTATGCAATCTGATGCGTCTGGCAGGGTTCTAGCCAAAATGCCCTGGAGAGTGGGGTTATGGTTATGGTAGAATTTTTACGCTCAAATCTAGGAAATGGGTTAGGTAACTAATCAAAGAGATTAAATTTGGGGGGATTTGAGAACAATGTGTGCTTTTGGCATTATCCAATGAGTCAACATTCATCCACAGGAACTGTAAAGAGCTAATTCTGACCAAGAAAGTTGAAATGTTTACAAGTGCTACAGTATAGAAAGAATGTAAAGAGTTTTAGATTTGAGCCAATAAAAAAAACAAAATCCACAATTGTGCACTTTTTGTTAAATGGGTGGGTGGATAATCTATTTATTTGACCTGGTTGCGCTCACTTTCTTACTATCTTTTCCACCCACATCCAGCTTTAAGTTAGGTAAAGTTTTTAATTTGAGTACACCGTGTGGGTAGTTTTAAACTGTCACAGTGCACGACGACACCCACTACTGTAGCAACCCAGCCTAAGTTGCTACAGAAAATCCCCCTGTTGATTCTTTTCTTATTTGAAACAAAAGCCCACGGCAACAGAACATAAGCCTTGTACTCATTGTTCTGGCGGCTTCAACAATATTAATTCCCAATGTCTCTTACGTAGAAGTGCGATCACTTAAAAAAAAAAGATGCTGACTGTTACAAGAAATCTGCGTGGTTTTACGTAGATTAAGGTATATTACAATAAAAACGGCCAATTATTTCTTGCCTTTAAAAAAAGAAAAAAAAAGTTACTTTTAAGAGCTGTTTATATCAAGTTAGTCCCCCTAGCCCACCGGTGCCTTTAGTCTAAGTCATTAATGCTGGCAGCAAACGAATAAGACCAAAGTCCCATTTTGTGCCCAGTGCTAGACACAAAAGGGGGCCGTTTTGCACTTTTGTATAGATTCATTCTTCTGTTCTAATATGGCGACATTTTTTCTTCACAGCAATTTAGTTACTTTTTTAGTCCTTTTTTCACAAGCAATACACTTGCCTAAAACAGTCACCTGTTTGAGTTTGCAGTTGGATTTTTAACAAACTGTTGAAAGTTATGTGACTCACAAAAAATGGACATTTGTGTGGAATGTGTCAATATAACATGGAGTAGTTTTTTTTTAACCAAAAAATTCAAAGAATTTTAGTGAATAAATTTGTACTGTTGTATTAAAATCCTTTGCGTGTTGTACCAAAAAGAACACCTCGGGTGATTTAAAAGGTAGTATACATCATTTGCAAACATAAAAAACAAAACTACTGAATTATTACGAAATACCGTACTAGACTAATTATAGCAGTCTCAAGTATCCTGTGAAATCATGGCACCAGGTGTGCTGTCGTTTTCAAGAAAAGTGGAAATCTATATCGTTTTCCAATGATTGTCGGCCAACAATCGTTGGGAATAGTCTAGTTCCTCGACCCGATAATTCCCCGACTATCAATTGTTACGTTTTGTCTAAAGTAGGGTAAGGGAACCAGGCTGTGTTTTCCCAGCATCTATGCACAAACCTTGAAACAGGTCAGTAATACAGTATTTGCTAGCACGCTATAAAATACTAACCCCCTAATTGATTAATTTCTGAAAATTATAGCAAAAGCAAATCGTGTATACTACTTTTAAAAAATTTAAGTTTCAGGCAACATTTTTATCACAAGTTTCTTTGCGTGTGAAAGATTGTGCACGCTTTCATTAGCAGTATGCAATACTTGCTTCCCAATTTCAATAAAAAAATCCCCAAAACCACAAAAATTAAACCACCAATTCACACCTATACCCAATACAGCCTTCATGTCGAGTGAGACATTTACGACACTTTGTTTGAATGTGGATGCCAAGTGTACATCTACATATTAATTAATAGCATCTGGAAGGCAACTTTGTACAAAGTAAATGAACTGGAATGGTATTAAGGCGATTTTACATATATACACGTGATTTTGTCGCACGACAATTTTCTAAATACACACAAATTAATGAGTGTGTTTCCATTTACGTGACAAAGTCGTGTGGCGTGACGTGCATTAATTTGTGATGTGAGCTAAGGCTGTTCGATATCCATTTATTTTGATACCGAAATATCGGCAAAAAAATATCGCGATATTCGATATTATCGTGATGACGTCACTTTTTCCTTACCGGAAGAAGAATAAAAAAAAATACATGATATAAATCACGGATGAATACAAAAATACATGATGGAAATCACCACGGCATCATGAGATCGGGGCTGGTGCGGATCGATTTTAATCGGGGCCGACCACCGAGATCGCGAATCGGGCCGGGGCCAGCAAGATCGGGGGACCGGGTTGACAAGGCTTCACTCGTTGAGTAAAGTTGGAGTACTACGACATTTACCTTCAGTTGGCTTCTTTTGCGGCACTTCAGAAAGACTAACATTTGTTTCTATTTCGGCATTGTTGATTAGTAACGTCAAATAATTAATACCATGGACGCCTACAATATCACACGTGAGCTGTCAAAAAAACATCGTATGATTGTATGTCTCTTGTGAATTGTGTACCCGCGCACACAAGATCAAGATAGACAGACATTGTACATGTACATTGTACAACGCATGCACCGCACATGTTTGTGTTTGTCTTTTGTCAAGGCGAATTTCACTTCGCGTTGCGCGTGCACTAGCACTGTACACTGGGAATAAGACGGTGGCATTCAGTGCGGCTGCTTGCACTTGACCAAGGCTAGCAACAAAGCAACGCGCACGCGCAGATGCGCTTTAGGGGTTGGAGTTATTGAAGCAATTGCTCTAACCCCCTACGTCTTAGTAGCCTTTTCTCAAGGCGAATTTCGCTTCATGTTGCACGTGCCCATGCATTGTACACTGGGAATAATACGGTAGAGCATTTAGTGCGGTTGTTTGCACTTGACCAAGACTACACCCACGATGGAATGCGTGCACGCGACGCACACATGTGCGCTATATAATGAACGGTGCGGAATTTTGTCGGGATTTAGAAAACGAACTAAGAAACAACACATTTTAGTACATAATGTATTTTTGTATTCCTCCATTGTAAATCATACGTTACATGTACATGTATGTACTATTCTACCGTCAAATTTATTGGAAATAACTGGAATTTCGAACAAGGTAATCTGGAGTCTTAGATAAATCGTGAACGCTGCGATCGAAAAGCAATATCGCGATATTCTTCGGTAAATCGAATTCCCCGATACTCCGGTGTTTTTTAAAGGGACCGATACGATTTTCGATATGAAAAATATATCGAAATATCGGGAAATATCGTCATATCGAACAGCCTTAATGTGAGCACGACATTGTATGACAAAGTCGCGTATGTGTAAATGGGCCTGTATGGACTGGCCAGTATACATACATGTACATCTCTTCGTTAGAAAATTTGAAGTTTCACGTCCGTGTTAATAGTCTGAAAGGTCTCCCATGAGGTTAACACATGTCCACCTTTTAAATGCTGTCATTAAGACTCTTAACTAAACTCTCATTGTCAAAAGCATCCAGGCCAGTACGTACATTTATTATTAACTGCCTTCAAGTAGTTTGTCTAATTCAACCAGGACCCAAAATGCTGTCAAATTTTAATAAAACAAACATAAATTTTCAAGGTGAACAAAGAAAACATGCAGGACTTGGATTTGAACCTGCAACCGCTGCAAATACCGTACTGGTGCTCTACCAACTGAGCTATCCTGTAATACTGTGGTGGTCTCCCAATTTGCCAGTATCTTTGTTCAGGGGGCTCTTGTCAGAAGTCCTAAACCCATAATGCTATGGAGCCAGGGATCATGCCCCAAGGAAGCAGCAATGGGGATCACTCAATGTGGATATGACTTGTTAACTTATAATACAATCAAACAAAAAACAAGAGAAACTGGCTTGCACATAAAAGGAAAACGGGAACAGCACGCTCATAGGACTCATAGGACAGTCCCTGAATCATCAGCTAAAAAATCCATCAGCACCATTCAATAAATGGGTTACATGTTTTTTACAAGTTCTATCTGTGGAATCTGATGCCATCAACGGAGATCCTGGCAAGTTGTGCAGGTACTACTGATCATACAAAGTCCCAATTTGTATTTCATGGTTACATTTAATTATCAGGATGAAGTGACTTGTGTTAATGAAAATGTGCGACTAGCAGGTACATGTAGCTGATGAATACCTGAATAATGCAAACAGTTGTAACAAAAAGAGCGGCAACTCCATGAATTCATGCATGTTAGTGTTACATGTGGGCAATTTAGTAACCCTTTGAAAACAATTAAGACTTCGGTATTCTTAATTCTAATGTTGGGCATCTGCAAGGAGAATATTCACACATGTGATGCGATCAGGCACTCAGTCGGAACTCGGCAATCCTTGTTTTGAGATATGGGCCAAAATATGTTCGCAGTTGGAAAAATCTAAATTTACTTTTTTACAAAAACAGAAGGGAAAAACATGAAAGAATGACATGTATTATAAATGTGCTAAAAAATTTCTCAATTCTAGTACTGTAACTTTAAACTTGATTTTATCAGTTTCTTTCTTTTTAATGTGCTGGTGTTCAAATATTTGTAACTTTTTAACCAAAGGTCGTATTCACATGGGGTTTTCACTAATATGGAGCTTGAAGTACACTACAAATGAATATATATGTAAAAATCCCAAAATTGACCAAGGCCTACTTCAGACTGATTTTGCTTGATTGCACCACATATGTTATTAGTCATTAGGATGTATTTAAAGAAAATATTGTGCGTTATGTATGGGACTGCAAGGGCACCTTTCCGTGGACTTACCCAGAAACTCTGTGACAGCCAAATTTGATATATATGTATTAAATAAGGTACAAATATGAATTTAAAGGAATTTGGTGAAATGAATCCAGTTGGATTGTTGTTTATGCACTTTTGTTTCCCACATGATAAACTATGAAAAATCTCTTAGCGGGGGGAAAAGAATACATAGATGTGACAGGCTTCAAATAGGACATAAAAATTGAATTAATGCAACTGCTACAATACAATCCAAAAATTTCAATCAATTAATAACAATCTGGGGACAAAGCAGAATCATGGTTATTTCACAGCTAAAATATCATGTTTTAGACAGAGTTATTCAATTATTTAACATTACTGAAGACCAGGTACTTTACAAATCTCTTTTTCACAGCAACGCTTGAATTACTTTTATAGAAACTGATTCACCTACACGTAATGTGGCATTTTGTTTACTGACACTACATACAAATGTACATATGTAGTAGGCCTATTTCTTCAAATTTCCATTTTTGTGCATTTTTGTGCAAATATATAGCTTCATTAACATTAGGACAATAACAATAGTTGTGTTGACCTTCGTGGCCTACCCTAAAAGTCACAAAAGTCGGGTCGTGTTTTGTTTTTGTTTTTGTTTTGTTTTTAAGAAATTTTCAGAATCTCACCTTTTCCCAGACAAAATGAACAAGTTTTATTAATATCATTGTCTTAAATACAGCTACAACAGCAGAATCATGCATTTCGCCATCTCACTTTTAAATAAGCTTACTTTTTGCCTCCCGAGTTACACGATGTAGTACATGTATTGTTTTCATGGATGGTAAACAAACAAAAAATCAACCGACCGACCGACCCTTCCGATTTTTCCCATTTAGGGGCAACACAAATTTACTTTTTGTGTGTGCCTTTTTTTGACAAATTCCGTAACATTCTCCCATACACAACCTAGCCATGGATATCTTTAATGTGCCTGTCAATAGTATCTGCAAATGAGTGATCTTCTCTTCCACAAGAACGGAATTAAATTAGCTTTTTTGATTTCGCAAACTGCCCCTGGCCACAAATACAATACCCATGTGCATAATATGTGTGTGATTTATTACGGCAAAGAAATTACTTTCATTGCCCCAATTTGCCTCATGCATATCTTTCACAATCAATCCCCAAGTAAGAGGAAATGAAAAGACAAAAATGGACGGTATTTATGTCTACAGATGAATACCGAATTGACGAAAATACATGTGGCACCGATCTGCGCACTTCCGGGGTTAAAAGCGAGGTTCTCAGTGCTAAATAAACAACTCACTATGCTAAATCTGCATTACGTTGCTATTTGTGGCATGCATGAATTAATTTGTTGAATAGCACTGTTTGTTTAGCACTGAGAGCCTCGCTTTCAACCTGAAAGTGCGCAGACGGGGCTAATGTGAAATTCGTCTGTATAACAGTTTTGTTGTCCAAATTATGAATAAATTTCTGATATCTTCTTTAAAAAAAACAGGAAAAGGATAAGTCTAACAGAAGGTCCCTTGCAGTCTCATTCTTAACCCACCATGTTTTCTTTAATTACAAAATCATCCCAAAAACCTTGTAACATAATGTGGGTATTCTCCTTGCAGATGCCCAACATTATTAAAAATAATTAGAATTAGAAACACTGAAGTCTTAATTGTTTCAAGGGGGTTACTGAATCAGGGGCGGATATAGCCTTTCAATTAGGGAGGGGTTGTACCATTCACCCACCAAACGTGGAACGTGCATTCGGCACGTTCCCACTAGGGGTGTCCGGGGGCATGCCCCCCTGAACATTTTTGAAATCCGGGGGCTTTCTTAGGCAATCTAAGGCATCTCAGGCACCGTTTGGAGCTGCATAATTTTGTGGTTTTTAAAGAATAATTTGCTCATATCACAACTTTGCTCAGCAGCCCAAGGGAGGGAGGGGGGGGGGGGGGGGGTTGCAACCCCCACAACCCCCCTCTAGATCCGCCCCTGTGAATGACTTATTTGTAACAGTAACATGCACAAAATTCTTGCACAAAAACTGCGTAATAAAGCAGTGAATATTTCAGTAGCAAGCTGAATATTTCATTTTGCACCATCCAGCAGACTTAAACAAAAAAATAAAAATAAATACAACACGTTTTCCATGGGAAACTCTGTATATTGTCAGACAGCTACAGAGCTCGATAGTAAAGCCATTTCCACTGTATGATAAAGCTCAGTATTTTCATGGCTGGTTAATAAAAAATTGACCTATCGCTCAATGCCACATAGCCATGCCCCCTCCCTTTTAGTCAATTCAATGGAATTTTGCACAGTCATTTTTGTTTGTCTAAGGTTTCTTGCATTCCGTGTTAAATGATAATTGACGTGATTAGACATTGTTTCCCAAGCAGCTGCTCATGCGATGTATAAACCTGACAGGTCAATTACGCCTGGTAGGAATTTCTGTAGTGGAGCCAATTTTGTCATGGAAAAACATCACCACTATGAAAGTATTTCCATGGGCGGTGAACAAATTCCTATGGTAAAGGAATTTCCTTTATGACTGGCATGACCAAACAATAACTACTGAATTCACTTCTGGAATGTCTCATATTCTGTGTTTGACAGATTAAATTCATTCGCTCCAACACAGCTCCATAATGTTCCCCTGTGTAGCACGTCACATGGGAAATTCTGGGCAACACTTAACCAATGTCAATAGTCTCGTCACTCACATCTGGGGCAAATGAAAGGGAAAGCATGCCTGTGAAAACCCATTACAACTAAAATGCTGTTAGTCTGCACTCATGAAAGTGTACAACGTATGTGACACATTTTTAATGAAAGGAGCATGCAGACTGAATTATATGGTTTAGAAATGATAATAACACCTGCTGTTCAGACTTCAAAAAAATCATCTACAACGTACGACTCACTCCCACGAAGGAATGGTTTATGTTTTTAAAAAAATCAATTCTAATACCAGCAGCCGATTTCACGAAACTGTGCGTAACTTACGCCATGGCCTAGGACTTGCGCTATAAAGGATGTTGCACAACTACGCAACATCCTTTCGATCCATTTCACGAAACGGTGATTAGCTGTGCAATGCTATATTTTCTTTTATACATCGTGGACGAGGCTGAATGCCACTTTTACGACGACTGTTTGAGTACAACAATAAAAAATACATGGAACAGTTGTAAAATAACTGCGGCGGCGCCATTTTGAAACGTTTCACTTTTGAAACTTTTCGCTCCGAAAAAAAATTGGTGGCAACTTTTGGAAATACCTCACAGGTAAACCTGTAGCGAATGATCATTTCATTACTCTCTGAAATAATCTAGTGAATTCAATAAATAATTTGAGCAACTAACGGCTCTACTAATGCTCACGCTCAGCTAGCTAAGTCATCATTTTGGTGTTTTTGCAGACAACTTAAGCCACCTAAAACTAGTACGCAAGTTACGTCATAATTTGTGGTGCAAGTCAACGACTAATGCACTGCGTACCTTTCGTAGAATCGATTTTTTAAATGTCACAGATGTTGCGCAAGTTATGCAATAATTTGTAAGCAGAGTTACGCAATTGCGTAAGGTTTCGTGAAATCAGCTGCAGATGAAACAAACTGAATTGAATGCTCATTCTTAACAGGTAATTTTTAATGGTGCGACCCCGGTCTTGTATTACATGTAATCTCTGACCTTAAATCAACATCTGGAGGAGTTTAACAATTCAAAATTCTCTTTGTAGTGGCTTTAATTTTTTAAAGATGTTAACAGGCTTTTGACACATCTGTGCTATCATTATGTCATCTTTAGTGTGATTCACTTTTATCACATGCCCTAAAATGTCTCTGATCAAGACAAAAGTTATGTATATGTTATACTAGTCTAAATATTGAATCAGAAATGCCATCATTGTGACATACTTGATTTATTGATTGATTGATTTATTACTGCAGAAAACTTGCCATCTTCCAAACCCGATCTGCCACCCGAGTCCTGGTGCGTGACCGGGACGTCCTGAAGTGGCTATTACTGATTGTCATCGTGCTGACCGGCTATTTGGCGGCCTGGACCGCATTCTCGGTCCAGAGCATGAGAAACTGCAACGTGGACATAGTGACCACCGGCTACACAAACGCTGGCATGAAGTTCAGCATGTGCATGATGGAATGGTGGGATTACGTTATTGAAATAAGTACGTAATAAACTGTGAGTCTATACATGTAGGTCTGAAAATTAGGATCATTTCTTTGATATTTATTGAAGATTTATCCTCTATTTAGATCCGAATCCCAGAAAACCGTAAAGGTGGTAGGGCTGGCAACCTAAAATGTGGCCAACCCCGCCTGTATGTTGCAGCCTATAGTGTGGCTTTTAGCCTTGTATTGGGCGACTGCCATAAAAAAAAGACCAACGTTGAAATACAATGACACTCGGCCTAGTGTCGGATCTGGCAGTTGGGTATTATTTTGTAAATGAAGTATAAGTTTTACACATTTCTGGTAATAAAATGAATGAAAGGGTGCACTTTTTAGAGGTCAGCTGGCAAGTCAGATTCTGCAGTATGACGTTTGAAATCCATGATAAACATTCCACCGCAAAATAAACCCACACAGAATCGGGTAGGAATTGAAATCCCAGCCTTATGTTTTGACCGACATGTGGGTTTGAATCCAGTTCACTGAGGTGGAGTTGGGGAAAATGTAACATTTGGACAACACATTCCTTTAGCGTTTTGGGGAGAAATGGGGGACACAATGGAAGGTCACTGTTTGGTTTCAGTGAAGACAAAACTGTCAAACGGCAACTACAAAAACAGTTTAACAAAAAGACCTGGATGGCTTGGTTGCACTTATTTTGTACGGTTCAACTTAATGAGGCTTTTTAAATATTTCTATTATGGTGCTCTTCATTTAGACTAAAATTAGTACTGTGTCACTGATGTAAGGTGTCATACAAGAACAAAAAGGCAATATGTATACATTGTAGCTATTTATTTTAGCGCCTACATATGTGACCCGCTCTGCAAAAAGGGCACATAAGTCGCTGTATGCTTTTACGAGTTATGGGCCGTTCAATGTGAAGAGGGTAAAAAATTCTTCAAACAAGTGATTTTTAAGGGAGGGAATTTTTTGCATCTTTGATACCTATATTATTCTATTTCATAACCAAAATCTTTGATTTCAGTGAATAAAGTTGGAAAAAGAATGTGTTTTTTATGAGTGCTTCCATCTATTGCTTTGCTTTTTGTTTTTCTAAATGGCTTGTTTCTCCTTAAGTCATTTCAAGAAATTCCTGAAAACAAACATGCAAATTTCCAAATATCTCGTGATTGCAAAATGCTAGAGACCTCAGACATATACCATATGAAAGCTTATAAAATGGCCTTTCCAGCTATATATAAAACACTATTTTCAAATTTTGCAACATAAGTGCCCTTTTTGCAGAGCGGGTCACATATGGTCGCCGTTTCCACGCAGTGACGAATTGCATATATTTATGTTAATTCCGGAAATGCTTGAGTCTTTGAGACTTATTTACTAATTCAGTAGCTTTGGTGTTTTTATGTTCTCAATTGTTGTATATTACCTTTAAATGGCTTGCGGTTTCCACAGAAAAAACACTTCCTTTTTTCAGATGTTATGATTGAATATTTCATTTCCAGTTGAGTTTCTGTTTCTGCTGTTTGGGATCTACCTTTGCTACTCTGTTCGGGCAGCCCCCAGCGAATTCCACGAGACACGCTACATCAGCATAGCCATTTATAACGAGACAATCTTCTCCACTTTTCTTTACATTTCTAGGTGTGTAAATATTTGCTCTTTTGTCTACTGCTACATGTATTTAAAACATTACATGTAATTAAATATTGCATGAAGCAAAAAAAAAATCATAAATACACAGGCAACAATGAAAATACCATTTATGTTTGACTGGTACGCAAATAAATGCTATTTTATTTCAAACTATCCAGTATGGAAATAATAGGGACACATACAAATGCATACATGCATCTCTATGCAGTGAACTCAACTTTTGTCGAAACCTTTGATAATAAATTGTTCAAATGGACTTTTTCTGTGTTTTTGGCTTTTCCGAAAATTTTTCGGAAAAGGCTTTGTTTTTGTTCTGATTTTTTTTTTTCTTCTTCTTTTAGTTCCGACCAAAATCCCATAGACTTTGCACACGAATTTTGTCGGCGGCACTTTAGGTCTTAAAAAACCTCAGATCTTAACCAAACTTACCTCAAACATAGACCCTATGCTGAAATTGCATGTCGAAGAGTGACGTCATGATGACGTCATCACGTGTCACGTGACGTCATCTTAAAAGTGCGTTTTTCAAGGGCCCATATCTAGAGAACGGTAGGTCCGATTTCCTTTAAACCTGGTATGTTGGTAGGCTAGCTCGTGTTATATATGAAAATTGAGGTGACCTCATGGTGACGTCATCATACGATTTTATAGTAATTTTTAAGTTTTTGAACTTCAAAGTTTCTTAAAGCCATATCTCATCAACAGAACATGCTAAATTCAAAATTCTTTTTGTAATAGCTTTGTTAGCTCCTATATTCTTTCACATAAATGTGAAAAATGTGTGACGTCATCATGACGTCATCAAAAATGTGCATTTCTGAAACACACATAAGGGTACGTCCGATCGTCATGAAAATTAGTGGGTAGGTAGATAGTGCTACTAGCATGTAAAATCCGAGGTGACGTCATGATGACGTCATCGGCTGATTTTCTGTGAATTTTTTAGTTCTATCCCAAATCCCATAGACTTTGTACACGAATTTTGTAAGTGGCACTTTGGTCACTAAACAACCTCGGATCTTAATCAGACTTAACACAAACATAGACCCTCAGCTGAAAATGTAAGCCGAAACGTGACGTCATGATGACGTCATCACGTGTCATGTGACGTCATCTTAAATGTGCATTTTCCTACGGCCTATATCTAGAGAACGGTAGGTCCGATTGCCTTCAAACCTGGTATGTTGGTATGGTAGCTCGTGTTATAGATGAAAATTAAGGTGACGTCAAGATGACGTCATCATACGATTTTACAGTAATATTAAAGTTTTTGAACTTCAAAGTTTCTTAAAGCCATATCTCACCAACAGAACATGCTAAATTCAAAATTCTTTTTGTAATAGCTTTGTTAGCTCCTATATTCTTTCACATACATTTGAAAAATGTGTGACGTCATCATGACGTCATCAAAAATGTGCATTTCTGAAACACACATAAGGGTACGTCCGATCGTCATAAAAATTAGTGGGTAGGTAGATAGTGCTAATAGCATGTAAAATCCGAGGTGACGTCATGATGACGTCATCGGCTGATTTTCTGTGAATTTTTTAGTTCTATCCCAAATCCCATAGACTTTGTACACGAATTTTGTAAGTGGCACTTTGGTCACTAAACAACCTCGGATCTTAATCAGACTTAACACAAACATAGACCCTAAGCTGAAAATGTAAGCCGAAACGTGACGTCATGATGACGTCATCACGTGTCATGTGACGTCATCTTAAATGTGCATTTTTCAAGAGCCTATATCTAGAGAACGGTAGGTCCGATTGCCTTCAAACCTGGTATGTTGGTATGGTAGCTCGTGTTATAGATGAAAATTAAGGTGACGTCATGATGACGTCATCATACGATTTTACAGTAATATTAACGTTTTTCAACTTCAAAGTTTCTTAAAGCCATATCTCACCAACAGAACATGCTAAATTCAAAATTCTTTTTGTAATAGCTTTGTTAGCTCCTATATTCTTTCACATACATTTGAAAAATGTGTGACGTCATCATGACGTCATCAAAAATGTGCATTTCTGAAACACACATAAGGGTACGTCCGATCGTCATAAAAATTGGTGGGTAGGTAGATAGTGCCACTAGCATGCAAAATCCGAAGTGACGTTATGATGACGTCATCGGCTGATTTTTTATGAATTTGTAAATGTTTCAAATTTCATTGTACTCTTAAAATTTTGCACTTCTTCAAATGCCATGAACTTCAAACTTGGCATATGCATTGACTATCTACTCGAGATGGGTGCCGAATCATGACGTCATGATGACGTCATCACATGTCACGTGACGTCATCTTAAATTTGCATTTTTGAAGGCCCTATATCTATTTTTTTTCTGCTTCTTATTTTAGTTCTATCCCAAATCCCATAGACTTTGTGCATAGATTTTCTGATCGGCACTTTTGTCATCAAACAACATCGAATCTTAGTCAGAGTTAGCATAGGTATAGATCCTGATGCAAAGTCGTGCCGCGAAGAGTGACGTCATAATGACGTCTTCGTGTGGCATGTAACATGAACTTAAAGGTCAAGTTTGGAGTACGAAATGTTAATCATAAAATAATCTCAGATCTTAAACTTAGCAAAGACATAGACCTTCAGATACTTTATGTTAAATAAAAAAGAAAAAAAGGAAAAGCCATGCGTATGTTTACAACAGACGCACATTTTTTGGCGTTTCCGCTACAGCAGGAAAGCCTTTGTTTTTGTTCTGTTCGCGCGATTGTGTAGTTTAGTACACTTTCGCCCAGGCATGAACACAATCTACTTGAAAATTGTTCGTTTTGCCACATTCAGAACAAAGGGCCACGTCCAAGAACATCTGCAGGGGTTTTTTGGAGTGAAATCGTTAGCTAAGAGGTAACAAAATACGTGATTGCGCAATACCCAGCTTTACACGGATATATAGCTGGTGGGAGAGTAGTTGACCGAGCCAAAACGTGACACAACGTAAGAAAATCGTATTTTCCGCCTTAAAAAACCTTTCCAAATCACAAAAGCACGTGTCATTGGGATTCAGAGAAGTCTACTTTAGTAACAAAAAAAGGCTTTTGGAATAATCAAATACTCCAGAAGCTAACATGAACACAATTAATACAGAAATCCTAAACTACACAATACCCACTATTTTGGTTTCTTCTTAAACACGAATTTTGTCTGCGGCACTTTGGTCACTAAACAACATCAGATCTTAAGCAAACTTAACCCAAACATAGACCGTAATCTGAAATTGTGTGTCGAAGAGTGATGTCACGATGACGTCATTATGTGTTACGTGATGTCATCTTAAAGGCTCATTTTTCAAGGGCCCATATCAAGAGAACCGTAAGTCCAATTGCATTCAAACCTGGTATGTTGGCTAAACAAGTACATGTTATAAATCAAAATTGAGGTGACGTCATAATGACGTCATCATCTGATTTTTATGGTAATTTCAAAATTTTAACGTTAAAGATTCTTAAAACCACATCTCATCAACAGAACATGTTCAATTCTAAATTCCTTTTGTAATAGCTTTGTTAGCTCGTACATTCTTTTATATAAATGCGAAAAATTACTGAAGTCATAATGACGTCATTAAAGGCATGATTTCTTGAAAGACATATGGATAGACCATGTCTAATCGTCACGAAACTCGGTGGTTAGGTAGATTTGTCACTAGTTTACAAAATTCGAAGTGACATCATAAAAACATATGGAAAAGCCCTATGTTCTTAAAAACATAGACCTCTAGTTTTTCTTAAAACTGTATGAGTTAATGTATGCCATCTCAACTTCCAAGAGCTTTCAAAGATTTCCACTTTTGTGGTCAGCGTATCAAGTTTTATTTCTAAACAAAAGGTCAATGGTATTATTCACCTACGGTAAAAACGGTGCAGTCACATTAATTTGAAATGATTCGCAGACTTTTCATATTTGTCCTTTACAACTTGTAAACTGTGCAAATTCCTCTAATTTTGGTCTCTGTAAATGTACTTACTATAATTTTCAAGTATCCAAAGCATATGCATTGCAAATCATTTTTTTTCTGTTATGTGATTTACAGACACTTCTTGTGGGTTAAAGTAGCCCCTGACTGGATATATCTCATGTACTTCCTTCGGTCACAACTCACGACCACTGTGATGCTAGCTCTCATCTTTATTCCAAAGGTACATGTCATGTTATTGTTGCCATGAACGGACATTGTCTTACAAGTTGCATTCATGCTAGCAGCTACCACGAAGGTTCTACGAGTCTACGACAAATTCATCCACCGTCGCTTAGGTGGAAAGTGGAGAGTGGAATTTTAATGAACATTTTAAAATAAATTTTCAAAGTGAACAAAGAAACTGGCAGGAGCAGGATTCGAACCTGCGACCTCCGGGTTACCGTACCGACGCTCTCCCAAATTGTCAGTATCTTTGTTCGGGTAGGCGCTAGTCAGAAGTCATAAACCCAGAATGCCGTATAGCCAGGGATCACACCCAATTTTACGATACAACCTGGGAAGCGAAATTGTGGGGATCACTCAATGAGGATACAACTTTTTAAAGACAGACTGAAAGGAACGTTTTTTTCCCCAGAAAGTGAACATTGACTTTGCTCTAAATGAAAACTTTAGTAAAAGACAAATACCCACTTTGCATGAACTTAAAATTTTGAAGAGCAAACTTTGTAATGTCTAGCAGAAATATAGTAGTAGTTAAACAAATCTACAGAGGCTGCTCACTTTACAAATTATTTCAGGGCAGATAAACCAATTGATGTAAATCTTGAGAAGAAAATCCCCATAATCACTTTTTGTAGTCACTTTTGAATGGCAACCATTTGTAAGTACAAATGTAGTTAAAGACTCTAAGATAACATCAACCTATCGACTTAATGTTTGGATTAGCTCACACAAGCAACAATTCGACTTACTCCTGCATAGCCAGGGTACATGTAATTTCTCAATCCTATTTTTTCATTCATTACAATCAAAGCTCAAAGTCATATACAAGCTCCTGCATGATGAGTCATTTCGAGAACGTGTCAACTCGCGGGTGGTGTATGACGGCAAGTGGCACAACTCGTTTCGCCGGCCCAACTCCAGCTCCTCAAACATCAACAACGACCACAACTTCAGTCCAGAAGATGTCAGGGTAAGGGTACATGTAGGTTTACTCAAGTCCAAGACTTATTCTTGTCATTTAACAATGCTTGATTGCAGTATTTAAAAAAACAAAACTGCTGATCCTGAGTCGCCTCAGCAATCATTTGTGATTTGAGGAGTCAGACACGAAAAAAAAATGTATTAGTTTTTAGAACTCAAACAAAAATCAGAGGTTTGCTCAAGTCCAACAGGACTTGTTTCTGTCATTAACATGCTTGCAGTATTTTAGAAAAATTGTTGATCCCGAGTTGCCTCAGGAATCAGCTGTAATTTGAGAGCCAGACATGGGAAAAATATTAGTTTAAGAACTCAAGTAAAACAAACAGCGGTTGGAAAAGTCCAACAGGACTTGTTCCTGTCATCAACATGCCCGGTTGCAGTATTTTAGATAAACCGCCACATCAGGACTGAGCTGTGAATTGTAAGTAAACAGAAAGACATTTAAAAGTTCTAAGAGTCAAAGGAAAACATAGAGAAGACTTTGGCGGAGAAAAACCCACACAGTCAAGCATCTGAAAACCGAGAAATAACCAGAGGTGAAAGGAGAGGAAAGAATCACTCATTCTTGATGTTGTTGAGGTAATACTGGATGCTCAGGATTTTGAGCCAGAGACAAAATATACTAAACATATTACTCAAAAGTGCCTTTATTTGCACGGCATCTTGGTGGTTATTATGTTGTCTTTGGAGGAGGGGTGTCTCCAGGACCTTTTATGAAAAATCCACGAAAAATCCACAAGGACCCCAGATCAACATATAGTTTGTATTTGCCTAGAGGCACCACCTTAAAATATCTGTTTTTATTGGTCTATATCCACTTTTACAGGTAAAAACACCTTTAGGACAACACCTCAGGAATTCCAGATTGCAAAAGAGATTCCTTAAAAATTCTGAAATGCCGACAAAAAATCCTGAAATCAGGAAAAATCCCGACAAATCTCACCCCTGTTTTACAGGAATAGGATTAGACAGAGTTTTAATTTTTTTTTATTCGTAAAAGCAAAACATTGTGGGTTGGGATGCGGGGTCAGACCAGACAGACGTCAAACTTTTTCCTGTAAAGAGAAGACACCTAAAAAGCTATAGAGACAGAGTTGAGGGGGGGGGGGGAGGTTTCTGCCCCCCAAAAGCCCCTCTTCTAGAGGTGCATGGACACTCATCCTTTCCGGCTGCATAGATTTCTCAATTTAATTTTTCAAAGATAACATAATGCTATGGTTTGAGTAGACCGATCCATTAAACTCCGCCCCTTACCGTATTGACCAATCACAGCCAGTACTAGGGTCCGACAAAAGTGACGTACGGACGGACATGTGGTGTGTGTGGCTGTGACTGGTCAAGGCATCAAGGTCCTGCCTGTTGATGAGTTCATGTGCAGTGGTGCTTTCCTTTTTGCAGGAGGAGTTAAAACGGCTCTACACACAACTTGAGGTCTACAAGACAAAATCATTACGCATCGACAACCCGCACCTGCCGTCTAAGAAGAAAAGCAATGTGTCAAAATGGCGGGCTCCCCGCCGCTTCTCGCGCGGGTACAGCCTGCGTACGCACAGTGGTCACTCGGAGAGCGAGCGCTCCTCCGAGATTGCGAGAAGCAACGAGAGTCTGGGTAAAGCCGTAGAGCTGCACGACTACCGGGTGAATCACGTGGATCCAGTCGACCAATCGCATTGCAGCAGCCAGAAGTGGCTCTGTCAACAATGACAGGAACACAAGGTGTAAATTTTAACCATAAGACCATTGACATGTGTATATATGTATATATATGTGTAAATAATAGCATGATTTCACTGCATCCAAATGAGCCATGAGTGAACAACTTTGGTGCATTTCCTTTGGTTTGGTTCATCAGCTAAATGTTTGCACTCGCAGTTAAATGGGTAAATAGGTGAAGGCCAGATTCCTAATAGAACTTTTAGTTAAACTTGTAAGCATGCTAAGAAAATGTACACTAACATGTACACATGGTCGTACTTTCCTATATTCGTGAGGACAATGCTTTGTGTTACCTATTCTTCCTTTAATATAACCCAACCCCATAGACTAAGCACGTGTCTTTACGTTCGAGGACCGATTTTAACAAAAACCCGACTCTCGAGGACAAGAAAGATTCTTTTGTATTTCCTTTCTCCTCTTGTCCTTGAACATAGTACAATACAAGAGCACATGTACAAATGTAAGACGCACAGGAACAACTGTACAATATACTAACTGGCATTGATTTTATCCTGGGGCCGATTTCACGAAACTCTTCTTAACTTATGACTCATCTTAGGACTTAAGATGAGTTCCTGCTCTAAGATCGATCTTAGCTAAGACGCGTCCTAAGAAAGCAAAACGCATCCGAAATACAGATAGACGAACCGCTAATTATTGGACGAGAATGACCTTTCGCATGCCACGGCTGTATCATGTTCAATTTGGCACTTTCACGCAACAGCCGTCGGATGTGTACGCACTTGCAGTAAATTCAAGATGGTTGATTGGTGATTGTTTTGGGTGAAAAATTTGAATGCTGATTCATAAATGCCTAAGCGAGTTTCACTATCCCTATTGGTCGAAAGCCTGTCACGTGGGTGTGTTTAAACGATTGTTTAAAAACGGTTGTTAAAAACGGCTGTTAAAAACCCTTTCTAAAAACGGTGGTTTAAACACGGCGCGTCATAACCAGCTGTTCTCAGCCGATACGCAACAGGGAGAGCGTAGTACTAGGTGCGCGCACAAGATGTACTAAACTTCATAATGTAAGACAACGCTATTGCACGCGTATAAAATGCTGCATTCGTGCGTGTGCGTACGCGCACGCGACAGACAGGTGCGGAGCGCCTTCACAAGGCCGATACGTACGCATGTGTTTTGTACTGAGCAAATGGGAGAAAAAGTGGGGAGAAAAAGCTTTGCCTTTTGTCCTTTTTACGGGAGGTTTTTGCATTTTTCGTAAGGATCGTGACTGGACCTCGCCTTCGGCTCGGTCCATTAACAGCGGTCACGCCCCTCCTCGGTTATTATTGACGTGGTAAAGACCAGTTCATCACACTATCCCCTTATTAATATTACACTCACCCGGGTATCGGGCTCCAATTCATCTCCAACCCTTTCTAGAACTTGGAATATTCCCTGCCTGGTGAACCTATATCTCTTGTGGATTTCTTCTATCTCGGAATATCCTCTCTCTCCTAATTGCCCGCCGAGCTTTGTAATCAGTGAGAAACATATTAAGTGCCATTGTTGCTTTTCAGTAAATTGTACGTGTTCGCATAGTTAAGACGAGTTCAGCCACGTTGCTAAGGAAGTTATGACGCGTTGAATGCGTCCTAACTTTAGTGAAATCGATCCTAGGACGAGTCGCGAGTTAAGACGAGTTACTCTTCCTAAGACGCGTCTTAGCGTTTCGTGAAATCGGCCCCTGGTTAACTTACTTGTGCATACATGTATAGGTCCCACCCAATACAGACTCCGATCCAAAATCAATTTTACCTTTTTGCAAAAAAGCAGCTGATGTTACCAAGCATGAGTCAGGAGTTCTTTCATCATGAGCTGATCACATGGATGTAATTAACCTACATGTGCATGCATACCAGTGTGTATATCTCTGTGGCTTTGCCAACTTGAAATACATGTAAATAGTATTGGTGACAGGTAATAACATGGCACGTCAACTATTTAATGTGGCACTCTAAATTTTTCCTCTCGCTTGACCGAGTAATAGTTTATCCCAGATTGCACAGAAAGTGAAATTCTGGCAAGTTTAAAATAAGTGTCAATAAATCTTTAGTTTAGTGACCCATTTCAAAGTTACGATTTTATTTTTAAGTGCGCAATGATGAACCCTTTTTAAATGTGCCAAAAAGTCAGAAAGAAATTCATGATTTGTCAACTTTAAAGCCGTTGTAATTAAGTGTTACATTTCTGATTTATTGAAATCTGTTCAAGTCTGCCACATCAGACGACCGTCTACCAAATTTTGTGCCCAATTTCCAAACACCACATTTTGGACTTCTGGACTAAATTCCAAGATGCTGAAAACCTACACATGATTGGCGAAGCAAGATTTATTAAGTTACTAGTACCAATATTCAACTGAATGAGTTTGAAACTCATCAACAAAGACGTTTCTCTAAACTGTCCGAAGATATTAGAGAAAAACATTTAAGTGCACCACGTTAGACGACTCCAATATACATGTGTGGTACAGGTGCTAGCTACATGTATTCTCTCATATTTAAAAGGAGCTCTGCAACACATTGCAGGCAGAGTTTATAATGCCGACAAAACGGCAACAATAAATTTTATGAGTGTTGCTTTTCCAAATAGGTGGCTCCTGTACATGAATAAATATTACATGAAAATACATAGCGTAACTACGTGACCATCATATTATTGATGGGATCTCCTAAAACTGGAAGCACAGAGTGTACGCTCATTTCAATTATGATGGTAGTGCTACAATGGTACAGTCACATCTCTGCTATAGTATTTGTTTTCTTTTGAAAAGGGCACTTGCATTAGAAAATTCAAATTTCAACGGGAACATTTTGAGGGGCAGAGCAAGGGAGACTGACTACCATAATTATGCAGCACACGATTATGAAGCACACGATTTTCTTCTAGCGGAACCTTTGTTCATTTTATAGAGACTGTAAGTAGTATAAGCACAGGAAAAAGCAGGCAATTACTTAGCGACACAATAAAAATCTCTGTGCAAGCACAAGCTTGTACCATAAATGAGTCCTCTTCAATCCCAAGTTTGCATTGAGCCTTAAGAACAAGCTTTTAAAATACTTTTTATCATGTATTCCCTACCTGTAGATCTGATAAACTTCTTTCTTCATTGTAATTAATATATGTCTTATTAAGTTCCAATGCGTTCTTCAATTCTTCATGTTTTTCTTCATGTTTTTCTACAAACAACACACATGTATACCTGAACATATGAGTAAGTTACATGTATATATTTGAGCTCCACAAAAGTGGGATTTACATACATATATCCAAACTGACTACACACGTACAGAGGGCACGGCGTCAACCCCTGACAAATTCTTCAAAAGAAATCCAAAATGTTCAGGGGGGGGGGGGGGGGGGCAATTTCCCCTCTTTGCCCCCTTTGTCTACACAAGTGTTTATCAAGCCATTAGGTAAACCTAAGATGAAGGATAAGATGCTATGTTCCTACACACTGTATTTCTGGAAAAAAACTACTTTCTTATTCTTTATGTATTGCACATTTCTGAAAAACAACATTTTATATAAAGGCCAAGTATTCTGGAAAAGTTGGAATCTTTTTCACATATTGTCATGGACTGCTTATTTAAGTAAGCCAGTCAAGTGTGCTGCATCCATGGGTTACCCACCCCCATAAAGATCACGTGGTGGTTTTGTTTACCATTTTATGCCATTTGGTCACTTGCACGAAAAAGTCTAATAAACACAAATGAGAGGAAACCTTGTTAAAATTTACAAAAAAAGTACACCTACATGTACATGTATGCTTTGTGACTGTTAAAACTAAAGGCCTTTTCACACTACGAAAATTCTCTGTGTTGTACACGGGTCCGACACATTACCTAATCCGACCTTTTCACACTACAACATTTCAACACGGCACTGACCCGTGTAGAGCGCTCAATCCATGTCGAAACTAACCCTGCTCGGAAGGTGGGTTGAGAGCTCTCGACCCATGAAGAGAAGTTTGACCCGTGTCGAAAATCGTAGAATGAACACCTCTGGGTTGAGTTCGACCCGTGTAACCGCGGATCGCAGTGCGCGTGCGTACACAGCACCACACACCGTAGTTGTTAATTTAGATTTTCCGATTCGATCCGTGTAGAACGGCCGGCCGAGTGTGTAGTGCGAAACGATTGCACAATACACAGTTCGAAACATTACACGTGTAGCGTAAATGCTGGTGTTGCGTTGAGTAGTGTGAAAAGGCAGCGTAATTGACCCGTGTTGAAATTTTAAGAAGTCGACACGGGTTGAACGTACATAGTGTGAAAATGCCTTAAGTACTGTCTTCCATGCTCTCCGGGAAATAATCATTGTAAGCAATAGATTTCTTGCATTTACGCTTTTTAAGAATGTAATGTGCCGCACCCACACCATCTCACTGCATATATGTTTGTTTTTTTAAATTATTATTATTGTTGCCCACTAACATCATTAACCCCTTGTGCCCAGCTGTTATAATGGAGCGCCGGTATGCCAAACAGGTTTGTGCAGCCAAGCGAAATAACACAAGAGGCTTGTGCAGCCAAGCGAAACTCAATCACAATAACCGAACAATGGCTTGAATGTGGAGAAAATGCGGGTATAGCCGTCAACCGGCCAAAAGGTCTTTTTTAAACCGCGGCAATAGCCGTCATCCGGGCTCAAGGAGTTAACCCCAAGGCTTGTGGCACTTTTACTTGGACGTACATTGTGTACATGTCCTGACCCACGCAATTTTCATTTACACTGTTGACGATAGTAAACTATATATAGTGGGAGCAGCGGACTAGCAGACGATCAGCTGTTTTGATCGCGTGATTTGTTTGAGTTAATTTCCACCGAGAAAGGCAAGTTGCACTGAAAAATACTGCGTTCGGAGACCCATAGCACCCTCGGCGAACGGGTGTTAAAAACGTCATATCCCACAACGGTTAAGAAGGTGTTGACTGTCTCATAATTAATTGTACGGCTAATCTTCATGAACAAAGTTACATTTCTTCTTAATTCATATAAAAAACTTCTAACCTCAAATAGTTTTTTGACTTCCGCAAAATGATCAACAGTTAAAATATCTGTCAGTACAGCATTGACAAGCGGGCAAGTTTCTTGAGCGAAAGTTAAACATGTTCGATACATGAGCATTGTGACACTGTAAATAAGATACAAATGCATGTGTGATAATATAATCCATGTATATTATGCAAGATATTCTGTACAAAGCTATGTATTTTTGGGGAATATTTAGATCTCAATTTAATAATGTTTAGGCTAGATTTGTAGGGAGTATATTTGGGAAATTGTAGAATTCGACCCTAGGGTCGTGTGTTGTACACCAACGATATATAGATATTGCTTGAAGCCCTATCAAAACTAATTTTGTTTACGTTATGCCCCATAAAATTAATTACTAGTTTATCATCCCCGTCCGCATCACTTTTCTTGGCCGCATGGAAACAATAGTTTGCTTTTTTTACTTTTCAAAAAAAAGAAAATCAAAGGAATTGCAGTGTAGCCCGCCCAGCCCGGATAGCCCATCCAGCCCGTCAAATATGCAATTCAAAGGACTTGTGAATGTTCATTTCAGTGTCACTGGTTCGCGCACAGCTTATGCTTTAGACATTGCATGCGTAGTGGAACCACGTACGTAACGTCTATTCATAGCTTAGCACATGCAAGACAGCGTCATCCATGCCACACTGTACTAGTGCACTGTACTCGTCAGTGTAGTCTCAGCTAATTTGATTGTATGTGAACAGACACTCGGAAGCTAGCTTTGCTTAAATGTTATTATATCAAACTTTTTTTTTAGTAGGAACACGACACTAGAAAATGAAGAAAAGTTTTGCAGGCGTCGCCCCTTCTCGGTCATGTGACCTTGGCAACGTGCATTGATTGTATGTGCAGTTGACATGTATCATGTATGTGTCTGCAATAAACATAATTGCCGTATAGGCATTTATACTTTGGCAAAAACAAAAAGCCACCCGCCCGCATCATTTTATTAAAATCAGATCACGAGTTAATAATTTATTTGATGGGCCTTACATGCAGTTTGGTTCCAACTCTACATAAAGGGGTCACAATGTAAATGGTCATTAGTGGGTAGCCTGATCAGTGCATAGCACTGTTTTACCTCAGGGCCCAGTCTGAAATGAAAGCTAGATAAGACGACGAAGGAAATTTCAGTTTTAGTAGCCAGGAGTAAAACCCCAAAACAGTTATTCATGGAGAGCTCAGGCGATCAGGTAGGGACTGAACACCCAATTCACATCCAAGTGTACCTGGATGGGAATCGAACCGGGGTCACCAGAGGTGGAAGGTGAGGAAACAACCACTACACCGACCACCCAAATTTTGAGAGAAAAGAGTCAAATTCTGAATGTTCATTTGAAATGTGATTCATTAAAACTGAACACTAAATGTCTATTCTCTATTTTTTTTTTACCAATGTGTTTTATCTGCGTCTTTTTGTGACCTAAATTTAAGTTGATATTACACTGAACTCGCCTGTTCGGAAATTTATCAGTATGCTAACTGTTTAGAATGGCAGAATAAGGAAACCCGTGAATGCAGAAGTGAACGCCTCTAGGCTTGAATGTGATATTCCACATGGCATGTATGGATGTAAACTCTTGTATAAAAAAGGTACTAAGGTTGTTGGTTGAGCGCAGTTGTGATGAGTTTATGTGTGAAGTGTTTACTCGGAGTGTAAGAATACCTCAATAAAGATGATGTTCAGAAAAACCATCAGAGTATCTCTCATCTCTCTTGTCTATCTCTTGAATAAAACCACAATGTAATACAGATTGTTAAAATTATTAAAAATCTGTTCTATAACAATTCAATTATGTGTTTGATGATGTAAGTTAAAAAATCGTATCCTCGTTGAATGATCCCTGGCTGTACAGTATTATGGGTTTATGTCTTCTATCACAACACAGGGAAGGTTAATCCTTTCCTTACCAATGTCGAGTTTTAATACTCGACAAGCCACAGCAAACCCTGTTGCTTACCAATGTCGAGTTTACTCGACAAAGAAACCGCACACCAGAGTATCCAAACAACAAATATTTTCACCATGTTTCAAGAAACTGTAGTGCTTGTGTTTTTCGCTGTCCATACATGATCTATACTCTATACACCAACAGAAAGAGCTTGTTCGGATCTTTCCGATGGTGCTTTCAAATTCATGTGTCACCATTACAATATTTTGAGAAAACTGTTTCCGAAGTTTCCCTGTACAGTTATGTGTATGGAGTGCCATTGGTTCATGTGGCAAACAACTTTCCTGTTCTATAAAGTGGGCCAGAAGAGAAAACAGCCGTAACTTTGCTATTTTAGCAGTTATGACTTTCATTTTTACACCGTATGAAAGTGAAATTTTCATGGAACAAACTTTACACACAATATTTTCCTTTTCAATCAATTCTTGAGGGTGAAATGTTTGGTTGAAAATACAACCATTCAACATTAATCCCAAAGTTGTAATCACGTCATTTGAAGTCAATCATAAGTCAAATCACAAGCAGCATGGGATGAACAATGATGCAGGAATGCCCTTTGTCAAAGTGCATTTGAATAGCTTGCGACTTGACCGGAATTGCGATATGACTGGTGATTGACTTGATTACAATTCTGGTTAAACCCTTGTTTCATTTGATCTTCAGCACCCTACCTTGTTTCTAAAGTTCTGCATTTCAGTCATTCAGTATCTCTGCCATATCTTGTTTGTCCATGTTGCCTTTCTGTGTACTGGATCCGATGGCATAGATTGTCACCTTCCTGTCTGTGTCTTTCAACTGTAGCTGTAATTTCTGGACTTCCCAGCTACACATTCAAAGAAATATAACAATGGCATCAAGGCAGCTGGTAGGAAAAAGTGCAATGGGTGAAAGCACAACTTGAAGAAGAAAACAAACAAAATGAGGTAGGGTGGCTGGTAGGAGGTGGGATGGGGGCTGTCACTAGAGAGGTTTCGTTAGCGCACGGTTAGTGCGTACGCCGACGATTAGCTCTAAACGGTACGCAGCAAAAATTTGTTAAACATGTTCGTTGGTTTTATCCGTTTGTTACTTGCATGTATTGCGACCGCTGTCCGTGTAAACAAGGTGATTACGTTTAGGATGAGTAAGGAAAACGTCAAACAAGCGCAAAAACTGATGAGCTCACGGGAACTAAACGTAGTCGTCTCTCAAACCGTCCACTAACGAAACCTCTCTATTGTGAAGAAAGAAATTGGGCAGGAATAGGGGTGAGGGCATGGACAGTGATACGGGCGGGGGACATGGACAGTGATACGGGCGGGGGACAAGGACATAGGTGTAGGGGAAGGGGTGCGGGCGAAGGGCAGGGGAAAGGGGCAGAGACAGGGGGAAGGGCCGGGGGTCAGGGCTGGGGCCGGGGGTCAGGGCTGCAGCTGTGGTCAGGGACTGGGGCTGGAGCAGCAGGGGCATGGCAGGTTAGTGGTGGTGGGGTGTGGGATTGGAGGAAGGGCATGGGGACAGGTGCTGCCACTAGAAGGGCACAGTAGAACCGAATATACTGCTTCCTATGGCAAAGCCACACCCCAGGAAAATTCCTGCGGAATTTTGCACAGCAAGTTTTGATTATAGAATTAATTTCACCACTAAAGAAAATTGTAATTAGAACATAATTTTTACCCCTGCCCTTGTCTGTCAGACCATGTGTAAAGAGTTCCTCTCCGTTTACTTCCCCTGACTGGAATGGCAAGCTGAATAACAGAATAGCAAAGAGAAATATTTTAATATCAATTTCATTTATCAATTAGGCCTGTATGCGAAATAAAAACGTATGCAAATTACTTTGCAGTCCTGAAATAGGGCTGTTCATTTTCGAATAATTTAACATTCCATTATTATAAACTGGGTTTGACTGAATATTCGAATATTTGATACTCACCTATCAAGTTTTTCACGCGTTGGCTGCAACCGCATACAGCGCCGGTAAAAAGTTGCACGCAAAGCACGCTGGTGTTTTATGTGCAGCGATCGATATTATGGACCACCCGATCAACATTTTTTTGCATTTTTTTAACCCCTTTATATATGGTGTTTGGCGCAGAGCTTACCTTGGCTTCAGTCACATTCACAACATTGAAAGAGTCTCCAAGATTGAGGAACTTGCTTCGTATCGGGTGACCCAGAACCTCTGATGCTCCAGAGTGCTCTCGGAGAATCTTCATGGACTGCGTGTAGTAGGAACCAGCGGCAAAACCATCTGATGGGCAAATAGAATCGCAGAAGTCTGACAAACGTTTTCCAATACACTGTCTTAATTCTGCAAAGATGTTACAAGTGGATCAAGTTGAGATTGCTGGCAGTGCATGTAAAGTTGTAAACTGTGTGACACAATTTTACAAGATGACTTCTGCCAGGCATGGACAATGGACATTTCCAGGATGTTATTCAGGAAAGCAAATTTTTTTCTCCAATTTTCAGGAATCATTTTCGGATGCAAAAAAAATAGTGAAACTTCCCCCCAAATGAGAAATTCTTTTTCAAACTGAGACTATGGTCGTCGTCCATATATTCAAGAGGTGGAAACATGATCATTGAAAGTATAAATAATGAAATTCTACAACTATTACCTTGTATTCTCTTGAAGAAATACCCAGCTCCAAAGAGTGACACTACTCCACCATATACTGCAATCTTTTTTAGTGTTGGAAGACTCATAGTGTCACCAATGACAAAGTCAATATTACAAATGTTGTAAAGAAGGGTCGTAGTACATGTATTTGTACAATCTGAAGAAAAAAAGGTGAAAAGTAAGCATGTCACCTCGGAAAATAAAAAAAAACATCCCCTCCCCCAAAAAACAAAACCAAAGCATGAAGGGGAAGGGGCTTAACCATACATAAATATTTGTTTCTAGCCCAACTGCCACTTGCTTTCATACAGGCTGTTTTATTGCTGCATTACATAACTGGTGAACTAGTCAGCATAATGCACCTATTGTTCCCCACCCTGCACACTGCCCCATCCTTAATGTGGGGGATTGTCCTTTTGGAAATGCCCAAACCCCTACTTCTGGGGCAAAATCCTCCTGAACTGCTGTGGACTTTTACTTTCAGTCATAGATATTGCACCCATCCAGCAAGGCTTGTAATATGCTGCGTGACTAGTCCGAGTAACAATAGACCCTACGTACACGTATCACCTTTTTTAACGTTGGGACAAACTCAATTTTCAGTACTCTGCATTTTGTATTCAGTACTCGATACCTGTACTCGGAAATACAATGATTATTTCCCTTTTTTTATAATACACCTTCAGACTCGAAAGTACACATACATAAACAGTTCTTTGGCTGTTGGGTAAATTCCCAAAAGGAGAAATTTCTGGCTCAATTACATGTGATGTACAACTTTTTAAATAGGTTCATCATCTTGTGTATAAAAAAGTAAATAAAAAACAATGAGGTAAAGTCAGTCTCCTGAATAAAATGACAATTAAAAAAATTTGTGTCAGGACTTTTAATGATTTTTTAACGCAGTGGCTATTTTTACGGCAGCCGTAACACGACTTTCAAAATGCTATTGTTACGGCATGGTAAAAACACAATGCGAACGTATATCAGATTTACAACTGCCCATCCTGCCAGAGCGCTTCGGTATATTGGTACAGCGTTGGTTTTGATCGAATCCATGCCGCGCTGTCCGATTTAAAAAAATTGTTTTTATTTTTTTCTAAAAGATTTCTTAAAGTTAAGGTTTTTAATCAAATGATTATTTTTAGTTAAGTATATTTCATTTTCTTCCCTTTGATTTTAGTGGTTTTGGAGATTTTATTTTTTTAGGAAAATAAAGTCTGAGTTGGTTGATAGTCTGGTTCCAACAGCAAACATCGTGACGTTGAATAGGGGAGATGGGGGTTTAATAGTTGGAACGATTTTCACAAAAACGTCTATTTAACACAAACAAATTTTATTAAAGAAACAATAACTATACCAGTTTATGCATATACATGTGTGTTACAAACGTAGCCTATAAAATTCTTAGACTTGTTGATGGTTACTTGAATGTTCCAACTTACCCCACCTATGGGGTAAGTTGGAACACGGTATGCGGTTACTTAGAAAGTATACTGACTTAAAAACTATATTTATTATTTGAGCACTATAGGCCATGTACCCAGCATGTAAAAAAAAAATAACTGAAATAAATAAATATGCAGGAAGTTTTATGAATGGTACAATGAACGTGAAACAGTCGCCGGCATACAGCTTGTCGCACATGCGTGCAAGCGCCCGCACAGGGGTGACGTCATAAGGTCGAGGGGTCATGATCTGAACTCCATGGCAGCGAAAAGACATGTCTTACGGGCGTCTCTGCAAATTGAACGGTAAATTTCACTTTTTATCCGGATGTAAGTGAACCTTAGTACCTCCATCTTAATCATGGAACTCCACTTGTTCAGCAGGTGGCGTATCTAGTATTTTGGTGGTCGTTTTAAGGGTGAAATCGGATGTTTGTGTTGGGATTTCAGACATATTTTCGGAATCACCACTCGACCACTGCAGACTTACTTGGACCCTACTATCGCCAGATCATGTCCAAATGTTAAAAAGGCGAGAGGGTCCAAGTTACTCGGACTACCCCAGTGGCCCGTGTGACATTTGTAGAGACAGTGAAAATCCGCGATCGCGGAATCACGGACAGAATCACGGAATCAAGTGTCAAAAACAGAATTGAAGATTTTGAACGGAAAAAAACGGAAAATGCATTTCAAAATAGGATTGAATGAGAATGATATTAAATTCAATTCAATATTACTCGCATGCACACTACCGTTTGGGCTGGCTGCGCAGTACGGTCTTGAAAAGTGTTTTCTGTGTAGTCTACAGATACTTTTAAAGTTCCAAATCTGTTTTGGGCTATAGAAGATAATAAGAACGAATTTGGGAGGTTATTATGGACAACGTAATCGATGTTGTTTTGAAGGAATATGGCATATCGTCAATTCAAAGCAGGATCCTCAGTACGAACACGAACGTCACTCAAGTTATTGCGCCTGCGCGTAAGGGAGACAGTTACTAGGCAAATCGTGCATGCACATTGTGCGTGCACGCGCGTGCGGCCTAGTGCTTGCGTGCACGCGTAATTATATGCACACATACGTATAGTGTACGTATACTCGGTCTGAAACTGATAAAAAGACTCTACAAGTTTAACGTTGCTTTTGAGTTTATTTTCCTGAAAAACGTCGGCCAGCGAAGCATAAGGAATTTGTGAACCTCACGGACGGATAGATAAAGACACAAAGAGTACAATGGGCGTGAAATTTGCAGCTTATGTAGGCCTATACTCAGAAACTCGTCACTATTACTTAGTATTATTTATAAACATCACACAAAAAGTAATCAGTATAAGCATGGAGGAAGGATAGTATAAGATAGTAGTCCGAGTAACTTGGACCCTTTATCGCCTTTTTTAACATTTGGACATGTTAAAAAAGGCGATAAAGGGTCCAAGTTACTCGGACTAGTAAGATAGTACAATTTTTTTGAATGGTTAAAACTTAGCCCCACTAGTGTGTCCTGTATGCTGCGCTATACACGCAGCATACAGGACACACTAGTGGGGCTAGTTAAAACTTTACTAAGATTATTATTATTAAGGTGAAAAACAAACTTACCTTTCCCACTTGAGTACTTGGGCACGTGTGCTGCAGGCAATAATGGTGGGATGGCTGTTGCTAAGGGACACCTCTAGAGGGCAGCATTTCATAAAATTAATTCCAGCTGTGGAAGAAAATCTCAATGTTTCAACTATCCCCCATCTCCATCCCTACTTCCAAAAATGTAAGGCTCTCCGTTAGCCTTACAAGGATATGTGATTTTGGTCCCCGTAACTCAATGGGGTTTGCAATACGCTCTTGCGATATCTGTTACAATGTTCCAGAATTCCACTTTCCCAAACCTTAATCTCCACAGAAGGTTATCCAATCCCTCCTACATATCTTTTAGACTTTTGCGGCCCATATGCGGAACATTGAAACGGACAATTTATTGAGTAATGGAGTTTTTACTCACCGACCGACGTATGCAGCCAAAATGAACATGGCGTCGCACAGCTGACTGATACAGTCCACCAGAATGCGCATGCGCGTGGATTTTTCGAAGAAATTTGGGGCTCGACCATTTTTTGAAGGAGGGGGGTGCATCTTGTCTACATCGCGCAACGGTGATGTGTGCAATGTGATAAATTATTGGCGCGCTATTATACCTAGTGTTGTTCCTTGGCCTGACAATGTTTGTTATGCCCATACGTCTAAATGTCATGGCGGGTAGCCACGTAGCTATTTTTTGCCAATGCGAGCTTTTATTTTATGCAAACCAGAATAAAGCAGAATCTGGATCGATGGTCATTATTTTGTTCACGTTGCACACATCACCGTTGCGCGATGTAGACAAGATGCACCCCCCTCCTTCAAAAAATGGTCGAGCCCCAAATTTCTTCGAAATTTTGCCTCACCGTGTCTGCTAAAGTAAAACTTAAGGTAGGCCTACCCTCTATAATTTTAACATCAATCATTATTGGTGCTCTGAGCATAAAAGTATCCTCGTGTTGGCAATTTTCGCGCACCTAAGAGTAGACTTCACGACGAATTTCACTCACATAAACAAAATAACATGGAGCTTTTGACTATACTTCTATCCTCCCAGTGTAGCTACCTACCTGAAAATACATTTCCAAGCCGAGTAAGTGTCATTAGTACACAGCAAGTCTCGTTATCTTCAAACACTTTGCATCCGAGGTTTTGAAATCAATGTAGCCGAAATTCGCGCATAGCGCGAGGGTCATTGCGTCACACTCTACGGGAGCCCCGTGGAACTATATTTTTACAAATTGTGCAGTGCGGCGTGCGGCGTGCGGCGTGCGGCGTGCGGCGTGCGGCGTGCGGCGTGCGGCGTGCGGCGTGCGGCGTGCGGCGTGCGGCGTGCGGCGTGCGGCGTGCGGCGTGCGGCGTGCGGCGTGCGGCGTGCGGCGTGCGGCGTGCGGCGTGCGGCGTGCGGCGTGCGGCGTGCGGCGTGCGGCGTGCGGCGTGCGGCGTGCGGCGTGCGGCGTGACTTGTAGGCCCTACTTAACTTGTAGAATAGGCTACATCTTGTCGACGTAATGAAGGAAAAGTTAAAATACTGAGAAATTGTGAAAATTGCCAAGATTTAGAGTCAGTACTTGGAGTGTAGACAGTAGCTCCTAAGATAATAATGACAAATTTGTCAAACGTATATATACAATGTACATGAATATACAGTTTTCTGTTAGGACACAGTTACTCCTCCACTGTTGGTATGCAGGGCAGAAGAACGTGTCTGGGTGCCATCTTCCTTCGTTTATTTCTAGACAAGGATTCTTCATATTCTTTCATCTTTTCTATGGTCGTGTCTAGTGTTATGACTTTGCCAGAAACAACATAACTCATACATTTTCTTTTTTTCGCAGCATTCTTCCTTTGGCCGATTCTTTCTTCTTTTTCTTTGAAGAACGTATCCACTTCTTCTACTCTTTGGACAGTATTCTCCGTTAGTTGTCCACGTCGTTCTTCTGATTGTGGATCAACATTCTGCATTTCTGGCGATGCCATCTGCTGCTGGTGATCTTGATGCTGCGGGGTTGTCGACTTGTGCTCTTCATCACCTTGGGATTTGCAAAGCTTCTCTGCCCGTAGCTCTGGATTGTACTGGGCTGCTGCACATATTCTGTCAATTAAAAACCCGATTTATAGACAATAAGAAAGGGAGGCATCTTGTTTCTTTGTATGTTTATTGCTTTTAATTTCGTTATAAGTTTGACCTGATTTTTATTTGCAAAATAAAAGAAAAAGATTAATTTTTTTAACATAAAAATAGGAACATCTGCGGAAATAAATACAAAGGCCTAGGCCTAACACCTGCAAATCATACTTAATTAAGTGGGGGAACGGGGGGGGGGGGGGGGGGGGGGGCAATTTCCATTTCCCCTTCCCCTTTTTCCAAATGCCCCCCCACCCCAACAAAAACCGTTTGGCAGTTCCGCACAAGAAAAATATTTTTAAAAGGGCAGCAACAGGCCCGCACTGCCCCCACCCCCCAACACACACTTTTGAAAGTAATGAATGCCTGGATTCAAGTTGCATGTGTAGCTTCAAATTTAGAAATTCCCGATCGAATTCCTTCGCCCGAGGCGATAGGTACAATATTTAGGTCTAACTTTAGATATGTAGGTTTTTGCAACCGAATGTCAACTTAACTACTCTAATAGTGTTTTCTGAAACGTTAAGACTCCTGTTAAGATCCGTCTTTTCAATTTTTTTAAGTTTCGTGTAAAAAAATTATAAAGCGCAAGGCCCCTCTGATGCCCCGTATTTTTTATTCACGCCCTCTGTTGTCACAGATATGACGCAAAATCAATCATTTATACTTTGGTCTCACAGATAACGTACGTTCGTGTATTTTCGGTAAAATTTTTCGACTCCTACGGGCCCTTCTAATCAACAATTAATTGTATCTTACTCAAACTGTTAAAAAACATTATCAGTTCATAAATTAACGCAAAATACTAACCGGGAACGCCTTGATGTTCCACATCTTGACCGCAAACGAGGCAGATGTGACGTTTCAATCGGTAAACTTTGGAATTACGTAATTGCGTATCGTAAACAAATAGTTACGCGACGCTAAAGGTAGGTGCGCGAATATTAATACGCGCGAATTTAGATGGTCGCACGCCCATTCTAGGCAAGCTGCAAATGCAAAATGATGCAAAATGACGCCAAAGGACGATATTTCCACCGCCAAATCGTAAAAACTTTTACCTTACTGGATTAAAATAAGGACAGTGCGTAAAAAAAATAAAACGGCGCACCGTGTAAAGTGAATGGCGCCCCCAATCGTCAATCAGTAGACACGCCTCAGTGAATTTTGTCCCCTTCACGCGCGCGGGGGGTGGGGGGGGGCAGGGTGTTAAGAAATCATCCTGCAGGCATAATCGTCTTTAATCAACTCTAACTTTACAGGAAAAATATCAGACTTTATTCAGGGGATGTTTTGGTCAAATATTAACTATGTATGAATAAAACAGTTGAGATCATTGTAAAAACCATTCCCGATTTAATACTTCGATAACAACAGCTACTGTTTATCGCGCGCCCTCCTCTAGCTCTCTGACAGAAAGTTTCCAACCATTGATCAAAAAATTCCCGCCCACTATTTCGCCCGGGCGGATTAGTATTTCGCCCGGGCGGATTAGTATTTCGCCCGGGCGGATTAGTATTTCGCCCGGGCGGATTAGTATTTCGCCCGGGCGGATTAGTATTTCGCCCGGGCGGATTACTATTTCGCCCGGGCGGATTACTATTTCGCCCGGGCGGATTACTATTTCGCCCGGGCGGATTACTATTTCGCCCGGGCGGATTACTGTCGAAATGGTGAAACCCGTTAGTATATGTTCTGATTAATCCGCCCGGGCGAAATAGTAATCCGCCCGGGCGAAATAGTAATCCGCCCGGGCGAAATAGTAATCCGCCCGGGCAAAATACTAATCCGCCCGGGCGAAATACTAATCCGCCCGGGCGAAATAGTGGGCGGGGAAATTTATTTTGGCCATGTCCTAAATACGCTTCCGTAGTAAGTTACAATCGTGGATTTTTGTTTCTGTTTAGACTGTTTGTCCACCTCATCTTGAGTAAATTCTGCATGAACATAATTTCGGCTGGCAAAAGAACAATTTATAGTCTGGGAAAGAGTCGGTACGATCTCAAGGATAAATGAGGCCGAATGAGAATAATATAAGATCAGCTGCAAAAAAAAGTTTATAGGCCTGCATGCAGCAGGAAACTAAGGTAAAATGAGGCAGCATGAGCATAATTTCGACTGACTGTACAAGGGAGTCGACGAGTACCAAAAACTAAATTCGCCTGAAAAAACAGTGAGAAGAATAAAACAGAGTACTAAAGAAAGAATGAAAAAAGGGGAGAAGGGGGGAGTCATTCACTCACTGTCATGACTGTGGCCACGACAGATCGGGTTAGCTCTGCAAATCTGGACAACCGTCAGAATCGTCCATGGGCATAGTCAACAGGATGGTGCACCTTCTCACTCAAACCGCACTCTTAAGTACCTGAGACAGTACTTCCGGGGGACCGGCTAATTTCGAGGAGGACGGACAACCCATGGCACCCATATTCCCCCGACCTCGACCCCCAGACTACTTCCTCTGGGGTTACCTGAAGGAGAGTGTCTACCAGGACAACCCCGACACAATCGAGAGACTGAAAGAAAACATCAGGAGAGAAATAAGGGGAATTCCAAGAGACATGTTGGAGAGAGTTGTCAACAACTTTAATGTTAGGGTGGCAGCTGTGATTTAGCAGCGAGGGGCTTGGATCGAACATTGTTATTAATTACTAGAAAAAGTAAGAAAAAAAATGACTTTTTGAAAATGCTTTTTACAGTAAAAACTTATAGGGCCTAGTGGTATCCAACCCCTGGCTGAAAAATCTTGGGAAAACTGCAACATCAATTTTTGTAAAAATTACGACAAAACTAAAATTTTCAGTTTTTTTCTGGACCACCCTGTATAAGCGGGACTCGAACCCGGGTTGTTTTCCCTTAGAGACGACCATTAGACCGACGGTGCCATTTTCAAAGCAATTTATTACGTCAAAACTGGGATCGAGGTTAATGTAAAGCGGCAGGGGGAAAAGAGAAAAGGGGCTGTCCATAAAGTACGTACGCACGAAGGGGGGTTTGTTGACATTGCGTACACCATGCGTACAGGGGAGGGGGTCCAAGCCAATGCGTACCGTACGCAAACCTACAATTTTTTTTTAATGAATTGTCATGAAATAAATGTCTCATATAAATAAATACAAGGACCAGCTTTTGTGCATCGAAAAACAGTTATAACACAGTACCCTTCACCCCAACCAAAAGTAAATTTATCTTTCCAGCGCCACCACCAGCCTATTTTTAGACCGCAACAAAAAGACTGCTTTATAAACCGGCAGCATACACACCGGAAACGTACAAGTGTACTTGTATCAATTTCACCCGCGTGCTGTCCAAAATCGCTCATGTACTGCAGGTAAACAAAAGAACAAAAAGATATACGTCTTGTACATCAACTGCCTCTTGTTCAAACACATATTTTTGTGAAATGCGTTATTCACTATCTCAATAAACCACTCATGAAACGTCAAGAGTAAACTATGCAAAAAATAGTGTATCAGGATATATTTTTATCCTTTTTTGGTTCATGTCATCATTGACTAGGAGGGGGGGGGGGGGGGGGGGTGTTTCTCTCCGTCCCATATCTTGCTTCAAATGTGCCATTCCCCGTTCCCAAATTTTCAGTTTCACAGCATTTCAACCATCGATCGCAGGCTTGAACTTATCGCTCGAAAACGTCAGCAAATAGGATCAAGGTTAGTGTGAAGCAGCTGAAAGGAAAACAAAATACAGAACGCACGCTGTAATCGAACCGTGGTCGTCCTCCCTAAGACACGACAAATTTTGAACAATTCGCTTTTCTCATTCCATCTTCAATTTTCAAAGAATTATATACATCATAGAAATGGAATCTGCATTTTTGTTTGGTTTCTCAGCACACAAATCTGGGGGGGGGGGGGGGGGGGGGGGGATGATCCAATGGAACACCCCCCCCCCCCCGGGTCAAAAAGTGGGGATATATACTCCCCATCCCCCGTGATTTACGCCCATGACCACCGGACATACTGAGCTTTTCTCATTCAAACTTTACTTTTCAAAGCATATTTATGACGTCAGAAAATGAGATTGAAGTCAAGATTGAAGCAGCAGAAAAAAACCAACGACAGGTGATTCGAACCCAGTTAGTCCTTCCTAAGAGACTTCAGACATGCAATTTGAGATGACTGACATACACATTAGATTTTTGAAGAACTGTTTTCACACAATGGATCATAAATTGCAACTACATATTCTATCATTATGGGTTTCTTGCCCTCTTACTTTTGACTTTGCAAATTTGCAAAAACGGCAAGTTTTTAAGGCAAAATAGATCAAAATGGTTAAGGCTAACCCCGTTTTGTGAATTTGTACATTTTCTTCAAGTTAGTTTCATTTCTTTGAGATATGCTCTGATAACCTTTAAAGTGGGTTCCTGACACTCTTACATGTTTCTACAGAATTCAGTCCAGCCCAATTTGGAAATATGCCGTTTTGACCCAAAAATCGACAAAGAGACCCCCTTCCCACCTATTTTTCCTTCAAATTTCTTGAGCCTGAAAGATAAACTTGAAGTCTCAATATACAACTTCAGTCCTACACGTCTGTTTTGGGGGACTAACCAGAAAACAATGGTGTGGGATTACTTGTATCTGAAATACATACTCAAAAAGACTCCTTGGATGAGAGGCGGAACAGATGAAAAAACGATGCAGAATACTGAAGACTGGTTTCCTTACGCCATTTATTATACGAAAATCGGTTCTCTTAAAATTATAGTGCAAATAATATTCAACTATACATATGCATTAAAATAAGTAAAGCTACATTTTTTTATATAAACCAATTACAAAACAACACTGACAAGTACAACATAAATAGACCCAAGACGTAATGATGTCACGCTTTGTTTACATGTGCGCTTTCCTATGGGAGCCATGGTGGGGACGATTGTCTGGCGTCCTGACCTGGCTCCCATAGGAAAGCGCACATGTAAAGAAAGCCATTACGTCATTGCGTCTTAAGTCTATTGCCTGTTTAAAACCGAAGACAAACATCCCAACTTCTTGGAGTTCGAAAAACACATTAATCACTCGTTCCAGAGGCAGTCTTTAAGACACAAGTTAAGAAAATTGTGGTGGATGAAGGTACCTGTTATATAATGTCTTGCATTTCCTATGCTTTTGACCACGTGATAGAATCTTGTACTAGCTGCATAGAAACACTCCAATTTGTTTGCCTTGTTTTGATCGCATAAGCAAACACATCTAAAGAATTAAATTCTCCGAGCGCCAACATGATCTTCATTATGATCATTCATTATGAAGTATCAGTTGTTAGTAAGATACACTTAATCCCATAACGGCACAGAACAGTACAACCGGAACCAATTTCCTGGAGCTAAGCAAAATGGGCCGAAGTATTTCAAAGCAGGACGTTAGACTATTAATGAATATGAAAATGCACGGGAAGTGTACAATGGGAAATGTTGGTGTAACTTTGGACACTAAACCCAAATGAAGGTTTATCCTGGGTTGGTCTTTGCTTTTTTACACCCAGTACTGGAGGTAGTCTACAAAGAGTCAGGGAGCGTCTCCACCCAGAGGTGGTTTACTTTTTGGGTTGGGGTTGGGTTGAGAAAGACTCCTAGCCTAGCCCCCACCCCCCCTACCCCTAAAAAAACAACGAGTTGGAGACCGACCAAATTTCGAGGCAACTTTTTTGGTGAGCCTTGTCCCTCCCCACCGATGATAAATCTGAATATGGGCATACATGCACAAAGTTGAAAACGGGAAACAGTATTTCATTTAGTGACAGCAGGGGCATAACTGCACATTGCATATAGACAATCCACAATATACCACTGCTTAAAGTTCACATATTTCCCAAAGCCAAAACTGAAAATATAACAAAAGGGCAGTTGTGTGTTTTTATTGAAACCAAACAAAAAGGTTTTGTTAGACATCCCAAATCATGCAGTACTCCGATCCATACAAGTCCCAATTACTCACTATTACAAACAATTGCAGTTAAAGTATGTAAGTAATCTTGTTCCTGTTCTTTTCACCGTTCGTCTCTCTCGGTGGCTGTAGTCACAGGCTAGCACATGTAGACATGTGCTAGCCCGTCTGTCTTTTTAGGACTGTAATCCTAATTGTTTTAATGATTTCTAATACAGGTGGGCGATGGGTTACTTTTCAGAATGAAATCTTCACTCTTTTCTTGAGAAGGCCATAAACTGCAAGCAGTGTCATTCTCAAAAAATGCACTGGATGCTTATCTTTCAATTTTGATAATTGATAAATGATAATTTCTTTGGAAAAGAAATGTGTTAACCAACAATATTAATTACTAATCAAAAAATTAGCTGGCCTGACGTTTCGAACTTAAGCAAGTTCTTTCTCAAAGGTGAATGACAGAGTACAAGAAACAAACATGTAGGGAACACACATGCATGAGGGGGTGGGTGGAAAAACACAAAAGAGGGATGCGAAAGAGCATGGCAGATTGGCAGTGGGTAAACATCAAAGGGAGAGGAAAAGGACAGCCAGGAAGGCAGGAACAAAGAAGTGTGATGAGGGTATATAAAGACTGCAGTAAACAGAAATCACAGATCAATCTCTACATCTTATACACGTTTTCCTTCGTAATAAAATCAGGTGGTTAGAAAATGTTCCCCCCAAAAAAAAACGTAAATTCATTGGAACTTCGTTTGGCAACTGAACATTCTATTTGAAAGCAAGTAACCTTCCATCCAACTGAACCACAATGTGAGGATTTCTTTACAAAAGTTGTTGCACTGGGCCAGCCAGCAATTTCTTCTAATCAAAATAACAAAACATGCATTTAAGAAAGAAAAAATAGCCAGGGGGAAGACACAGTGGGTCCAAAGGCTACTAGTTTAGCTCCCCTCCCCATTAAAAACAAAACCCATTGAGATTGGCCCGATCTTCACACATCTTCCAGAACAAAATTCCAACCTCCCTAAATTTGTCACTTTCACAATGCGGTGAGACTGGCAAATTTGAGGAGGCTGGAAATCAAGTCAAGTGTGCACTCATTATCTGGACTAAATTCACCTCCATTCCATCAATCTACCAGGCTCTGTGCAACCTTTAGGATAGATGAGATAATTGCAAAAGCAATCCCATCCAGTACCAGGCGACAATAGACTGAATCATTAATAATTAAGCCCCACTATTAACATATTGACTAATCACAGCCGTGACAATACCCTGACAAAACGGCCCAACATGCATGTGTGTACATGTGTTGCGTGTAGCTCCGATTGGTCGATATTATTCGTCACGTGGCAGGGCTTAATCAATTGATCTGGTGGGAATTTCAAAATGTTGATCTGGTGGGAATTTCAAAATGGACATCTAGAAAAGCTATTTCTGGATAAAAATATAATACGTAAAAATAGCTACTATGATTATTTCTTGAAAGCAGGCAACACCACTTCCGGCACGGGATGGACAAGTACAGGTCACATACATTTTGACTTCAAAAATATAAGGTTTATGACTTCAGCAGGGATGTATTAGTGAGCTTCTTGCTCCTAGCTTTAAAATGAGCAACGGAAGCCTGATTAGCCCAGCATTGTTTACATGAAAACAAGCCTGAATTCAGTCTTTTGTCTCAAAACTTGCATCTATGCTTCAGACAATTTTGTTTTACTACTACAGGGTGTCCCCACAAAAGGCAGCCTACAAACAATGGGAAAATATGACCAAGCTATGGTTTTATCATAAACTAAGGGTAAAACGAAGTTAAATTAGTCATCATGACGTTATCATTTTTGTTCATCTTTTACAACCAACAAACTAACTTTGAAATTATTCGGACCTGGTTCTCTAGATATAGGCTCTTCAAAAATGCACCTTTAAGATGACGTCACGTGACCCCTGATGACGTAATCATGACGTCATCATTCTAGGACCATCTGTGGGTGGTGGTCTAAGTGTGTGTCAAGTCTCAAGTCGATCGGATTTACCAAAGTGCATAAGTTGCCCTGGTGGAAGAAAAACGTGCACAAACCCTATGGGAGAGGAGTCTGAAAAAGGAAAACCAAGCGAGGACAAAATCAGACATTTGTACACGGAGCGCCACAAGATACCCATGGTTACTGCCTTTCCAGAATTTCTTTGTTTTCTTATTGTTTTATGCTAAATTTTGAAATGCGCATATTTTGACAATGGAGTGAGCTACGATCATGAAAAGTTGGAATTAGGTACACAAAAATACAATGTATAAAACTTCCTGAGTTTTTTGTCATAAGCGATTGCTAAATATACAAAATTCTAGCTTGAATTTAATGACCTCCAGATGACGTCATGATGACGTCACAAAAATTTCACGCCCGCAGGAACATTTTTGTCACCCAACAAAGACTTTGCAATAGAGAAATAATGCTACTGCGTTGGTTTTTCAGATATGGGTTCCACAAAATTGACTATTTAATATTAATTAAAGATGATGTTGATTGCTTGAAAGAAGTCTGCATCATTTTTTTGTTTTATTTAGATTGCATATTGTAAAATAAAACAGCCAATTATTTCTGCCATGAAATAACAAAAAAGTGACTTTTGTGAGCTATTCTTATCAAGTCCCCCAGCCCGTTGGTGCTATTTGTCTAAAAGTCGTCACTGCGGGCAGCAAATAAATCTGACGTCATAACACGAACTCACCCTTTGGTTCTAGCACTAGGAACAAAAGAGGAGTTCGTCCTATGATGTCATAATTATTTAGACAAATGGCACAAGTGGGCTACAGGTATGCTGCGCTAGAGGGGACTTGATAAAAACAGCTCTCAAAAGTCACTTTTTTGTTATTTCATGGCAGAAATAATTGGTTGTTTTATTTTACAATACGCAATCTACATAAAACTAAAAAAATCACGCAGACTTCTCTCAGCAATCAACATCTACAGGTGTGAAATTTACATCTGTTCTCCAACTTCTCCCAAAAAAAAAAAAAAAAACTTTCGTTGAAAAAATACAACAAAATTAGAAATGTTTTTAGCAGATTTTTCAGAAAGGAGGAAAAACAACTACAAATGTCCTATTCTGTTTTGGTATCAGACAAACACTATGCGGACTAAACTTGATAAAATTGATAAAGTTAGTAACGTAAATCATTTAATATATTAGCATCATGTTTGCTTCATACACTGGCACAAACGATACAATAACTAATAGATACTTAACGGTTAATTTAGACTGAATAAAATGACGTCCAGCACCATTCCTTTTCAGTGGCGTTAAGTTTCAAGTTTCACTGCCGCGCGTCATATGTTTTTGTGTTTTATGAGCAACACATCAGTGTCTGAAAATGTGTGAACAGAAGCTACTTCAACGAGCTGAGAACATGAAACATGACTCCACAAATGTGTGACCCGCTCTACAAAAAAGGGTATTATGTCGCACAATGTGAAAATATACACACAGGGCTGTTCTATGGGAAGTGGGTGACAAAAAATCTTCACATACGTGATTTTTGTTTGGGTTTGTTAGCTTCTATTATATCTATATTTTCATAATTTATTTTCATGATTTATTTTCAGAAACATTATTGATGAATAAAGATGAAAAAATAAATGTTGATAGAAATTACTTCTATCTTATTTCTTTGCACTTTTTATGTTTGAAGGGCTATATCTCTAAAGGCACTTCCGTTAAATTGGAAAAATATGAGAACACAAAATGAGAACACAAAATGAGAACACAAAATGAGAACACAAAATGCCACAGGGGTCAAACCTACACCAAATTAAAGCTTAGGATGTGACAAATTCAACTATGTACAATGTATATATTAACTTATTTTTTAAATACCCCTTTTTGTAGAGCCGGTCACATTTGAAGGGTCTAACTGCTATTTGCTTATCTCGCGTTTAGCAATCTTTACACTATTGAACACTGCTTCAATGTTAACCACCAGCCTTCAATTTGGAACTTTCAAACTGATACCCTTCATAATTTGTGAACTGGATGCTGTATTAAGCAACAAAGCCACTAGTGCGAAGAATGGTCACCTTGGATATCATTACCTATAAATAATAAAATATTATTATATAACAATACTCAAAATAAATGTCCGTTATTAGCAACCTGTGTAAAATAACTGTATAATAACTGTATAATCTGTGGTAACCTGACCTGGGAAAGGAGGGATAATTCAAAGATTTTGGTTGAATCTCCATTTTTCAACCCAACATTCAATAATGTTTCCAATCCAGTCAAGTGTTTCAACCCAGGGTCAGAATCTCAACCCTGGTCTAGAGCAGGTTCAAGTTCAACCTGGGTTGAAACCAATCTAACGCATTCCCACACAAAGCCAAAATTAGTATCCTCGTTATAACTGATGTCTCTCCAACAAAACCCACTTCACTTAACAGGGACTGCAGCCAACAATGATCTGTTTTTGCACGGCCAAATTACTTCCGGAAAGGACTTTTTTTCAGCATTATGCAATGTTAAACGTATGATATGGCATTGGTAGAGCTGACCACATAGTTGCAAGTCTTCATACTCTGTGTGATTCAACATATACATGAAATAAACCTCTGAACATTTTAGCTCAAATCCCTCATCTGAGCCACGAGAAAATATTGAAAAAGCCATCCTGTTTTAACAGCGATTATGTGCACATTCATTTTGTGCTTATTTCAACTGTTGAAATCGAAATAAACGACAGCATTTTTGCCATTTTGGGAGGTCTTCAGATAAACATTTCTCGATGATGAGAGGATTGGTACTGGTACCTTCTTCACAGACAATAAGCTTTTGGATTGAAACTGATCAATTTGGTTTTTGATCATTTACAAAGCTATATTTATCACACCTTTAACCCTGCAAATTGCCATGGTACTGTTTTGTACAGTCCAATGTGCATTTTTTTTAATTAATCCATATTTTTTTCTTCAACAAATCTTAAATTGTTTAAGGGATATACCATGTTTTAATACAATGTTTGAACATAAAACTTAAACAATTTCAGATTTTTTAAAGAAAAAATGACGGAGTAATAAAAAAAAAAAAGGAACAATGGACTGTACAAAACAGTACCATGGCAATTCGCAGGGTTAATGTTGCATCCATTACCCATGTCTATTTCTGTGTAAAAAATATAGAAACTAGTTCTCAGTGTATGCTTTTTAGTGAATATCAAGCATTGCAGCCACAATTAACATGAATATAAACCAAACAGCATGCGCGCACTGTGCACCTGCTTACAAAGAGAATGGGCTGTATCTAAACATCAGTACTCCAACAAGGGAACAGATTTGATTCCCGACCCTGGATAATTTCCTACCAGTGTGAACGCATGTTCCTCAGATTGATTCAAGTGCGAAAGAGGGGCACATTTACAGAGGAGTACTGCTAAACACAGAGGCACTGTAACATGGAAGAATATAACACACACCTCCACACACTGTCATTGTTGGCATCCAAAGATTTAACACACGTTTTATCGAAACTCAAGCTTTCCAAATAAACATGAGGCAGTGCTGCTGGAAGATCTGAAGACACCGCAAGGAGAAGCGTATCAGGTTTTGACCTTTGACCTCTCATTCATTCACCATCTTGTAAAATCCGTTGCTGTCTTAGTAACGCTTTCAGCTGCTCTATCTCCTTGTCTTTGGCCTGTGGGAAGAAACATGTATAAGCATGGATGTAATTAATATACCAAGGCGATTTTAGGACTTCATTTCTGTGGTTATTTCAAAACATGAAATCTCCCTTCGGTTAATGGAGCTTTTACTAACTTTGCCTCTCAAGAAATGGACAAAGTTACTGTTAAACAGTTACCTACTTTTGAAAGTAGGCCAGGTTGGCCTTGTGGTACTTTCCTCGCCTGCCAACGCTGTGACCTAAGGTTCGAATCCCACCAGGGCTGACTTGTGGATTGGGTTTTCAGTCCCTGATTCCGAGGGTTTTCCCCCAGCTTGCAAGCTACAGTGCGATATGCATTTTTGAGGAATCCCTTGTTTCATTACCAGAAAGAATGGAACCAAATAAAAACAAAATTAAAAATAAAAGCCAACGATGAAAACATGAAGACCCTTGCTACATGTACATGTATCCCATCCTCCGATTCTTTAAATATCAAAAGGAGACGGCTGAAGGTCCAAGATATCGATAGTATGCAATATTGGTAACCATAGATAAATTCCATGATGATCAGAGATGTAGTCGAGTCCATCACAAGTCCCTGCAAGTCCATCACAAGTCCTCCAGTCCTAATCCCAATCACAAGCTATTCAAATGTTACTTGTTTCCAGTTACTTGTGAACGGCTTTATGAAAGGACCTCTGACTGGGCTTGCGAAAGTACTTGTGAAAGGACTTGCAGGGACTCGACTCCAACTCTGATGATTATAGTGCTGCTTGTTTCATGACATTATGAATAATGCCTGGCCATATGTATGGCCGATGCTAACAATGTCAATTCTTTGGATACAAGACTTCTATTGCAAGTACAAGGAGCAAAACTACAAAATAAAGCTAGATTCTGTCAGACTGGACTAGGATAGACTTGGTAGAAGGGTGGCACCAATGGATGGACGAGGCAGGTTTAAAAATCTGTTTGAAAGACAGCCGTCTTGATATGAAGAGCCACTAGTCTTTTAGTTATGGTGTGTGACACGGGTGTTTTTACAGAGTCTTGAAAGTCAGAGACTGGGAGGGGATGTTGATTAAACTTTTCCAGAATTCTTACATTGCTCCACCCAGGAGCAAAGGTGGAAATGTGAGCTCAACTAGTCTTGGGGGAGTGCGGTTGGAGAATATGTGGTTAATTATGGCCCAGATTCATCATCATGTCGCCAAGAGCCGTTTGTCTGGCCCGTAGGTGCCCACTTCTATGAATTGGCTGTGTCAAGAGGTTTTTCAATTTGGGTTCTGCGCAGTGGTTGTGCAAAATGGTTCCAAAAAGATATAAATAAACAGGGAGCTGATGAGCAGGTTTGTTGAACAAGTACTGGACCACATGTGACCCTGGGTACCAGACCTCTTTGATCTTCAGGGTCATTTCTCAGACAGTGGCTGTTGCTTTGGCGTTGTCTTTGCCAATCTGAAGCCATGAATGTTTGAACAAAATTAACTAATACAATTTCAAAGTGAACAAAGAAACTGGCAGGAGCGGGACTCGAACCCGCGACCCCCGGGCTACCGCACCGGCGCTCTACCAACTGAGCTATCTTGCCCTATGTTGGCGGTCTCCCAAACTGTCAGTATCCCTGTTCGGGTGGGCGCTAGTCAGAAGTCATAAACCCAGAATGCCGTATAGCCAGGGATCACACCCAATTTTACGATACAACCTAGGAAGCGACATTGTGGGGATCCACTCAATGAGGATACGACTTTTTTTTACTTATATTCGTCAAACAATCCACAAGGGAAACTGACTAGGTAAATTTGAATACAATTTCAAAGTGAACAAAGAAACTGGCAGGAGCGGGACTCGAAAAAAAAAAAGTCGTATCCTCATTGAGTGGATCCCCACAATGTCGCTTCCTAGGTTGTATCGTAAAATTGGGTGTGATCCCTGGCTATACGGCATTCTGGGTTTATGACTTCTGACTAGCGCCCACCCGAACAGGGATACTGACAGTTTGGGAGACCGCCAACATAGGGCAAGATAGCTCAGTTGGTAGAGCGCCGGTGCGGTAGCCCGGGGGTCGCGGGTTCGAGTCCCGCTCCTGCCAGTTTCTTTGTTCACTTTGAAATTGTATTCAAATTTACCTAGTCAGTTTCCCTTGTGGATTGTTTGACGAATAAAATTAACTAATAACAGGCTCTGGTTCTACATTCAAACTTTGATGTACATGTAGCCAGAAAGTGCCTCATCTAAGGACCTACAATTACAACAAGCCAAAGCCGGGAAGCCAGGGGTTCGTTCGAGCGTGTTACTCGTGTTCACACGAGTATACTCTTGAGCACACGAACGGCAGGAGTATGACCCGAGGGTAACCGAGAGTATACTCCCGCTCAGACCGAGAGTATACTCCTGCACCGGAGTTGTCGTCACGTGATTGTTTCCACTTAACATTTTAAGATGGCGGAAAGTAAACATTTCGGACTTTCCCAATGAAGTTTTGGGATCGTTTTTTGATTGTTGAACTGACCTTTGGATTATATATTGTCATAAATAATAGGGAAAATGTTTAACTATGTTCAAATTTGTGTGCACATCCAATGGAAGATTGTTCGCGTAGTTGGCAAACGTTGGCAACGTTCGCGTGAGTGGAATGCAGCTCTTGACCGTTCGCGCGACGCGGTTCAAGAGTAATGCACACGCAACATTTTCCTGCACCCGCGAGTATCAAGAGTAACACGCTCGAATGCACCCCAGAGGTTTGAGAAATGACCCATGACAGGGATTATGTGCGAACAACCATCATTAAATAATCATATTGCCAGTCTGGGACCAAGAGAGGATATGCAAATGACCTTTGTTTAGTGAACCGAGTTACTGCCACACATACAAACAAGATTTGAGGATTTATATTGTACGCATTACAAATTGAGAGAACTTTGCCGAAACACCATCTGAAGTGACTACATGTAAATCTCAAATGAGAACTGGAAGTATTAACTTGTTATTTCAGTCAGTAGGCTCTGAATGTTATCCAGAGAATGCCTGAGGCATCTCCTGTAAGCACTTGAACAGAATGCCTGAGACATCTCCTGTGAGCAACAGAATGCCTGAGACGTCTTCTTCATGACAGTCGGAGCATTCACGTTTATACTTCTGGCTCCTCCCGGAACCACACTTCTCTTTTTCGAGTCAGTCACTTCACATGGACTATCTGCAAAACTTCTCTGAACCTACACATGTAGGTTCATTCTCAGTTCACTTCTAACAAAACTAAAATAAGTCAAGATAAAGATGGCTTTGAAACGTCTTTGAACCGGGAAGGGAGTTGGGTGGGTTGGGTGGGTCCTTATGACATTCAATATTAATTCACTTCAATTGATTGATGCTGCCAAACGGCAAACCTAATCAGGAACCGAGTCATTAAATACTCGATCTTTTACTTTAGTGGCCAAATGACATTGCACATCGCCTCACTCAAAACATAAAAGCGAACGTTTCATAAAAGTGCATGCTCATGAATATGACGGGGATGATCAAATGTTCTGAGCAGCTGTCAAAAAATATCCAGTAGAATTTTTTTAATGTCAGATTTTTTTACGAGTGCACATGCACAGTACGGCTTGCAACAGCTTTGCATTGTGGAATGAGGGGGGGATCTATACATGAGATGTGTTTGGATCTTGCTGGTCACAACAATGCTAAGATAAAAAAAAAATGATAAGTTCTCAAAAATTTGTTTCAACTGTCATCAGATATAATTCATCATGTAAAATGGATGGTAATGTCAAATTGCGAAAGCAGAGGATTACTTGTTAGTTTGTTTAGTACAAAAAAAACTGCTCTTTGTAAAAAGCATGCTGTGATGGGAAAACTAAGCTCAACATGGGGTTAGCAAGACAAACTTAAAACAAGCAACATTTGTTTTAGGTCAAAAGCAAGCATGCATGTGAGCTTAGAATTAAACGGACTAACAATGGGTTATCGCATAAAATGGATTATCATGTAAAAAATGGATTATCAAAAAGAATGGTTTATGTGTATTCAGAAAAAAATAGATAAAATAATAAGGCATGTGTACAATTTTGTTGTTGGGGTGTGGGTAGGAGAGGAGTTTCATCAGGTATTCTTAGCCTTAACCATGCTAAATCCACCAAAATTTAACTGTGTGTACTTTCTGTTGGATTTTGTTGGAGTGTGTGGAGAGATGAAAACAATAGAGACAAAGGGACTGAATAGGTCTCCACAGGGCAATTCTATGGGTTAGGTTGTCTCCACAAGGAATTTTGTGTACAAAGTCTATGGAGGTTTGCTTAAGTACAGGGACAAAGGGGAGAACAATGCCATGTCTCCACAGGGATGCAAAAACGCGGACATGTGAACACATTATTTATTGCTCCGACTGTTGGATTCTGTCAGATTTAGCAGTTTCACACATTTCTGTCGTTGGATTTTGTTGGATTCAGCATGGTGCCTACAGAAAACCAAAAGAGGTTAAGGTTATTGTGTACACACTGAGTTCTAACACACACTCTCTGCATGCAGCCCTTGACCAAACGACATGTCCCACTCCAAACAGCACAGGAGTTATTACTCCAACTGACGTAATTCCATGCTACTGTATATACTGCTTTATTCTAGTGTTCCAAGTGCCTTGAGAGAAATGCAAAATGCTTTCCAACCGTAACAAAATGTCATCAATTAACTTTGTTGAAAGTGTACAGAAATATTATCGAAGATTGATACAACACTCGCTTCACAGAACCGAGCCACAGAGTTGAATAAGCCAGTTCGGTATTTCAACTGCGCATTTGCGCAATGCCATAGGTCACGGGTCATTCGGGATAACTAATAACGGGCGCGTATGAACGCGAAAGGTGGTCGCACAACGCGCACACGTTAAGTTAAATTCAATCAGAATGGGCATTCGCGTAACATCGTGTGACATTATTACGTCAGCAATTTTATCCCGAATAACCTTTGACTTGGACTACTTCATCGAGATACCGAACTGGCTTACTGGAATGATATATGTGTCTGTCCAATGATGAAGTTATTCAATTGTTACACAAAAGAAAAAGGAAAACAAAAAAAACGAAAGCAAGTGGCAAAAATGCAAAAGAAAAGAGAACAATGTCAGCTATCCAATGCGGCACAAATGATACAGAAAATAAAATGAGCAACCCAAAAAAAAATGTTCGAGTTTGTGGTGATCACACAGCCAGAGAACACACAAACAAGACTACTTGTTATATGTGGGTACAGCAAACGCTATGAATCTAGGAAGAGGGGGGAAAAAACACATTGGTTTCTTGCAAATCACCTGGAGCTGTCGTTGGAAAAGCTGGGCATCTAGTTGTAGTTCTTGTCTGAGTTCTGATATGATTGCCTGTCTCATCTAGTATGGGATACGTCCAGGGAGTGAGGGGTTGAAAGGAACAGAAAGGGGGGGGGGGGGAAACAAAAACAGACACACGCATGTAATGTGTACTACAGCTGTTCTGTCTACAATGGGCTACTTTTTGTCTGTAGTGAATCTCTACAAATACATCAAAGCACACGGCATTTTGGGGGTTGGGATAGATTACCTCGTTTAATTTAGGGGGAAGCAGCATCAATTGGGAAAAACAATGGAAAGTGTCAGTTACCAAGTGAAAAAGGCCTTTTTAACTATTCTAATAAATGCTGAGAAAATTAGGGAGCGAAGACAATTTCCTTTTTGTTGTTCTGCTATAGAACCCCACAATTATCTCGGGAGTCCTACAAGTTATGTTTGGAGGTCTTGAAAGTTTTCTTGGGTGTAAAATTGTGTCCGAGCCTATGCGCTGGAGCACTACCACTATCATTTTTCTTTGTTCACTTTGAAAATTTATTCAAATTTACGTAGTCACAAATTTTAAGTTAAAAAGTCGTATCCTCATTGAGTGATCCCCACAATGTCGCTTCCCAGTTTGTATTGTAAAATTGGGTGATCCCTGGCTATACGGCATTCTGGTTTTATGACTCATGACTATCTCTCCTGAACAAGGAAAACTGACAATTTGGAAGACCGCCAACATAGGGCAAGATAGCTCAGTTGGTAGAGCACTGGTATTCCGGAGGCCGCAGGTTCGAATCCCGCTCCTGCCAGTTTTCTTTGTTCACTTTGAAAAATCTAAACATTTCAATCAGCTGTCTCCACACAAAATGGCATTAAATATAGCTTGAAATAAGTCTTCCTCAACCAGAGAGACAGATGCATGCCTGATGCGTAGATATATTAAGCAGTGCATCATCAGAAGAACTATGTTATTGCACATGCATTGTCAGACATCCAATTCATACTCAGTGTTAACGCATGCAAACTAAACTGGAAGAAAAATGTGTCAATGAATTTACAGTTTTCATATAAATCATGTCCCGGACAAATGTAGCGCTATTTAATTGTTACTGGTTGAGAACCATCAAAAGGCCAAATCTCACAAATGAATAGCAAAGCTGTTGTGTACCTTAGCCCTTTGTCTGAAAGCCAACGCTAGGCCTATATGTAAAGGCTTAACCACTGGAGTACAGATGACGGATATAGCCGTGATTTAAAGAAAAAAACCACCTGGCCGGTTAACGTCTATACCGCATTCTTCCGTGTATTCATTCCATTCTTCGCCTATTGTGTACGTTACGCTTGGCCGCACAAACCCATCTGGCATACCGGCGCCCCATTATCAAAGCTGGGCGCAAGGGGTTAATGTCTCAATCTGCAAGTTTTTGAGAGTTTTACATTTGACCTTTTGGCCCCGTAATAATGATACCAAACCATCCCTCCTTAAAAGCAACCCTGTATTTACATTTTATGGGAAAATATCATTAATATCATCCAGAAATTTCCTGTAATCTCATCAGGTGACTTTGGCCTTTTGACCCCAAATCCAACACAGTTTCCTTTTTTTAAGGGCAGCCTTTCATCCAGGTTTCATTCAAAAACTCACTCCAGTGTTACCTTCCCCCCAAAAAACTATTTTTCCATTTCTCACCACAGTGACCTTGAATTTTGGCATTCTGGCCATAAAACCAATCTTCCTTGTCATAGGGAAACCCTTCCTCCACGTTTCATAATATCCTTTTAAACCCATTCTGTTCTTTTTCTAGTCATGGTGAACTTAACCATTGAACTTGAACGATGGAAGCCTCTCTTTTTAGGACCACAGCCCTTCATCAAAGTTTCAAAAGAAAGCTACTGTCCAGAAAAAAAAAGGATGTCTGGATGTACGGATGAAGAAATGACGAATGCCGACACACCAACGGACATCCAAATCATCAATACCCCTCCAGCACTATCAGGCCGAGGGGTAAAAAAAGATGCAGCAAGAAATCTCCTTGATCACTTCTTGAAGTCCAAACAGCAGAGTTGTAATCAAATCAGATTAAAAGGCAGATCACAAGTCCACCACAAGTCAGATTAAAAGGCAGATCACAAGTCCACCACAAGTCAGATTAAAAGGCCGATCACAAGTCCACCACAAGTCAGATTAAAAGGCCGATCACAAGTCCACCACAAGTCAGATTAAAAGGCCGATCACAAGTCAATCACAAGTCAAGTCAGCTCACAAGCTACATGGGATGAACAATGACAAAGGAAGGCTAGACTTGCGGCTAGACTTACGGCTAGACTTGCGGCTAGACTTGCGGCTAGACTTGCGGCTAGACTTGCGGCTTGACTCTGCCAAACAGCCTTACGGGTTATAGTATACCAAGAAGACCACCAGCGAGTGAATACAGTTACACTCGCTAGTGGTCTTCTTGGTATATGAATAGCCGGCCCCATCCATTTTATTTCAGCATTACATGTACATCTCTAGAACATTTTTGTAAAGGCCCAGTGGACACTGAATCCTGCGAACTATATCCAGTCATCATTGGCAGGGCTTTCCATGCGGCACCTCATTCATAACTTTCTGTTGGCATGACTATGAGCTAGAAGGGAACTTCCGGTGAAATCAGATAACCGTTATTCGGTTCGAATATAATTAGGATAACCAGATTTTGAAATCCCCGATTTCTCCGAACACGAGTATTGAACAATCATCTGGGTGCATAAGACTGCAGTTCACAAGCTGCAAACTGGAATGGACGCACAGTGTAAAAATCACACCCAGCACACACATCATGTTGTAATTTTCGCATCATTGGAAACAGGTACTAACTCCCCATAATGCCCTAACTTGCTGAAGACCAAAGTCACATAAACAAGCTAATTCTCCATCTTTCTCATACAAGTTTAAATTGTCCCAAAAGCACTTGAATCTAAATTCGTAGGATGCAGTCTGACCTCATGCCATGTGTTTATTTATCCTTATTTAAACCCTGCCAGAGTTGTAGTCGAGTACCTGCAAGTCCTTTCACAAGTCCTTTTGCAAGTCCAGTTAGAAGTCCTTTCATAAAGCCGGTCACAACTGGATGAACAATGACACAGGAATGCCTTTTCTCAAAGCTCATTTGAATAGCTTGTGATTGGAATTGTCACTGGAGGGCTTGTGATGGGCTTGTGATGGGCTTGCAGGGACATGCAGGGACTTGCAGGGACTTGTGATGGACTCGACTACATCTCTGAACCCTGCTAAAGTTCATTATGTCTAAAAACAAAACCAAAGAAAAACCAAAGACAAGAGAGAGAGGGGCATGCATGTAAGACCCAGAGATTATCATAACTGTATCCTCTTTTAAAGCAAAATGGGGAACAAAATTAGGGACTACATCGCGTACAATGTGAAGGACGCTCAAATTGTTTGCACTACTGGTTGTGCAGTTTGTGCATTAAATGTTAATATAATACACTGAAGGGTAAACCTACATGTAAGTTATTTAAATAACAATGAACAAAATACTTGAATGTGTGTTTGTACAGATCTTTTTTCAAATGACCAGAAAGCATAAAATGTAGAATAATCCACCACACGTGGACCACCTTGAAATGATCATAGTTCAAGTATCATACAGGGCAAGGTTCAACCACATGGGTGCACGCAGCTTGCTTGACTGGTTTACTTCATACAATGTAAGTACTTCATAAGCATTACTGCACTGCCGTCCATGACAACAAGTGAATGTCACCCATATGGACTGTAGTAAAAATCCCAATCAAGCAGAATTGTGTTTTCTGCATACCCTGCATCAGTGTCATTTCTGCTCTTGCCAAGCAACACAAGAAACTCTACGGAATATCTCAAAACCTATAGGGAAAAATTTGACCCTGCCATGGACGTTCGACGATGAGGAGTTATTGGGCACTCGTAGCTCTCCCAGCAACAGCCAAGAGCCAAAAGTTATGAACACTTCAATGCACAGAATCTGCATGTACTGGCATCTTCCGCCTAACGGTAAAGTCGCTCACATGTGCACATAATGCTGAATGCTGCTGGTAAATTTAATATTTGGTTGCATCATAACCATGTATATATGTTGGCTTGCTTGCAATTGACAGCTTGTAATCTTAATGATTAATCTGCAATTGGGAGAAAAGAGCCAGTGTTTATTCCTACATGTATCTAAGATCCGAGGATTCTCTTTTGCCCAATTCTTTCTCTGAACGAAGCACATCAACATGAAATTTGTAAGGCAACGACATACGTATACATGTAGTTTGTGTTGATCAGACACATTTTTCCACATGTCTTACATGAAACTTAGGTGGGGAAAGGGTCATTATATTATGACATCCCTCCATTCTGAAAATTGCAATGTGCAAAAACTTTTGGAATTTCATTGAAAAACTCAAATCAATCCCACAAAATCTTCCCTCCTGAAAAAAACTCTGATCTTGGAAAAATACATTCAAGGCAAACATTATGAAAAGCCATTGGTAAAATTGTCTGATTGAATGCATGTAATTAACTTGGTCCATTTCTTTCTTTTTCTTGAAAACTAACACTACCACGAGAAAATTATATTTTTACAGCCAACCCAATTGATACTTTCCCAATTTATGATACAACCTCAAAGTAAAAGGCCAATTTCCTTTAAAAACATGTACATGTACACGTACAAAAAGGAGAGAAACAATGATATCTGAAACACATTTTAAGTTCAGTTAAGCTGCCCAGCAACTCACATTTCGGTGCAAATATCAGAGAGCAGGCAATTGTTTTAGTGATGTTTTGCAGAAGATAAACAGCAGTTTGTGCAAGAGCAAGAGAACCAAGCATCTAGATTGCTCCTTGGTTTCAATGGACAAGCATGGAAAATAGTGGACAAGGTCTTAAAAAGACAGCAATCTGCACAGCAATGATTTGTGCTGCTTACACACGATGGCAGCTACACATTTTGCAAACAAGCAACTCTCCACCCCCAACCCCCAACCCCCAACCCCCAACCCCCAAGCTTGTTCAGTGTACGCCTCTGGCATCAGACATACCACAGCATCCTCTTGGTAGGTCGGATGTCACTTGGATCCACAAGTGCAATGCACACAACTGGGCCCAACTTCAGGGCGATGCCTGTGCAAAACAAATTTCCTGCCAGCAAAAATCAGTCACAAGCAATATCCATCATAGTTTGGCTGGTGACCAATTTTCCCATAGCAATTTTTTTCTGTGCTTAGCCAAATTTGTGTGCTTGGCAGCTCCATGAAAAAGTATTCCTCATTATGCGGATTCTCTCTGGACTAAATGATCCCACATTTTTCTACCCATTTCTAAAAATAAAAAAATCCCTTCCCCGTCTCTTCTGAATTCAGAGCTAAGCCCTATAACAAGTACCAAGTGGTACAGCCCACGGCAGGTTTACGCGTTAAAACTTCACTCGGTCCACGAACCGTTCAACCGCGAATTTTGCAATGCAATGGGGCGTGATCTAATATGCAGATTAGACCAGGTTAGACGCATGCGCATCAGTGTTATCAAAACAGCTATTCCCAACTCACTTGCAAAGCCGTGATACACGCGTGCCATGGAAACATATACACCCGAATAAACTGTCCACCAAACCCACCCACCCACCAAACCCACCCACCCACCAACCAATAAACCCACCCACCAACTTAAGCAGCAGTAGACCACAGCGCATTTCATGCCGCCGTGGTAAAAAGGAGACCAATCACTTCATAGGATTCCCTGCATAAATGAAATCAAATGTCAGTCAATAAAAAAATGTAAGTCCTTTGGGTCTACGCAACAGACAGACTCGGTAACCTTCGCTCCTGACCCCTCACCTCTTTGACGGCACTGTTCATTTCTCGTCTGGCCACCTCACGTTGATGCTGCAACTCCAGTCTTATGTCCATCAGTGCCTGCATCATCTCCCTCTTATTGTCTTCCACGTATTCTCCCTCCTCCTCCTCCTGAAAGGACTCTGCCCACTCCATACTGCCCATGGCCGATGCATCTGGAATGGTGGATGCCTCGGAGACGGAGGTATGGGAGTGGGTCATCTCCAGGTCTTGCAGCATGCGCCTGAGGGACCTCTGCTCTTCAAGAAGGTTGACCATCTAAGTGAAGACCGCAAGGAGGAGAAGCACAATTCACAATCACTTGCCAAATGCCTTTTCCGATGATTACACGGTGGATCTGATCATTTACAAATTAGTGTAAACGTACTGAGGTGTAACAATACTTGGAAAAGGGAAAGATGTGATTGGGCATTCACAATGGACACAGGAGTTGAAAAGCACATCCTCCTTCAACTTTGCAGGATGGATTATCATTGTAAGGATACAGGCGATTCACAATACAGGGTGTCTGTCCAAAAAGGTAACCCACAAAGAGAAAATATGTCCAGCCTACATGTTTGTACATAATGACCATTATTATGGTTTGATCATAAACTAGGGGTAAAAGAGATTTTTCTCTTTTTGCCCTATAATGTATGAAGCACAGTATACTCAGTGCTTTCCGAGAGCCTGTGTGAAGAAATTCACAGGCTTACTCGGGCGGGATTCGAACCTGCTTACTAGTGCAGATGTCTTAACCACTCGACCACTGAGCTAGCCAGGGGTCGGCTGGCCGATTCGAATTCAATGCAGCAGCGGGTACCGCGTAATCAATGTGAAGATGGAATTTCCATCTTCACAAGCTTTCCCTTGATATCTTGGATGCATTTCTTTGGTCATGCATCACTGACTTCCATTGCAGTGAAAATGGTATGCTAAAACCTTGGGAGAGCATGCGAAATCATTTTCCAGCGTCAAACAAATGGAACCTTCAGACGTCTCTGGTGGGCACAAGACTGTGCCTCAGCCCACAGAATCCTTGGTATCAGAAATCGCTTACAGGAACTTTTGCGGGACAGAGTAATCAGCTTCTTATCACAGGTTCCTTTCTTTTCTACAGCTACGGCTATTCCCCATTAGTGTACCACTGGCAAAAACCAAAGTCATAGCCACAGTCACCCTCATTCAGACATAGCCTCACCTCTTGGATAACCTCCAGGTTGTCTTCAGATGCCGTCACCAGACTGCTGCCGATTGGCTGGCCGACTTCTCCATCCTGAAACCAGTCACAGAGAGAAATGTGAAGAGAGATTAATCACACAGTATAATTACGAGGTACAGCAGCCCAGATATACTGGCATTGGAGCACCAGTCGTTGAAATGTTGGTCTGAATCAAAACACATACTCGAAATTAACACATGCACATGAAGCAAATGTAGACATGGAAGACTGAATAGAAACACAAATTAGTTTCCTAAACCTAAAAGGTTGAACCTGCCTAGAGAACTTTTTTTTCACCAAGACTGACACATAAACCAACAGGTCCAAAAATTAACCTGCTTCAAATTATCATCAAACCAAACATGTATTAGGGGTCATTCAAAATCTTCAATGTTTATAAATGTCAATATGTTTTTTCGGAATTTTTTTACCCACCCACTCCAATTTTCGATCTTAAAATATTGATTTGCGGTTCAATAAAAAAATAATAAAATGTCCAGTTTAGTGACGGTGTGATGCAGCTGTGGGTCTGCCCCGCTTGAACATGTGCCCTGATGACTTCTTGTGTTTCATAAAAGTCAACATCACTGGTTAAAAAACAAAAAACAAAACAAAAACAAAACAAAAAACGTCCCTATGGGTTGCAGATACACAATAGATTTACATGTATACCCCATCTAGAGGTTTGAAAAACAAACGAATCGGAACGAACGGGGTGGGGGGGGGGGGGGGGGGGTGAAATCGGCATGTCAAAAGAGCTATTTTATTTTTTCCTTTCTTTTTTTTATTTAAAAGATTTTCAGTAAATTCCCTTGACCCACCAACCAACATTTTTGAATTTTTTCGAAATTTAAACACATTGGAAGTTTAGAATGGCCCCCTAGATAAAAATGAGCAGCACTCATATACACAGAGGCAATTTTATACAGGACTCTTAAAGGTAGTGTACATGATTGGTCATTGTTGCAATTTTCAGAAATGGGCGGATTTTGGGGTTAGTATTTTATAGGAAATATCGTTCTACTGACCCATTCAAAGTTTTGTGTTCTTGGATGGCAAAAAAAACAACGAGAGAAAAACAGCATTCGTTTTCAACCGTCAGGCGGCATTTGTTATAGTGCCCTCTTGTAAAATAAGCCCAATTTTGTCTAAATAGGCCGAGGAGGGCCGAGCGGAACGTCCAAGATCCACTGCATGCACTGGTTACAATGCGTTGCTTCGGTACGCTACACGTTTGCCCGTTTGTTAACCCATTTTTAGACAACACGGATTACCTACATTCGGTCAATAGAGGGCAGTTTTCCAACAAGAGGCTTGTGCAGCCAAGCATAACGTACACAATACCCCAATAATGGATTGAAAATGCAGAAATTGGTGTGTATAGACGTCAACCAGCCAGGTGGCAATTTTCAATCTGCACATATCTGGGTCAACCGTACGCAAGGGGTTAACTTTAACAGTCTAGTCAGCTATTTCGTAATAATTCAGTAACAAAAATTAGGGAGGATTACCAATTGTGTACACTACATTTAAAGGTGTGATATAGTATTGGTAGAGCTGACATCATAGCTGCAGGAAGTATTCATACTTGGTGGGATTGTACTTGTACATGTACATGTATCTGAAATAATAAACCTGTGAATGTTTGAACTCAATCTGTCAACCGAGTCTCAAGGAAAAGCCGTTCAGATTTAATATTGATTTTGTGCACGTTCATATGGGTTTATTTCGAACGGTAAAATTGAAACAGAGTGTAGAACCCGATATGATATTGGTGACATATTAAACAGGCAGTGTACGCAATATTTTGTTTGTTTTTTAAAATTCTGACTACCTTAAAAAAAATAATAATCTAAATTTGTTTATTATTTGTTTTTGTTTTTTTTCTTTTTTTTTGGGGGGGGGGGGAGGAGGGGGGGTTAATAGCCCAGCCTTGATGGCATATCAGGCTCGTCAAAAAGGAAACCTAACTATCTTCCCAGTAATTACCAATTGCTCGGTGGATAAAGAAAATCTATTTGACATTTTGTAAAATTCCTCCCCATGAACAAAGCACAGAATAAGAATAACTTCGGCAATTTGCATATTCATGTCTGCAAAGGCAAACAATTTCACTTCATTACAAGGCAAATGAACGTCGCAGACCACGTACTTCTAACCATTGTAAAGGTGCGACTTTTAATGTTCAAACCTGGCTGTGACAAATGAACCTTGACAGCCATGTCCCCGCTCTAATAAGAAAGCAATTTTAAACAATACACTTAGTCCTTCCCTGCAACATTAATCATGGAGACTAACGCACCGGCTGCAGATTATGCATCGTGGAGACGGGCATCTCCCCCAAGCTCAAATCCACAACTAGTTTCTAGCTCTTTCTGAAGAAAAAAAACCTTTTGATTAAGTACTACGGTTTCACAGCAAACAATCCGACAATCGACCACCCAGACTGTGTACACACAATGCGTCAGGCTTGCTATATTAAAAAACTGTTAGATGGACCCTGCCTCTTTTTCAATTAAAGAGGATGCGTATCCGTGAATAGGTGTATCCATGAATACGCCAAAAGTTTCAGCTGCAAGGTGTCCAAAGGTAACCCTCAAATAAAAGAAAAAAATGACCAAGCAATGTACATAATGACCATTATTATGGTTTGATCATAAACTAGGGGAAATAAGCTTTCCATTGATATCTTGGATGCATTTCTCTGGTCATGCATCACTCACGTCCTCGTCTTGAAAATGGTACGTAAAACCTTACTTGGGGCAGTTTGGTATAAAACTTTATATGCACATCCAGAAAAAAGACAATCGAGTAGGATCAGGGAACATTGTACTTCGAGAGATACGACAATGTTTTTGCCGATTCGATTTGACTCTTCCGCTACAATATATTGATACATGTCTTAAAGTGATTTAATTGGATGTATGTAAACAGCATTTTCACATGTGCTGCCATGTTTTCTTTTCTTGCTAGACCTCCCCAGACCCAAAGTTTAGCGTTTTTTAGCTAGGCTACTCCTCAGCCCGAATGGAGCTTTGATGAGTGTGATGGATCAAAGTCGTCTTCATGCTCACCCGGGTGTGTTTAGGCCTAAACGTTGGAAGAACCCCCTGGTTTTATTGTTTACATGAAAATACGCATTAAGTAAAGAAGGTACATGTACATCAAATACAACAATTTTTGAGACGGGGCCGAGTTGTTTTTCCTGGTATTTTTTTTTCTTGGGAAAAAACACCCCAAAACAAAAAACGCAGACCAAGTCACAACCATTTTTGTTTGGCCTTACAAGTAGTTTATGATAAAATCCATAATTATGGTCACTATGTACATGCAGATTAGTCATATTGAAGACATGATTGAAGATCTACCATTTGACTTTCTTAAAAAGCTAGCTTTTATCCGTGTGACAATCACATAACTTGTTATATTAAACAATGCTTGGTTGCATCTTAACATTTTTACACAAAATTTAAAAGTGCAGTAATACATTTATTCATGAGAGCACCATCACTTCACAACCAATACTTATTCTCCCATCCCACGATCCTCACTTTTTAAACTACATGTATTTTCAGGCAAAAGAATCTGGGATCACATTTTTTTCATTTTTGTTTGCGATTTTGTCCTCACAGATCCAAAAACCTAGATACGGTTATGCCCCAAATTATTCACACCATGCCAAATTTGGGGTATTGTGAATCATTTTATTTATTAGCTTTTCCGCTATCAGTGATTAAGCCTTTGTTTTTATTTCTACTTTTATGCTAATGATGTGAAACCAAAATATATGTAGATTTGTACATGCCAACTAAAGTAAAGCCCAAGTTCCGCCAATCCAGCTTTTTATGTATGAGAGAAAAACCAAACTACCAGATTTTTCATAGGGTATTAATAATTTTGGGCATAACTATGTCACTAGAGATTGAGCATATCCGCAATGGCATTAGACCACTCCTTACCGGGAAGTTTGTTCTGGCGATGGCCAACCTCATCCGTTGGGCCAGCTGCCCCTCCATGATCTCCACCTCCTCCAAGACCTGTTGCCGCAGCCCTCGGACGGATTCCAGCTCCGCCCTTTCCCGCTCCGTCATGCCCCCGCCCCTCTCGTCTTCCTCCTCCTCCTCCTCCAGATGCCGGGTGTACAGACGCTCGGCCAGACATTCCAGCTCACACAGGTCCTGCTTGTACTTGAAGAGCGCCTTCTGGATGAGCTTCATGTCGTGGACGTCGTCCTGTGACCCAGGGAAATATTTCAGAGAATTGGCATTTAGAATGAGGTGATCCATATGCACAGCATATTTTCCTGAACAAATATCAGGGGACAACCAGTCACAAGCAGTACACTGCATGCAATTTTGGCTGGTAACCCGTTTTTGTTAAGCGAGCCATTGCTGTGCTAAGCAGCTTCATGCCCTTTCTGTATGATAATAATAATAAAAACTGACTAAGCCAATTACAAAACATAAATTTCAGATGAAAAAACAGAAGTAACTCAGCCTAGAAATTGATCGTTAAAAAAACAACTTATTGTGTCTTTAAAAATTAATGCCCTGAAGGGGTAAACAATTATTTCTAATGAATTATTTCAAACCTCACATCCAATAACTTCTCTTGTGAACTCCCCCCAAAAAACACATATTTCTTGGCACCAAAGTATAATTAATTTTTAAGTTTCACCATCAGTAAAGTCGGATAGGCTTTAGGTAACCACAAATCTGAATCTCTCACTGCTAATAAGGACTCATGCCTTTTTACACAAGACCATGCAGCAACATGCACAAACAATAAGCTATTATTTACAGGTACTGTTAAACCCAAGAATACAATGAATAAGACATAAGATTGTTATACAAAAGAGAAAAATGGATGACTGTGTAGGCAACAGAACTGAATGTCTGATGACAACGTTTCCCCTACCTCAGGCTTGATTCTCCATACACTTTCTGTTGAATTTTGAGAAATCTTGTTAGACTTTCCTTTAGGACCATCAGCATCCAAGGCCAGTTCAAAGGACGTCCGAAATCTCTGGGGCAAGAGTTCATCTTCAGGGCAGTTGCATAGCTGTTCTGCATGCAAAATGCCTTCTGAACTTGCATTGCTGCTGCAAGGAAACTTTGAAACATCGATAACAAATGGTGTCGGTGACAAGTAAAGGCACACAGAGGATTCTACAAGCTTGGTTGATAAAGAAGGTCTAGGTGCAGCCTCCACAGAACAAGACGAATTTGGAATGACAGTTGTGTTTGCAAGGTCTGTTGTATCGTTTGCATCGGATAAATCCAGACTTGCTCCTGAGTGATTATGAAATAAATGGTCAGCTTCAGATGAAAAAACTTCTGCGGTTGTCTCAAACTGGTCCAAAACCTCAGGGGTTACAAATGATGCCAGGCAAGACTCGGAGGTGGGCTCCATTTCCGGCACAATGACCTCCTCTTGTAATGGTCTGTGATTGTCCTCTACCCCGAGTCTTTGAGAGAATCTTGTAGGGGAGGCTTCCTCTAGAAGCCTGCCCTCCTCCCGCAGAAGATTCTCAACATGTTCCAAGTAACTCATCTCCTCCTCCAAATCCCCGACATCCCCTATGCTGTCAGCATTAGCAACCATGCTCACCGGCGTATCAGTGTCGCTCACCCCATCCAGATAAATCAGTTCCTCAGGTTTGGCATCGGCAGTGTGTTCAACTGGCTCCAAGGCATCAGACATCCCAAGGACCTCATTTATATCAATGCAATTGCTGGGGGAAACCTGCTTTGATTTGGGGTGTTGTGTGTCAGTCACACTGGAATGTCTTGAGTGAGCAGGAGTTTTCTCCTCATCCAGGCATGGAAGAGTGGGGACCATACTAATTTGACTTGACTTCCGTTTGAGAAGTTTTGGAATGGACTGAGTGCCATCTTCCGCTACTCCATTTTCAGCAACTACTGTAGGTGTGGGTGTTGTGAAATTCTCAGGAGCCATGACCAAGTCGGGTTTATGTGTATCCATTTTATCCAGCAGTGGTGCTGAAACATTTTCGGAATGAACAACATTAGCCTCTGCTGTCTTCTTCAAACTCAAAGTATCATTCCGTGAGAAGCCATCAAAATCAACAGATTTCATCTTGGACAGCATGGGTCTCAATTTAGTCAGCTTCCCAGCCTTTTCATCTTCAATTAATTTCTTGGCCTCCGTGGCCTGCTTGATGTTCTCCTGTAATGTGGTCAGGATCTCAATGACAGTCTTGGGTCCGGTGGGTGTCTCTTGCTTTTCGGCGGCGGCTGGGTACGTTCCCGAGCGCTGTCGAGTAACGGGCGTGCTCTTGACAGGCAAAGCAGGCCCCTCTCCATCAAACGGAGAGTCCTCCAGGCTCTCGATACTGATCCCACTGAAGGTACTTCCCATGCGCTCATAGCTACTCCTGGACTCTCGGAAGGACTTCCTAGAGCGTGCAATCCTTTCCATGCTTGATATGGATGATGACTTTTCAGACAACGAGTTTTTCTCATCCTCGAAGGATGCAGTGTTCCTCAACGAGACCCCATCTCCTGGATCCTGGACAGCCTCATCCTGGTCAAAACTTTCCAGCACGTCAAAGTCATCGAAGCTGGTCTGGATGAGTTTATTCCCCATTTCTGGCCGGCTGTCTGTCCCCTCGCCATAACCTCTCTGCAAAGATCCATTGCAATCCTCGATACAGGGTGAAGTGGAGGTCGTCGTGTAGTCCATGACTTCGTCTGCGAAGCCACTACTGTCGGACTGGGTGCTATCAGTGCGAACAAGAGGTCCTACAACAAACAAACAAAAATACAGAAAGCAGTGAATAAGAAACAAACGTGCTTTGACTTACCGTTTGAAGGACCTGTATCAACTCAAATGCCAACCAATTCAGCGCCAACCAGTTATAAGAACCAGGTTACCGAATTCAGATCAACTGAGATGGTGAAGCTTTTTACAAACCACTTCAGATGACAAGCAGAGTTAGGGATTTGTACACTATCGGCGTACCACAAAGGAGTATGGTGTGATTATTCTGCCCTTATCCAACTACATGCAGATATAACAAGAGGGAGGGTAAAATGTATATCGGAGCCAAATTGATGGAGTTGCAATGAGCACATCACAAAAGAAAACAATTATATCTGGGTTTGGAATAGATAAGATGATAGAAGATTCGGCATGTCTGTTACATGTACCTACTCTTTTACAAGAAACTGCAAGTTAGTCCATGGTCCAGTGTTTGGAAAAAATGAGGGTAGTTTGTGGGATTTTTTCTTTAGTATATTTGTGACTTTGTTTGTTCATAGCAAAAGCCAGGTAGTACAATCACAAAAGATATGTGATTAGAAATTTTGAGAAATATTACCAAGTTTTGTTTTAATGGTTAAAAACAAACATGAAGCTTACCTACATTGTGTTTGTTTGTACTAATCTACATAACTACCTTGAAGAAATATTGTACTGGTATATGCCCTAAAAAATCACCAAAATCCCCCAAACAAACCAAAAACAAAACCAAAAAACAAACAAACAAACAAACAAACATTATATAATGCTTTCTATCTCCCAGAGTGATTGTGTCAAGCAAAGTACCTACCAAACAAGTAAAAAAGAAATAGTATGAAGTCAATTTTAATGATACTTGATGGAAAATTACACAGGTCAGGTATAACCGGGACACCAAAAAATGTCACGCGTTTGGAAGCCAAATTTATAGAATGACCCAAATTCATTCTTGCAACTCGTTCTCAAACTTGCAACTCGTTCTCAAACTTACAACTCTCCACCAGCGTCAAGAGCCTAAAAATGCTTGCACCATAGTTCCTACCGATACATGTATTGTATATTTCTGATAATTCCTATTCCCTCCGCTCCTCAATGCTCCAAAAGTCAAACCTAGTACAAGGTCCAACCAGTCACAGTACAGAACCAAACACTACGAGCCGACACGATTCGCGGATTTAGGATTTTCAGCATTAACAGCTCCAGGTCTTGATGAGCTCAACGAGGAACTGGACTAAATGAGCCACCAAAACAAACAGCAAACAAATTGATTCTGCATGCTACCGAGCTGGGGCCAGATCACGTACGCTCGTTGCTTGGCAGGAGTGGCCGTGATTTAATCATCTTCTTGACGGATGGATGAAGCCATCGAGAGGGACAAAGTGTGTGTGCCTCTCTCAGGACCGTGCGCTGGCTGCATCGATCCGTGGATTAAATGTCGGCGTATCCCAGAGTGATACTTCTGTATCTACCTGGCTTTCATGTTTGCCGAGTCCCAACCACTTTCTTTCGACCTCCCCCTTTGTCCAGAATCTACACTGATGTTTCATGCCGATTCGACAAGCAATAACCTATAACAAGCAAAAACCGTACGTGATTTAAACCTGGCCGCCATCCCCTTCAAAGTAGTCCCCTTGTGCAGCGACGTGCAGGAACGCTCCCTGGAAATCCCATTCCGTAAGCGCTTTAAGCACCATCTGCGATTCTCGCTGGATCTCCTCCAGTGTCAAAATGGCAACTCTTCAGCTTGAACTTTATTTTGGGGAACAAAAAGAAGTCGCAGGGAGCCAAATCTGGCGAGTAGGGGGGTGGGGAGCAATGATTGTGTTGTTGCGGGCGCGTTGTCATGTTGGAGCACCCAATTGCCAGCGCGCCACAGTTCAGGCCGTTTGCGCCAAATGTTCTCCCTCGGACGCCTCAGAACGGTGCAGTAGAACTCAGTCTGGGGGAGGAATTCACAGTGCACAACCCCGCGAATGTCAAAGAAAATGATGAGCATGCTCTTGGTTGTGCTCCTGACTTGAAGCGCCTTCTTCGGTCTTGGAGACTGTGGGCTCTTCCACTGCGAAGACTGCTGTTTGGTCTCTGGGTCGTAGCCGTAGACCCAACTCTCGTCACCGCTGATCCTCGACATGAACTTTGGGTCATCCCGGGCCTGTTGACGGAGATCCTCGCAGACTTCGACACGGTGCTTCTTCTGCTCAAGTTTCAGGTCCATGGTGAAATCGCAAATGCGCACGAACTAGTGGTCACAAAAATGAATGTAACATCTGTGCTGATGTTGATCAAGTGATGTAACGTGGAATACTTACTCACGAAAGTTATTTCTTACACCTGCTACATTGTATATGCACATTACTGTGCTGCGCTCCATTTATTTATAACAGGAACAGTCTCAGAACTTTTTGATTGCACCTCGTATGTGTAGTATCAAAGGTAGTATTAGATTATAAAGTAAATTTCCATTGAATAAGTGACGAAAGGGTTTGGTTTGATCAATTATTCAGTGTTATGGTTCAGGTACATTGTACATGTATGCAATCTCAACCATTACTCCCTAGGGTGTGTAGAAAATCCTATTAAAATTGGAGGATTCAGGACTGTTAGAATTAATCTGCTCATGGAGGATTCCTATTCCTCCATGATCTGCTTCAGTCTCCAAGGTGCAGAGGGCATCAAGAGTTAATTAAACGGGTACAGAATATTTAAACATCAGAATATACAATTCTTGCAGCTCAGACACAAAGCATGTTTCTCCAATTGACCTAACTTAACTTTAAAGAGCAAGGTGTGGGAGCATAATCTATACCTCTGCCTAGTTGTTTTTTTACAAGAGTGTCACAATGTGGATTTTTTTGTACTGAGCCTCTCTGACTTTTCAGCTTTCTTAGGCACATTTTGATGCCAAATTTATAAAGATATCATCACGGGGCTTTCACGCGTTCGAAATTTTTCAGAGGGGAAAAACTGCCATGATTGCTTCAATGACCTTCTATACAGAAAAACAGGAAAAAATGCAATACATTTCCAAAATAATGATGAACACGAAAAAGAGAAAGATTTTGATGTGCTTTGATGTGATAGTTATTTATCAAGACCTTGGACACCCCCCCCCCCAAAAAAAAGCCTGTCATGCCCATGCCATCAACTTATATTTATTTATTTTGTAGATCTTTGGACCTAAAAATTAAAATTGTCCAGGTCAAGACAAAAGTTATAGAAATGTCAGCAAAGATGTGTGTGCTTTGCACAGTCTCTGGGCATGCAGGGTGTGGCAGTGTTTTTACCACACAGTTTTTACCAACATTACATACAAGGTGTATTTTTTTGGGGGGTAAGGGCAAGCCCCATGATTTTTTCTTCTCCCCCCCCCCCAAGTCTTGATAAATTACAAAAATACCAAAATAGATTAAAATCTTTATTTTATATGTATGCATCATTGTTTCAGACCCATCTGTAGGACTTTTTGTGAACTTTTAAATATCACCACTGAAATACTCAAATTTTAAAATGCTGCAAGGGTCCTTATATAGTGTGAAATCCGGCAACAAGATCTGCAAATAAAAAATACTTTTAGATATGACATTGCCGGAAACAAAATGGACACAATTTTAGAAATGGGCAGACATCTATTATTTTTCCATCTCAAAATTGGGATTTTCCAGATATCCTCTGAAGGTTTGCCAGAAATCATCTCATCAGTGCTCTTTTGAAATTTACTAATCAACCACAATTTTATTTTTTCTTACAATTTACCTCCCTTATCTGGAATCAAATCTCAGAAAAATACTCAAACAAATGACAATGCCATACTGCAACTGATCAGCCCATTCCTCCCTCTATGGTTGGCCAAGTCCTGACAGGTAATCCCACCACCCTATGCCGGATCCATCGACTCATCGCTGCTCTTTTAAATGATTAATTTGATGCAATTTGTTCTCAAAAGCTCCGTGGATACACATACATACATGCATCAAGCATGAGCAGAACACCTGCTCACCACTCAAGTTGAACGACCAATTTCAAGTATTAAATCCAATAATGGCATGGTCTCCAGCCTCCAAAATAAAAAATAAAAATATTAAAAACAAAATAAAACAGACGGTATGATATTCGCTTCTGTTGGAAAGGTCTTGTGAGTACAGGACACATCTGCTGAGTTATTGTACATGGCAATATTTCTACATGACACTACCGGTAACTGAAATACTGACCCAAAGCGTACGGATGCAAATGCTGGGAGGGTTTACACAAAAATGCATGGAGAATAAATTCAGTTGGAACATTCTTTCCACACTACATGTCGGATGTCATGGATCCAGAAAATCTAAAGATGCGGGTGCGCTTTGCAGAATTGTTTTCAATATGTGGATTGACGCATCTAAGACAGACAGCCAACTGATCCCTATTGTGTCAACCTGCCATATTCAGATTTTTCTGTGACAAATGCCCTCATCTTTAGGTTTTCTGGATCAATGACAAAGGCTAATGACCGGGTGTTCATTTTCCAATAATTCAGTATTCGATTATTCAAAACTGTGTTTGACCGAATATTTGAATATTCGACACTCGCCAATCAAGTTTTTCATGCATCAGCTGCAACTGCATGCCGCGCCGGTAAAAAGTTGCACGCAAAGCACGGTGGTGTTTTACGTGCAGCGATCGATATTATGGACTGCCTGATCGACTTTTACCTGTGCCTGTTGTCTCAAGATCATTACGGGTAAATATAACGTTCTGATAAGAAACCAAACTATAGCCTGCCTTTTTTGCAGTAATTATTTTATAAGTGTCAAGGGTTTTACGGACGGGAACAATAAACCTCCCTCCACAAAAAGTTACCAGACGAAAAGTGGCATTTGACACTGCTAATTAAGCGCCGTAACTTTTCTATTAAAATACCATCAGAGTCTTATCTGTACATGCATATAAATTTGTTCTAATATTCGAACCGGTAAAAAGGTGTTCGAATATTTGCTTGACGATCGAATATTCAAATATTCGGTATATTCGGGACAGCCCTAGCAATGACAACAATTCTTGTCTGTGATACATTTTGTAGCTTGTTATCACTGGACCCGATTCGCATTGTTCAGAAACAATGATTGCGTGCGATGTGTGGACGTTAACTAGATGAACATTGATTATGGTGTATCTTTTCCTATTTGCATGTAGTTTGTGCTAATTCATGCACAATGCATGTAGTATACTTGCAATGGTGGAAAACGAACGATGGTTTTGTGAATTTTCACCCCATTTTTTAAACTGAAGAAATCAATTGTTCATTCTTAACTTTTGTTTTCCATCAGTAACTTTCTACTGAAAAGTCACTCATGGTTTTGCATGGATGTCTTATTTTGGCTTGGCAGAAAATACAGCACTACATGTGTATGTCAGGTTATCAATTTTCCCACCATTAATTTTCTAATATAAATTGACAATTAAAAATTAATGAGTTACAATGTAGAACTGAATCTACTGAAAAATATAAGGTGACACATAACAAAATGGTGTCATACAAATGTCATCCAAAATAAAAAAGCAACAAATCATACATTCAAAAATAACAGGTGCTTAAAATAAATGCATATACATAAACAAATTATTTAAAAATACAGCATGTGATTTATAAATTATACTTTAGCACCGCAGGAAACACTGTTTTTGCATTTTTTTCATGGCACTTGCTTGCTTCCCCATGGCAAAAAAAGCACTGGGAAATTGCACACCACATGAGTGTACTGTTACAAAATACATGTCACACCGAATCTAATCACAGATTAGCAGCACTTTCCGACATCTTCCTCAAGATGATTTACAACCCTTGCGGATTCAAAAGAAAAAAAAAAAAGAAACTAGATGTTAGACTGAAATTTCCAAGGATCGTTCCGCTCCAGAATTCTGCTCTCTTAATGGAAATGGAATACACATGGTTTAATTGGTGGCGTGCAGTTAATGGCCCTTTGGGCCAGCGCAACGGGTGACGGCTTTTCTGTCTGATCAGCTGACTAATAAACTGAGTAGCTGACAATGACACTAATGGCCAGTCCAGTAATCCTGTAGCACTGGTTCTTAGCTTTCAATACATTATTAGCATTAGACATTCAGAACCGGAACTTCTTTCTGGCGAGAAAATGGGCTACTGACAGTACAAGCCAAAAAAGCAATGCTTTTGTAATGAACCAATGCATCTCAGGCTAATAGCATTAAATTATAAGTAAAAGAAATGAACACTTTTTTGGTGGGAAAACAGACTGTGGTACAAGGAAAAGGCAATGACTTTGCAATTCCAAAGCATCAAATTGACAACACAGGTAAATTATCCAAACTGCAAACAAATATTAAATTCCAAACTGCAACTTGGTGTCTGCTACATGTACGTGTGGGAATTCAAGGGAGGATTGTAAGTAGTGCTGTATACAGATATCTATCGGTATTCTGTCAGATATCTGCTTTTATGTGATTGAATATACTTTTAGTCTGTGTGTCGGATTAATTTCCAATAGACACACACTACTGTATTACAACAAAGTGCTTTTGTGGGTGCATGTCCTACATTTCACGTCCATTTAGACATATTCACATCACCAAACATCAAAATGAATGGTAACATTCTTTATTCAGAGGAAACAGGTTTTTAAAATCCCATACCTGTATTTGTTACCAGCTCTAGCAAAACCCAACACCTGGGGTGAAATTTCAATATTGGGGTTTTGCTATCACTGTGGTGTACCCGATTGAAAAAAATACGGGTACCCGGGTACCCGTTAAAGAAACCCAATCCAAAACTTCCAATCCTGGAAGTTGTAATAATGTCTTTCTCTGAGATTGAAAAGTCTGATTTCAGACAAAAGTCTGAAAAATCTCATGCCCGTCTATAGTAAACCTGATCACTACTCCGCCATTACATGTACATGTTCCGGCACGTGCATGTGCCGGCATATCACAAAAGACAGAAGCTTTATACAGTTGTATTTATAGTGGCATGAGGCATGCTATTACACATGTATGTCTCGTCAAGGCTCTTTATCCATACCCAGACTACAAAAACCACAACCGGTAAATTCCCTTTATTGTCAATATTCGTGAGCGTCATAAACATGAAATCTGTGCTGGTTTCCCATGTAGGCCCTGTCGTGTTTCAATTTTGAAAATTCCCGACAAATAACATTTGAAACCTTTCCTTTTTCATTTTCTGGGAAGTTACTATGCTATAATGTAAAGTTGTACGGGTACTCGATTCCATTATCTGGAACCGGTTCCTGACATGAATGGTCGGGTACTCGGGTACCCGGTTCTGATGCACATCCCTATTCAGAAACTCACAAGACAAATGCAATGAAAACTTCTTTAACCCTAACCCTCCTCAATCCTCCAAAATCCTCATGGTGGATTGAAGCACCGGAGGATTTTGGAGGATTGAGGAGGAATGGTGATTGAAGCACAGAGGATTTTGGAGGATTGAGGAGGAATGGTGATTGAAGCACAGGAGGATTTTGGAGGATTGAGGAGGAATGGTGATTGAAGCACAGGAGGATTTTGGAGGATTGAGGAGGAATGGTGATTGAATGGTGATTGAAGCAAAGGATTTTGGAGGATTGAGGATGAATGGTGATTGAAGCACAGGAGGATTTTGGAGGATTGAGGATGAATGGTGATTGAAGCACAGGAGGATTTTGGAGGATTGAGGATGGTTCCTAGCAATAAGGGCCTAGGGGGTTAGGGTTAAGAAAAGAAGTGAAGCGATGGAAAGCTACAATGTTTGATTTTACAATACACAATCTACATAAAAATAAAAAATGACGCAGACTTCTCTCAGCAATTAATCAACATTTCAAGCAAGTATTGTCATACATGTATCATATGGGGCAGGTTGAAACCATGTGCATGTAACAGAGTATGCATGACTGGTTTAAATATAAGCACTTCATTATCATAACTACGCGATGTGGTCTATGACGAAATAGTGAAAAAGATCTATAGAGCATTTTCCTTCACGTCTAACAGCAAACCCAAACCAAATAAATTATGAGAAATTTGCAGAACATGTGAAACGAATATTTTTGAATAAATAAATTTAATTATGTAGAGGCAAGTACATGTACATTTGTACTTGCCACATTATAGACAGTTCAACGCTTCAAACGTACTCTGACCTGAAGTCCCCGTAAGAGTTTCCAATCAATTTGCCCCAAGCCAAATTTCTGATTTGACGTACTACACGTAGGTTCAACGGTTCAATGGAAAAGATAACAATGACCAGATGTGCGAATGATGTGATCATTTCTACTACTCTTATAATAAGCTTCTATCTAATAAGCTTCGTCTGCGACAGTTGTGCACACATGAGGAAATAAACAAAAAAGAACAAATATTTTTTGAACGTTTACAAATTTAACTTCGATTCAAAATTGAAAGCTTACAATTGTGTTGTAACAAGAGGGGCAGAAGAAGGATTCTTTTGCAGAGCGGGTAAGGCTGGAGAGATTTTTTTGTATTTTTAACTGTAAAAACAAAGAACATTTTGTAATTAATTGTTATTCTTCAAAGCAAGAAAGTGTAAGGCCAAACAGATTTTCCATTGTTTTTGTTACTCGTTAAAGCCTCCAAAATGTAAACATAACAGGGGGAGGCTAACATCCCCCCCCCCCCAAAAAAAGCCTCTAGATCATCCCCTGAACAAAGCAAATATACCATAAGCTTGGTGAATAGTGACCAATTAACAAAACATTATCTGCGACAATTCGTAATTTGACAAAGTGTGCTGTGAAGTAAAACAAAAAATAATAATACAGAATGAAGCCAATTTATTTTGTCAAACAATCCACAAGGGAAACTGACTAGGTAAAGTTGAATACATTTTCAAAGTGAACAAAGAAAACTGGCAGGAGCGGGATTCGAACCTGCGACCTCCAGAATACCATACCGGCGCTCTACTAACTGAGCTATCTTGCCCTATGTTGGCGGTCTCCCAAATTGTCAGTATCTTTGTTCGGGTGGGCGCTAGTCAGAAGTCAAAATATATTTTGAAAAGAAACTGCACTGTACTGAAGGATATGACTGAAGATGATAAATTTGTGAATGTGCAGGATATGTAACTTCCAAGTTGAATGGGTTTCTTTTCAGGCCAGGTTGGGATGATGGGAGGGGGTCTATGAATATGCAGGTGTGCACGACATGAATATATATATATATTGCACCGAAAGCTCGGGTAAAACTATCCGGTGAGCACTGTTTCACCTTTACCATATATATTTTCAATGCTCTACAGTGCTACGCAGCATCCCCACATTATATATATATATATATATATATATATTTATTAACCCCATCCCTGCTAAATCAAACAATTTTAATATGATTTTGCATGCACCCTAGGGGGTAAAGACCAATTTGTTTTTAATTATTATTATTATTATTATTATTATTATTCAATCAGAATGTCGTAAAAAATCAACTCTCCTTAGTTACAGCATGTACGTTGTACATCTAGCTTCTATTCACTGAATGTACTTCTTTAAAAAAATTGTTTCAAAATGTAAATCTAGATAGGACATGTACAGGCATAATTGTGCATGTAAACATAAGTTCTCCGTATAGAGCCTATTCTATTTCCAAGCAACGATGAAGACGCATCGTGGTAAATATCTGGCACTGTTTGCTTTGGCTACAAGACGTCTATTGCAGGTGTAAACTGAACTGATACTTGAGCGAAAATGCAGACTGCCAGCCGATTTATATGAGGTTCTTAACTTCTCGGGTTTATGTTTGAGGACTGTGTCAAGTGACAGTATCACAAATCGATACAGTGCATTTGCCCAAGGGGTGAGGCTTCACTGCAAACGATGGTATTTAAGAGGGTTTTACTCCAAGTCCGGTGGAAGTATTTACTCAATTTAATAAAGTAGACACCAGGTAATAATTACTGTATATTGCATTGCTTTCTATTTTTTCTGATCACTGATCAGGATTTCAATCCCAACCAAGCCAATGGTAAGTAGTCTGCGTAGAGAGAAAAAAAATCTATTCTAGTAGTCTGGTTCCATGACCATACGGAGCAAATTACAGATGTCAGAGAATTATCAGGTTGTGGAAAACGATATAAATTTCCTCTTTTCTTGAAAACGACAGCACACCAGGTGCCATGATTTCACAGGATGATTGAGACTGCTATTTATTTTCAGTCTAGTATAATGGTATTTCAGAATAATTCAGTAGTTTTGTTTTTGGATGTTTGAAATGATGTACAGTATACTACCTTTAAGTCCAGTGTGAACAACCTGTGGAACTGTACTCTCAGTTCTCTTCCCCGTGTTGGTTACTGTTACCAGCTAAGTCTGTCCAATAAAACTTACCAGGCCAGTTTTACCGAAACAGCAAGTCCAGTGTGAACAGCACAAGTTATTAATGTGGCACAGGAAAGCGGTACATCCGATCACAACAGTCACACAATGCATGCAACCTGGGTTTGATTTCTTCAGTATGGCCAGTATGTCATTCAATCATTCTCATAGACTTGAGTTAAAATGATTATTTGAGTTAGTATTACAATGTACATACTATTTGGGGGTCTGGGCCAAGCAGCCAAGATTTCCTTTGTTATATTTCTTGTATACATGTACCAGGTTTTCGAGATGCCACACTTGTAGGCCTGTGTGTGTTGTGTAAAACTAAACAGGTAACTGACATTTTAGGAGGGTTACAAAACTCTCGCTTACATTTTAGAGCATTGAGTTTTGCAGCGCGGGAGAGGGAGTTGAGTGTGTCTCGCTGTGTTTGGTGGTCGCCAGCGGACCATGTGAATCTTGCATTGAGGCTATCGAGTCGGTGGTCGCCGAGGGCATTTGCCAGGCAATAGCAAAGTTCTTTAAGTTATGACAAACTGATAGGATGGTGGATGCACTGCTATTGCCAGATTTAACCATTGTGATTTGTACACTTGTCTGTGGAGTGTCGTGGCTATAAAACAATTAGCGCACCAGACCCAAGTTATGGTGGCCGAGTCATCAGAATGTATGCATGAATCCAGGATGTGCCTGGTCATGTTACTTGTGTCCTTGAGCAAGGCACTTTACCATAATTGCTTCTTTCCACCCAGGAGTCTTAACTGGAACCAGTGAGAATTGGGAAGTACATGTAACTGATAGACTAGCATCCTGTCCGGGGGTAACAGAAATATTTTGTCATATATTGCCGAAGAAACCATTTGTTTCATACAAATCCGGATCTCCATCAATGATTCGACCATTGGTTCACACAATGAATTCCATGTTAATTCATGTAGACCCTATCCAGACTAGTGAACCGGCATTGCATTAGTGACCGAGATCTGGATCTGTGTGAAACAAACAGGCTTTGGGGGGAGTGGGGGGAAGGAACAGTGGGGATGGTCGGGAGTGGGGATGGTCGGGAGTGGGGATGGTCGGGAGTGGGGATGGTCGGGAGTGGGGATGGTCGGGAGTGGGGATGGTCGGGAGTGGGGATGGTCGGGAGTGGGGATGGTCGGGAGTGGGGATGGTCGGGAGTGGGGATGGTCGGGAGTGGGGATGGTCGGGAGTGGGGATGGTCGGGGCGGGGGGTCAGGTCAGGTCGGGGGGTATCAATTGATAGGCGCATTACATGCGTGAGTTATTTAAACCATTCCTTCCTCCATGTTTAAACCTACGGGTATGTACATGTAAGAGAGGAATTCTGTATCATACATGCAGGTAGTACATTACACAAACAATGTACTTCAGAATCATATGCATTGTACACAAGATAAATGTAGTACACTGTTTCAGGAAACTGGCCTTATACATCCCTTTAGAGTGAGTATAAGCGATTTAAAGTTAATGACAGTCAGGTTTGAATAACAAATTGTTTTTACATTAAACAAATAACAGAAATAAAAAAAAAATCAAAACGTGATTTTTATTAGTGATTTTTTAAAGAAAATTCACAGTGATTTATATCACGATTTAAATCAATGATTTAAATCGAGTGATTTAAATAAAACAACCCTGACACAGGCACAGCATAGCTAGGGCCATCTCCATTAGCCTTTTAGAGGTATGGCGGACACAATAGGAGAGGGCGCTATTTGATTTGGGTATACCTTTTGTTAAACCACAGGAAATTTCAAAGGTGAAGATTAGGCATGATCTATGGATTGTACTATGGATTGTACTTTAACTCAAAACAATATCTGATTCTGACTTTCACTGGAATTTGTGTTTTCACAAAATGTTTACCCAAATCAAATAGCGCCCTCCTATTGTGTCCGCCATACCTCTAAAAGGCTAATAGGGGGGAGAGTGGGGGGGGGCTGGTTGTTACAGTGGGGTGGGGGGGGCGCTCAGTCTTTTTTCTTTATAATACTATTATTTTCTGCGTTTGCGAAATTTTCAGAGGGGGGGCGACGATTTTTTTATGGGGGGCGTGTGCCCCCCCCCCCCCCCCCCAAGCCCCCCCCCCCCCCCCCCCAAGCCCCCCCCCCTTAGCTACCCCACTGCAGCATTCATGACAATTGTCTATGAATGAGCTTAGCGCAGCCCGCCTATCAATAGTGTGTCATTAGATTTTGTATGTTTCAGCACGTTGTCTAAACACAAGATATGTACATGGTAAAGTCAGGTCCTGTGTACAAAGTCATTGCACACATCCTGTACATACAATCACACAGGCGAGGGAATTTGTATACACTCGTATGTAAAGTTCTCGCACAAGTCAACAGGCTTCCCAGCATGAAATGCTATTCTTTAAAGCCATCACGAGTATGAGGCATCACGAATTGTCCATATCCACTGTTTGATACAATGCACATGTATATAATGTCCCTTACTCTGCAAAACTGACACACATTGTGTTGGATACGTACATGTAGATGCTAGCATTTGACATAATCACCATTCAAGACCAACATTGAGAACAACATTAATTCCAAGATGCAGGAATCACAGAGCCAGGATCCATGCATCGAGCCAAGGTATCTACGCATTCTCTCAACATGACTACAGTGAAATATGCAGAGATCGTTCAAAGTCTACCTTGATCTGATCTCCGGCTTCTGCCAAGGTGGGCCGAACAGCAGCTCCTCAGAATTCTGTGGTTATCAAAGTTACAGGCCATTTGAACAAAAAAAACACCTCATCATTTTTTTAAAATATCATCAAAGAAACCACAAGGAAAACTGACTATGGCTTTTCTAAAAATATTAATTAAATTACCTTGCCAGTTTCCTTTGTGTTTCTTCGGTATTAAGGTCAAGTATATCCCCCACACTGCCGCTTCCAAGGCTGCATCGTGATGCTTGGCTTTATGGCATTATCGGTTAATGAATTCTGACTCTCCCCCCCCCCCCCCCCCCCTCTTCCCCTCAACAACAGTACGGTATTCCTGGGGTCACATGCCAGTTTTCTTTGTTCACTTTGAACATTTATTCACATTTACCTTGTCAGTTTCCCTAGTGGTTGACGAGAAAATTTGTCAACGTAACAGAAGACTCGACTAAGCTCACTGTTTTGCAATCGGTTATTAACCTGAGACATTTGCCGTGGTTTGAAAATCAGGGTCGTCTGGTGGGTGGGCCAATGATATTTAGGGGACAGGCCTACCCTGGTCCCAGCTAGCTACATGTAAATGCCTATCATCACACTGCATCAGTGCACTGGTACAACCAGGTGCAGATCCCGCATCTATTTTAAGCAGGGGGCACAGCCAAAATAAAATCTTGCATGGGGTGACGCCCCCTCAGCAGGGGGTTAAAGGAGGTGTTGGGTTTTGAGCAAATAAAGACTGATTCAATACAGTATGTTTCTATCTTATTAAAACAAGAAGTATATTCTTTTATTGTAGGGGGTTGCACCCGGTTAGTGCTCCCTTCAGTCTTTTTTCCCAAAATTTGATGGGGGCACGTTCCCCTGTGGACTCCGTGGACCCCCTCCCTGATTCCGTGCCTGACAACTCTACTCCATACTCCTGGAAAGCCTGCCCAACACCAGACAACAGGCAAATTTCACTGCTCAAGTAAGCAAAAAAGCCAAATGGAAGCCATTTGTTTTCTTTAAATAACAGCCGACCAGAAAATTTACTGTCCCACGTGGAACCAAAACGATGTAGGTTTCTTTTTCAAGTGCAGTGAGTTTTGTAAAAATGGATACAACTGTATGCAATGAGAGAGACTGGGATTGCGGGTATAAACACCATGTGATATAAATCTCTTCTAGGAAGAAGTGTGGTTCTGAAAAGAACCGGGGTAAGTGTGTAACTCGACGTTTCGGACAGTGTGCTCTGTCCGTCCTCAGGAGTGTGAGGACAACTGTATGCATGCAACTGTATGCCGGTTTTCTATTTTAATCTACAAATACTTTTATTTCAGTATCCTAGTGTACTTTGTAATGAACCTTGTAATGAACTGTAATTACAATCATCAGGGAGCTGCCATCTTTTCTGGCTGAATTACCCTTTAATTAAATTTTTTTTTTAAATGTATTGAATTTTGTTGGTGTGGGTTAGTAAAACAAAATTATGAGGTTTTTCCATGACAATGAGTACATTCTGCTCAACAGTACTTGACAAATACTTCCTGTGCAGACTGTTATTAATTTTAAACCCGGACGCAATTTCATGGAACCCGTAATGCTGAATTCTTATGCTACCTGAGCTAACAAAAAGATTCTGCACTAACCCCATAAGCATAGAATCCTTAGTTACGGGATGTACGTGTGCACGAGCCACAATTCCTTGCTGAAATACGCTAACCATTAATGTGCAGAGAATTTTCTACTACAGTTAGCAATCAAATATTTTGAGTCATTCCAGTTAGCAGTATGTACATGTAGCAGTATAATTTTATTTCACTGAGAAATTAATATTGGTTGAAATATTTGGTATTTACTTGGGGAAAAAACAAACAATTTTTGTTATACAAATGCATCAATAGACCAACTTTACATTGGCCCCGTCTGTGCACTTTTAGGTTGAAAGCGAGGCTCTCAGTGCTAAACACAAAATCCATTCATGCATGCATAAATCAGGGGAAATGACGGCGTAGCGCTTGGTCAGCTTGTTCAAGCGGTACTGGTTCATCATGACAAAAATCGTCCAAATTCATTCTTCAACGACATTATTTCACAGAACAATGATTCTCAAATAAAGTTACTTGCATTAGATTTTTTGGATGACTTAGCAACTTTTCAAAATTCAATAGATTTTACCGTGTATACATTGCACACAGATGTAGGCAACATTTAGCACTGAGCCTCACTGTCAAACCGTGAAGTTCGCAGATCGGTGCTATTTTCATCCGTGTGAAATTTGTCTATACTTTGTTCATTATGAAGTTAATGATTTTGAATGGTTGGGTCAGATTTCTGCTAACAGGTAAATATTCTGGTGACAAACTGACCATCAGATCTCACAAGAGAGACACAAACAAGATAATTACGGATGAAGAAACAAATTGGCTGCCAGCCCTTGTAATCATTCATCAGTATCCATAATCATCGGCACGGGCTGAAGAAAAATCTGCAATTACCATCTATTTTATTGGATTGAACGGCATCACGTGTGCATGTACACTTGTATACAAATTGTACATGAACATGATTGTAGATCTACACTGCATCCTGGGGGGGGGGGGGGGGGGAGTGAACCCAAGTCGCACATCACAGCATTCGACATCTGTATTGTTATGAAGATGAAATTAGTGTCAGGGATGATGTAAATTTGAAGAGATTTCTGCCTTTCCCAGCGTAGAGTCCATACTCAGTGATTCTTAAGAGCTCATACAAAAAAATTGAAATGCTCACTCGGGCAGGAATCAAATCCACGACTTCCTGCTTACTGGTGCAGGCAACTTCACCACTCAGCTTGCCGGGGGCGGCTGGGGTTGTTCCAAACCAATGTAGCAGGGGGTACATGTACATGTTATTGTACCATGCAATCAATGAGAAGCACTGATGAGTATGCAGCAGTCTTGTTGACTTGACTTGCTGACTCGGACTCGAGTCAGACTCGAGTCGCAATTTTTTTGACTTGAGACTTGACTTGACTTGGGAAAAAAATGACTTGGGACTTGACTTGACTTGACTTGAAAAAACATGACTTGTGACTCGACTTGACTTAAATAAATTTGACTTGCTGACATCAATACTTTTATTAAAACAAACAACTTTTGGGCCTATGCACTTACCAGTTGAAACAAAATGCCAAGCCTAATGCATAGCGAGCTGGGTGTCCAGTACATACATGTATGCAGGGCTGCAGCATTGGACGACTGCATGGAGAATCTTCAAGAACGGGCATGCATGGTTGATTTTGTACAGTGCATACATGCCAGTCATTTGTCATTGGAATTTGAATTTACTATGTGCAACAATTGACTTGAGACTTGGTACTTGACTTGAAAAAAATTGACTCGGGACTTGACTTGACTTGAGAAAAAAATGACTTGGTTACAACACTGGTATGCAGTGTTTTATACTCAGGAGGGCAAAAAAACAGACTGTTTTGTTGTGCTGAAAAGTGAACAAGATAAAAGTTGAGTTACCCTCCAAGAAATGAGTTACATCCTCAAAGTGCAACCTTTGTTTACTGTGGGCTTTTCTGCAGGGGGCCCAGATTGAAAGGTTGCTACATGTACTTCAGGTAAACAAATTTACTGACCGACCACTGTCAGCAAGTTAACCATGCCCTTATTTTAGACACACCAATGGAATTCTGTGTACGTGCACTGTATATATCTCCGAGGACAAGAGAAGAAAGGAAACACAAAGAAACCTTTCAGTCCTCGAACGTAGAGTCTTTTGTTAAAATCGGTCCTCGAACGTAAGGATACGTGCTTAGTCTATGGGGGTTGGTTATATTAAAGGAACAATAGGAAACACAAAGCATTGTCCTCGGACGTATTGGAGAAGTACGACTGTGTGCCGTAATTTGTGTTTACAGTTCTGCAGTTATATTACACAAATTTGCATCGCATGCCTCATGCACATCTGATGCACTGCGTCACATGCTGCGCTGCTCAGTTCATTTCATTGCGTGCTATTACAAGCGTATGGCAGGATTTGTAATCTATTTTATTTACATAATAACGTGATTTCAACAATGTGCAAGATGCTATTTGTGTTATGTTAGTGATTTCGCCAGTTGGTTTTTACAAACTTGACATGTGACAGTTCTAGACTAATGAAATTACAGTATCCTAGCCAAGACGTAAACGTGACCTGGCACCGAGAAACGGGTGGAATGTTGGACAATTTGAAAACCAAAATTATGATATTTACAGTACAGGTTATAGAGTACCGAAGTCTGACGTCAGTTGGCACGACAACTGGCTCCAAAACAAATGGAGATTTTGACCGTTCCTTTGTTAACAGCCAGTCAAGCAAACACATTGACACAAAATGACAAAAGTATTCTGGTTCCAAATATTGCATTGACGTCATCACTTGGGTACTCAATAGGTTTAGACTTGATGTATTGTGTGTTTCTGTGACTCATTCCTCGCCCATGCTATAACCTTTTAATCTTGAACTCTTGTTTTGGAGAAAATCTCAGTCACTGAACTCAAAGTCCCCGACCCTTGAAAAGTGTACTCAGTGTACAGCACAATATATCACCATAGCAACCACTCCCTTTGTTAGTTGTAAATCAAACGTGTTACAAAAGAACTTGTTAAAACGTTCAAAGCACAACAATGGCTCTCCAGTGGAAAAACAGTCATTTCTGTTTTAAACTAAAGAATCCAGCTATCCTGTGATGCCATGGAAATAACATACAAGGACAATCCACATGTTTAGGTATGTTCTTGTACACAAGTATGCATACAAGTACATGTAATAAAGCACTGAATTCCCTACAGGAAACGTCTATCTGAAGATCAAGGTTGTTTGATCAATAAAAAGCTCTCATCCTTTTTTTATAACCAATAGCCTGTGGGCATTCAGCATCCACTGATATTTCCGCAAACAAACTACAAGGTGTCCATTATATGAGGGCATTTCTGATCAGGGATTGGCTTCAAAAGTGGTCCGGTGACGCATTTTATATTTATTATTTTTATTATTATGATTATTATTACTACTTTTCTCCTCCTCTTTAAAGATGTGTGTTGGTTTAATGACACAGCAGTGCTATTATAAAGTGCTTGAATATGCCACTTCATAATAGATTTCGCTCTGATTTTTATCCGGGAAAACCTGGGGGTGACACAGTTGACAGCTGCACGCCTGACGACCATCGCGATAGCGTGGTTCTACGTGTACATGTATATGCAACACAGTTACAAAAACGTTAACTCGATGGAAACATGCCCAGCAGGCACAGTCTGCTCCCCTACATTTACAACTTTCAGGTATCAGACTACATTCCGTCCTGTCTGATTCCCAGATATAAAATGCAATTCTGACTATACCATTCAACTATGGTAATCCAACTAACATTAACTGCAAATTATATGTGGGCCAAGAGAGGGCTCCCCCCCCCCCCATCTACATGTTTAAATTACACATGTATGCTGCAGAAGGACATGTTTCTTATTGAAAAAAATTGAACAGTGGCAATGTGCACTGTCAACGGCAACGCATGTGGTGACCGCAAACGGGAGACTTTCATTTCCGGGCCTTTCGTTCTAAATAGGACCCTTGTTCTGTCGAAGGCCTTTTGAATTTTTCCCGCATCTGCCAAAGTGAAATGGCTTCATTCTGAGCTAATAAGCAGTCTTCTACATGTACATAATATCAATATGCGTACGACTAATATCGAAGAAGTATTGTTACTCATATATGTCGTTAAATCACAGTGTGAAAGTTGTTACCAATAAATACTCATTGTCATGTTACTCTTTCAGTCAGTAAATTAAAAAAATGTTGTGTCTGATCGACCTATCACTGTTTTCAACTTTAAATCGCATTAGATAACTCTACTGAGTTTTGTGTGACATTATGCCTCAGATTTTGCATGTTTTGCATCAAATTATATGTATGCGATTGAACAATACTGGGCAAGATTTATTCAAAAGATTCTATCACAACAGGTTAATTGTTTAGCTACTTGACATCATGCTTTCTGAACTTAAAACTTGATAAATATTCCTCATGAAAAAAAAATTCAAAAGTGATGTGGGACCTGGTGAATTATTATTTTTGAAAGTGCTAGTCTTGTAGGATGAACTGTCGGTTATTTTAGTCGTCTGCTCACAACTTTTCTGTGAAAGATTTTCCCAAAAAGAAAGATCAGTGATAGTGTCCGCAGTCGACTTTTCGATCCATTTCATTGGGTTTGGTCATAAATGAGTTATGCAAGCCGGGTATTGTGGATCTGTGTAACACTGTAGATACCACTCCAACACCTGAGCTTTCTGTGGTTAATATCCGTTGTCCATCACCCAAGTGCAGACTCATCTTTTCAGATTCAGTCGGTTTTTTCTCAGATCAAACATTTCTGATGGGACTCCCTCACTTTTTTCCCCCTGTACACCAGTGAATTGCCAGTTCATACTTACTGCAAACTTGAGAGCAAAGTAAATTCGTTAGGGTCACGGTGGACATGACAGTGAAACACCAACTGTCGACTTAAGAAAATTTGCTTCGCTTTCACATTTGTGTAAAGTACATGTACATGTATGACTCAACCTCGAGTCTAAGGTATACATTGAAGCAGATTAAGTCAGCCAGCTGTTCAGTGACGTAAATGTGTGTGAGAGTATGTAAATATCAGCAATCGTGGACTAGGGACAAAAGGGTTAGGGCATAGACAAAGGGTCCACGATTGACCGAACGTCCATGATTGAAAATAGTGTACAAAACATATGGGAGGCCTTCCGAAAAAGTTAAAGTATAAACAAAGAGGGAAAAAAGGAGGTCCGCGATTGCCGGTGTTTATTTTACACACTTGTGTGAGTATGTATATATACCGGCAATCGTGGACCTAGGAAAAATAAATTCGGCCGTAGACAAAGGGTCCACGTTTGACCGAACGTCCACGATTGAAAATCGTGTACAAAACATATGGGAGGCCTTCCGAAAAAGTTAGAGTATAAACAAAAGAGGAACAATGGGATGGATGTCCACGATTGAAGGTATTTACACACGTGGGTGTGTGTGGGGGGGGGGGGGGGGGGGAGAATGGAGGAGCATTGGAGGCCATATCCAAAGACGTTTCCCCAGGTGACCCCCTTCCCCTCCCCCCTAGCATAATATTAAGACAAAACTTAAGCCAACTAGTGCCCCTAGGTAAATCGGTGAACCCCCAGGTTCATCTCCCTGCAACACTGCACCTGTTCATAAGCTCCTCATGGACAACAAAACCAGCTGACAAAATGGGTAATTGATAATCTAACATAAGCCAATCCATCTACATTTGTACAGTGACTTTGACCAGGAGGCTTCATGTAACAGCCAGCCTGGCTATACTTCCAGACTAATCCACAGCAGCTGTGAGTGTGGCATTTGGCTCCAACTTTAAACAGTTCAATCCCGTACCCATGGAACCAGGCAATCAGATTTGTTTTACAACTTAAATACATGCAGCAATTCTTGGGAATAATTTTAACATTTTGGTTTTATGAACATTTTCATGTACATGTATATGACCCAAAGCATGTCATCAAAGGTGCAACAAGTGTGTCTCCATACATGTACTTTGTGTACAAATATGTACATCAAAATTACATTTTCTTTGAGGAAGGTTTCATGTTTGACAGGTTTTCATGTTTACACAACTTGACTGGAGCCAATCAGTGGCTAAGTTTGTCTTCAAAACTTTGTTTGAGGATTCATTTTTATACTGGTCATATGCTCTTATATCAAGGAGTTCCTTGTATTACCAAATAAAAATAGCGCCCTCTTGCATAAACTAATGGAAGGATTTTCTAAGATTTAAAGAAAAAAACCACTTCCTTCTTTTCATTTCCATCGAAAACAAACATGAATATCATGGTTCTTTTTTAATTTGTTAACACATGGCAATAATGATTTTTTTAAAATTTAATTTCTTATACTGTTTTAATTAATACTTATAGAATACTAACAGGGCCCTTTTGGAAAGCAGGTGTTTTTACTGATAAGGCCACTCTGTATAAATAAGACAGCAAATAAATAACAAAAATAATACATGCAAACAAGTTGAATTACACTCTAAAAACTGAAGTGTTTAATCCAACACTTACATGTGTGCGGTCAGTGACCACACTTTGAAAGTGTGGAATCCAGCATTTTTAAATGTTGAATCCAGCATTTTAAAATGTGAATTCAATGTTTAAAATGCTGATTCAACAATTTAAGTGTTAATTCAACATTTCACCAAACTTTTTGTTGAAATGGTTGAATCAACATTATAAACGTTGAATTAACAGTTTAATATCTGAATTTAACATTTCAAATGCTGGATTCAACATTTCAAATGCTGGATTCCACACTTTCAAAGTGTGGTCACTGACCGCACACATGTAAGTGTTGGATTCAACACTTCAGTTTTTAGCGTGTAGATATATCCACTGCATGTTCTATACACACAAATTAAGAAATTTTGACCCACCTTTTTCTGACGCCTTGTCAGTGGCTCTGTTTGCCGAACTCCCGTCCTCTTGGTTCTCAGTACTGGAAATCTACAAGTACAAGAGAAGAAGAGAGGTCGACATCAGTGACATTTACCCTCTGCAGAGAGAGAGTCAACAATTGTGACTGTACAAGTTGATTGATAGCCAATTGAATGGAATGGACTGCATAAATAAAGTCATCAAGGCAGACTTTACAGAAGACCAGCAGGACAGCCCTGTATTACGTACAGGTATGAGTTGGTTAAAGTGAAGAGAAATTATCAAAGTAACACAAACATGACAACAGAAATTCCCACTGCTGATGTAATGAAACCTAGTCCAGTTCTGTTTGAAAGATGACCTAGGGCTGTTCATTCTCGAATAATTTAGTATTCGAAACTGGGTTTGGCCGAATATTCGAATATTCGATACCGGTACAGGTCAGCTGCAATTGAATGCCGCGCTGGTAAAAAAGTTGCACGCAAAGCCCTCCGGTGATTTATGTGCACAATTAATGGGTTTTTGCAGTAAATTATTTATAAATATTAGACGTTTTACGGACGGGAACAAACCTCCGTCCAAAAAAATGTGACATTTGACACTACTAAACGCCATACTTTTTCTATTAAAATAGCAACAGAGTCCTATCTGTACTTGCATATTTCTTGAATATTCGAACCAGCAAAAAGGTTTTCGAATATTCGGTTGATGATTGAATATTTGAATATTCGGTATTTTCGAGATACTGTTTGAAATTTTACGACTGCTTCCAATGCCCGAAGCAGTAATTAAAATCCATTTGTTGTTTTGGACCAAACCTTTTTTACAGTAAACAATGTGTCGACTGTAGCAACTGAATGGTTAAACTCTGTCTGGAAACTAACATGTGTATGTCTATTTGTGCATTGATAAGTAAGCACAAGTTCTGCCATGTGTACATACATACTTCACACCACATAATATGAATAATATAACAATGATAAAAACAAGATGAACATAAATCAATACAAATCTTTTTAGTACAAAGTCTTGTCATTCCGAAAAACTCACCAAAGGGACAAAGGTTCCTGCCAACTGAAAACGGTGACTGCAAACAATGACTTTGGTAACAATTCTGCTACAGAATCTACAAATGTACATGTATGGCAAACTGCACATACAGGTGTAAACAAATATTTTACATTTGCAGCGGCACCAAGGACAGCAGGAATGTATGTTGCCTGGCCGATTCGGCTCACAAATCGCCACCAACTGCAAGATCTCAACATGAGCAGTAAATGGAATTGCCTCTTAACACGATCAGCAGTTACTGACAACAATAAAACTGGCTCTTCAACATCCTCTTGACACACAGGACAGCCATCCGCGGAAAATCTGCCATCCGGTTGCCATGGCAACATCCTCTCCCAGTGTTTTTAACCCCCGGAGTGCAACAAAAGAGCATGACGGGAGTAGGACGGTCTCCTGCATCAGCAAAGACTACCACAAGATGCAAGTGGACCAAATGCGATGATCAACCTTCATGACAATCGTCTGTATCAAAGTTGCTCTGATGAGGGGAGATGAGCATAGCGTTGCCAAAGCAACCGCATTATCCAAAAAATGTTTTAGTTAAAACTGTCAACATCTGCTGACATACAATGTATAGTGCAGGTGTATACATTTATGTGTCTGTACAGAGAGAAAAGCAATATCTACACACGATGCTAAGTAACAGGTTTAAGAAGTTTCAAAAATGTTATCCATAATTGTTTTTCTTGGGTGTTATTATACATAAAAAACAAAAGATTTCTTTAGTCTCAAACTAGGGCTGTCCAAATATACAGAATATTAGAATATTCGATAGTCAACCGAATATTTGAATACTTTTTTGCCGGTGAAGAATATCCGAAAAAAATATATACTGGGCATGTTTGTTTTACACGGATCCGGATCGCGATCAGTGATCCAGCCGCTGGTTCACTCTATCCATTAGGTGGAATCTGGTGTGTGAACCAACGTACAGATCACTGATCGCGATCCAGATTCGTGTGAAACAAACAGGCCCAGTGACTCTGATCCTATTTTAATAGCAAAGTTATGGCACTTAGCAGTGTAAAATTCCGCATTTTTGTTAACGGTAACTTTTTGTGAACGGTAACTTTTTGTGAACGGAGGTTTATTTCTATTTTTTTGTATGCAAATCGCCTATCACAAAGCCAAAGGCCACTCGAGGTGTGGGCTACAGAGGAAAGTGTGGAAGAACCAGCCCCTCACACTGAAACAAGACAAGATAATCTGATCTCTTCACAGTATGAATAGGGTCGGAATGGGTAACTAGTCCACTGCAAGGCATGAATAATGCCTCTACCCATATTAAGCGTAGAAGTGCTATAGCCCAGGACTAGGCTCGAACCCACAACCTGCAGAATTACCCGCGGACCACGAATTCAGTGCTCCAAACCACTAGGCACGGCACTTCCACTTCCCGTCCATAAAACCCACAATACTGATAAAATAATTACTGCAAAAACGCAGTAACTGCACATAAAACAACAGCGTGCTTTGCGTGCAACTTTTTACCGGCGTAGCATGCATGCAGTTGGTGCTGATGTGTGAAAAACTTGATCAGCAAGTACTGAATATTTGGTCAAACCCAGTTTTGAATAATCAAATACTAAATTATTCAAATATATAAACAGCCCTACCTCAAACTTCGACACATACAATTTCTGGATCCGCCACTGTAAAGGTGAGGTCCATTTCTGGCAACCAGACTCCTGAATGCTTATAAACTACTGGTTTATGCATGTGCATTCCATCACAATTCTTTTCTCCTATCATAAATGTAGAACAAAGGTCTCCACATTTCCCGGACGATATACACCTCTTATTTTTTCAGCAGCGCCACATCCATCTACAACAGGTGAAGACGCACTGGAGAAATATGGCTCAGTCTTTGTCTTCTTTCTTGGAGAAAATTGCATCGCACAAGTCTTTAATATATGGCACTAATGTACAGACAGAGAAGCTTCAACTGTCAAACATGATACCCCCCAAGGTGCGGAGGCGAAGAGAAGAATAACATCCAACAAAAACTCTGCCAGGGAACAAATTCAGCTGAGAGTTTTGCTGATGTGTGCAAGTGTGCAGGTGTCAGGAGTGTTGAGATTCTGACAAAAATGTTATCCCCCGACCAGGATGTACTCAGCAATTGGAGGTCAATGACTTGGCTGCAAAGTTTACGGTTGACACTGATGTCTATATACATGTCCCTACAAGTAATATTCTATGACATACAAGCCGTTTGCGGGATGTTTCCCATTGTCTCTTCATAACTTTATTGAAGTATTACAGGGCTTGTGAAATTAATGTCAAACTTTCACTTTGACATTTACATGTATTCATACTTGCATGTGAAATGTTCCTGTAGTTTTTTTTTTAAATTGGAATTTAGTTCTTTTGTAGTGCTTGCTGCTTTCTTTTCCTTTTCATAATTCAGCTTTTGAATACAACACCTGACAGTTTATCTTATTTTCAAAAGTTTGAGTAGCTACATGTACATCAAAACAGGCAAGTACATGTACAGTACCCACGCCATGCAGTAGAAAGTATCATGAAGGCTCCACCCTCACAGTGTGCGAGTTGTTTCTTCCCAAGAAAATTTGCCAAAAAGATTCTTAGGGCTAAAAATGGGAGTTTCTTTCTATTTGAAACTAATGTGACCTGCAATGTGACCTGCAATGTGACCTGCAATGTGACCTGCAATGTGACCTGCAATGTGACCTGCAATGTGACCTGCAATGTGACCTGCAATGTGACCTGCAATGTGACCTGCAATGTGACCTGCAATGTGACCTGCAATGTGACCTGCAGTGTGACCAATTTACCACCCTCTTTTTTGCCATTCTGAAGCTGTTTTCATGTAACTACATGTATCATCTTGGATTTTATGTTCATGTGAATTTTATTACTCGGGAGCACAGGCATGACAGAAGCAACGTCATTCAGCCTTTTTGGGATATGGCGGACACATCACAATAGGAGGACGCTATTTGATTTGGGTCAACCATTTTTGCCATAATAAAAGTTTACCCAAATCAAATAGCGCCCTCCTATTGTGTCTGCCATATCCCAAAAAAGGCTAATTGACCTACACGTACCGCTGTTCAGAAACATTAGCCAACCGTTGCATTTGTTATCCCCTTGCCACCGGTTGCCCCAAATACGTGCCGATTGAAAATTGCCACCTGGCCGGTTGACATCTATGTGTGTCAATCTCTGCATTTTCAATCCATAATTAGTGGGGTATTGTGTACGTTATGCTTGGCTGCACAAGCCTCTTGTTTTCGTTTTGCTTGGCTGCACAACCCGGCCTGGCGCCCCGGGTTCTCCTATGTAATGATCGGTGGCAAGGGGTTAAATATCACATGACATTCTTTTGGACAAACAAAAACTTCCAAACACATGCAAGCGCCTGCATGCGTGTTTTGTTCATTGAAATGAAATACGTGAACGTACGTCAAACAAATAAAGGCATGATGGGGGGACCATAAATTCATGCACATAAACACAATAAGAAAAGCTGTCTCAGCCAAATAAGCCAGTTCGTTATTTCAACTGCGCATGTGCACAAGGACATATTATCACGAATGACCTGCGTGACCTAAAGCGCGCGTGTGAACGCAAGAGCTGGTCGCACAATGCGAATGGGCGTTCGTGTAACATGGCGTGACATCACATCAGTAATTTTTTATCCCTAATGACCTTTGACCTTTGAGATATCAACTGGCTTATTCAAGACAACTTGGGTCAGCGATACATACAGCACATGCTTTACAAGCGCTTGTGTATGCATCATGCCGTTATATTGAGCATACTGCACATGGGCAAAGTTGTCAAAGAACTTCCAAATGGCAATGTAGGTCAAAGCTTCAGTAGCACATTTGATTTGTGCATAAAAAAGTTTCCAGTATTTAAAAACAAAATCCCCAAGTTATATGTAATTTTCTTAACTTGCTGCTGGCCAGTTGTTCATTTACCCTAAACCTCCCAGATCCTTCAAAACCTGCCTGGTGGTTTTGGAAGATTGTGTAGGATTGAAGAGCCTGGCAACTATTATTTTATGCAGGACTTGATGCTCCTTGAAATTTAAATAAAATGAATGAGATACTGGGCTATTGAACAACCCTAGGTGGTGTGAACATTCGTACTAAAATTAGAGGGCTCAGGACCGTTAGGGTTAAAGAAGATTCCAGGCAAGAATGCCTGGCTTTCATCTAAATGAGCCACCCTTTCAACTCTGTGGAGTGAACACTCATTCTACAGCCACAGCACCCCCAAGAGGGGAAAAGTGTACCATGAGCATTCTCAAAACTGAAACGAGAGGTACATGTATGTCTGTTCAAGAACATCACATAAGCTTTTCTGCATTAATTTTTTCTGCCGTCACTTCAAATTTTGCATACTAGTGACAATATTTAAGTTTCATGACGATCGGACCTACATTGTACCCTATTATAAATGTATGCATTTCAAAAAAGCACATTTTTTATGACATCTTCACGACGTCATACATTATTCACATTTATATGTATCTTTGACCCAACAGCCTTAGTAGCAGTATATCATTCACTTTAAAATACAAACATTTACGGCCAAAGGTGTCTATCTTTTGCACCGTCATGCACGGAATCGGCCACATAGACATGTATTTATCACAGAGCTCTGTTAGCATAGGTGCCATTCTTGCAAGGGACCAGTCGGAAGTCACATTCCTCCATTTTGAGCTACAGGCAAAAATCCAATGAGGGTCGAAATATTAAATTTTTGTTTTATTGCTTAAAATGCTTGTTTATGTAAAATAAAATATTGTGGTTTTTTTTTTTTTTAGTAAAGGGAAATGTTTTTAACCCCTTGAACCTGGGCATACTGGGTATTTCATAGGGGCGCCAGGGCGGGTTATGCAGCCAAGTCAAACGGAAACAAGAGGTTTGTGCAGCCAAGCATAACATACACAATACCCCAATAATGGATTAAAAATGCAGAAATTGGCGTGTACAGATGTCAACCGGCCAGGTGGCAATTTTCAATCTGCACATTATATAATTTGTATGACTTAAAAGCACATCAATTTGTGCAGGTGGATATGTGATCTTCGTCGATACAATCTACACGTAGGTACATAACTATAAAATGGAACTATTAAACTGTGGCCTTGAGCTGTACGAGAAAAATAAGAGTCTACTCCCAGAATGACCACAAGCCGGTGCCTTCAAAGTTCCTTGCAGAAAAAGTAAAACGGGCTGCGTACAACAAGATTACACTTGGGTGTATATTATACAGAAAAACAGCCTCACGTCGGTTGGGCAAAGATACAATCAGGGCAGGTTGTTCCTCAACAAGACGTCCCCAGCCGTAAAGGAACTCCATGAGTTAAGTGTACTCGATGTGAAAGGCCAGCAGGGCAGCACGGAGCAGGACATTCGCATTCAAGAACGCACGGCTTGCAAAACAACTGAGGCACGTGCACAATTGGCAAGAAATGATTAAATTACAGCACAATGACTGGACTTTTTTTTCATCAAGTGCTGGAAGGGACTTTTCTTTCTTTTGCCCGGTTGTAAAACGTGATCAACAAAGAGTTATTGTAAGGCAAACATGCTGTGTTCTTTAGTGCCATATTTTAAACACTATTGACAATACACCCAAGCAGACTGAAGTGCATTTGACCGGGACAGGGAGAGGTGCTCAGGTATTTTGGATGATGCAAATTCAATCACACCTCAAAAACAACTTTTCATGATGGCCATGAATGGACATGCAACCTTTACGATCACAGTACTACTGGTACTCCACCAACTGCGCTCTACCATCCCGCCTCATTTTGGCGGTCCCTCAATTTGTTGTTATCTTTTGCAATCGGAGGATATTGGAGGATTCGTGTTACATGTAGAAATATGATGCACAGAGTTAGGGTTAAACAAATTTGATTATTCTACCTAATTAAAATTTTACCTAATAAAGTACTTAATTATAATTACCTTTGTCGGTTTCCCTTGTGGTTTTCTTAATAATTATGTTTCACTAGATTCCTTATTGCTGGATATTCTATTTTTCTTTTTTAATTATTTTTAATTGATAGTTGTACTGTTTATGGTAGTATAATTTGTTTAATTTGTATAATTGTTTTCTATAATTGTACTACATGTTTTTCCATGTTGTGTTTTATAAATAGGCACGCAAAGCCAAGGTACATTTCACTGTAATATGCAGTTGCATACATGTGGGATAATAAAACAATCATTATTACACATGCTTTGCACAAATGTATTATCCCTAATAGATTGTTGGCTTATCACAGTGTGTATAATGTTCGTCACAAAAATATAACGTCCATCGTCAGGGGTTTCATTTGCAGGCAGATGGATGAAAGTAGGCGGCAGTGAGTCCTAGCCCCTAATGGCGTGGGGTCCGGGTTGTAGTTTTCGGATTGTAAATGTAGATGCTCTCTGGTACAATCTAGACATTTCCTGGCATCTGAGACTAGGGTTTCAAAGATCCTACAGTACATAAAAACATCTTAATATTTCATTTCGCTTACTGTGGCCAATCTGTTAAAAAAAGCTTTTGCAAGTGAAATCAGCAAATGACACAAAATATGCAAGTTGCATTCATTTGTGTGATTTAAAACTAACTCATTTACAGAAATCATTTTTTATTAAATGGCCCAGGGTTTCCCTGCGGGTGGTTAACCCATTTATCGTACTGCTGGAAGAAAATTCATTTTCATAGAAATTGCTTTCTAAAAAAATGGACGAGAGGTTCCCCAGTTGATTGTAAATGTACATGTAAGCATTGTATTCAGCAAGAGTAATAATTCATATCTACCGAAAATGTGGGAAAAACCGCCCACCTCCCTAATAATTATCAGATTATTTTAGTCGTAGAAATGTACACCGTATGCCTTTTTTGTTCATATGCACAAAACCCCCTTGAATTCTCCTTAACAGAGTTAAATTATCTGAAATGCAACAAGAAGACAAAGAAATATATTTGGAAAAAAAACCAGAACTGGGCCTATGTATGTGCAAGTTATGGGCATATAATGTACCGTTTTTGTAACGGCAGAACAACTTGCTTGAAAACCTCCGTCCTCATTCAAAATTAAATCCACGTAGGAAACCCACGTGCAACAAACTAACTAGCCTATCGATCTTGTCATTGATTTTGCAGAATTTACTGACGTATGGTTTTTCATCATCCATGTATTTTGAAAATATATATAACTTAATTTAGGTGATAAATGGTTCCTACCTTTAAACCTCTCGGTTTTCTTCTGGGAAAAAAGTCAGTAAGTTTGCCTGCGACTGTGACTTTCGCGTCGATGATAATGACGCCATTGACAACACTGCTTGTCAAACTAACGTAGACTGGCCTTTCAGCCTTACGTGGTTCCATTTTTTGTCAATTTTGTGACAACCAACCTCAACGACTAATAAGCCAACCCCACAATGATAATTTTACTACAAATAAAAATCCACATGATGAAGAAAGCCACATTTTACTTAAAATGCAAAACGATGCAGTCCATCATCCGTGATCGTGAAGATTGTACAAGTTTAACACTTCATGAAAGGCCGGTGCGGAGCTACATGTAGTCTGAACACAGCCTCTCTTCTCACTCGGCTCATTATGTGGTATGAGGTCAACCTAGTCTCCAGTCTACCGCGCATGCTACACATTATGTGACTGCATTGTCATTTCACCCAGTTAAGAGCATACTATCGTGCGCACGTAGTCAAGTCGGCCGGGGTTAGCACCCATTCTGAGAAAGACCAAGACTTTTTACACACCAAAAATCCACATCAAAAATAAACGTGCATGCAATTAATGTAATTTTCAAGGGCCATGATAGGTTTTTGTTTTAATTGTATACAGATTCCTTCGTCGTAGATGGTACGACACGTCATCAACTCGCACTGAACATTTTCGGGAGTTGGGCCACGTAACGTAGAAAATCCGCATGTATATACGTTAGGCGGCCGGGTCAGTGAGCCATATACTTCACGCTGCTATAATAGGCCCAGTAAATTATGATCCATAGACCAGGATGTATTTGTTTGGGGTGAACAAACAAAATACAATTTATACTAAAAACAAGGATCTATTCCCCAAAATCGGTATCTCAGGGAATGGTTTTGTTTTTTTCATGATTGAAAAAAAGTAGCCGGCGCAAAAGTTCAAATAGCTGGTCAAATTCGGCGGTTGTCGGCATATTTTGAAACCCCTGATCGTGGTCATTAAAGTACTGACCGTGTGAGATAACAATGAATCTTTTTGGCTGGAAATTCTACGTCGTACGTGTACATATGTATGCCTGCCATGGTCATCAAAATTAATACAGCTTGAAAATCCTTTCTTTTCCTCTTTATTTTCTCTTCATTTTTTAATCACCAAATTAAACCTAAGAGATTTTAGGACACTCCCGTTTTTTTTTATTCTTGAAAAAGTTTTATTCTCTCCAAAGTTTGGAATCTCAGACAACGTTCTTTTAATTATACTGACCCTGTTTTTCCCAAACTTTAAAGAGTATTTTGGGAGAAAACACTGCTTTCTTACATGGTTTTCCTGTGGCGAGCATGCGAATCGACACACACACACACTGCTGCACGATACACTCCCATCACTATTCTGGACCAATCAGAGTGTGGCTTCTAAATAAAACTTTAAACCAATCAGCGAAGGTCTACCAAACCAACTCGGGCACTGTCACCATGTTTGGTTTCAGTTTGTGCGTAATTATTGCCATCGTCATTTTACCTCATAATTTCCCTCAAAAATCAAAACGCTGCCCTCTTTCTAAAAAATTAATCCTGTAGATATTCAACTTGGGGTCATCGTCATCTACTGAGGTGAGTCCAAAAAGTTAAAAGTGGATTTTCGTTCTCTTATAGGAACGGGGTCCTACACTCCACAATCGACAACAATTGTATGGGTTATGTACATGTACATGTATGATTGATGGCATCTAACAAGGTGCATCTGTATTCGGCTGCACTTTAAATTTGTTTCCCTCCAGCACCTTGCTCGAATTACAGACATACAAACAAACCAAAAAAACTTCTTTCTCTCTCAAGAAAAAACCCAAATGGACAAATGAAAATAAAATCAATGGCTAAAACAGTACATTGTCCATACGTTTAACACAAACTGTTTAAAACCTACCTCTTCTATCTCAAAAGACTCTGGTTTATGGTTAGGTGTCAGAGAGACTACTTTCTTCTCGCCAACACTTGGTTCTACTCTCTTTGGTGAGCAACCCTCCGTTGACTCACGAGTTTCTCCTGCACCCACTTCCTCTGGTGTATTGAGTTTCGAGTCCTCTTTTACATTTAGGGCAGGGACTACATGAGGCTTCCGTGACTGTGCGGGTTGGGAGACTTCTAGTTCCTCGTGCACAGGGGGCAGTAAGGGTTCTGGCATGACCATACGGGACATGCGGGATCGCCGATGATCCTCCGATGGCCTGGAACTAGCACCAGGGTCCACATCTTCATAGTCCCAGTCCGAGTCGGACGAATCGCTGATGATTTCACACCCGGTTACGGAGTCCACGAGGGCCACATTCACCCCGACACGGCTGAACTGCGCAGAGTCACTGAAATCGTTTTTACTGGAGGTGCTGGAGGAGAGGGTTGGACTCGCACACTGGACTGCAGAAGGGCTTGGGGGGACATCTTTGGTTTTGGCATCGGAGGGAGCATTGAGTCCATTTCTTAGTCGGGTGAGGTCACACTCACCCACGTGCGAGCCACGGTCAGAGTTGAGTACTTGTAAATCACTTCTTCGTAAGTCTTCAGCTTGGCCAGTCAGCCACTCCTCCTTGCTCGATGTGCCAATCTGTCCGACCGGCTCCACTGGTCGTTGATGTTCCGCCACTGTGCTTCCTGATTGGATGCCATTGGGCCAGCTGGTAACTCCGCCCAGACCTGATCTACATGTAGACTGCTCAAACAAAGCTGAGACAGTGCTCACTGAGTGTTGGAGGACAGCCCCAAGACCTCGCAGACCTCCACGGAGACTGAATCCTGCAGGAGGGAGGATAAATAGTTTAGGAATTCAATCACACATACGGAACATATGATAGCATCAGGTGTTTAGCAAACTCTTCACCATAGAGCTACAGCATGTACATCAGATTACTAGAAGGCTAACTCCTTCCCTGACACACTTTGAAGCCGACCCACATGTAGGCATAGCCATGTTGAGAACTATTTAAACCATCTAAAAATGTCATTGGTTGGCTGTTCTGCACGCTTCTCCTGCACACTAATGTAAAGGTAAACATTCAGAAATGACGACTGAAAGATCATTCCTCTATTTGCATAGATACTTGGGATGTGAATGCGCTTTTAGTTGATGTACATCTTGACCACTACCGAGATTATTAACAGTTTTAAGACAGGAAAATGAATACAGGTAGAGCAGATATGAAAATAGCCACATTTACTCAAACTAAATTTCAAGTTTTCACAGGTTTGTGCACAAACAGACAGTTAAACGTCCCAATGTCCAGCAGGCTACACTTCGGATAAAGCGTTAGCTAAATATACATGTGCACACATAGCTCTATGCTTTACAGGCACATGGAAGTATACATGTACGTCCAGGACAATACTTAAGGCTGCCTCACAAAGAAATGCCTCAAATGGAAACTCAGTCCAACAACTAAGTACCTACATGTAAGTTTATGTACATGTACATTGTATTAAAACGAGTAATCAGCAAGCTGGCTGACAAAAAGTTCAACATTTCAAGGTTTGTTTTTCTCATTCTTCAGTCCCCGCAATAAAACTCACATGACAACAGTAAGTGTGCTACTATCAGGCCCAAAGGCAGAATTGCCAGGAAAAGCAGGGAGGGGAAAATGCAAGATCATCTGGTGCTCAGCATGAGTAGGAAGTGAGAATGTCACTACTGGCCTGAAGTATAGGGAAGTCAATGCATGTAACATACAAGCACCTCAAAATGACTATTGAGGCACATTTTGTAGCTTGTGTCATCACAGAATCATGTTCATGTGTAGTCTGTTGAAGTTGTGCATTGTTGAAGTTGGTACATGAACGTCGAGTTATACCTCTGTTTCATTTTCAGAACCATTCTCTCATTTGAGAAATACTTGGTGTTTCCGCAAACCTTTCATTTATTTCATAATTAAGATTTTTAAAAACGTGCACGAACAATGACACATTCAGAACTGCAATGCAAATGCATACATGTACGAACATGTGTTGATACAATTATTTCCTTTGGGAATCACACCAAATTATGGATTGTCTTCAACACTGCAACCACGCAAGTCAAGTCAAAACTACGCTCTATCCCTAAGCGTTTTCTATGGTTTGTAAATCAGCAGCGGAACGTGTCCTCAAGAGCCCTTACCAAACGAGATTTCTATCAGAGCTGTTTGCATTAGACAAACAATCTAGAGAGAAAGTTCAGTCCGACGTTACTGCTCAAAGGAACGGACCGAAAACCACAAGAGGCCATTGCATTAATCAGGAGCCAGCATCAAACACCCGGGACACTAATTACCAAGAAAAATTGAGCTGGCAAAGCCACTTTTTGACAAGGGCTTTAGGACGGTCAGTGTATACACTTGTGCTCAAATGACAATAATGACAAGGTAAAGTGCTTTACTAGTAATCCACTGACAGTAACAAATCAGCTTAGGCAAATATTAGGAAGCAAAACAAAAAAGTGCAAAAAAAAACCCGGGTTACAAAAAGTATGAAAATATTCATTGAAGGAATACTTGCAGATTGGCTGTGAATATTTACAGTCAGAAATTCATCTCGTATCGATATTTGGGGCATTTTTTGGCTAAGTCCTTGGAAGCCATGAGTTAAGTTGATATGAGTCTTTCCCGCAAGACGAGTTGAGTAATCAAAGGCAATGACTCAAGTTACATTTAATCACCAAATAGTTACTGGCTTCTTGTTCATGAGTACAATTTGCCTGAGACAGCACTCCTCCGCCTCCTTCAACATATACCGTTTTCACACTACTCTGAACTTACCCGGGTAATTTATTACCCGGGTAGTTGTCATTACCCGGGTAGAAACTAACCCGGAAAATCGGTTTCACACTACAAAATTAACCCTGCAATTCTGCTTACCCGCTTTAGCGCGCACCTGGTAACTTGTAGCGGCATTCACACTATGCGAATGGTAACCCGGAGAATGTGCATTGCTTGACCTCTGCTCTAGCCATTGTTTCGTCAGCGTAAGAGCGAAGTGAGAGCAGCGCGAGAGCATGCAATGCAAATTGAAAAAAATCAGATCAGCATTGGTACATGTAGCGTGCACGCGTCATCCTTTAGACTTGAAGACAAGTCGTTTAGACAGTCGTGTTTTGTCCGCAGGCGCCGCATTTAACAGCGCGGTACGCAATAATATGCCCGCCTTTCGTGAAGTTCCGACATGTCTTCTTTCCTTCATGGTCAGTAATTGGACAGTCGACACACACGCATCTTGGGGCCAAGGTTGCACGAACGTTCCCACATGTTATTATACCGCTCGCTACACGTAACCCCTGCAAAGTGCGGTGTAAGTATTATAATACGCGGTGGTGCAGTCGGACTAATGCCGACCAATTACCGACTTGATTTTAAGTCTGGTCATCCTTCAACTGTGCGGTCGAGACTGGTGCCTTGCATTAAGTGTATGTAAAATGTACTTATTAAGACGAGGCATCATCCACGGAAGACTGGTGCCTTTCATTAAGTATACGTAAAAATAAACTTATTAAGGCGAAGTACCAGCCACGGCGGCCGTACTAATAAATTAGGTCACCTTTGCAAAGCTGGCCGATAAAACACGACGAAGCGCACCCACCCACCTACCCGGGTAGAAGAAAACCCGGCGAGCATTCACACTACTGATGGTAACCCGGAGAATCGTCTCAAGGTCGTCGTTAACCCCGAGATTGGTGGGTTAACCCACCTCGCGAGCAGGGTTAGAAATTACCCAGGTAAGTGGGGTTTTGGGGCAGTTAACCTGGAGAATTTCTAACCAGGGAATTGTAGTGGGAACGCTCCACATTACCCGGGTAATTGCTGGGTTAAATTTTTCGTTAACCCGGCAATTACCCGGGTAAGAGCATCGTGTGAAACGGGCTTAAGTGCAGTGCTCAAGAGCCCCTAAAGCTACAAAACCACTCGGTTTGTCAGCAAATTTGGCCAAAATGTTAACTCGGTTAAAAGTGGTTATTGCATTGGGATACCTCACAGGGTTCTACATTCAAAAATTCCTGTTTCGGAAATAGATGCATTTGGGTCGATGTTGTCAAATGAAGTATGCCGAGAAACCCAGAAATACTACTGGTACTTATACACAATATATAAAGTTCAAAATTTACCCAAAACAGAACCAGTGATCACATTATCAAAAAGGTTCGATTGAATAAAAATGGGTATTCCATTTACAGTCACTGTACCAAAAGATAGATTTATTTTCAAAAATGGTGATTGCCTGCTAAATGCATCAACACAGCTGATAGTGACGAGCTGTAACAATAAACGCACACAGGTGACTTGTAGTTTGTACTCCGGAATGACGTACACAGGGCCAAAAATAGATCAGATACTAATCAAACTGATATGTATAGCGTATACTAATGATGATAGTGCAAACAAAATACTTCCTTGGAAATTTCTGAGCACCGGTGGTCTGAAGACAGTCAAGGCACTTTAACAGAGACGACAAAACAAATTTGTTATTTTATTTCATTTTTTTTGCAATTATGTTCTTTTTGGGTTTACTTTTTTATACTCTATTTTGTGTTTTATATTCTATATTTATTTTTTTCCTTAACCCTTGCCACCGGTTGACACAAATACGTGCAGATTGAAATTGCCACCTGGCCGGGTGACGTCTATACACGTCAATTTCTGCATTACTGGGGTATTGTGTACGTTATGCTTGGCTGCACAAGCCTCTTGTTTCCATTTTGCTTGGCTACACAAGCCGGCCTGGCGCCCATATGAAATCCGGTGTCAAGGGGTTAACATGTACTTTTTGTTTATTTGTTTATTTTATTTGTTTGTTTATTTATTAATTAATTTGTTGGTTTTGTGTGTGTGTGTGAGTTTGTATATGCCGGCAATCGTGGACCTAGGACAAAAGAATTCGGGCTGAGACAAAGGGGTCCACGTTTGACCTAACGTCCACGATTGAAAATCGTGTACAAAACCAATGGGAGGCCTTCCAAAAATGTTAGAGTATAAACAAAAGAGGAACAATGGGAGGTCCACGATTGCACCCGTTTACATGACTGTGTGTGTGTGTGTGTGTGTGTGTGCGTGCGTGCGTTTGTATAGCTATTCAGACCGTGGACCTTTAACAAAGAGGACAATAGGGTCCGCGATTGTGTCAAGGTCCACGATTGAAAATCGTGTACAAAACCAATGGGAGGCCTTCCGAAAAAGTTAGAGTATAAACAAAAGAGGAACAATGGGAGGTCCACGATTGCACCCGTTTACATGACTGGGTGTGTGTGTGTGTGTGTGTGTGTGTGTGGGGGGGTTCTAACTTTAATTCCATGAACCCATCAATGGCCTAGAACTGTAATTAGCTGTAATCCCTGCTTATTTAACACAGAACCATTGCATAAGAAATCTTGCAGAAACTATTCACGTTATAATGCCTTGGGTAGGAAAAACAGCATTGTCAATATTTCCGAAGTGCGTCCGCTATCAATCAATACCATGAACGATCCCAAGAAATCCACATGAATCCAGACAAGCTTATTCGACTCTGGTTGGAGTTCTACCCCACAAATGAACCTCTCAGTCAGTAAATCTTACGTCCTAAAATATCCACTTTGTCAACAAACTGCAGAATGATGGAATAGTCTGGCAGGCCACTCTGGCCCACTGCCACGCTTAGGCAAACAGCTTTTAATATTGGCTGGCCCATCGTTTCAGACCGGACACGAGGAATGCATCCGTCAGTTTTGGGGTTGCCACGGTAACCAGGATCGGGCTGATGCTGACAGCAGCAGCAGCCATTAGCTGAGCAAAGAGATGGACAGTGGCCAACAAGTTGCATCTTATACTACAAAATCCTCAAAACGAGCGGCTAAGCCGGAAACATTAAATCTTCCATAGCAACAAATGGGCAGAATACAGCACTAATGAGGTAATTGTGGGGGGAAAAAATGATTTATGTAGTTTGTACAGTGCAATCAACCACATAAATTGTGTACAAATACTGCTCTTGTTTTCTCTCACAATCTGAACTCTGATTTAAAATGTCTTTGTCTTTGTCTTTGTCTGTGTATCATCTGAAAAATAAACAGACTTTTCAAATGGAAATTAAAAATTCTCAAATGCTAATTTGTTAGCATTGAAGTCACCTTTCCAATGAGACATTCCACACATCAAATTTGACCAACGATAAGTAACAGATTAAAAAGTTCGCAATTTCGATTCAGGAACAGGATGCTAATAATTCCTACAGTTAAATGGATATCAATCTTCGCGCATAGCAGAAAAATCTAAAAAGTTTTCTTGCATAATTTGTTTACTTGGGTATAAATTCATTAAATAAAAATTTCCACTCAAGAACACAAACATAGCAGCTTTTAAGAAAAGTTTGATAACCTGCTGGTCTATCAAAACCACAACACTCAAGGGGAAGTGCTTCTTCCGCCATTCCATGTCATTATGGATATATTCCATTTCTGCACAAAGTTCTGATCAAACTATGACCCTACCGCATCCCCACCCCACAAGAAACCCTGGTTCTTCTGTCCATTCATTTGAAAAATATAGCAAAAACATAGCAAAAATATTGCCCTCCGCTCTCCCAGCCCATGAGGTGCCTGATCTGCATTCAAAGCGTTCTAAGTAGGTCAACACTGACTGCATGCAAACTCAAACAAACAAGAAACCTACCAAACACCAATTTTGATTCTCCTCCGAGTCGCAAAGTTCCACAGATATTAACTCCCCGAGCGGATCTTCATAAAAGGAGAACTCCAGGGGGCTCATGATTGATGGAGTCCCCTGTGCTCTACAGCTGCCCTGTACATTAGGGGCCTTCTAAGCGGCACGTAATGTCGCACGGAAAAAACAAATGGCACGCACTCCATGAATGCACAGTAAACAACTCCCATGTTTGATGACGAACCGCCGATAGTGGATGTGGCAAGAGGGATGCCACATTGCCATAGCAACCGGGCATCCTCGGCAACAGCAGACTTCACAAAGGTTCTCTCCCCGTTTTGTTTTCGTCGCCACTCCAGGACTTGGCCAAACTGGGTCAATCATACAGGACACGCGAAGTGCCTCTGCGTGTCACGATGAAATATACACATACATGTAAATGGCACTTACAAACAAGATTTTCAAAACCTCTCCAGGTTTGACAGTAGGGAATTTAAACCAGAAAATCACGAGAGTTAACTCTCTTCACCAGCTGCCATTGGGAATATATACGCTGAAAAACATGTTTACATGTCTAACTACAATTATCTCCACAAAAGTTACAGAATCCGTATCACTTTTAATATTTGCCAAGTTTCCCAATGACGTTAAATTTTCTTATGAACAAATGACGTGATTTTAGACAGTGTACCAGTTTTGCTTAAAACTTTGTGACGTGCTGGTATTAAGTCCAACTGCAACTACACATCACCCATTCTGAACACAACAAGCGGTTAAATGTCAGGATGTAACATTCTTTCCAAAGAAAAGATGACAAGACTAGACTGTTGCATTTAAGCTTAGCACAGAGTATTTTTTTACACATCGGGTACAGAGGCGAAACTTTTGTAGAACGCACGAGACATCTTGTGTGGTGGAAACCAGACTGGTACCATGTGCATATTGTAAGCGGAAGCCATTGGTCCGTTGCTAGACGGACATGTTCCATGTTATGTGTGGAGCGGAATTCGAGCTGTAGTTTGCCCGTGTCACATGTATGGCGCTGCAACGATTGTGGTCGACGCGATGACATTCTTGTATTTCTGTTTTAGGGCCTTGATTTTATTTTTGATTTGAAGGGTGGCACATTCAGGTTGGCTGAAATCCAACTGCCATTCTCGTTGTGATCCTCTCCAATATTTTTTCTTCCTCATGAACGGATCATCATTGGCATGTCGGAATTCCTCGTCAACCAAATATTTATGAGGGCCTGGATCTCTTGACTTTGCCAATTGGAGCCTCATGGATTTGGATTTTCTCTTTGCGAAGCCACAACGATCCCTCTTCTACTTGATAAAATATTTCGGTTAAAACGTACGTATACTATACTTTTAGCAAGGATTCTTGTGTACGAGTATACAGGCCACGCGGTGCGTGCGGAACCTGTTATACAACGGGTCAATGTGAATAAACTACCACAGGAAGTGCCAGGTCAGTTGCTTTCCAACGGTACTTCACGGCTCATCGTCGCAGGGGAGATCATTATCTTTGGCGCAACTTACGCTAAACCACCACTTTTTGTGAGTCCAAGTTGCACTACCTTGGTTGGCATAACTTACCCCTCCGCAGGTGGATTAGAGCGTTCCAACGGAGTATTAACTGAGTATTTTCGGATTAACTAATTTACGCTTCGTCTGAACGTACCCAAAATGAGAGTGATGAAAAGGCCTGAGGCAGAAACCTCCATCAATCCATAATCATCATCTTAGATCTTTACCTTTACATGCACTGTAAAAGCAAGCAAGGTCAAAAAAACAAACGAGGTAATAACCATTCAAGCACACTGCCTTCCAAGGTGCAAGTCATGTTATCACACTTCATGCACAAGCATTAGTCCCAAGGGCTTAGGAGAAGAAAAAAACATGGATCCTGTAATAAATAGGCAGCTTTATAATTGACATGTGATGCCACACTTATTTCTATTTATTTTTTACCAGGATTTGTTTCAAAGCCTTCAAACTGTGTTCACATAATTGAAGTACATATGTGTACATGTGTATGGGTAAGATAATAATTTTGTGTACCAAGGACAGCTTCCTATAAATTTTGCATCCCAAGGACAGCTTCATCTTCCTTTCGCATCAAGTAACTGATAATAATCATTTTCCCACAGTCTTTGACGAGGGGATATCCAGATTTTTTGGATACGTTTTAAAAGTTTGGCAAAAAAAGTGACCCAAATTTATTCTGGCCCAACAAAACATTATATAAAGAGGGGTGGGGGAGGGGTTCCACATTTCCAATGGTGGCAGTTTCACTAGTCTTTACATAAACATCCAAACAACCTACATGTACACATCAACACACACCAGACCAGGTGGCCCCCCCTGATTCTAAATAGAAATAAAAATGTCAATCAAAAAGTGGACCCCTAACCCCCCACCCCCCCCCCCCCAACCCAACCCAACCCAACCCACCCCCCCCCCCCCTCCCCCTCCCCCCCACCCATCCCCTTGGTACAAGCTTAATACTGTGGTTTTGTGCACATTCAGTTGGAAACTGGTTGCCCTAACAGGGGTTTTAAAATAAGCCGGCAACCAGCGAATTTGACCAGCTATTTGAACTTTTGCACCGGCTAATTTTTTTTCAATCATAAAAAAAAAACACCCCTCCCTGAGCTACCGCTTTGGGATAGATCCTTGTTTTTAGTAGAAATTATATTTTGTTTGTTCACCCAAAAAAATAAGTCTTGAACGGACCGTGCGCGTGCAGATCTATACATCCACGTTTATGCGATAATTATGCGTGTGAAGCTTAGTGCGGCATGAATCGTGCATGTCGTGTCAATGTCCAGCCGGGAGTTTTGCACATGCAGCAAATATGGACTATCGTATGGAAAAACCCTCCTGAGCGTGCGTATTGCAAAATTGTGCAGAGCGAGTCCATTGTTTGGGGGACTTTAAATCATGCAACACCGAAATGTATAGTCAGGTCCCAACATCGTTATTATGTGTGCTGTCCGTTTGGCAAGTCTAGTAGCTAGACAAGTATGCTTACATGCAATTTAGAAACGATTTTGGAACCGTACTCGACAAGATCATGGAGGAAGGAACATGACAAGATTAACAGAATCAACCAAATCCCGTCGATAACCAACAAACAGTTGTGTTATTTCTCCATCAGTCAACAAGGATAGTCATTTATTTCAATCAAAACTTTCGACAAGACTAGCGGTTGAGTGTGCGATAAATGAAGGTGTGGATAATTCCACGTGTGGCCAACGTGTTACGGTAATGTGTAGAGGAGTAGGTGTGCGACATGCATCGCTGCCCTACTGAAATGATATCTGCCCATAATATACCAAAACATCGCAATGATAATTCTCCGCCCTCTAGCCTACATGCAGTAACTAAAGGAAACGGTTTCATCTTCCAAGAAAGAATTATTTTACATTTCAGAAAATGGTTTATTCTGATATTGGTTTCTATGGGTAGTTATTTTGACAGCTTTCAGCTGCAAACCACAGGGAACCTAATTAAAATTGATACTGAATGACATAACCAGGTTTATAGGTTGGGGGGTGGGGACATACAGTGGTGTGCAAAATTATTCGAACACTTGACATATCTGAAGAAATTGATATTTAATGCCTTACAATGCCTGGTTTACATTTTTCACCTGTATTAAATAGAAAAGGTAATTGTTGTGAGCATATATATAGCTCACATTAGTATCTGCCAGTCCTACTATCTTTTTTTATCAAACTTTTCTCTAATATTTGGTGTGTCCACCCTTGGCAGCAATCACTCAGATCACTGAGGCACATCTTTCGGGCATAGTGTCTATATGAAGACTTCAGGCTCAAAAGCCGCTAAACGCCACTTCTATGAAAAATGAGATAACGATATCAAGTGAAAGCTTTCGGTGCCTAGTAATAAGATAATCAACTATGTTTTTTTTGCCGTTTAGTAGCTTTTGCGCCTGAAGTCTTCATATATTTCCCGAGAGTTTCTACACTAATGCTGTTCCAAGTCTCCTGAAGTTCATTCCAGAGGGATTTATTTGCATGTACATTGGTATTTTGATTGCCATTTCATCACAAACAACTAAAGTACCTAAAATATGCCAAGTGTTCGAATAATTTTGCACACCACTGTAATTAGGAAACCTAATCTGAAAAGGTGACGCAAATTTTTTCCTGGAATGGCGGCGTTCGATTTCTTAAAAAGATGAGGAAAAACAAGAAAAGGTCATCAAGGTCCCTTGCATACATGTACGTATATACCACTGTTTATACAAGATGACACTGGACAGTATATTGTATGAATTACATTAAAACCCTCCCTCTCCAGGTGCCAAATGAGAGCCAACTACCCTACAATGTATCTATCAAAACCTATCAAGTAACAGGTTGAGACACACAAGCTGTGGGAAGAGGAGAGGATTTGGTTTTCCGATAGTTATAATAGGAGGTTGTGATAGTTATAATAGGAGGGTTAATACTGCTGCATCAGAGTGCTTGTCCCCATAACTATGATTCACGACCAGGACAGAATCAGTCACATTTTTGTTACTCCACTCCAAATCCCCAAAGAAGAAGTTGACTTTCCTTCGCAAACCACTAAACAAGTTAGAACAAAAATAGCCGCAAACATCTTGGCACGACACAGAGGCTGGAATTAGTTAAACAAGTACGCGTAGATGGTTATCAGCCTTGACAAAAACCAGAGAACAACGATCCCACCATATTTTTGGAACCTACCGTATTTTTGGTCCTGTGTCTCTGACAGCATGAGGAAGTGGTCGACACTGATCCCCTGGGCCATGGATGGGCGTTGCAGGAATCGAGCCGGGATCCTCTCCAAAGGGTTGGGCTCCTTCATCCCACCAAATCCCAAGTTTAGGAGTAGCTCTTCTGGGTCATTGCGTGCAAACAGGAGGTCAGACACACTGTGAGAAATGGAAAAGAATAGACGGAATTCAAATTTAAATTCTAGGTTTCTAAGAGGAGTCACACTTTCAACTGCCAAAGAAAGCTGACAAGAGTGGGAGTTGAACCTGTGACTTATGAAACACTGGAGCTCTACTACCTGAGCTACCTTGCCCTGTGATGGCAGTCTTCCAGTGTGTCATGATCTTCCTTCAGGGGTTGCTCGTCAGAAGTTACAAACCCACTATGCCATTCAGCCAACGATCACACCTACATTTGATTATAAACCCTGGGAAGCATCCATGTGAGAATCAGAAAGTTTACAACTATGTATTTTAGATTTCAGTGGATGTATTATATCTTAAGCCCTGTCCGCACTGGACTTATTTTGGTAAAACTTACCGAGACGATGGGTACTTTTCCCATTTTAAGTCCAGTGCGGACAGCCTAGGACGTTTTCCTCTCAGTTACTTTTCCTGAGTCCAGCGGTTACTTCTACCGGCCAACTGCTGCCCAGGAAAACTGACCAGGTAACTTTTCCCGAGACGATAAGTCCAGTGCGGACAGTGCGAGTCGGTAAAAGCGGCTCAGGAAAGCGTACATTCTGCCCGAGCGCAAGGTCATGCTACACTGGGACACCACGCATGCGCTTTGCATTGCTTTACCGCGGTGCGGTGCACGTGGCAAGTTTCCAAATTCCAGTGCGTTTTTCCTTTTTTGTTTGCAATCATGGCAGATATTATTATTGATACAGTCAGAAGTTTGATTGGTGCTAATCGGTGTAGTCCTATGTGTACAAATCAGCACGAAAAATGAAAAGGCACGCCGTGATTTGGGTCAATCGTGTCAATGTAGTAAGGTCACGCAAAGCGCCCTCATGAGTCCTTATATTGACAACTCGGTTACTTCTCCCACGGTCTCGGTAAAATTTTCCCGTGTCGAAAGTCCAAGTGCGGACAGTGGTCACATTTTACTATTTTTCATTTTACCATCGTCTCGGTAAAACCTTCCAAAAAATAAGTCCAGTGCGGACACGGCTTTACAAACTTTGTTTCAGGTCACCTGAATATTGGCAACCAAGAGCTTTAAAGAAAAACAAAAGACCTTTTTTCCAAATTTTCTTCATGAATTTTTTGCAAAGACTGGAAATCCCCAATACGTTACACTTGCTAAGATTGACTAACTGCCGTGCGAACTCAATCCGCCTTATGACAAGAAACATTTTTTGTCTGCCAGGCAAACGCAGGAAAGTTCATTCAGTCAAATCTGTGATTTCTCTGTGACTGGAAACACAAACTCTGCCCACAAGCCATTTGAAGCTGTAGTCATCAAGACCACATGAAAACATTCTCCCTCAGGGTAGCTTCAATTTTGGAACACACTGATTCATGCTTCCCAAAAATGCTTTCATGGAAAAAAGATTTCCTGTAGCTATATGCCTCCTGTAAAGCTTACGAAAGAACCAATAGGATATTGCCAGGTTTGTGTAAACTTCTTAATTCCGAATTAAAATAATACAGAAAATGTTATTTTTATGATCCACAGATTAAGTCAGGTTCTTGTCCAGGACCTAATAATAAGGCAATGATACAGCCTGATTACATGTACATGTATGTTTTTTTTTACATTAAAAACTAGATTTAGCCCAACGTTTTACGTGAACAACCCAGACGTTGGGATTTTGCCTAAAACCCTGAATGCTTGGTTAGAGTCTCTGCATGGAAAATATTTTCATGCTGTGCTTGAGGTGAGGTAACAAAGAACCTACATGTAGCTTCTCCAAAATCAGGAAAAACTTAATATCCAGACAGTTTAAGAAATAAGTACAGGGACAAAATGTTATCATCCTTGCCACTTGTTTTTATTGTTATTAAACAGGGGTGAGATTGGCCGAAAATGAAAAATCCACAAAATCTGTAGTGTTTGGGGGTCCCCAGAGCAACATATATGGTCTATGGTTTGTATTTGCCTAAAGGCAGCCCTTAAAATACCCGTTTCTATTGGTCTATATCCATTTTAACATGTAAAAACACCTTTCCGGGACCACCTCAAGAATTCCAGATTTCAAAAGAGATTCCTTTAAAAATTCTAAAATCAGTAAAAATGCTAACAAAAAATCCTGAAATCAGGAAAAACCCCGACAAAAAATCCTGAAATCAGGAAAAAATCCTGACAAATTCCCCCCCCCCCCATATTAAATCTAGTATAAGCACTGCCAATTCTGTTTTCAGATAACCACTGTATTTTCCAAGTCCCCATCCCAAATGCAGCAGATCCAATCAAATTGTAGGGGCATTGACACACATGTACTCGTAGACTGCAAACTTCTCTCCCAATTCCCTCTGCCTACACCAATCTCCATCCCAATTAATCTACACTGCAGCATCCAGTCACAAAAGTGGAAAATTATATCCGACAATGAGAGCCATGTCGCATCTCCAATATCACTGAATGAAGGTACTGTAAATGTAATGCTACATGTACATTTGTAACTCCTGCATATGAACGTAAATTAGCAAACACCCATTTCCCTCTTAAGGGATGTTACTTTGACGCCGGCTTAATCATTCAATCAGTCAGGCATTATGAGGTCAAATTGGCTTGCAGATCTGATGCGAGACTACACAGAACCTTCGCATGCCCCTTCAAAAACGAGCTCAAATTGAATTGACTTCTAATGGGCCAATGGTTTGATAAATATAATTTGCTGGGCGACAAATTAAATCCGTGGCCCGGGCCAGTAATTAGTGGACAATCCCTCAAGGCCTCGGACTGTATAAAGAAACAAACAGATTCTGTAAAGTGTGTTGGTCCACATTGTTTGCTTTTCGCTACTTGTTAGATGGTGGGTTGGACTGGCTGTATGCTTAGCAACACACAACCACTATGCTGCCAGGATATTTTCAAGAGATGGGAACATTTTAAGTATGAATGATAAAAAAATCCCCTGAAATTTAACCTACAAATACCCAGGGCTATGAAGTCACTGACTGACTTAACAGTTTGACTGAATACAAAATCAGGGTGTTTTTTTCTTTGCATCTCAAATGACTGAAATACATGTACATGCATCACTGATGTTTTTGATGTGTGATTCAATTGAAGATTTGACTAACTTCCTCTGAATCTTCAAACCATCTAACTAAAGTCTGGCAAAACTCCAAATTATGAAAACAAACCAGTGCCATCTCTTTTGACATTCCTTAAAATATTAACATGTAGTCGTCAGCAAGCTGTTGGCCTTCTGTTGCCAGCGCTGATGAAAGATCTTTATCAGAGCCCAATGAAAAATGCTCTGAAGTAGGTCACTGAGTCAAATGCACACAGTACTTGTATTAGTGAGGCTCAGTCAAACGAAAGATCAAGAAAGTGGCATTTAGCTGAATGATACGCGTGCACGTGGGAAATACGATGGACAGTTTCAACCAACATTTGCCATTTGGATCCCTGTTGAATCTACCTGGATCCATGCCGGTTCGGCCCGAGTTGTATTCAACACAAGTCGGAGATGCTGCATCATTCACATTTTGCTTTTGTGAACCTTTCTATATACTGGTCAAACTGTATACTGCACTATGACACTGACACACACACACACACACACACACGTATGTGTAAACGCCTGCAATCGGGGACCTCCTATATTGTCCTCTTGTTCATACTTTTTAGCAAGGTCCCTTATTGGTTTTGTACACGATTTTCGTTGCGGAGACCTTTCTCAACCGGGGACCCTATTGTCCTCTATTGTTCAAGGTCCCCTATTAAATGCAAAAACAAACTCAGACACACACACCAATCAGAAAGGGTGTGTTCCCTGAACATGCATTGTTTGGTAACCAGCCACCTGTGCTGCACCATGCAGTCATTTGCAGTCATTTGCAGTCATTTGCAGTCATTTGCAGTCATTTGCAGTCACACCAACACCAGGATGTATATATATCAGAAGCTTCAACTGCCAACTTCCCCCAGTGGCACAACTAGCCACCAATTTGAAGAAAGGCAGTCATTTTTCTGGGGAAACTACAGGGGGAAATTAATACTATACATGTAGGTTTAACATTTTTGTGCACAACTGCCATCTCCAGTGGGGATACCCGGGGGGATCGGTGGAGAGAATTACACCCCCCCCCCCTTCCCCTTCCACCCGGCCCCATACTTACGCTCCCACCCCACCTCGGATGTGGAGGTTCTCACTTTAAAAGTGGCCAAATTCCAATCCCTGGGGAACCGCCACTTTTATAGACCTTATGTGAAGAGGCCATCTTTGAGGTACATGTATACTTTTGTTATTCATATTCTGACAAAGCCTGTAAGAACATGACTATCCGAGAGTAACAAAGACATTAGCCTCAAAGACGGCTGCTACGCATAAGGTCTTCAGGTCTCTAAGTGCCACCACAATCCCTACCCTTGGGCCATGAAAAAATAGCAATCCAGGCTTTAAAAAAGAGAGGAGCAATTGTTACAATCATAAAAAAACTACAAAGACATGTCTTGTGGGAAGGCTGAATCAAGCAAGTTAATTCTTTTCCGGGGTGTATGCTTCGTGGCAGGGAGAGGTACAACCTGGCATTTGACAAGCACATCTTCCTCTGAGGTCCATGGGGAACTACACATGTAGCTCTGCGGTTGCCAAGTGACTCAATACCCCTAGAGAATGTTGCCAAAAAATGCCACTGGAGTGTGACAATGCAGAATGAAAATGATGACCAACAGGTATGTCAAGATGCACTTGTACTTTGTGGGGGCCAAGGCCACAGAGCTGAACTATCTCTGGAAGGTCTCATCATGGGGTGAAATAGAACAAGAACAAGTGAACTGTGTACAGTATCTTATCACTCTTAAGAAGTTTGCTGACTAAGGTAAACTGAAGACTTTATGACTTATATGGGTTTCACATTACTCTGAACTTACCCGGGTAGTTGTCATTACCCGGGTAGAAACTAACCCAGAGAATCGGTTTCACACTACAAAATTAACCCCTCAATTCTGCTTACCCGCTTCAGCACGCACCCGGGTAACTTGTAGCCGTATTCACACTATATGTGAATGGTAACCCAGAGAATGTGCATTGCTTGACCTCTGCCCTAGCCATTGGTTCGTCATAAAAGAGCGAAGTGAGAGCGAGAGCATGCAATGCAAATTGAAAAAAATCGCATTCGCAGCGTGCACGCCTAATCCTTTAACTGTGCGGTCTAGACTGGTGCCTTGCATTAGGTATACATAATAAACTTATTAAGGCGAGGTACCAGCCATGGCGGCCGTACTATAAATTAATAAATTACGTCACCTTCACAAACTGGCCAATAAAACATGACGAAGTGCACCCACCTACCCGGGTAGAAGAAAACCCGGCGAGCATTCACACTACTGATGGTAACCCGGAGAATCGTCTCAAGGTCGTCAACCCCAAGATTGGTGGGTTAACCCACCTCGCGAGCAGGGTTAGAAATTACCCGGGTTAAGTGGGGTTTTGGGGCAGTTAACCCGGAGAATTGTAGTGGGAACGCTCCACATTACCCGGGTAATTGCCGGGTTAAATTGTTCGTTAACCCGGCAATTACCCGGGTAAGAGCATAGTGTGAAACGGGCTTGGGTTGGTCATGTATCTTGGGAACATTTCATCACACATACATGTCGGATCCAACAAAGCAAATGAGTGTTTTGCTCCTAAGACATTTTGTAGATTAAAGGAATGGTTGGGTTGTCAAGATCTCATCACACATACATGTAGAGTGGACTTGAGCATGTACGCTATCTCACTGCCATGAAGTTTAGAGGCCAAGAGAAACTAAAGACTCCATGGTTGAGTTGCCCTCTACAAGTTAAAGTTTCTTTGATTCACACCAGATTTTCCTGCATTTCATCACAAAGACCGTGTCTACCCTCGCAGACAATGGGTTTTGTTATCTAAATTCAATGCCAATGTAAGGACAAAATGTAAGCTCATGTTTATCACAGGGGAGTGGCATGCTCTCATTGTGGCATCATAAGCACAGTCTCTTGTATCCACAGACTGGAATAAAGACCAAACTGGTTACGTTCTCTTCCAAATAACCCAAGCAAAAATGCATATTATAATCTGACTGGCATACAATCAAATATGTACCAATGCAAGAATTGTCCTCACACACATACTGTTCTTGTTTTCCGGGTGATGTCCCTCATCAGTATCTCTCAGTTCAAGTCTACATCAACATATTGTGTTTCATGTTTTGCTTGGGTCAGTTGACATAATTTTTTCCTTATGCTAGCCTGCATGTACAATGTACATGTACGTCTGTCGAGTCAGAAATGAATATTAAAAGGTACGATACCGCTTTAATGATGTAACAAAAATAATAAGAAAATTATTAGTTTAAATTTGAAAGCTTCCTGTTGGTAAAGATGGTATCAATCCTTCAGAGAAATCTTTCAATCTCAAATGCTGTCATCTTTGAGAACAGTTTTTCGCTATTTTGTCATGACTTAGATGACAGATTGAGCTCCACATTTCACAGGATTGTTTGGGTTTTTTCATGTGTATGTTGAATCGCACCAAGTACTCTACCTGCAACCAATGCTATATATATCATAATACATGTACAGTGTAAACTCATGAATGCCAGACTTTACATACACTCTGGAAACAAATATTTGCATATCATCTGAATTTCTGCTAGCAAGCTAGCTCGATAAACCATGGGTTATGTACACACGTTCAGACATTGTATTAAATTCCCTTAAAACACGAGTTGAACTCGATTTGGTATAAAGTTTTAGCTAAAACAGTGTCTGGACGGTTTTAAAGTTGAGGAAATGTTTCCATATGTCTGCGCTGTAGTTTGGGTGCTGTTTGTGTTGCTCTCTGCGTTTCTGAAATCGATATGGAAACCAGGCTTAACTCGGCAATTATTTAACAGATGTGTTCAAGAAGGAGGGCCCTCTTGTATCCTGCGCTATCCACCTCATGAAACTGTGTGAAGTGGCAAATAAGACACGTGTACATGTTTGTATTTTGATGGTTTGAGCGCAGGTGCAATTGTGTATTATTGATCGGTCCCACTGCTCGAGAGAGTGGTTACCAAAGAATCAATTGTACAGTACACGACTGAATGAAGAGATCCGGAGAGGGCCACTGCATGCAGAGAGCAGACAGGCTCGGGCCCAATTTCATAGAATCCATCAATCTGTAAATGTATCCATAATGCCAAACTTTGTGCCAACGGCCTGCAATTTTGTGCTAACTCAGCTAGCAAAGAAATTCTTTGTTATAACCCTGTAAGCACAAAATCCTTAGTTACGGGATGTATTAATGTCATACATGCAAGTCAAAATTCCTTGCTAACCCATGAAAAACGCTAACCGTAAGGTACACGTACGATATAGTTTGGCTAGCTCTACATGTTTCTTGCAATGAACACACCTCACTGCTGTTTCGGCCCTTGTAAAAAGTTGTGCGCATGTGCCACTTTCACAGCCAGGTCAAATAGAATGCCTAATTCATTAGTGGTGACCCACGACAGAGAGACGATAACAAACTGGGAATGATTAATTCATTTTCACATTAGGGGATCTTTAATTTACAGCATTTCATTTATAAGGATATCCATGATGTAATCAACCCCAAAAGCCAACCAAAAGGGGTATGACAAGCGCGAAATTCACACTCAAATACAGACGCTCCCGTTTCGTAAGTCATTGCCTAAGGGATTGTTTCCAGGACAGATTTGACAGTTAAATTGAATTATCCCAAACTTAGACAGTAGTTTGCTTAAAAAAGCAGGTTGTGATCTCATTAATCCATGTGGTTTCGTAAGAGCAAACCCAACAAGTGATAAAAAAAAAAAGATTTGAATAATTTTTTTTTTTCAATTTTGAACGGGGTTTCCAATGCGTCTTCGCTGTCTAGTATGATACTAAAGTTAATGAGTCTTATCTACTGTTCAAGGACACATTTGGGGATACACGGTTCTACAATCCCGGCCAAAATGCTTGGGCCACGTGATGATAAACATACCCTCCCCGCGCCCCCCGCTCCCCCGCTCAATGTTGCAATCTCAAGCCGGAGCGCATTCCGCGCAATGAGAGCCAACATTGATCGGGGGCAGGGGGGTCGGGGGCCCAACGAGATTTGGCCGGGATTGTAGACTACGGATTGAAGGGGTAAAAGCAATAAGGCTTGCTTATTGTTCGCAAGGTCCTAGATTCATGTAAAAAAAAAAAACAATAGAAATAAACTGAAACATTCCTAACACAACATTTATTGGATATTCTTCAGCTCTGAAGATTTTTGTTAACTATTGTTGCAAGAAATAAACACGATGACAAATTGATAATTAATACAACTATGTTCTTGTCTTTTTTTTTTGGGGGGGGGAGGGGTGGATCCAATTCGTGGATCATAGTCTCCGAATTAAAGTTTTAAAAACACACAGCATTACAGTTACTGATTAATCATAAAAGTCAAAGATTAAGCTTATACATGTTATTATATATTGATATAATTGATTGATTATTCATAAAAATCAATAAAGCAAAACGATCTTATTTATTGTACCAGAGTTAGATAAATCGTATCGTTTTTACCTACATGTATATATGGGATGGCTTTTTAACAAGATTTCTCATAAATAACTTGAATGGGCATCTCCAAATCTATAACAGCACGAGCTAGCAATCTGCACATGCATCATGGCATGCCTGTTTTATATTACTCATGGCACGTTGAATTTTGGATTTGTCAAAAATAACCATCAAGGGTACAAAAGAGCCAAGTGATCACTCCTTACCCTGGAACTTGAAGTTTTGGAAAGAGTTCCATATCCGGCCATCACTTGGACCTCGTGCACAAAGTCTATAGGCCATGACAGAAAAAGTCAAAGTATTTTTTTTTTTAAAGGTTTTTAAAAATTCCCTCCTAAATTCATGTTTCTTCATCAGATTTACACTTTTTGGTAGTTTTTAAGTCATATTAAGGGAAAATAAGTGATGGCCGGATATGGAAGTCTTTCCGAAATTTTCACTGGAAAATTCACAGACTATCAGTTTGAGGCCCGTAAAAATCTCCTTAAATTGAAATCAAGACGTACAAAATGAAAATTCTACTGTGCCCTTCGGGTCTGACGCTTACACAACACGAGCTTTAAAAATGTCCAATTTCATCTCGATATAAACACCAAGTTAATCTCACACATTAATCAGCAGTGAGAGATGAATATTCATATTCCTTTTCTGTAAATTATACATTTTCTTCCAGGAAGCTCTTCCTTTTTTATTAATAATTGCGTTACCTTTCACATGCGGGCTTTCACATGGTAAATGATGCGCACGCGTACATCATTATGTCACGTTGGAAACAGCGGTGACCTACATGTACAACACTGTATAATCCTATCTCTGTAATGTTATTATACATGCATTTATTTACCTACCACGTGTTGCATGCTGCCATGCAATTGCTGAACCCAGAGAGTACACACATGTATCCTTACATGTACATCACTGCTTGTACAAAATAACAAAGTACATGTGAAGGGCCGTTTTCTCTTGCTATCAAATGCCACACACCGTACTCCATTTCAGCCGACCAATAAGATTGCCACAGTAGTGGGTGATTCAGAAACTTGTTTGTGCTTCTTACAAATGCATAGAATACACAGGTGCTCCATTGGTCAATATAGTTCGACTAGTTTATCCAACCAAATAAATTCTTTCTATCGACCACAAAAGTGCGTACAAATGCCCGCATAACAAAAGGTTAAGGGTAGGGTTACATTGTAGGTTTGGCTGGTGAACAATTCAACACTGCACGGCCATTTAAACAGCTTGCACTCCTGACATATACATGTACATGTTTGAAGATAGGTAGGAGGGGGAGTTTGTGATTCTAATTACAATGAGCTTGTTCAACCACATCATAACTGCAATCACAATTAGCCAGTAATGTAGGGTCATTTAGCAATACATGGACAGCTCAGATACAAAGCTAAGCCATTTAAAAGTATACAGCACAAACCAAACTTCACAACCCACCTGTTTCACTCATGGCATCATGCCACGAGCAATGACTTAGCACCATGCATCGCACATCTGGTCATTACTGACAAAATAGTTGATCAACTGAGACAGACATAGCCCTTTTCTTTGAAGAGGGGTACTACAAATGTCCTGTGCATATACTCTTCAAGTTTTACACAATTTTGAAATCAGAGCCCTCGGTCTAGTGGCAAAAGTACAGGTGGGGAGTACATCCCATCCCTAACCCCACACCACCAGAGACTGTGGTGCTCCCCACTCGATATTTAAAAAAAAAGTTGAGCTTTATTTTCTCCTGTACATGTACATGTAATTTACCACCACTTTCCTCCTTGGAAACCACGGGGCGAGTTCACCCCGGGGTTGGGCATAAGCGTTTCACACTCAGATGGCCAGTAAATTCCTAACTTCCTCCTCGCTGAAAATAATTTCTGAGATTCCGAGAACACAATGACCAGCACAAAAGAGGGGGGGGGGGGTCCCTCTACTACAGATTGTGCTTCAGAATAATAGCGCTGCGCTTTCGGCCAAGCTGTATACAATTAACAATAGCGCGCGCTTTGACAGGACCTTTGGAATTCTTTTGTCGGGAGAACCTGTTTCTCAACCCGGGTTGTACGAAACCCTGCACGCGGTGCGACGTTTCACACTAACCATTTCGCCCCGGGGCCACCCCCGAGATCGATCTCGCCCGGGTTGAAAAATCTCACCCCTGGCCTGGAGCAGGGGTGAGTTCACCCCGGGGCGAGACCAATCTCGGGGGTGGCCCCGGGGCAAAAACGGCTAGTGTGAAACGTCGCACATTCTCACCCCCGCGTCGCCCCGGGGCCACCCCCAAGATTTTGTCTAGTGTAAAAAGGCCTTACATGTATATTTCTACTAGGAAGTGTCCTCAACCTGTCAAACCCAACACTGTGCAGTATACCTATGGCACATGTATTCTTTGGACTTGACAAATTGGGGCATCGTGAACCCATCAAATGTAGACAAAATCTGCTGTTGGAGTTTGTAAGGGCTTGAGGTAGTTCGGATTAAGGATTTCCATGCCAAGGGCTAGGGGGAAGTGAATCATAATATTGTTTATGTTATTCAGTAGCCCAAACCAACAGAAAATTCATCCTGCATAGGACCAGTGGGATGTATGAAAACAGAATACCTGTTACACAGCAGGAACAAACAGCCAAGCTAGAGAGTCCATTGAAGAATGTTCTCAACTACCGTTTCCTACCAAAGCTTGACAATAGCCTGTAACATGAGACCAGCAGCGGATTTCACTTGATCTTACACCACTGCTTGACTCCGCATTTCACTGCATGTCACACAACATTTATGACATTATTTTTCACAAAATGTACACAGTGCCTAAATTGCCGACTTGCACCACAAATTATGGTGCAACTTATGCAATCATTTTAAGTTGCACAAGTTGGTTTGCACAAACCGTGAAATTGTGTCTTCACAACCTTACAGTCAGCCGTTTGTCGCTCAAATTATTTATTCAACAAGATCAGCTGATTTGGTTGATTTGTATATTTCAGGTCAATCCAGTCAGTCAGCAGTTTTCAGCAGTTTGCAGCAGTTTTTATTAATTTTCATGTTTTCTTTGCCTTTGAGAAACAACTTGCTTAAGTTTGAAACATTAGGCCAGCTAATTGTGTTGCTTTGTATATTTCAGGTCCATCCTGTCCGTTAGCAGTTTGTAGCAGATTAATTTATTTCCAATGATATTAAGAGGTCATAAAATGAGTAAATGTACAGGTATCTGCTGCAGGTTTACCTGCGAGGGATACCTGAGAGCTGCTTCCCATTCTTTTAAGAGTGATAAACAAAGTGTTTGAAAATGGCACCACCACAGCTACTTTACAACTCTTTTTTGAATTTCTATCCCTACACTCCAACAGAATATACACGTAGTTGTAAAATCCGTGATCAGCCTCATCCAAGATGCATATAAAAATAAAACATTTCACAGCTACACAATATTTCCTGAAATTGATCACAAGAAAACTGCAGCTGCACAAATTTATGTGGCCTAAACACTACGCCATGGTGTAAGTTACCATTTCGCGAAATCAGCTGCGGGCCCCATACTGCTTGATGGTTTCCAGAAAATGTTAGTTACCCTTAGCGGTATTTCATAGCCAAGTCCTGCTTACTCCTGCATGTTCATCAAGCCTTCTTTAATAATGCTGCAGTACAATTTGTTAAGTAATTTTGCTTCTTATACTCTTCGCTGCTTACTACTAATGGTCTTATGTAAGATGGACGAATTAGAAAATTGTGTGATTGCGCAACCCCATCAAATTGGCAGCAGATTCTAGTTATGTATGTGTTTAAGTACATTAACCTGAATCCAAGTGCCTCAAAAGCCGTGTCCGCATTGGACTTTTTTTGGTAAAACGTACGGAGACTGTTGTCAACTTGTCCAAATTAAATCCAGTGCGGACAGCCGGTAAACTTTCCAAATTGTCAAGGGTCGATCGTCGGTTGTCCGTTTATCCCTCTACAGAGGGAACTTTTACAGGGCCAACTGTGTAGCGGAAGAGTTACGTGGCAGTTTTACATCGCTGAAAAGTCCAGTGCAGACAGCCACTGTAATGTAAAACATGCATTTTGATCATGTGCTTTCCGTGTTTGACCATTACGTGGCCAAGGACTTTCCGCGAGCCGTGTAATCCAAGTGCGGAGGCACGGAGGCACGGAGGAATAACCAGTGGAATGTTAACAATCTCGCACGGTAACTTTTGACAATAGTTAGTCCAATGCGAATGCGGCTTAACATGCTAATGCCGTATGTGATGAGAATACTGCAAGTACATGTGTACACTGACATTGTATACATGCATATATGTGCCCACTTTTGAAAAGCAGCATTCCATCATCTGAGTAGTAGTTCAGAGTAGTGTGAAACCCACATAAGCCATAACCAAACCCAAATCGATATCCAGAGAGTAAACATCAACACAGAATATGCATGGATACATCACTCTGACATTTACAAACAAGGCAGCACAGCAGGCCAATATCAGCCATCATTAGTGATAAATGGCCCGTAATGGACGACCTCTACATGCGGAGTGGACAGCCTGTATCAAGCGGGCACTGCAGGTGTGCAAGTAAATGAGCATGTACTAAAAAACCATCACTTTTCGTCCTGAACAACTTTTAATGAGACACTCACCCAATATGACAGCTGTTGTCATAAAGGTCAGGAGATTGCTATGTGGAAGGACAATCTTGCAGAGGCGACATTACATGAAATGAGTATTTGGAACACTTGATCTCAATCTGGGTGATGCCACAGATGATGGATGACAGCCCAGCCATTATAGCGGAGCGCCGTGTGGAGCACCATGGTCCGATGGTTACCGTGTGGGGTTCGAACCCTGCTGGGGGGATAATGGTGCTTGCGAGACACGGTCCTACAATTGCCTCTCTCCACCCAGGAGTATAAATGGCTACCTGTGAGGGTAGAGAAGGGATTGTGCTGATCTCGAACGGCTGCATAGAACTGATCTCATGGCCTGATGACCAGGGGAAAAATTGTAAAGCGCTATAAGCACCACATTATCATTATTTTTATTACAGTGCTCGTGGCCCTAAGGAGGACACTTTGTCACAATTGCTCCACCATATGTGCAGTGGTAGATTGGCTTTGATTAGTTCATTTCTTCATTCCGGATTCAAACACCATATGCACCAACCCTTTCCACATGTGCTCCAACCCTTTCAACAAAAAGTCTGCTAATCTTCCACCACCCAACTCACCATTGCACACTATGAACATCTAACAAAAGAAAACCCACGCAGTCTTTTGTTTGTAACAAAGAACTGCGTGGGTTTTCTTTTGTTAGATGTTCATAGTGGCAGGTTGATCTCTTAAATTGTCCACCTCGTGCTGAATGCATGCCTGCAAATCCTGAAGGCTGGGAGGCGGACTGGTGAAAACCTTTTTCTTTAAATATCCCGGTAAGACAAAGTCCCAAGGTGTGAAATCGGGTGACCCGGGAGGCCATTACAAAGCGTGATTCGGTGCGATTACCCTGTCCCCAAAAGTAAGCAATTTCTGACAGCAAGGATTCTGTGGGCTGGGGCATCGTCTTGTGCCCACCAGAGACATCTGAAGGCTCCATTTCTTTGACGTTGGAAATGAAGCTGCAGCTGTGGCACACATCTTAGTCAATCACAAGCTCTCCCAAGAAGGTTTCTACGTACCATTTGTCATGATAACGGTAGTCAGTAATGCATGACCAGATAAATGCATCCAAGATATCAATGGAAAGCTTATAACTGTCAATGGTCCCTTAAGGAGACATTTTTCAGTTATTTGTTTGTACCTTAGGGAGACAAGTGACATTAGGGAGACATTTCGATGTCTCCCTAATGTCACAGCCCCCTTAAATATTGAGAATTTTACTGTCGGAAGTGAGTTATATCGATAGAGAATGGTTCAAAACATAAATATACCAAATTTCGTGGGGGTAGGATAGGGGATAATTTGGGTTAGGTTACATCAAAGTTTGAACAAAAGTTGTGCACAAGTCTATGGGAATGTCTCCCAAATGACCCATCGCCCGTAATTATTATTACACCTAGTTTATGATCAACCCATAATAATGGTCATTATGTACATACATGTAGCTTGGTCGTAATTCCCCTTCATTTGTGGGTTACCTTTTTGGGGGGACACCATGTATACAAATCCCAAGCAAATTCATTGGATTTTATGAATTTTCAATCGAGGTATTAATTTTATCTCACTTTAATAGCTCCATTTCTACACAGAAAACAACCATTATAGAATAAAATTTTTTATTTTTTTTTTATTCCTCTATGATAACACATTGTGTATTATGTACAATACACGGCCACTTGTTAACCCTAACCCCCTAGGCATTTTTACTAGGAAGCTTCCTCATCAACCTGTCAAAATCCAACACTGTGCAGTAAACCTATGGCACATTCTTTAGACTTTAATAGACAAATTGGGGCATCATAGCTCCATGTATGTATGTAAAGTAATGGTGCCAAGGCCCTGCAGTACTGAACCCATTAAAACTTGACAAAACCTGCTGTTGGAGTTCGCAAGGCTTGGGGTAGTTAGGCTTTAAATTAGGCATGTGCCAGCACATGTACATGTACAAGTCTATTCCTATGCAGATTTATGACAGAAACCATTTATGTAAGTTACACATACATGTAGGATTCTGTTTTAAGGTATTAATTAAAATACTAATGAGCAACTCGGCTGAACATTTTGTGATGTGATCAAGATCATTGGGGCCACATCAGCCCTGTTAATAATCTATATTGGATTATTCTGTTTGGTTTTACAGAGTATTTAACGTTGTCAGTTCGAAATTTTTGCTGGTAGTAACGACAGCCAAGGCGGTCTGGGTTGTTCCATTTCTATTGCTGTTTTCCACATAAGATGCTGGTACAAAAGTCTGTACTAAATGAAAAGCAATTCCTCTCTTAAATTTGCCTTAACCCTAACCCCCTAGGCATTTTAGGAGGCTTCCTCAACCTGTCAAAATCCAACACTGTGCAGTAAACCTATGGCACATTCTTTGGACTTGAGACAAATTGGGGCATCATAGTTCCATGCAAAGTAATGGTGCCAAGGTGCTACAGTCCTGAACCCATCAAAATTAGACAAAACCTGCTGTTGGAGTTTGTAAGGCTTGGGGTAGAGTTAGGGTTAAGGGAATACATGTATGTACATGTACATTACTGTTTATCCCTTACTCCAAGAACTACATTGTACAATGTAGTACTTAGAATGTGCATGAAATAGAGAAATAGAGAAATAAAACCTGGGTCTGGGAGAGAGGTACATGTATATGTCTAGGTAATGAGAATCAAAGCAAAATTGTTTTAAAGAATGCTTTTGCTAGGGAAAAACTCTTGAAAATGGGGATGGGGAGGGGAACCAGGGTGGTGGGGGGGGGGGGGGTCGAGAACCGGTTATGAAACAAATTTAAAAGACATGTGCTCAGTGCTCAGAAGATGCAGATCTTAAACACATCGGGAAAGGGCCAAAAAAAAAAAAGATCTCCCAATTTACTCTTTAAAAGGTATACTATCCCTGCTCTTTCCAACTTTCAACCCCAAAAATAATTTATTTTTTTAAATTGCCATTTTTCTAACAATACAATGGTTATTCACTTTTGGATGAGACATTGAACGCACAATTACATTACAAACGTCAAATTATTGGTGAGGCAACAATAAATCAGTTCCAGCAGGTTGTGGCCTTTTTGTGTGTTAGAGCACTGAAGGCAACCGAGAATAAAAAGTCTTTTTTGGAGGGTTACAAATGTCGAAATAGAAAACAAAAGTAGCTATCCTGTTAAATAAAACACACACAATTTGAAATTAGTCAGAAAGTAAACAAAAATCCAATTAGTCGAAGAGCATGGAGAGTATATTTTTTAATGAGGGGCTCTTTTTGTTTCATGTGCTTTAGGGATGCAAACTAACAAAGTTTTATGTGATGATGTTGCCCCGGGCCGTTTGCCAAACCCATGTTTAGGCTCCGTTTCCGGCTCCATCACCATTGCCAAACTGCATGACCGAAGCCAAAGACGGAGATGGAGCTGGGATTTGGAAAACGGCCCATGCTTGGTCATGATCCTGTGGTCAATGATGAATAAAGCTCAAGGCTTGACATACTGTCAACCAATTGTAATTGGTCAATATGTGAATAAAGTTCAGTGGATTAGTCTATTTGTGCAGAGGACACTAACCCCCCAAGGGCAACAGACACTATACGTACCTCGCCACTGATGCGTCGGACATCGCACTGCTCCCCATGCGTTGTAACTGCTTTCGGCGACTCTGCAGCGCCCTCGTTTGGGTGGCCATGTTAATGATGTCGGTATTGGTGAGTTTCCGCGAGAGCTTTTTGCCCCTGGGAGAAAGAAAGCAAAGGCTTTAAAGAGCCATTCGCTGCTTGGCAACTCAAACAAAGCCAATTGTTAGATTCGGGGAAAAAAATACATTGTGTCACGAGCTCATGAAACCCTAAAAAAAACAACGAGATCTGAATACCACTGGGTTACAAGAGATTTGAGTTGCTTTATAAATGAAGAGTACACGGAACAAGTGATCCTGCAATTAATTCACATATTCCAATCAGAGCAGAAATAACAATCCTGCAAATATATCCTATTCCTGTGGCATAATGCCAGCATTGCTGTAAAAACAAAAATAATTTGACAGTCAACATGACTGGATATGCGAGCTAACTCAGGCCCAACAAAACATCAAATCTCAACAAAAAAATGACTTTTGTTATAGTTCACTTGTATGATAGCAAGAAAGTTCCAGATACACCATCCCACTAAAAGAGGGAAATCCACTACTCATTTTATTACATAAAATGAGTAGTGGATTTGCAGTGTTGTAGTCGAGACCTTCATGTCTGAGACCGAGACCAAGGCTTTCGAGACCGAGACCGAGACCAAGGCTTTCGAGACCGAGACCAAGGCGAGAAACAAGCGGTGTTTTGTATTTAGTCTATATGGTAAGATTTTACTCTCTTTTTACATTTTGTCAAAATACTTACGGGAAAAGCTTTTACTTTCCACATAACTGCACACAGAAGAAAGATGATGTGATGAACGATCATGACAGCAAATTTGATGTCAGTGCGTGCTACGTGCAAAAAGTTACGCGCCGAGAAAGTTGGTCGCACGAATATTGGGCAGCGCGAATTTGGGACCCAGCACGATACATGTATATGAAGTCGGCTTTATCAAGAGCCACTATCATTAATTATGCAAGTTATATAAAATTAAGTGTTCAACTATAAAGACTCACAGCATACACACATAAATTCAAGGATTCCACAAATTTGAGTTTTTTATTTCATCTCTGGTAAATACATGTAGTTGGGGCTTTGAGACCTATGGCACTGTGATAAACTAATTTCTCCAAATATTATTTGCATACAAATTAAACTGACTAGAAATGCTGATTGTCCTAAATGGAAAATGACTGGCTTTTCCAAGAAGTTGTGTACATGTATTCCAAACACTGAAGAAAAATCTAATTAAAACGTGGAATACTGCTTTAAGAATGTTAGTAAAAAATATATTTAAAGATAACTTGATGGCGTCATGTGCAGTTTTATTTCAAACACAACCCTGACTGGGAGAAATCAGAGGTTTTTAAATCCAGTTTTCCTATTTTTTTTACCGAATAACAATTATTGGATTTATCGGAAGTTCCCATCCAGCTATAAACAGTCACGCCAACAAAAAGTGATGAGTGAGGTGCCGCATGAAATGCCCTCCCAATGACTGGATATAGTTTGCAGGATTCATTGACCACTGGGTTTTTACAAAAACTCACTCCAGAGCTGTAATGTGGGGTAAAATAGTGAAATATGGTACATGGGCGATGCACATCCGCGGGTACCAGTAGTCCAGTACTCCGAATAAACAAGCCGCATATACTGGTCTCCTTTCCAGCTTCAATCTAATTCTTCTCCATGAAAACTTGCACTTACAACGTCCTTCATGTTTGGAATGAAGATTAGATTTGTGTGGGGCATCACACATATTTTTGCTGTGGTCTCGACGGGTCTCGAGGGTAAAACCCAAGACCGTGGCATCCGAGACCGAGACCGAGATCGAGCATTTGAGACCAAGACCAACCCTCCCGAGACCTCAAGATGCTACAAGGGCTGTTGTCGACAGGCCTTTTGTCGACAATGTTGTCGACAATGTTGGCGACAATGGCAGTTTTCCGACATATCGACACGGATGACTCATTGTCGACAAAAAAAATAAAAATAAAAAAACTTCCTCCATGTTTGTTTCTTGTACTCTGTCATTTGCCTTTGAGAAAGAACTTACTTAAGTTCGAAACGTCAGGCCAGCTAATTTTTTTATTTGTATATTTCAGGTCCATTCAGTCAGTCAGCAGTTTGCAACAGTTTAATTCATTTTCATGTTTATACATTTCTGTTGCAGTATCCCTTCGTGGAGATCCTCCTTTCTGACTTGTATTTCTTGTTTTGTCTTCTTGTTCAAGTGTTTCTATGTTGTAATAACCACATCATTTTATCCCTTCTACAGACATGAGCAGCACCATCTGTATTTTGTACTAACCACATAATTTTCTCCTTTTCCACAGGTATGAATAACTCAGTTTGTACTTTCCAGCAGCTCAGAAAGGCTAGGGAGAAGGCCTTAAGGTATTCCTACCATCTAGATAACTACAATTTGTTCTCCCTCTCTCGATTTATCCCTACAGGTTTGCAATTATCTCCCTCTCCCTGCTTGGGTACCCTCTCACCACCTCTTCAAAGGAGATGGAACCAAATTTTACATGGTGCGTCTATTAAACTCATCAATATCCTCTCTCAACAGTGTTTATGTATCTCTCTCTGCGAGACGTCATATCCTGATTTCGTGACCCTACTGGGCGTTTTTTGTTCATCAAAAGCAGGAGTACTAACACCATCAGTATGTTTTCGTGAGCCGCCATTTTGTAGCTGAGCAACAGCAAACTGCGCATGCGTAATAGCGATTTCACGCGTCGTATCCTCGCGAGAATCGCATCGATACATTTCACACGACCAATCTCGGTGATCATCGCACGGATGTCGCATCGAAGTGAACTTTTGGAGGTCTCAATTCCCGTCACGAACCGCACGGGACCCACGCGATTTGGTGACAGGGATACACTTTCACACGGCACGGAATCCGTGCGTTGGTGACATCGATGCGATTTCATCGCACGGGACCCGTGTATCCAGCGCTCGTGTGAAATGGGCTTTACTGTTTGAAACTGTATTTTGGTGCAACAGTGGAGAAATTCTTCGGCTCTTTTTCATGGCGATAGAGTGAAGTTTGACAACCAAGATGGAACAATCGGAAGCAGTGAAAATCGCCCCAGAATGCATGCGAACAGCATAAATTTGACAGCGCATTCGCGCGGCGCCTGCAGCCAATTAAAGCGCGGTTGTGACTTATGCGTAGATGGATGCGCAGTCGTGCGCGTGTGGTCACTGAAAATAATAAGGATAGTGCTCTCTGCACTGGGAGGATAATAATTACTGCCTCTAAATTATTCCAGTCAACTGCTCTAAAATAGCATTAAACAACTCCAGTGCCTATTCTCAATATCAAAAGGCAATTCCTATGCCTCTTATAAATAAATCAGGCAATTCCTATGCCTCTTATAAATAAATCAGGCAATTCCTATGCCTCTTTTAAATAAATAAATATCACCAGGCAATCCCTGTGCCTCTTATAAATAAATATCACCAGGCAATTCCTATGCCTCTTATAAATAAATCAGGCAATTCCTATGCCTCTTATAAATAAATAAATATCACCAGGCAATCCCTGGGCCTCTTATAAATACACCAGGCAATCCTTATGCCTCTTCCAGTAACTCCTGACTTATCACAAGGCCTCTGACGGGTCTGCCAGTAGTTTCTTGAATTTCCAATCACCAAGAGTAATTTAGAAGACTGAAATTATGTTATCCTATTCCTCCATTCCAAATGATAAGTAACTTACAATGTATCCTCCAAATCTAGCTCTAATCCAGCTCCTCACCTCAACTCACTCCTCTGCTCCTCAACTTGCTCCTCAGCTCCTCGGGCTCAAAACCTCTCTTAAATTATTTTCCCTAATGCTAATGAATGTGCTTGTCTATTACTCGACGGTCCCCTCAATGCTCCTCCAAATCACGTTCTGTAAACACCTATAAGCTCCACAACTCGGAGATCAGCAGCACAATCAACCATCCCAAAACAACTAAAAACCAACCAAGCAGCAACAACGCTACCTCAAATTTCCGAAAATCTGCACTATATATAGTCTTAAATCGCGCGCCTTAAACGCACAAACTTTCTGTTCGCGTAGTAAATAGGCCACGCCCACAAGTTGTAAAACTGCCGAAAATTACTATGCACAACAAAGATTTAATTTATCTGAAAGTCAACTATTTATACAGTATATTCTTCAATCAATCAAAGTACTCAAATAATCCTTAAACTATATACTTTCAATTCCAAATGAAACCGAACTGTGAAATTCCCTAGATTTCATAAGAAAGACCAAGAATAAAGTTGGTGAATGAAAATACACCCTAATTCCATTGACTAAAACTTTATAAATATTCCTGAATGACTTTCAGACCTCAGCAGACGACATCACAGGAAAAATCGGTAACTAATTTCTCATCTAAAAACTTAATTCAAAGACTGAAATAGGTAGAAGTAAATCCAAGACAACTTTCTACTCTTATAATCCTTGGTTTTAAAGTCAAGAAATAAGGAATAATCTTTTAAAACTTTAGACCAATCCGGACTGCTCTTAGAGTAGGCACTTCAGTGACGTCACATATTCTGTTGACCAGCCACACACGCACGAACACACAGAGTGCCCAACAAAATATTTGGAAATTAATAAAATCATAACTACAGTTCTAAACAATGGATCTTTTCAATCTTTCGTAATCGGCATTTGCTGTATCCATACTCTTTATCCCCTAAAGATCAAGGCAGACGAACACACACTTTTGTAGATATGACTTAAAATGCAACGCAACACGGGCTGGCTTGTCGCCGCTTTCGCGAAAAACTGGCCGGATGCCTGTGGCAGGCTGTTTTCGCGTCTCGCTCGGAAACGATCGGAAAGACATCGGCATTTCGTAGCCAATCCTAGACGTTCGTTGATGTGTAGCGATACACTTTCGGCAATTTTCCGAAGAGCCTATTTTTTTCTTTGTCATGCTGTATGTTGCTTGTAAATCGGCCACGGGATGACGAAACTACAAGTTTGTGAAAATTATATTTGTGAACATTTTATTGGAAGAATGCATACATAACACGCCTGCCAAATATAGATGAAAACAAATAAACCGTTATGGAGATATGGAGAAAATATCTTGTGATTATGTGATTTTCTTGGTGCCGTGGCCATTATAAAGAAAAACATAGGATAACCTTTGACCTCTGAGTAAAAAATGAAGCAAATTGTCCGTCATTAAAATTAATGTATCTCGAGAACCCCTAGGGCTATTTCAAATATTTTTACAGATTCTGAATGCTGGAGCCATGCCCTTTCAAAGTAGCTATAATTTACAGCCCAAGACCATGAGCAAAAAAAAACATGGAAAATGCCTACTTAGAGACCTAAAAGGCAGCCATCTTGAACTCTATTTTTAGCACACATAAACACATATGTGCAATGCATGGACATGTATGAGCAGCTGACATCGTGACGGTTGGTAAAATATCAGCGATAAACAAATCAATTTACAGTAATAAAAGTTGATGAAATGTAAGTTTATCCAGACATAAAGGTAAGTTTGACAAAATGACCGGGCATTTTCGTCACACTCCAAAGCCTAACTTACTGGACTCAGACCGCCGCTCAGTGCAAATTTCAAACCCTGTAATTAACTCTCCTGTAGTTGTATACTATCACAGCCTATCAAAAAATCTACCTACCAACTCTCACAGCTTGTGTGTTTCAACCTGTCACTTGATAGGTTTTGATATATAGGGTAGTTGGCTCCATTTTGGAACTGAGAGAGAGGGGGTTAATTTGACTTTTGTGAGAAAAACTGCAAATCTACAAACCTGTACGTATACATATGTACAATCAAAATGAGGGTTAATCCCTTTCAGGGACATAACAGGAAGGTGAAGGAAGTGGGATGTGGATTGGGGAAAGAGGTTTTTTTTTTCTTACCCCGGACCCATGACCTGTTTCCCCTTGGTGTCCTCGTCCTTGTTAGAACCTGTGACGGATTCCGCATCTGCACCCAACCCCAGATCATCATCCACGCTCCCACGTTGAGGCTTTGCACTACCTGATTGAGGGGGAGAATATGCGAGAGGAAAAACAAACTCATCTTGATGAAGGTTTAAGCAACAGATATATCCTCATCTACCATGTGTCATGTTGCTCTTCATGTGGCCAATGTAAACTCCAAAAAGGCTATGAAAATAGATCTGGTGGCGTTACATGCCCATCAAGGAAATCTTTCTTTTTTAAAGGAGGCTACAATTTCTACAGAATTCGGTCAAAGCACTTTTCAACAACAAAATGACCTGTTTCTATATTAGCCAAGTATGTACATGTATTAGGCCTAGTACAGTTTTTCAAACAAAATTAATTGACCTCAAAATTGCTTGTTGACTCTCGCACAAAAGGAAAAAACTACATGACAGTAATAACAGGCCTGCTGAGCTAAAGTGGGGCAAGTAATGGTTACTGTAAATGGGTTTACAAACTAATCAGAAAGGCACCGTGTACAGGTTCTGTATATCTCCGAGGACAAGAGGAGAAAGGAAATACAAAGAAACCTTTCAGTCCTCGCACGTCAAGTCTTTTGTTGAAATCGGTCCTCACACGTAGAAGTACGTGCTTAGTCTATGGGGTGGGGGTTATATTAAAGGAACAATAGGAAACACAAAGCATTGTCCTCGCACGTATTGGGAAAGTACGACTGTGTGTGAAGGTTCATGTAATTGCTTTTTGATTACACGACCCTTGATCAATATCCATCATGCAAAAAAATGGGAAAATCAAGAAGATTTACATCATACATCAATTGCACTGGATAATAATTTTCTTCTTTTTTTCAACTGGAGCTCATGAAATGCTTCAAATAAACTCCAGGGTATTTTCATAGACAGCAACTCATGGAGACAAGCACCGACAGTGACTGAAATTCCTTTATCGTGATAAATGAGAATCATTGCAAAATGTTAAGGCCGAGTAAAAAAAAAACATGTTTCACGTCCGGGTTATAAACAAAAAGAAGGAAGAGGGGCTTTCTATTTTGTATTTTCAAGATGGCCGTTATAAAAAAAAATTCTGGCAACCGTTGGTGTTTCCCTGTTCAAAGACGCATTAAAAATAAAAGAGACATGTTGGACAAGAGAACTGAACATATTTAACGTGTTTTTTAGTATGTTTGTAGCACCATATCAGCAACAACAACAAAAACCAAAAACAACTTCCAACTTGCAAGTATATATTTTCCAATTGACTGGTTGACATTTTTGTTTTTTATACATCATTTTTCTGTGGTAAATTTTATTTTTTAAATCCAGGCGGCCTCCAAAAAGGAAGCGGGCGGGGACGCGAAACATGTTTTGTTTTTTTATTTCGCCTAAAGGCCAATTTGAAAATACTGTCAAGTATCGGCTCCAATTATAATAAATTCTTGTTTAAATTAAGGTTTTTCTTAACTTTTTTACACATGCTACATGTACATGTACAGGAACTTCATGTACATTTTTTTATGTGCACATTTGAAAGTGATTACTTTTTTCTTTTTTCAATGCAAGCAAGCACATAATATTAATTATTTACACATGAACAAGATGTGAAAACAGAAATCTTAGAAATGGCCAAAAAAAATTAAAAATTCGCTCAAATTAAAACTTGTATGGTGACTGATTGATTTTTCTGATGCAGGATGTACTCATTGAGATGAGCATAGTTATCTACATGTATCTGCACTGATGACACAGATCTGACATTGCATTTCGATTCAGCTTGATGATATTCAGAATCATGTACATATGAATCATATAATTTTTATATTTATGTTCTAGTCATCCAAACATGCATTAACTGCGGGCTCTATACAACTGCAATTGACTTAATTATCTTTCCATTTTTAATTCAATTGTAATTCAAATGTAATGTTTTTGTGAGCATTAATCAGACCTTACTGTTGGCCAAGAATTACCACTTTCACAGAAAATTCTGTGCTAAGGGGTTTGCATATATTTTATAGGCTTGCAGGGAATTTTGGCTTGTGCACATCCGTAACCCTGCTGAATCCAACAGGATCCAACTATTTGATATTTCTGTTGTAACCTGTTGGATTGAGCAGCTATAACTCATAGTGTCACAATCCTGTTGGATTCAGCAGGCAACAGAAAAATATGTCACAGTTGGATTCTGTTGGATTTAGCAGGCAAGTCATTATTTATTTTTAGTTACCCAACAACTTAGCACGTTGGACTGTGTTGGACTGCGTTGGATTGAGCAGGAAACTCATATGAGTCATTGTTGGACTCTGTTGGATTTAGCAGGGTCCTGGTGAACCCTTAGGGGGTTAGAGTTTTAACTAAGGACTTTCTGCTTGTAAACAAAGTTATCACACAATTTCCTTACTGGCTCATCAGTTAGCACAGAACTGCAGGCAATAAGCACAGAATCCATGAAATTTGGCCCTGTTTATAGGCGTTTTTACACTATGTACGTTCGACCCATGTCAAAATCTACACTGGTCCAACCCGTGTAGACTTCTTAAAATTTCAACACGGGTCAATTACGCTGCCTTTTCACACTACTCAACGCAACACCAGCATTTACACTACACGTGTAATGTTTTTACCCGTGTATTGTGCGATCGTTTCACACTACACACACGGCCAGCCATTCTACACAGTTTGAATCGGAAAATCCACTGTCGATCCAGCATGGCAGTGCCTTCAGTTTATCAGATGTTCGCAATAAGCCTTATCGCAAATACCGCCTGGTTACAATGGTCAAAAGGAATTGTGGGAAGGGGAAAGGCACAAACATTGCTCTATTTTCCTTCCCACAATCCCCTTTGACCATTGTGACGTCTCAACCAGGGCCAGGCGGTACAATATTTGTGATAAGATCTATGTTTATGTATTTAAGTATCTTACGAAAGAAAAGGGCCCGTACAGAGCACATACAAATTATGATGCTACGTTGTCGAAGGTACCGTGATTTGATGGCATAATGCCGCAGATCAAAGGTTTTTGTTCATTGCTATATTAAACACTATTGTGTTGTGCTGTGCACGCACGCGCACTCCGATCCGCGGTTACACGGGTCGAACTCAACCCAGAGGTGTTCATACTTCGACTTTCAACACTGGTTGAACTTCTCTACATGGGTCGAGAGTTCTCAACCCACCTCCCGAGCAGGGTTAGTTTCGATATGGGTTGAGCACTCTACACATCCCCAGTTCACTGCCGTGTTGAAATGTTGTTGTGTGAAAAGGTCAGTCTAGTTAACATGTGTCGGACCCGTGTACAACACAGAGATTTTTCGTAGTGTGAAAAGGCCTTATGTCTGCTTTCGACTTGCCTAGACCCTTCAAAATCTTCCAGTCAGAGTGCTGGATACACGCACAGGAAAGCAAGGAGAATACTAATTCTTTCAAAATCATTTTTTTGTGTTTAATCATCCAGTAGTCTCAATCCACCAATTGGTTATTGGGTATTTTGATAGGGCCTGCCCACCTTGCTCCTTTGTTGTATACCTCCTCTATCCTTCAAAATCACACAGCAGCCTATAGAGCTTGTGCAGACAGCCATTCTGGGAATCAAATGGCATTCAAATTACAAGACTGCGTATTATACGCTGTCGCACGGATATGTACGCAGTGTAAACATGTTCTAAACACGCGTATGTGCTGCTCGAAATTTGTTCGAAATACGGGCCGGCCGATGTGCGTCATGCAAATTTGACTCCCAAAATGGCAATGCCAATCTGTAGGCAGTGACGTCATTTGCACAAGGTCTATTGCCAAAACTACCTCAGTCCTAACAAAATCTTCAATACATTTTCAAAGTGAACAAAGAAACTGGCTGGAGCGGGATTCGAACCTGCGACTTCCAGGTTACCGTACCGGCGCTCTACCAATCTTCAATAATCAGGGATCAAAATATCCACTGGACCGCTGGACCGAGTCCAGTGATTTGAGCGTTGGTCTTGTGAACTCTTGACCGAACTAGTCCTGTGGTCTAGTGATTTTTTTCATAAACTGCATGAAATGCTATCACTAAAGTCAATTTTTTTTTCTCTAAATCTGGCGAACTGAAAAAGCCCCATCATTTCTGGAATGGCCATTTTTTGAGGCATGGAGTTTCAATCAAAACAGCATTTCTAACCCCTCCCCCAACAAGGTCGGCAAAGGGGAACAAATCGAAACAGCACAATCATTCAAAACACTGTGTGTTCTTATTTTTACCATTGGTCTTGTGAAATACCTTCTGGTCTAGTAAAATTATTGTGCTACTAGCCCAGCTGTCTAGTAGATTTGTACCTGAAATTCGACCCCTGATAATGCAGAGTGGATAGTGGAAGATTTAGGAGGGTTAGGAACTTAAGGGCCTACAGGTAACGAAACCCACCATTGCCATGATCTGAAATCTTCCTTCTGGCCGTTGAAAGGCTACCATTGCTCTTTGGGCCCTCCCCACCGGTCTGCCCAGCGGTCAGTGTGATGTCCAGGTCCTCTTGTCCATCGATGGAATCCACCCAATGCTGGATGCTGTCCCGACTCGAGGAGGTCGAGAGCTGGGAACAGGAGAAGGTGGAATCTGCAATGTGGTGACCGGGGAAAAGAAAGATGGGAACAAATTTTAGTAATTTTTTTTTTTTTTTTTTTTTTTTTTGGGGGGGGGGGGGAGGGGACTTGGCAACATGTTTAACACATTAAAAGCCCCACAAATTTATTTTACCAAAAAAAACCTCACCCAGCCAGTTGTGGAAATACCATTGTGTTGGGTCTTGACTGAATTTGAAGTGTGCATACATGTATGTACTAAACTGAGGCCAGATTTAACAGGATTCTATTACAGGATGTATTTTTTTAAAGTTACCAATATTTTAGTGTAGTATATTGAGAGTTAGGCCAAACAAAAATAAAATAACACAATGTGCATGTATTAAACTGTCAATGCAAAACTACTTTTTGTTCTTCTAAAGGGGGGGGGGGGGTTAAGCTTTTTATAATCATGACAAATGCAACAGAAGCGGGGAACAAATTGTGCAAACAATGCATGTAATTCCACAAAGGAACCAATTAAGCCCATTAGGGCTGATTATAAATCAATAATGACACAACTCGGGGCAATTATGGTGAAACAGCATACACAAACCAAATATAATATCGACTACTTCTGGTAAAGTACACCATTATACGTACATGTATCCAATGGGTGCCAAATTCTGAAAATGTACAAAAAAACATGTAGGTGTCCTCCTACAATGCTCATCATACCCTAGAATATCTGTGTGTGAAAGAAATCTTTACTGTTGTGAACAACAACTAATGTACATTGTAACAACCACCACTTCCCTCCCACAACATAATGATATAATATGATTATGTACATAATAAAAACAAATACATATGATTAAATATGAAACCACATTAAATGTGCGGGTATAGTCATTCACATGTGTGTATGTAAATTAAAATCAAATCAAACAAAGCTAAAAAATTCACAGAATTACACTGACACTTGCTGTAATGCAAACAAACTAAAGACATTCAAAACAATGTACATGTACATGAATATTTCATTTTATATGGATTTTTTTTTTATCATTTTCCATTGTCAATTTTTCTTTTTATTACAGATTGTTTTTCTTGAAAGGAGAGATTTAGGAAAAGGGTTTTACGCTGTATGTACAAATGTACAATGTAAATTAACAACATTGTGCAATTTGCATGTCAGGTTAGATCTACATTGTAATTCCTTAAACTGACTACATGAAGGCACTGTGAGTGAAGTACATGTACATGTATGAGAGATGTGTAAATCTGACAAACTTAGACTATGTACATGTAGGTGTAGTAGGGTCTGCTAGAAGGATACAAAGGGTGCCACGTGTCCTATATGCCTAATTCACATTTGCCCCGGGCGCCGTGCGATAAATGGGTCTACGATTTTCCGTACGATTTTTGAGGCATCGTAGGTGGCTACGGGCTAAAGCGTATGTGTTCACATTGTGTACGAGCATTGTGTGATTTCTCGTACGGGCCCTCGGGGGCAGGCCGGGGCAAAGTCGTACAGAGGCTGCGCGGAGATGGTGCGGCCGCTGTGGGGTTGCCGCGGGATGACTGCTCAATATCCGTGCGATTTCACGGGTACTGCACGGGCAGCGAGCAGCAACCTTGCGATAGCTGTGTGAGGGCCGTGCGATTGTCCCAAGAGCCTACAATCTGCGTACGATTTTCTTTTCCCCCAATGTCCACCTAAAATCTTGCGTTTTCTGCACGATCAGCGCGCGGCCTCCGCGCGGGGATTGTGCAATGCCACCTACGACATGTCTACGGGCTACGGGCTTACGATTTTTTCAAATTTGTATAACTTCTCGCTAAACAAAATCGTAGAGGCCGCGGCGCCCGTGAATCCGTACGAAAATCTCACGGCCGCCTCCTGCCTCCGCACGGAGGCCGCACGGAAAGGGGGATACGGGCAAGATACGGGCTCCGTAGACCCATCGCAGGCCAAATGTGAATTAGGCATTACTCATGTATCGGTTTCTTTTTATTAAGTTACATTGTACACACCCACATTAAGCCTGTTCGATATGACGATATTTCCCGATATTTCGATATTTTTCTCATATCGAGAATCGTATCGGCCCCTTTTTAAAAAATACGGAATATCGGGGAATTTGATATACCGAAGAATATCGCGATATGTTCCTTTTGGCCGCATTAAATGTGGATTTGTCCAGTTTACCTTGCTCGAAATTCCAGTTATTTTCAATTATTGGACGGTAGAATAGTATATAATGTATCAAATCATTATGTACCATGGAATAATAAAAAGTACTAAATGTGTCATTTGACCGTTTTCTAAACCCTGACATGACATCTCCGCGCCGTGCGTAGTCAAGTGCAAACAACCGCACTGAATGCTACCATCTTATTCCCAGTGTAATGTACCTACACGCTAGCTAACGTGTTGCAAACTTGTCTTGAGATCGAGGGGTATGGCAATTGTTTGCAATAAGGTCAACCCCTGTACCGCATCTGCGCGTGCGCATTGCTTTGTTGCTAGCCTTGGTCAAGTGCAAGCAACCGCACTGAATGCCACCGTCTTTCCCCCCAGTGTGCAAGGCACACGTACGTGCAGTGTAGCGAACTGCGTCTTGAGAAAAGATTAAAACACGTGCAGCACATCCATTGTACATTGTGCAATGTCGTCTTCAAAAACATACCATACGATCGTTTTTTGACAGCTCGCATCTGATCGTCCATGGTATTACCATCTGTTACTAATCAACAATGTCGAAATAGAAACAAATGCTAGTCTTTTTGGAGTGCCATAAAGAAGACAACTGAAGGTAAATGTCATAATACTCCAAATACATGTACTCAACGAGCATTTGTCAACCCGGCCCCGAACTTGCAAGCCACGGCCCGATTCTCGATCACAGTGGCCGGCCCCGATATTAAATTTTAGCGGATCTGAGCTCAATCCCGGCGGGTCCGATCCCGGTGGCCCCGATCTCACGATGCCGTGGTGACTTTCATCATGTATTTTTGAAGGGAAAATTGAAGTCATCACAATAATATCGAATATCGCAATATTTTTTTCCCGATATTTCGGTATCAAAATAAATGGATATCGAACAGCCTTAACCCACATTGTCTGGGCTGATTCGATACTACCACAATCTACAATCTAAAATCTGTACTTTTATCTTATAGCTCATCTTGATTGATTTCTATTTTTAGCAGGCCTCAATCTTTACAGCGGCCACCAGCGGCTATTGCCGCGATGCCCCAGCGAATTTCCGTGATGCCCTTTTAAAAAACACGTACTTTACAGCAACGTTGGCCAATGTGCCCTTTTCCATTCTCAATACAATCATGAGAACAAGACCGCCAACTCATGCTTTTTAGTACGTAAACTCTGGTCAAGTCTCAAAGAATTATTACAACTGTAAGCACGCGTATGCAAGGGATTACTGCACAAACCCGCGCCTTGAAAAAAGGCTATCCCAAAGACACGCATGCATAGCAAGACGTGCAAAAGTCGAGTTTAGTTTGCACACCGTGATTTAGAAACAGGTTTTTTGTATATATATGACAGGCCTCCGTTAACTTCTTGTGTACGGATGACGCCATATGGGCAAACAAAACCAGTGCCACCAGGCCGGATGACACCATTGGCCGCCGTTTGTGCAGTTTCAATCCATTGTTGGATTATTGTGTATGTCATGCTTGACTGCACAAACACATTGTGGCTGTTGCGCTTGGCTGCCAGAGCCGCCGCAACACCCCGACGTCTCCCGTAAAATACCGTGCTCATGGGGTTAAGAATTATGCCGGATTAATTTTGCACAGCTACATTTGCAAATACATGTAAATTATTTCAGCATGGTAATATCTAATAGATGATGTCTTGCGATGCACCATTGTTAAAAATTTTTTTTTTTTTTTTTTACAATTTGGTTTGGTGTTTGATTGAAATAAATTTTCTCTAAAACGATTTTTGTGTCAGTCACAAATCTAAAGAATGCCATTGGTATTGGGAGTTTTATAGTAAGTTGTATGTTTTGTGTAGAGGCTACCAAAATGCTTCAAAATTAACATATTCCTGGGGTTTCTGGAGCAGATTAAGTTTTCAGACTTTTTGTGATTTTGTTTGTGTTGTCATTTAATTTAATAAGGGGTGGGGGGATTTAAAAACCGTTGGGGGATTCATATTTTTTTCTAAATTATTTTTTTTTTCAAGAATTTTATATTCTGGATTTCTTCAGAGCAGCAGATTTCGCTCAGTGTGGGTGGGTGCAGTGCGGGAGAGTGGGGGGGGGGTTGGGCTGGGGGATTGTTTTTTTTTCTAGATGAGCGGGTGGGGAATTCAATTTAATAGGGGTAGGAGAATTGTTTTTAAATGGGGGGGGGGGATTTGGTGAAAACGGGGAGGGTAACAACAAGGGGAGCTAATAACTTGCAATGCTAGTGCTGCAAAAAAATTCAGTAACAAACATTTTACTACTTCATTTGTAGAGATTATTGCATCAAGAAAAGTAATTAAAGACACAACACCAAATGGTACAAATACATGTGTCTTGATATTCTTTATTTTATATTTTTACAACTATTCAAGCAGTGTCATTGCATGTGAACAGTAGTAACAATGAACAATACGGGTTGGAAAGTCAAACACCATCTTGAAATTAAGGGAAAGTACATCAAGTCATCAATAAATTACAATTTTTAAAATGACCTTGTTGCCCTTTTTACTTGGCCTTGGTGCCCTTTAATTTTTTTTGGGGGGAGCCTTTGAGGCCAAGTGGCCTTGCCCCTCTGAAGCTTAAGGTTGAGGCCTGTTAGCATCCATACTTTATATACATGTAGCCGAGAAATACCGGTATTGCTGAAAAGTGTTGATGAGAATAAAGCAAGTTAGGAAAAATTATCTGCCCTAACATTTTTTAACTTAAGTCCTATCTCAAAGGCAAATGACGGTGGTACAAGAAACAAACATGAAGGGGACACATGGGCAAGCGGGGATGGGTGGAGAAACACAAAAGAGAGATTAAGGACCAAAGGAGAGTGGCAGTAGTAGAACATGAAGTACAGAGAGGGGAATGGACAGCAAGGAATGAAGGAGTGTGGTTAGGGTAAGGATGAAAGAGGGGAGGGATTGAGATGAGAGGGATGAAGCTGGAGAAGGGGAACAAAGGAGTGTGGTAAAAAAAAGGGGGTTAATAGTCAGTGGTAATTAAGCAATGGAAGGAAGAGAGGGATGTGGCCAGGCTTAAAGGGAAAGAGGTAGACATCAAATGAGGTATGAAACCCCAAGAGGGTTTGCCAGGACGATAATCTGTATTAAAAAATGACAATGGGGGAAATGAAAATAGTTAATCATTCCCTTCCTAGATGTTGAGACCATATGGTTGAATAGTCCGAAGATGTTTCATTAACACTTTCTCCCTGCTGATGAGGCGAACTGAGTCCTGATTCTATGCCCTGTAGAATCATATCAGAAATAGAATGGTTAGGCAAGTCCATTCTCTTGGTGTTCACAGTCGATTGATGACCACAGAGATGTTTTTGGAGTGTGTTCTTGGTCTCCCCAACAAACAGGATTCCACAAACCCTAAAGGTGTTGCAAGTGATGTTACCATTGGTTCTGTGAGTAGTGCCAGATGATAAAAATGGCCAGAAAAGGAGTCAGACTCCTGCATGTGAATCTGGCGAACAACACATCTTGAATTGCACTTAAAAGTACCATGCTGTGTGGGAGGGGATGCATCCAAGGTGGGGACTTCGGCTCAAACAATCAGGTCTCGTAGATTACGGGGGCGCCTATCCAAAACTGAAGCGTTTAATCCAACACTTACATGTACATGTGTGCGGTTAGTGACCACACTTTGAAAGTGTGGAATCCAGCATTTTAAATGTTAAATCCAGCATTTTTAAATGTGAATTCAATGTTTAAAATGCTGATTCAACAATTTAAGTGTTAATTCAACATTTCCCCAAACTTTTTGTTGAAATTGTTGAATCAACATTTTAAACGTTGAATTAACAGTTTATTATCTGAATTTAACATTTCAAATGCTGGATTCAACATTTAAAATGCTGGATTCCACACTTTCAAAGTTAGGTCACTGACCGCACACATGTACAAAATGTAAGTGTTAGATTCAACACTTCAGTTATTAGCGTAGGGCTGTCCGGGGATGACGCGGGCAAGGCGATCTGAAGTATGAAGGATATGATGGTTGTCATTGGTGATTTTACGAAGGGGATGGAGACTGGGATGAAAGGTGGTGACCAAGGGAATCTTGGGGTTGGCATTTGTACTGGGGGCCTTTTCCTTGAGAGCCAAATTTCTGGCAATTGCACGTTGAACTTGCCGGAAGCTGCGACCCCTGGTAACCAAGTTATTCTTCAGTACCTGTACATGATGGGAGAAGTCATTAGAACAAATCATTCAGCGCCCATGTGCCTGGCTGAATGCTATGCCTGTCTTGCAATGCCTGGGGTGACAGCTGGAGGAATGGAGGTACTGGTGGGTGTCCGCGGGTTTAGAATACAGATCAGTGGTGACTGAGTTGTCTTCCTTGCGGATGGTGACATCCAGGAAGTTGGTCTGATGAACTTAATACTCTGATGTGAACTTAACCCTAACCTTCCCTAACCTGCCAAAATCAAACACCCCTTTGTGTTGAATTTTGTGTGATTGGGTACTGTAGAGCCTTGGCACCATCACTTTGCATGGGACTTGATGCCCTGATTTTGTCTAAGTACAAAGAATGTGCCATTGGTTTACTACACAGTGTTGGAGTTTGTGTGGTTAGGGAAGGATTCTAGTAAAAAGGCTTGGGCTGTTAGGGTTAATTAATGGTCCTGTGGAAGGAATTAATGTGATTAGTAAAAATCACCAGGCTGTCCTGATCACTGGTTCAGATGAAAAATACATCATCAATATATCTCCACCAGATCCAGGGGCGACATGGTGCTGAGGCAAACAAGTTCACGCATCGGCCACTACAGAAAGGAGTCCCGATTTCCTTCAAACTTTTTAGACTTTAACACCCAATTTCCCAATCAGTAATTTCAGCCAGGATATATTGTACAAATTTCTACCAATTGCAGGTTGGTTATCATGTTCGGACAAGATTGCAATACTGAGAATACAAGAGGGGGAACTCGGGATACAGTTTCAAATGTGACCTGGCAGCACAAAATAAGCAGAAAGTCACAATATGGTTTTCTGAGTTACAGGCAGAAAAAAAACATTTTGGGATTTTAACATCTGAAAAACCCTATTCTATCATAACCCAAAGTTTTTCAACTGAATCTACTCTTGAAATATTTGGCGGGTGATTTCTTTTTTGAACTTGGGTTACAGTGTACACAGAGCACACACTTTGAGCTTCATTTTCTCAAAACAAGGGGTCAAGACTCTGACAACTCCACAAGGTTGTATCAGGGACTAGAGATGGAGATACCATGACACACAATACATACAATTAAAGCTTTTAACCTGTACTTTCAGGAAATACCATAATGTTGATTTTCAAATGTTGCTGCTTTCTGCCCATTTTGTTACAAATGGCGGCATACAACAGACTTGGTGGGTATGGGGCAGGACATGGCTAGGGGAAGGGTTAAGTTGCAGGCCTTGGCCGGGGGGGGGGGGGGGGGGATGCTGCAGGACTTGGCCAGGGGGCATGGTTAGAAATTGTTGGATTTAGCAGGGTTAGAGTCAACCCTAACTTAATGTTAAGTGAACCAATTCTTTTTCTATGCAACATGATTCACAAACACGTGTACATTGCAACAAAGGCTTCAGGGCCTTTCATTATCAAAGGTGGAAATCTTTTCCCGCATAGTAATTATCAGCTTCACAATCCGAGGTCTAAACAAAAAAATATCATCTTCATCATGAAGCGACACACAAACTACATTGTACACGTACACACACACTAGGCCTGTACATTCACAGGTAATTTTGGATCCGGGTACCCGAATGCCGCACTGGTTCGGTTCTCGGGTACCCGAAAGTGGACCATTCAGAAAAAAACAAAAACAATAACAATGTCTAATGTGAAAACTTATTGGCTCGTTAAAAGAAAGGAGGTAAATGTAGTGTGCGGCCACTAAAAAAGAAAGATTTACTTTCTACACGTGTGTACAGCAAGCCGGACGTAGATCTAACTTGATTCCAAGTCATTTGATTTCCGATCAAATTGAAATCAAATGTAGTATAAAAGTAGTATAAAAGTAGATGTTTCAAGAAATGACAAACTTGAAATCGCGTATTATTAATCTGCGGAGGTATTAATCCTGCAGTGTATACATACGACTAGGCCTACTACTTATGAATTACGATGTCGCAACAGCATTGGTATTTAGAAGGAGCCCCGACAGAGCTGCACGTGCACTGCACACAGGGAGCGAATGCCGTGTGCTGATTGGACGGCACGTGTGAGAGGTGGACTCACTGAACTGCGTGATTGGTCTAATATGGCTTAATTCTTGGCCCATCTTCATGTGGACTTATTGGTTGTTCAGGGCGGGCCAGATGTCACAATGTTCGTAATAGCCCGTGATTGGACGACTGCACAGAACGTGCCATTATCTTCTTGGTAAAAGCCTTGTCCAAAGCGATTTACTGGGGTGGTTCTTGTATGAAGGGACGGCACTGTCAAAAATATCCAGCACAAGAAAAAAAAATTAGGGGTCATGCAGCGAAACCGCCTTATAGACAAGGTTACATGTATGATCTTGGCTTTTGTGCTTATTACTGATTTCAATTATTTCAGGGACACTAGGACCTTCGAAGTTGAACATTAATTATGTTATATTTTATCTGTTATAAGACATTCTCCATTAACCCTAACGTCTTAGGCATTCACTTGGGGTACAGTACACTGTACTACAAAATACTACTCAATTCTCATAGGCCTGTGTAGTAAAAGTACTGCATACTACAGTTTACTCAAGTAGTATTTTGTTGTATTCGGTGACGTTAGGGTTAACCCCTTGAGTACGGTATTCGTAGTGAGGCGCTGGGGTGCCGGGGCGGCCTGTGCAGTCAAGCGAAACTGCCACAATGTGCTTGTGCAGCCAAGCGAAACTGCCACAATGTGCTTGTGCAGTCAAGCGTGACATACACAATAATCCAACAATGGATTGAAACTGCACAAATAGCGGCTGCAGGCGTCATCCCGGCCTGGTGGCACTGTTTTTTTGCGCCCACAGATGTCTTTCATACGCAAAGGTTTAAAGACATTTTCACAGCTACAGTCATTACCAGTCCTTTAGTCTCTAGAAAACAAATATATCGTTGAGAAGGTTCAGATATTTAAAAATGATATAAACAAAATATTAAATCATCCACAGATAGTACGAGTTGACAGGGCACATTTAGTCGGACACCAAAATAATCACGCACCATAAACAAATTACTCCAAGCAAAGCCTTCAAACAAAGCCTTCTATTGTTTTTGTTTGTACAATGTAGGCCTAATACTGAGAGCGCTTCCCACTCCTGCTGCCAGAGTGTCTGAATAACATTCACTCTCTCAAGATCAATAACTCCCGCACGCTCTTTGATCATACCGCGGAGTTCGGTCGCAGCGTAAACCGCAGTTCACATTCCATTGACAGACTATACTGAGCAACAAGATACATGTAGCTATGGATAAGATACAAACAGCCTTGGCCGGCCACATTATTGATACTTTCCATTCACTGCATTTTGGTTGACGCATTGTTTTCAAAACACCCACAGACAGTTCGGGTCTTTTTCGGGTCGGAACAGAGTTGGAAATGGATCAAATTGTCTATATATTTATTTTTGCTCTGAAATCTTACATTGAATTTTTCACCACAAGTTTTAGGTACCCGAACCGGAAAAATGGAACCGGATATTCACGCCGGCATTCGGGTACCTGGGTACCTGGGTACCTGGATACCCGGCACAGGCCTAACCTGCACGAGTGTGCACTTACAGTAGCTACCGTACACTTTTAAGGAGAAAGGATTAGGTTTACATCTACGTTCAAATTTTCGGCATCACTTTTCCGCCTTGCTGGCAGGCATATTTGTGACAAAAGGTAAATGGATTGTTTAACATCATTGCATGCTCAGTACAATCTTGGCTTACAGGCCTAGCTGGACAACAAGTCCGTCTTATTTGTACATGTCTTGAAAAATTATCTTTTGATCTGCTGTAACATGCATCAAATTACTCCACAGATGTACATGAACTTTTAAATATATGCTGAAAAAAGGCTCCCATAGGAACCCACAAAGAACTAACTATGAAACAAAAATAATAAAACCTGACAACGTACATGTACATACATGTATATGTACATTATGTACAATGTAGCTACTTATTGATTCCAAATCGGAATTTTCACCAATTATTGATTCCAAATTTCTGACAACTGGTCCTGACCTAATTGTTTTTCAACCTTTTGCTCACAAATAACCGTATGCAATCAAAATTCAGAATCTTGCTTCATAGAAACCCACTACATCTGTAAGTATTCTGAAGTGCTCATGTTTTCAATGGCTGCGGAACAGGGGGCTGGGGGGGGGGGCATTCGACCCCCACTTTGGCAACAAATTGGTAAGACTTGTTTTAAACATTATGCACTGCAAAATCCAACACCCCGCAAGCAATTAAAATCAATGTATACACCTGTATGTACGTAGGCACATGTAGTTGTTTACGCAGAAGCTACAAATATTTATGATTTTTTTTGGAAGAAATTCATCTCCCACTGTACCTGCTGCAGCCTGCAGTACATACAAGTACATTGTAATTACCTCCCCAGTGGAAAATAATTGGTGAAAATTTCGAGCGGTTTGCAGGTGAGGATGTGATTGTCATTGGCAGGGGATTAATTAATAAGAGTGCCTGAAGTTGCAGAAAAAAAGTGTTGGCCTGACATGAGAGTTTGCAGTGACACGGTTTACATAACCTTTTCGGTGCATGGTTCTGATTAGGGTCTGTGTTTTTTTTTTAAAGAAACTTACACAGCAAAATCGGGACCACTCTTTCTTAAGGTAATTTCCTGCACTTTCAAATGTCTGTGATAAAGGGTAGTATATCTTCAAGGAGGGGAAAATGTTGATCAGAAGAGTGATTTTTAGCTTTAAAAAGAGATTGAATAGTATTTTTCATGTAACCAAACACGAGTACGGTTATTTACATTGAGGTGCCGGGGTGTCAGGCCGGCTTTTGCAGCCAAGCGAAATTGACAACGTGCTTGTGCAGCCAAGCATAACATACACAATAATCCAACAATGAGTTAAAAATGCAGAAAATAGACGTCATCCAGCCTGGTGCAAATTGTTTTTGCGGCTATTGCCGTCAACGGGCTTCAAAGGGTTAAGTGAGTGGGAAAAAGTCAAGTATTTAAGTTAATTAAAAACCGAAAAAATAAACAAACACCCATCATATTGTGCTATACCGATATCGTTAACATGTCCTGTACTCACCTGAACTAACTGTGGTAATCCGTTGCCGTGGAGCAACTCCATCACCAGACTTTATTTCCCAAGGTAACCGGTCGCAACCAGTTGACCAGAGACGTCGTCGCTTCGGATCCTGCATCCGTCCCCCCTCATTGGGGAGTGGTTTGGTTGTGGGCAACCCGTGTACGTAATCAGCAACGCGTTTCTTCCAGCCCCTCTGTGCACTGTCCAACTCATGCAGCCTTCTGCTGATGATCTTGGCTTTCTCATCTTCAGTAGCGGGCAGTGTGAACAACTCACCCGAGTCAGGCCCCGGCGGCGATGGCTGGTCAAACGTGCGGTCCGAATCGCTGGTCAGCTCCGAGTCCATGCGGCCGTGGTTGCGGTGCGTGCCGATCATCGTGGCGCTGCGAGGCCGCATCACACGATCCCCCAATTCGGCCGGCTCACCGGCAGCATGATGACCGCCGCTATACCACTGCTGCTCGGCGGTGCTGTACACCTTCGCTAATGCCCGAATGGAGTCCAGATATTCACTCTGTGACTGAGCCCGGATTGGCAGGGAGTTTGAGCGATTTCTGTAGCCGCCGACGTGCTCCAGGCTAATTCTCTCATCTGTGCTGCTGACCGAGCCTGCTGTGGCCGTGCACAGCCTATCCACTCCCCGATCGTTTCTGCCTGTGTCCTTTCCAGTCACACCTGTGGGAATCCAGCCACAGACACGTTATCAAATATCTAACTTCATTAGCATTGGCTTATCAGAGTATCAGATGCAGGCCTATGTTTATTAGGTGGGAAAGAACAAACAAAAGAACCTCCGACTGTTACATAATGTTATATATGACATTTTAGGGTTTGCCACACTAAATTTCATCGTTTCTAAAAACTGTGCATCAGAAGACAAGTCATGTTTTGGCTGAGCAAAGTTCACTATTGAACAGTACTTGTACACACCTAATGCCAGAGTGACTTTCCACACACATGCTTGTACGCATATAGTGCCACATACACATACATATTACGTGTATACGTGTACATGTATCTAAGCATACCACAAAATGCAAGTAGAATATCTACAGGTAGATATCCACCTGGACATCTATGATTGTTTTAGACCGACACCAAAGTTACAGCTTCATAATCCTTTAAAGATACATGCATGCACATGTATTTTAGGTAATGTGTGCCGTCTCTCTTAGTTTTCATTTATTTATTCATGCAAATAACTATGGCTGACTAAACTTTCGGGTAATAAAACAATACTTGTTTTCCTCTGAAGTGTTTTGCGTTCTCCACCATTTCTTATATTCTGATTTTAATATCAATGTCAGTGTTACCTTTTTACCATATGTTTTTAACTGTGGAGTGAAATATAAACTATGCATGGTTAAAATAGAACTGTCTTGAGAGTTTTTGCCTTTTTTTTCTGATAACATTTTTATGATTTCATCAATTGTAGTATGTTTTGCGAATACAGGTGCATGTATACACACAGGTACATGTACATGTACATGTATGTGCATATGTACAATGTACATGTATGTGCCCGTTTAAAATGTGCCTGTTCGAAACGGACAAATTGCTTGGCTTTCGTTAAAACAAGGTGGTTCTCGAACCACGCATCTCGCCTACTTTCGTGATTAAGTTAAGGAGAAACGACGATAAAGTGGACATTCTTTGATTGGAATGGGCGAGGACGCAAAGCGTCCGAGCCCATTCCAATCAAAGAATGTCCACCTTTTGAGTCGTTAAACTACGTCCCTTTAACCTATTGTCAAGATTTCAAGGGAACAAAACGTGTCCATTATTGCTGATGCTTTGAGATATGAGATGAATTAAGTCAATTAAGTTAACTGTACATTCTTGAAAAAGAATCGACACTTTTCTGAATAGAGTGACGTCACAAGAGTAGTTTAACCAAGAAGAATGCAGGGGCACTGATAATGATTGAAGGAGCAAGGGTTAGTGTAAAAAGAGATTGAAATGGCAAGTTATCAAAAGCAAGAACAGATGAGCATGCCTAAAACAATGGTACATTGTAGGTGACAAAAGCAATGTGGAAGGAAAATGTGGTCCAAAATTACGAAAGTTTGAGTGGGTTGTGAAGGCTAGAGAGGATGAAAGCATGGAGATTACTGACACGACCCAAGTTTGATTCCAATTGGACTTCAAATTTGCTTATAATGACACATACATACGGACTACATACGGACGGATGGACTACGTACAGAAATAGTGATTGCTAGTCTCTTTCTAAACTTTGTTAAGGCAAGACAAAAGCCATGGGTGTATGTTTCCATGCCACACGTGTATCACAGCTTTGGAAGTGAGTTTCTTGGGAAGAGCTGGTTTTGTAACACTGATGCGCATGCGTCTAATTTGCATATTAGATCATGCCCCATTGCATGCGTGGCGGTCTATACCAGTGGCGGTACAGTGCAGTGCAGTGCCCGTTCAAAATGTGCAGCAGTGCGTGGCGGTCTATACTGCCACTTTTGCGGGTCTAGGCCTCCGGTATTGCTACTTTTTTGCAGCTTTTTTGAGAACCGCTCATCCAAACAACTTCAAACTTGACACTGCACATTCTATCTTGGGGCCTGAGCAATACACCTGCCGATTTTCAACTTCATACAGTGCCCAGTTCTGTATACACACACACCCAAGTGTGTAATACCGGCAATCACGGACCTCCTACATGTATTGTCCCTCTTTTGTTTGTACTGTTTCTGAAGGCCTCCCATTCAGTAAACGATTTTCAACCGCCCTAAAACCCTTTTGTCCCTAGTCCACGATTGTTGGTATTTACACACGCACATACACGCAGATAGAGATTCCTGGAATTATAGTTAGATGAATGCATATTTAATACATGTACAAACACTGTATACAAGCTTCAGCCGTGTTTCCATTGGACTTTTTCTTCCGCGACCTCACGAAAACTTACCGTGACATGCGTTCGCGTAAATCTACCGTGCGTTCCCATTTGGACTTTTATAACCGCGACAACGTTTATTCGCCTTGCGGGGCTGGCTAGTGCAACTGCATGTAATCACAGGTGGGTGTACTATACACAAAGAGACAGTGACCACACCACCATTTTCGCGCACACGCTAGTGAAAATCACTGTGTAGTTGATGTAATACAGGAAGTTGCATTGTTTACACAATGGCTTTCCAAGTGGTCGCAGTAGTTCTACAGTGAGGGGCCGTTTCCATTGGACTTTTTATCGTGCCTCCCCGATGACTTTGCGCAGCCGCGCAGATATCTTCCGCGACCTTTCGGCCTCGTTGTTTTACCTCAAGGTCGCGGTAAGTTGACAGGGACGTTAGTTTACCGCGTGTTCCCATTGGACTTAATTTTGTCATTCGACAGAAAAGTCAAGGTAGATTGATAAAAATAAGTCCAATCGAAACACGGCTTTTGTTCACAGCTGGTTGACTTTTTGTGGGGAAGAGGTTAAAATCTTGTTTAATTTCTCTACTGAATTAAAAGCCGTATTCTCGCTCGCTTGCTTTTTTTCAGAATGACCGGCTTATCATTCAACTATTCACTGCACTGTTTTGCATTATTTTCAGTGACATTCACACATGTAATCAGCTCAAATTTTCAACACTTGCAATTTTATTCATACTTGTTCACTAAAGCATGACAGTATATTCGGTTAGTGGCAAAGAACATCAGGTTGTCCACATAAAATTATATTTATGCCAAAATTGGCAACTGTTTCACAAAATGCCAATTTACCACGACGGATTAATTAAAATGGCAGCCATAATTCAGTCTCTTTGTTGGCTGCCAAAACAATAATAAATAAATAGAAATCTTCAAACTTTTTGGAACCGATTTTACAGCAAAAACCAAACATTCTCAACAACTGAAATCTCCACAGCACCAGTGTACATGTACATGTGAACAGAGTCCAGGAATGCCCTGAAGAAACTTATATTCTTAGTACTGAGGACTGAGTCACAGCTTGAAATCTTCCTCTGGGCACCCAAACGAGGCCCTTCACTGTGGACAGTCGACAACATGTGCGGTGAATCACTTTCATCAGGAAAAAAAGGAGGGGCTGTGCAGAAGCATAAAAGCCGAATTCCATTGTCACGTGCGATCTGGGGACTACAATTTTAAATTTACACACTTGTGGTGGGGTGTTAAAGAAGTGTTCCGGCCAGGTCTTGTATTCTGCAGCTCTGACCGCATCTATTTTAATAATGATGTACAATATGCACTGACATGCATCCATATATGTATACGTGTACCTATATACTCAAGCACATTACAAAACGTAGGTGTAATTTACACCATAAAAAAAGACACATGCACACTTTAATTCAATTAAATTTTTCAATCTCCATTTTTTTTTTACTAAAACTCATTTTATACATGTACAAGGTTTGCACTAAACTTGCCAGTTTTACATATGGTATACATGTACCCGCAAACTTGACATTTTCTCCACGTACTTGTTTTTTACATCAACAGGCTACCCAAATGCATTTTAAATACTGTTGTCCTGAAATACCCTCAGAAATACCCTTGGATTAACAAGATGGTATTAGTGACAAGTCAAGCACAGGCCTAAAGCTTGAAATGACCTTTCTCGTGTGACCACTTGGTGGCGCACGGCATTATAAATACTCAAATTTGTAACAGTTTGTACAAAAGTACTCTTTATTAGCAAGCATTAGAATCCTAACCCCTAGTATAATTTACTAGGAACCATACTTATCCCTGCAAATTTTAACACCATATATAGTAAACTGTACACACAAATTGTTGGACTCTGATTCTGGTGGTATGCCAAACTCAGTGTAAAAGACTATCAATTTGGGGGTCCAATACCCATCCTAAGTCCTAACAGATTCCAACCAAACATGGTGTTGGATTTTAACGGGTTGAGTACTGTTAGGGTTAATATTTCTTGTGGAAGTCACAAGACATGTAAATGTACATGTACATTTACATGTATAATCTTTAAACCTAACCCGGCTCATATTTTGACAGGACCATGCAACCAAAAGATCCAACAACATTGTACATCCATCAAAATCAAGCACAACCCGGGGCTGCTGGGTAAGTCCAAGAAAAGATATGGTCCCCTTGCAGACCCATGCATAACACCCCATGTTTTCTTTAATTAATAAACAAAATCATCCCAAGGACTAATAACACCTCTTCTTGTGGGTATTCTCTAGGGCTGTCCCGAATATAGCGAATATTCAAATATTCAATCATCAACCGAATATTCTAATAGCTTTTTGCCGGTTCGAATATTCAAAAAAATACATGTACATGTATGCACCTACAGATACGACTATGATGCTATTTTAATAGAAAAGTTACGGCGCTTAGCAGTGTCAAATGCCGCATTTTTTGTGGACAGAGGTTTATGGTTCCCGACCGTAAAACCCTCGACACTTCTAAAATAAATATTGCAAAAACTTGGGCTGGAGTTTGGTTTCTTGTTATCAGAACGTTATATGTACTCGTAATGATCTTGATACAATGCAAAAAAATGTCCATCGGGCGGTCTCTAATATCGATCGCCGCATGTAAAACACCAGCGTGCGTTGCATGCAACTTCTTACCGGCGCGGCATGCAGTTCCTGCAGACGACTTGATTCGGCGAGTATCGAATATTTGAATACTCGGTCAAGCCCAGTCTCGAATAATCGAATACTAAATTATTAGAATATGAACAGCTAGTATATTCTTAGTATATTCTCCTTGCAGATTCCCAACATTAGAATTAGAAACACTGAAATCTTAATTGTTTTAAGAGGGTTACTGAAAGTCCCACAGGTAACACTAACATGCGCGAATTCTTGGACAATGATGGAATGACTGGTATTCCATGTATGCAAAACATGACAATGAACATGACGAAAAAGCGAGTGGTGAAAAACAATGGCCACACTAATGCACGACTCCTCATCTCAGTACCACATACATTAACATAGAGCCAATGGTCATGAGTAGAACACTGCAAACCTACACAATAAGCAAGATGATACGTGTAGCAGAAAAACCAAATCTACCGAAGTTATACATATGTAAGTCTACATCATCAACCAGGACCAACACCTCGATCGTCACACTGGACTTTCAACAGCAGAAAAAAAAGTTCCCTGTTCAGTAACACGTACATGTACATGTACATGTACATTTTTTGGGAAACTCCTTTACGTAGAAATGTGTGTCAAAATATTGTAATAATATTTGGTAAAAATTGAGCCATGCATCCTGTTGTTGGTTTTCTCCAATTTTACAGTGAACTTTAGTCATCCCACGAGTTTTCCAAATCCTTACTAAAAAAAAAATATGAATGAACGAAATGCAATGAGGTGAATGAGACAACACAATTTGTAAACACTTTCATGGCTATCACCAAAACGAAGGTACGGACAGATGAATTTTTGGGACACCTCTGGCTTACCTGGGTGAAGCCATCTTTCCATGCCTTCCAGCATCTAATCTTTCCAATTAGAAAACTGAAACAAACAGAGAGGAACATAATATACATGTACATGTATAACAAAGGAAAAGAAAAAAACAATATCAAAACAAACAACCAAAAAGAAATAATAAAAACTGCAAAATAAAACAAGAAAGCTGAAAAATATTAAGTGAACACCCTTAAAAAAAAATTAAACAAGTACATGTGTACAACGTACATTTTGTTTTTTGTACAACGTACGTGTACATGTACTCCAAAAAAAAAAATGTTAATTCCAAATGAAACAAAACAAAATTAATCACCAAAACTACAAACCTCATCCAAATGGACAAACAGAACAAAATCAAGCCATGTTTTAACAAATCATTGGCTCAGAAAAGCTGGCAAAATAAAACAAAGCTAAATAAAACAAAGGCTGTCATCCCTTTTCTCCTCAAAAAATTAACAAAAATTAAGACTACACAAAAAGAAAAAAGAAAAAGATTTATAAATAAATTTCAAAACCCAGTACAAAAGCATAATTTACAAAATCCATGTTATTTAATTGCAATACATGTACAATGTACATACACAAATTTCCACATTCACCTGTACTCACTTTGAACTACAAAGGCTTTGACAGGGCAAGAGTTTAACCCAACGAGATTTTCAGTTAAACCAGTTTGTGAACTTTTGATTTCAAACAGCTGATAATTTGGCACGACTTCCTCACCCCGAATGAATACATTTCCTGCAACTGTCCGCGTTGGCACACTTCTCTTCCGTGTTAGTTGATGGGCAAACCGATTCTGGAATCTTCAGCCTGGAACCGTGGATAACATCAGCAACAATTTCAGCAACTGCTGCCATTGATCATCACTGGCTTGACATACCACAACCCCAAAAAAAATCCCAAAGCAAACAACAAAAGCAGTATACTCAATCAAAATTGTCTCAAATGTGTCCCATGAGAATGATAAACATTTCCATGGAAAGAATGCTAGAAATGAAAACAACAATATCTCACAGAGCAATAAATTCTAAACGTAACTGACACTGCACGTACATCTACGTGCCAAGCAAAGTGATTAGTCGATGGATTTTTCTAAACTGGAGATTTTCAGATCTGTGGGATCGATACCAAACTGATGTGATTATACAATTCCTTAAACCTACACTTTAATGATAAAACTGTCGATAATTAAATGTTCTTGAAACAATGACAATTGTTGATGTAAACAAAATGATAAAACAAGTTGCAAACACATGTGGTCATCAGCCAACCAGTTGTACACACCCCATGCCTCGATCTTTCATCCGATAGCCATCAGATTCTTGTTGACAGCGTTATATGGTTAGTGATCAACTTCTGACTTCCGCCAAGCCATCAGTGCAGCCCCTCGGAGATTCATCCACCAAGGGCTACAAATCTATATCAAGGAGAGCGTGATTCATATCTGCAAGGAATGGCCTGACAGGGTGGCTTTTAGCACAAGTCAATTGAAACAACTTTCTTTCATTTTATATTAAACAGGGTACATGTAAAAGTTCAAGGTCAGATATCTCACAGTATACACATGTACTGTATCTTGTAAAAAGATAAGGATTCAGTTTACGTTCAGTTTGTCTCACTCAAACTTCACAATAGAATTTCAATAATAAAAAATAATATTTTAGTGGCTTTTTGTAACATTACATTTTTTTCCTCTAATGAAAAGGAAAACATAAAACCAAAGTGGCCTCCATGTGCATGTACATGTACATGTACGAGGGTCGGCTGAAAAGTTTGTAGGTTGACTCCTGATCAATGAAACTTAGCATGCATTTATTTCAATCCTTTTGATTTACTAATTGCATTGTCTGTTTCCAGGTAAGGCCGTATTTGGTGGTTCATAGACGACTTCGTAAAAATTGACAAAATTTGGCATCAAAATGACCTTGTCCTTCTTTGGAGGGGGTGAGGATGTGTGTTTTCACTGCATGGATTGCCTCTTTGTCTCTGGCTCAAAGTGATGGACCCAGCACTCATCCTGGGTTACATGTAGGAAACGTTCGATGAAATTAGCTGGATCTGCTTCAAAATGCTCCAAGTTATTCCTTGAAATGACCAGCCTATAGATATGATCATACACGTGTACATGATGTAAATGCTTTTACAGTCCCATACAAATTTGGCACTGAACTGAACAATTTGGACACCTGAAGGCTTGTGTAGTCAGTTGAACCATTTCCTTTTCACTGGTTACCACAGATCGCTCATTAAGTGTGAGCAGGTGGTCAACTTAATACAATTTCCGGAAGTTTGTCGCTCAGCTTCGAGCCAAATGTATGCATTCATGTACACGTATGTAAGTGTAGGGCAGTTCTTCCTTTTTTGTTGTTCCTAACTCTCTTGACATCAGGTACGTTTCAGTGAAGTAACGTTCAAGATTTGTACGTGTATGCTACATGTATGTATGTACCGCCCTCTACTGACGTCAGAAGTTCGCTGGAGCTGTATACCGTCCTCTGAGGATGTGTGTTTTCCTCTAATGAAAAGGAAACATAAGATGTTGGGCAGGAATCCCAGTTGCATGTACAGGCTACCATGCATCACACATCTTAACAGTCCTGAATCCTCCAATTTTAATACGATTTTCCACACACCCTGGGGAGTTAGGGTTTTAACCCCTTGACTACGGTTATTTATAGGAGGCGCCAGGGTGTCGCGCCGGCTTTTGCAGCCAAGCAAAACGGCCACAATGTGCTTGTGCAGTCAAGCGTAACATACACAATAATCCAACAATGGATTGAAACTCCACAAATAGCAGCTTTTGGCGTCATCCGGCCTGGTGGCACTGTTTTTTTGTGCCATTTGGCATCATCCATACGCAAGAGGTTAAAGGAGTCATATGGCATGTCCAAGTGCACTGATGGCAAAGTCAAACAAAAACGCTTGAGTCCTACCTTTACTGTGCCATTTTAATGAACAATCTAAATTATCGATTATTCAGCAACGTTCCAAGGAAAAACGGTCTTTTCATTGTAACTTTCGGTCGGATGACGTCATCAGTCTGAAACCTCGCACATACTGTTAGAAAGAGATTACCATAAACTTCACCACAGACATTACTTAACCCCTTGAGTACGGTATTTTACAGGAGACGTTGGGGTGCCGCGGCGGCTCTGGCAGCCAAGCGAACCGCTACAATGTGTTTGTGCAGTCAAGCGTAACCTTTTTGTGCTTTTTTTGTGCATATTTGCATCATCCGTACGCAAGGGGTTAAGTTTGTTTTGTGCATTTTTCAACCTGCTGCTAGAGGGGGATCATCCAATGTTTGCTGACATCACCAGTCACATTTTTGAAAAGCACATTCTTGCCAGACTAACATCTTTGAAAGCGACTCAAAATATTCTACCAATTTCAAATTATGAGGCACTTCCAGTTTCCGAGTCGACCAGTTTCAACAGGAAGAAAAGGCCACATGATTTCACAATAAACAATAAAAGACCTATAATAACCATCAGTTTCCGTAAAAAGCCGGTCTCTCACGGTTGATTTTATACGATGCTCAACAATAGCGGTTTTGCACTGTACATGTATGTACATTGTATGTGGAACAGCTAACAAGTAACAACTGTGTATAGGAGCACATGTGTCACATACCAGGCCCGTATGCTGGGGGGGTCCGGGGGGTTCGAACGAACCCCCTGTTCGCTGATGAGTTCCGCTTCTTGTGGGCGCGTTGGCGTATTCAAACCGCGGACGTAAAATGCCAGAGAACAAAAGAGAACAATATCGTCCGCGATTCCCAGCATACGTCCGCGATTGGAAGTGTGTACAAAGTCTATGGAGGCCTTCCGAAAAAGTTAGAGTATAAACAAAAGAGGAACAATGGGACGTCCGCGTTTGGAGGTCGGTACACGACTGTGTGTGTGTGTGTGTGTGTGGGTTTTTTTGTGTGTTTTTTGTGGCGGTTTTTAATAAAAAGTTCCACTTTGGGGTTTGACGAACCCCCCTCCTCCAGTATCAGGTCAGGGCGTACGCGCATGCGTATCGCAAAAAGTTCCACTTTGGGGTTTGACGAACCCCCCCAGTCTCAGGTCAGGGAACGGGCCTGCATACATGTACATGTATGGTGCACTTGTAAAAAGCAGTGCCATGTGTCCAAGAGTCACATCAAGATGGCCAGTCAAGTGCCAAAAACTTTTGCTTATGTTTTGTCACACCCCTGAACAACACTGAAGGGGGTTTGGGTTATAATACAACAAAAATCTAAAGGCAGCACACACTTGTATACACACACATACAACAACCTGTACAGGTTCATGCAAAAGTCAAAATTTTTCCCACTATTCCCAGTGCTTCTGTCTCGGAGGACATCAGCCAGAATTAGACCACTTCCCCTATGTAGCCAGCTCATGCTTTTACTCCAAGGGTAACCCATTCATGATGACCGGACGTCCCTAGATGCTGTCAACATCCCCTAGACCTGTGAGCGTACAGCCCCCGACTGCCAGTTTTTACATTGTATCTTGGCAATGGTTCAACCATTTGAGAACTTCCGTTTGCCACCGAGTATGGATCAGCTGAAAGAAGTAGAGGCCTGGTAGCAGGAAGCAACTTCATGTGCACAGATGTGGTGCAAAATGTTCATGCATGTATAATATGTTTGTTCACATTAATGTGTACTGGTAGCTACATGTGTAAATGTATGGAATGCAGAACACATGAAAACATGACAAATGGCAATTGTGTTGATTTGGTCCTGTGCGCGGGGTCCCAGCCAAACTGCACAACCTGTTCTTGTAAATGGAGTGCAATTCGCCTTTTATCATGCATAGTCCTATCATACTACAAATGAATAATGATTAGGTACGCACACGGCTTGAATTTCATACAAATATCCACTAGGCAATCACACAACTACAAGTGTAGTACAAGTTATCCACCAGACCAAAATAACTTCAAAACTCACGGAGGACATTCTGTGTGCAGCGCAGGTGCGCTGGGAACAATATTTTACAACTGAAGAACTTCTGTTAAGTGAAATTTAAAGGAGACTTCCCTCTTCGAAAGTGTGAAATCTGCATTTACAAGATAAGGACTATATAAAAAAAATAAAAAATCACCAGCCCACTGGAGTTTGCCAGACCAACGCCTAAATTGCTGGACTTGATCTACATGTAAAAGGTCCAGTGTGAATATCGAGTCCGAAGTACAAATGTATGCTTATGAAATCTGTTTAAAACCCTTCGTGGGTGTTTAAAATTTGTACAGGGATAACTTATTACTACCGGTAGAATTTATTTGAGGGCAATTGTGAGGGGTTTATGTACGTATCCCCTTCTTTAACCCTAACCCTGCCAGACGCAGCACAGTGCATCTGTGCTGACAGCTCCACTTTGCTGGACTCTGCACACAAGTCAATGTGACAAAGTATGCAATCTGATGCGTCTGGCAGGGTTTCTAGCCAAAATGCCCTGGAGGGTTAAGGTTATTAAGGTTGTTGTAGGACCTAAACTCAAGTGTATTTTTATTCATTGCAAGTGCCCCCTACAGGTATAACCCGCAGTTTTTCTGTCAAAATTTGTCCTTTCTTGGGGTCCTCCCTCCTCCCTGTGCCAAAATCGAGTGATACATTTGTAGGTTGTAACACACAGGCTATGGGAGAGGAAGGGGGTTGGTTTTTTGATAGGTTGTGATAGTTATAATAGTAAATTATGTGTTGCCATGGCAACAGACTGACACTTTTGTAACCTGCCTTTTTCAAGTTGGGTGTCCAATGGGAAAAATTATCTGAAGTTGGCCAAGAAAAAGTAACGGGACACTAAATACAATATAAAGGTACATTTGTACGTCCTTGCTGTTTATAAATGATGGTTGTTTCCCTAAATCCCTACCGGATAAAATGGCATGATCAGAAATGGGCCTTTCCACAGTAAAGGGGTACAAAAGTGTGACATGAGATTGGGAAATGAAGCAGGATCATAATAACAAGTTGTTTGTCCTCTTTTCCCCTTTGTACATTCCCACCCCATCGTTGAGGATTGTGCTCACAAAGAATTTAAGACTTTCCAGGACAATTTTACAAGATATGTATGCTCAGAATGCTACATGTACATAACATGGACAGAAACTTTGTTAATGTTGATAGAAAGTTATAATTACAATGTACAATAAATGTCTGTATCAAATATTGTGCCTTTTCATTCTTATCCCCACAGCATTGTTACCTGTAAAATCCAAGACAATCTACTTTATATTTTAGAGGTTACAGGTTATTATGTACAGAACATGTATGTAACGTGGACAGAAATTTGTCAACATTTCTGTCCACGTTACGTATGTTACGTACGTTACCTACATGTACATGTGTCTTAAAGACCAACAAAATTGTATTTATTGTGGCCGTTAGCACTCCTAAATGGGTTATTAACAGGGTTGATAAAAATCATGACTTTTTTATATAATATCGTGATGACGTCACTTTCTCCTTTACAGAACAACAGAGGAATAAAAATACATGATTTAATTCTCCACAGCATCGTGAGATCGGGGCCACCGGGATCGGGCCTTCCGGGATTGAGCTCGCAGGCCTGCCGGGATTGAGCTCGCAGGCCTGCCGGGATTGAGCTCGCAGGCACGCCGGGATTGAGCTCGGGTCTGCTGAAATTTAATACTGGGGCTACCGAGATCGCGGATCAGGGCCGGGTTGACAGTAAGTCTTGTAAGTCTCAAGACGAAGTTCGCTACACATTAGTTGCGTGTACGTACATTGTAGTAGAATGGGAATAAGACGGTGGCATTCAGTGCGGTTGCTTGCACTTGACCAAGGCTACCAACAATGTAACACGCAGACACAGGTGCGCTATAGGGGTTGGCCTTATTGCAACAACTGCCAGAACCCTAGGTTTTAGTCTTTTCTCAAGACGAATTTTGCTACGGGTACGCTTTAGCTGCGTGTACGTGCATTGTACAATAGGAATAAAACGGTGGCATTCAGTGCGGTTGTTTGCACTTAACCAAGACTACATGTACACCAATGATGTAATGCATACACGTGCGCTATGAATGGTGCGGAGACGAGATACATTGTATGAAAAGGTCAAAGAAACGATACATTTTAGTACATCATACGTACGTTATGTACTATTCTATCGTCAAATTTCGGACAAGGTAAACTGGACTAATTCACCTTTAATACACACTTAGAAAAATCTCAAACACTGCAAAAAACTACATTTCGTGCTATTCTTCTGTATATCGAAGCAGTTTTTTCCCCGATATTCTGCTGGTGTACAAGCAGCGTGAATTTTGCTCAATATGAAATACGCTAGTATTGCACATGCAAATAAAACTTAATTTTTCACACAAAAATAAACCATCGTTTTTACTCGCACTCTAATCAAAACAATGACATTTGTGTATGATAAAATTGAGTGCAGAGTTTGCTACTTGATATTGCCAAACATCGGTTGAACCTTACAAATTTTGCCTGCAGATATGGGTGATGAATAGACTGGAGATTTATCCATTTTAAGGGCAAGGTCAAAAGGGAAAAGTCACATTTTGAAGGATGCACACTTTCAAGTTTCCATTTTTAAAACATTAAGTTCACACCAACTAGGCAGCTAGGGTTATATTTAAAAACTATTAGGCAGTGGTATGAAATTCAAAATTACAATGTACAAACTACACGTTGATAGACAACGATTTTCAAAGTGTGAGGAGCCTTTATTTCCCAATGAATAAACAAGAGAGCTGATGCGGTTTGATTTGAATGTGGAATGAAAAGCTACAGGCCTTTTTCACACTACGAAAAATCTCGGTGTTGGACCCGGGTCCGACCCGTGTTAACTAGACTTACCTTTTCACACTGCAACATTTCAACACGGCAGTGACCCGTGTAGAGCGCTCAACCCGGGTTGAAACTCAACCCTGCTCGGGAGGTGGGTTGAGAGCTCTCGACCCGTGTAGAGAAGTTTGACATGTGTTGAAAGTCATACATGTAGTGTGAACGCCTCCGGGTTGAGTTCGGCCCGTGTAACCGCGGATCGTGCAAGTGCGTGCACAGCACCACACAGTACACTGCAGCAACGAACGAACAAATAACCTCGGACCTGTGCCATTGCGCATGCACCATACATGTAACATGCGTTCATTTCAATAAGCCAGTTCGGTATTCCAACTGCACATGTGCGCATCAAGATTTGACGATTTTTCTCTCGGACCAAACATGGCAGATACATGTAAATACACACAAGTCTATGGGGGAGGTGGTAACCAAATATATGCATTCTGTGCAATTTTTCGTGCAATCAAAAAGACGATGGAAACTTTTGTTCGAACAAAAGTTTGGACACACAAGACCCCTGAAAACACTTTGCTGTCCAAACGTTTTGGGAAAAATGTTACTTCAGAACAGGACGATCTCTTTAAGTTTGCTGGTACCCGCTATGCTTTTGCATGCTTACGATGAAATGTTTAGCCCGAAAGAAAAGCTGTCAAGTTGCGATGCGCACACGCGCAATTGGAATACCGAACTTGCTTATTGTGCATGCTACTTTCACAAGATTCTTTTTACTCCGATATGTCCGAGAAAATGGGCCCCAAATAAGACAAAAGACCGACATAGAGTGAGGAGGAGGTGAATGCTATGTTGGCTATTTGGGCTGACAGCTCCATACAAAGCCAGCTCGACGGAACGACCAGAATGCAGTATGAAGGATTTTTCTATTCGATCCGTGTTGAATGGCCGGCCGTGTGTGTAGTGTGAAACGATCGCACAATACACAGGTCGAAACATTACACGTGTGGCAAAAATGCTGGCGCTGCGTTGAGTAGTGTGAAAAGGCAGCGTAATTGACCTGTGTTGACATTTTAAGAAGTCTACACGGGTCGGACCCATGTAGATTTCAACACCGGTCAAACGTACATAGTGTGAAAAGGCCTTATGCCAATACAATATGTAACTTTTTATAAATGTACCTCCTTCGGTATCATTATGGAATTCTTTGCTTGGTGCATGTTCCCTTCATCTTACAATCTTTCCTGCTTCAAGAGGAATGTACAATGTACTCTTTTGCATCTTTGATTCTTTTTTCCCTTTGTAGCTCTGTACATGGCTTTTAGCCTTGTTTGGGGCAATTTTGCATAAAAAGAAAAACGTACTACAAAACATATACCATCCAAAATATATGTTTGCCATGCTAAAGAAAAGCACTTGCCACAGCTAAAAAAAAATGAACACAATCACTCCCCGTAGTTCATTTACTACACTGTAACATAACCTTTGGCAGATTTCTGTTGCTAGAAATTTCTCAGCATTTTGACTGGGCTGATACATGCTGGCACACACAGGATAAGGAAACTGGGTTGGAAAGAGGGAGTGCGCCCATCTACAAACACCACAAGCCCCTACTGTGACAACAGGCCACTTAACATCAAGCAGGAGATCACTGACAACGGACAAGAGCAAAACACATAAAACGTTTGGGTTGTCCACCCCCACCATTCCTACCTTCTAAATTTACAAAGTTTGCCAGACATGCGGCTCACATGTATGTAGATAGTGGCTGATTTCTTGCTGTTCAACTGACAATTTCACAGTGTGTACCTTTCGCGTAAGGGGGAGTATGTGGTCTAGTGGTTAGGATTTTTGACTCATGATCAGAGGGTCATCAGGGGTTCGAATCCAGCTACACATGTACTGGCCATATGTTGTGTCCTTGGGCAAGCCACTTCATCCCCACTTGCCTCTCTCGACCCAGGAGTATAAATGGGTACCAGCATTAGCTTGGGAGTAACCCGCGATGGACTAGCATCCCATCCAGGGGGAATAGAAATATTCTCAGTCGTTTCATGCTACAGAAACCGGAGATAAACGCCGGCCTGTTGGGCCACATTGGCTCGTGTCTGGCTTTTTGTTTTTACCTTTCGTGTAAAATGGTAGAATGAGACCAATGTACCGACAGGCAGTGATAGTTGTGGAACTACCGGAGGCGGCACAATTTCATCTAAAGCAGTGCACCCGCATTGATTTTGAAACTCTGAACACAAATCTGAACACAAATGCTGGCTGAAACTTTGGCCGGTAGAGCTGGTGGCTGCAGTCATAATGGCCCATTTTTTTTTCTCATTTTTAACTTTTTTTTATATTTAAATAATCTCTGACAATTTTCAAATTTCGGGTGCTCACAAATTGGTTACATGATGCTGATTGTGTTCCCGCTTTGGTCTAGAAACGGCACCTTGCTTTTATCACGCCCACCTTTTGGTTATTCCACTGTTTTGTACATACATACATGTATGAAAAATGCCCGCATCATGTATTGTACATAGTACATACATGTACATGTACACACTGCTTCCTTTATTACAGACCAAATTAAAATCAGGCCATTACTGTTTCAGTTCAATCATAACGATGATGCACACGGATAATGATCTTCATGGCAAAACTAAATTAATTATATCGGTAGTGAAGCAGAAAATCGGATTAGTGCCATAGCAAGGTAAGGAATATAATGTCAAATTAATTAACGACCAATTTATGCAGAAAGAAGACTTGATTTCTCAGGGTTACTGACTGAAATCTACCACCAGTCAAGAGCCACTTAGTGCCTTTCACACAAGAGCCTCTCAACCCGTAGGGGCGAAATCTAGGACTGCCCCGGGATTAACACATTTTTTCACACTTGTTTTAAGTTTAACCTAGCGCAAACTCACCCCTACTTATTTCATCCCTAACCCTATTCATAACCCTAACTCTATTCCTGGATCAGGGTTGAGTTCAACACAGGGCGTAACCAATCTCAGCATTGACACATGTCTGAAAAATGCCAGTGCGAAGTGTCTCATGTGTCAAGGCCTTTGGATCCTTCTAGAAGCCATTAAGGACTCATGGTCATCCATCCGATGGAAATCTGAATGAAAACCCTACTCAACTATTGATAGGGACATCAACAAGACATGCATGAGAGGATCCATTCTCAGAATATGGAGAATAAAGGGAAACACTACATTGGAGGTAGTAAACAAAATTACCACTGCATTCCCAATCGCCCGGGAAGTACCAGGTCATTCATAAAAAGAGGGTGGGCTACTACGCATGCGCATACAAGTCCTGGAACCGTTTGGTGTTGTGACGCTACCGCTCTAAACTATTCGAATTGGAACATTGCAAAATTCATAGCAACAAAATTTACAGGAATATTTTTAATATTTTCCTGAAATGTTTCCGATCTTTTGCCGATCCACATGTCTGAACATTAAAAGATAATGTCATTCAAACCACGCCCATGGCCAACATGCGAGCATATATGCAGTAGCCCTGTTCACGACTTCACTTTACCATTTGTATAAAATATCACGTGAAGAGGTCGTGGGAACTGGAAAATGAGACCAACTTGCCAGTTCAAAACCATGAGGTGGGGGTGCCCCACCGATGTATGTCGGGTGGGGTGGGGATTTTGTCACTTCAAAAGTGACAATCCCCACATCTTGGGTGGGGCAGCCCGGGGGGTGGGGGAAGGGGTGGGGGAAGCAATTGATAGGTGCATAAGTACTATTAGGCCAAGTAAAAAAACAAAACACATTGATCGTCCCCACCTGCATCCTTTTTTGAAGCCGCATCCTTTTTCTATTTGTTTGTTGTTTTTTTCAAAAAAGCTAGATTTTTCATGTATTTCGCTTTATCTTAGCACCATTCTTGCTATGATCGATTTCATTTCCCGATATTTTAGACTTCTACAAAGCCAGCGAGGGCGGTAGTTCACAAGCATTCGCGATTTGCGAGCTGTGTATTTTATAACGTCTAGTAGTCCCATGATCCCTGAGCCATGTGTGTGAAAATATAGAAAATGCAGTTGAAAAGTAGCAATTGATTACTTTTAACCCATACAGCAGGAATTAATGCCATTTCCATGCACTGTGTTTACACTGTGCGCACGAAAACCGCTGCAGTTTTCCCCAAAATTCTGTCATTTGCTTATTTACATCATCACCTTGTGTGCACCAAGCCAATGATCGCCGCAATCGGTTCCAATTTAAAAAAAAAGTGAAAACATTCTCCGATCCGTACTGACAGCGACAGACACACACGATGCGACTGTTGCCAGCCGGGTCATGTGCCGGATCGGACCAGACAAGCTCATGATTATTCATGTCAAAAATCTAAAGTACGGTGCGCATGGCATGCACTGCCGCATCGTGTGTGTTTGTCACTGTCAGTACGGATCGGAGATTTTTGTTCACCTTTTTTCGAAAATAAGGAGGGTTAATTATTTTCCAAGCTTTTGCTGTTCCTGACCGATTTTGGTGGGGGTATTTTTTTTATTTTTTTTTTATTTTTTATTAATTGGTTTATTTATTCTTTAAAATCTAATATAAATAACATCTATCGCGGCTCTAAAGCCGAATTGCGGAGTTATGCCCACAATCGAAATTCAATATTGTTATGAAAATGTATAAAAAGTTCCACCCTAAAACCATTAACATTTAAGTAAAATCTTTCCATAAAAAGCTGGTGGTCATTTTGAACAGCCATCTTGGAAAAAAATAACTAATACTATAACAACAAATAAAAGGCCCTCCTCATCCTCCTCTTTAAAAAAAAAAAAAGCGGACGATCAACTGCTATTTTTTTTATTTGGCCTATACGCTACAAAAGTTGCAGAAAATAACTTGTGAATTTGTCCCGGAAAGAGTTCCATATACGGACACCACTATTTTGAAGTTTTAAAAACTCAAACACGTGTAAAAAGTAGCACCTATTATTTTTAAGGATTTTAGCGAGGAAAAGTAAAAAATAAATTAATAAAAAAGAAAATTATTTCCCAGAAATCTCTCTCCTCTACATCTGTCCTGTACACTCTCTGTCACTGTCTTATGTGCTCCTTTTTCCATTCCCTCGCCGAGGTTCGAACTAAATCAAGCCTTTAGTGTAAGAGAACATGGGTTAATACATGGTACGCTTACCCACTCGGCCACGAGCGCTTGTTACTCCTTGAAGCATTTTAGTCTTACTTACGGTGTATGTCGCAATCTGGCTTCTGAAATATTTAAATTAGGAATATTAATTTATGATGTACACAATTTGGAATACTCCAAAGTAACAGGGGGTGGAGCATACTGTTGAATTCTGCAAGGAGCGTGGAGTGATTGCAAGCTGCCCGCCCAACCATGGCCCAACTACTAACTAGCACTTTGCGGCCGTTGCACACGCGATCGACATCCCTAACCCTATTCATAACCCTAACTCTATTCCTAACCCTAACTCTATTGATAACCCTAACCCTAAAGGCCTAACCCTAACCCATGCGAGAGCGGACTCGGCCGACGGTCACGGATTGTCCCTCCATATTGCTCCCTCTCTTAACCCCTTGAGTACGGTATTTTACGGGAGACGTCGGGGTGCCGCGGCGGTTAAGGCAGCCAAGCGAACCGCTACAATGTGTTTGTGCAGTCAAGCGTAACCTATACACAATAATCCATCAATGGATTGAAACTGCACAAACAGCAGCCAATGGTGTCATCCGGCCTGGTGGCACTGTTTAATCCAACAATGGATTGAAACTGCACAAATGGCGGACAATTGCGTCATCCGGCCTGGTGGCACTGTTTTTTGTTGCGCACATTTGCGGCATCCGTACGCAAGGGGTTAAAAAATGGTAGAAACCCAAAGTGTTGTTTATTCATTGCATGAAATCACACTGCTTATTGGTTAGTGCCTTGTCACAAGCACATCGTGCACTTCCTGATACTTCAATATGGCTGCCTACATGAATTGAATGTACGAACGTTATGTGCACTCAAAATATCGCCTAAAAACCACTTCTTCCTGAGAGAATTTCAGTTTTCCCCAGCTGAATGGGTTCATCTTCAATTAATACACAAGGTGGGGTGAAATTGGTTATGTTTGGTAGCGATTCCGTGATGTCCGTATATGCATAGAGCAAGGCTCTATGGTATATGGAACTCTTGCTTAATTTAATATAAAAAAATACTTGAACTTGAAGTACACGTACTCGGGACATACACTCCACATTGAACACGGAAACGTATGCTATGCAGTCACGTTGTAAGTTAGTAAAATTTTGTCCACATAGAAAACGTCACCACAGCTCAGCCGCCTTAACTTTCACACAAGCTCACCTGTAGTTTCTGCGTCATTTCTTGGCTAGCATTCCTACCGAATAACTTCAGGACATATTCGAATTACGAAAGTCGTGATTTTCCCGGTTAAACTCTTTCACTGTAGGCAGCACAAGCAGCACTTCGCTGCATACACCTGTTAGTTTGTTGCATCGAGTTAAATGCAAGAGTCTGAGCCCCAACTCATTCGATTACATTGATATCGGGTCGGGAATTAGAGCACCAAAAGTGTTTAGTCATGTGACCTTGACTTTTGTTGGCGCTCCGCCGTTGCACTTTGCAGTTTTTATACTGATTGATTGAGCTTCGTCAACAATATTTTGAATTGTTCAACACCAGCGTACTTTTATAGTTAAATGGCTTCACCACAGACAGATTTTGAGTGAAACAGGGCTCTCTCCATATGGTGGGGTGGGGTGGGGTGGGGGTGGGGTGGGGGATGGGGGGTAGTGTGTGGGGACGTACTGGATGTTATACAGTGGTGGGGGGCGCTAGTAATATTATTTTCTGCGTTTGCGAAATTTACAGTGGGGGCGACTGGGGGACGGGGGGGCGACGATTTTGTTATGGGGGGGAGGGGCTTTATACCCACACCGCTGGAGTGAAATCGTGTGGCTACGGGCTACGTGAGCTTATTTATCCATGGACTTAGGGATTTCTTATCCAAGGCGCGGTTCTATAGGCTGATTTTATTTTTTTTATTGAGGGGGATCTTTTTTGGGGGGTTGATGGGAGTCGGGATGGGGGCGGTAACCCCACCCACCCCCACAAACTTTAAGCGCGTCTGTGCTAGCTACCGTATAGTTATTAGTTGTTAAGCGCATTATGATAATCCATAATAATTCCACACATACTAACTTCGGCTGAGGGCGTTTGGGCTCAAACGCCAGAATCGATACAGGCCCATAGGCTCTGAGGGTTCGGGGGGGGGGGGGGGGGGGGGAGGTTCAAACGAACCCCTGCTCGATCGGTGACGAGTTCCGCTCAGAAATTGGGTCTGTCCACACTAGGGCCTATTTAGCATCAAAGGATAACAACGGGAGTAATAAGACATGGAAGAATACATAGTATATGTTTTATCCAGATTCCTTAACAACATTGGAAATTGAGCCTCTTCATATAAGGAGAGAGCAAATTTGCAGAGAGTTTGCCACAAAAGCTTCTATCTCTCCACAGTTCTCGGAGTAGTTCCCTCCCTCCGAGTATAAATCCTCAATGACACTTAGGACCCAACCTAAATACAAGCCATTATGTGCAATACTAAAAGATTCAGAACAAGCGTGTTGTTGAATGGGGAAAATGGGAAATAGAGCATTTTTTTCTTATTCCACCATTGAGATAATCGTAATTTTTAATAAATATTATATATAATTATATTTTTTTAAATGTCATTGTGAAATGTAAAATGTCATTTAATTCAGCATTTGGCTGCAACATGATTTTTAATCAATAAACCAATAAAAAAAAATATAAAAAAAGGACATAAAGTATTTTGCCTAAATGTTTTTCTGATGCTTTCCTGAGCTGTTAGTGTTCACACTGTCACAAAAAATTTGAAAACATTCTGGATATTAGAGGGTCATCTTAAAGACATTATATTTGCAACACAACATGGACAGACATTATTTTATTATTGACTGGAAAGAAAGAAAGGAATTGAGTAAAATTCTGAAATGCTGGTAAGTTGACATCTTTTACCCTGTCAGGATTGTTAACCGTGAAAATTAGGACAACATTTTTGGGGTATTTTAACAAATTAAGATTGTGACAAACGTCCGTCCAGAAATTGCATTTGAAGCAAGGGACGGAGGGAACCCCCCTCTCCCCCCTCCTTTTGTGTTCAATGGTCATTGTGTTCCTGGATTTCAGATATCTGGCGTATACTTATTAGGGACAAGAGGGGGTACCCCTTGGTCCCATATCGTGCCGGGTAGGGCCTAGGCCTATACAGAAATGTTACTAGTTTGGTTTGTTACAAACATAAACATTTTAAGATGATCCCAGATATATATTTTTTAAAATACTCGGTTAGATATTGTTTGTTTGCTTAACAAACTTGTTGATAGTGTAATGAATATATCGTGACAAAAATCCGTGTCACACCAAATGGGGTCATCAGCGGCGGCGAATTTTCGTCAATGTTGGGGGACGGAGGGGACGGGTCCCATATAATGTTTATGACAAGGGGGAAATTATTGGGGGGAGACTGCCATAGCCGTCCCCTCCCAAAAAATATTGAGGTGCGTGTCCCTCCCCCCCCCCCCCCCCCCCCCCCCCCGGCCATGGCCACAACTTGGACCCCACTTCATTGTTAGGCTAGATCATGAATTGAATGGCATAAACTTGATACTCAGAAAGAGCAACATGTCAGCAACATGTCAGTCCTATCGCCAGGTCTTGACCCAAGCTCAGTGGAATTATGGCCGAGTTTGGGGAGTAAGTTTTTCAAACTGATTTTTCTGCTCTCCCACCGGGCTGCACGTGCTATACAATGGGACTATTACCGGGACCCGAGCGGCGACGACTGTTCTCGTCGCCAGCTCCAGGCATTAGGGGGCCACAGTGCTAGCATCACAAGAAAAAACACAACTATATACATGTATAATTTTGATGCTTATGTTTTTTCCAATGGGGGGAAATTGGTTGCCAAGGGGGACCTTCCCCCCTCCCCTTATAGCGACGTGCCCGGGACGGGGCCCTAATGTATATGGCAAGGGGGAGATTATGGGGGACACTGCCATAGCCGTCCCCTCCCCCAAAAATATTGGTGTTACGGTTCCCCCGTCTCCCGGAATGGCCGACTGGGGTCATTAGTGTGGATAACTATAACTCATGCTATAGGGCCTATTGCCTTAAAATGTATCACTTTTGTTCCACTTTATTGTGGTAAATGCAACTTTTACGACGCATAAGCACTTCGTTGTACGTGTTTATATACATGTCTTCACAATGTTGCGCATAATGACAAAATTTTCACTTTGGGGTTTGACGAATCCCCCCTCCCCCAGTCTCGGGGCAGGCAACGGACCTGTCATAGGAGTAGAAATGCAAGAACAAAATCTCTTTCTTTTCGGAACATAACAAATAACAACTTTACATGCCCCCTACAAACAAAACCGACAAACAAACAAAATATATAATCAGCTGGCCTAACGTTTCAAATTTAAGCAAGTTCTTTCTCAAAAGCAAATGACAGTGGTACAAGAAACAAACATGAGGGGGGTACACAAGCAGAGGGGGTAGGTGGAGAAACACAAAAAAGAGTAAATTAGAACAGATATGTTTTCTCTTTTGCCCTGTCCCGACGTAATATATGAAGCACTGTGTACTCAGTGCTTTCCGAGAGCCTGTGTGAAAAAAATCACAGGCTTACTCTGGCGAGATTCGAACCCACGATTTCCTGCTTGTGGGATCGAATCCCGCCCGAGTAATAAGCCTGCGAATTTGTTCACGCAGGCTCTCGGAAAGCACTGAGTATACAGTGCTTCATATATTACGTCGGGACAGGGCAAAAGAGAAAAAATCTCTGTTCTAATTTACATCATCCCCCGACGCAAACATTCCATCTCTTGTTTACACTCCAACGCACTTCAATATTCGCCCCCAACAATTTTTATTGCATGGTCCTCCAATAACTGTCACATTATTTCAATGGGGAGTACTTGTACACTCCAAGGAATGCCAAAGGAAACTGGAGGATAAAACTTGGTCATGCTCTGAGTAAACAGTGTATTACACTGAAAGCAAAGCCACATGCCATAATCCTCTGGAGTGAGATGGAGGGCCATAGGCTGTGAAGTAAAACACTCTGCACTTTTGGAATGCCAGGTTGATGTTATGTAATGTTAAGTAATGTTATGTTATGTTATGTTATGTTATAATAATTCAAATTAATATTTAACATTATAAAAAGTTACTAATAATAAATACAATGGCAATTTCCATCAAGATTTGTTGGTCAAGTGAGCAACGACAATGACCAGCAACCCCCCAAGTGCCCTCCAATGCGTTCCAGCAGGAGCTTTGAAATCAATTGTCTGGTAAAAAAGAATAGATAAAGCAAAGAAATGCACTTCAGCTGGAATGCATTGGCTCCACTGACTTGCAATAAACAACACCCATAGAGCAAGGGTTAAAGTAATGACTTTTATAATGTTATAATAATTCAAATTTATATTTAACATTAAAGAAAGTTACTAATAATAAATACAATGGCAATTTCCATCAAGACTTTCTGGTCATTAGTGAGCAACAGCAATGACCAGCAACCCCCCAAATGCCCTCCAATGCACTCCAGTAGGAGCTTTGAAATCAATTGTCTGGTAAAGCAAAGAATCATCCAATGCACTGCAGCTGGAGTGCATTGGCATGTACCACTGACTTGCAATAAACAACACTCATAGAGCAAGCACCAAGGGAGAGAGGCAGTAGTTGAACATCAAAGGGAGTAAATGTGTGTTTTTGGAGTAAAGAGGGGAGGCATTGAGCTGGGAGGGATGAAGCTGGGGAGGTGGAACAAAGGAGTGTGGTTAGGGGGGGGGGGGGTTAAATGGGAGGTGGTAATTAGGCAATGAAAGGAAGAGAGGGATACAAAAATACATATAGTTGGAAAAATGAAAACCTTTCGCTTTTTACAATTTAGTAAGGAAATGAAAGTTATATCAAGAATATGGAGTTTTTCGAAAATCTCAAACAATTAGGATCATGATTCAAAAATCACGATTTTCAATGTTTGTTACGATTTTTAAAATTAATTTTCCATGCGGAAGGATTTTTGACAACCCTTTCTGATTTTTTTCACCCGTGTAATTTTACAAGTTGTTCTATTCTGTGACGGTACAATCGACATAATGCAGTGCGAAAAGCGTATAGGGCTGATCCCAATAATGCGTATACGTATACAGAGATCCACTTAGTCCACCGGTGTACATGTATTGTGTTTGGGAGAGGGTGGGGGAACAAACTGCAAATATTTCGGACGAAAAGTGACTCCATCTTTTTCCCCGCTGCGGATAAATATCTTAAAAAGCAATGGGGCGGGAATTTACTGCCACAGCTGTTAAGTGGCTACACTCTTAATAACTTCAAACTAAGGCTGACGCGCTTTTCCTCTTTTTTTTTTTAGCCCTCCCAAAAAGTAACAAGTTTGCCAATTTCGCCTGAAAAAGAGGTAGCCTCCTCTACCTCCTACCTCTCTCCTCGGATATACCAAGGGCCAGTCGCATAAAGTTGCTAGATCAGTAAATCGGCCCAAAATTACCTACGCCGGCCAAATCACGATTTGCGTGCCCTGAAATTCTCTGCTGTTAGACCATGTTGTGGGCCATGAACTTGAGGGTTTGTCAAACAGAAGGCTGGAAGCCGTTCACAGCACTGCCAGCTTGCATTACTGTGAAATTCGGATAAATTGGACTCTAACAGTGCTCTATTTTGCAATGGAGCGTAGGCATCATCTTCCAAGCTGGCGATGGGCTACGGGACTACTTTTGGGGGAACATCTTTGGACGTAAATTTCTCCCAAAAGTTATCGGTTAATCCCCACAAAATTGAACAGAAACTGAAAAATGATGTCTCAAACACCTTTGAGAGTTATGAGTATTTTTCCTGATTTTTGGAAGTTGGCGTATTTATCATTGGGTTCTTTGGAAGTTGATTAGGCAGACTGGTGTGCAACCATAACTAGATCTCTACTATGCAGCCGCGCAACAAACAGTAAATTCTTTTTCACGTTGTAATATAGAGGGCGTCCCATCACATGTAAAGCGAGCACAGATTTACGTGCTTTTTTGTTGTTCGTTTTGATTTTTGGGGGGGGGGGGGGGGGGGGGGGGGTGGGTAAGAAAATACAATAAGATGTCCTACTGGGTTTGTTGATGTTTCATGGATGCATTATGAACGTATGTGCTAATCCAATCATAGCGCCAAACCCTTCCTCTATACCCCTTCTATACCCCTTCAACCCCCCCCCCCCCCCCCCTCTTGCTTGTCTTTGGCACCAAAACCTCCGACACTGATATGGTTTTGCTTCACTGGGTAAAACTTGTTCTGGTAAACAGTGTGGAATCATTTGCTACTCCACTTAAAACTTTCTATCTTCACCTCTGGTGTTAAAACAGTTCAGCCACAGTTGGCGTAATGTCCAATTTACAGGGGGGGGGGGGGGGGGGGGGTACCCTTGTGGGCACCAATTTTGTTTTCGTCAGTACACTTTTCCTTTTAGTCTTCTTTGCAGTGGGGAGGCACCTAGAACTCAGACCTCGCCGGGGGGGGGGGGGGGGGACGTTCTCCCTCCCTCCCTGTTCCATTAGAGGTAAAACAACCGTAAGACTCCATTGAAAAAACACTTGGCCAAAGTATCACTCGGGTAAAATAATACAGGTAATCTTGCATTTCAAATTTGGCCTGAAGGGATTTCTAAAAATCATGGCTTGGGATTTATTAGGTTTGATTAATCTCGTAATGTGAGGCAGGGGAAAATTAATTATGCATTTGGCTTGAATAAAAATTGACGGAGGCCTATTCTGAGAAAATGTATGGCAAAACGTTTCTTTGGAAAATTTGGCCTGAAGAGATCTTATTTAATCTCAACTTGCAAAAATCTTCATACTGAGAACTGCTTCATATATGTCCATGCTCTGACAGAAAATTTCCCCCACTGAAGAATTATGGAAGACTTTTTGTACGCAAAAGGGGTTGCACTCGCCATGTGGAATTGGACAATGCACTTCTGACACTATGAAGAATGGATAAAACAGTCAAACTACACAATGAGCAGAATGTACATACAGTGCTCACTGTACAAGTTTATTTTGTATTCAAATAATACCCTAATCACATGTCTAGGAGTACAAGATCCCTACTTAACTACTCTTGTGACGCCACTCTATTAAGAAAAGTGTCGATTCTTTTACAGTTAACTTAATTGACTTAATTCATCTCATACCTCAAAGCATTAGTAACAATGGACACGTTTTGTTCCCTTAAAATCTTGACAGTAGGTGAAAGGGACGTAATTTAGGTCGGAGAAACGATTTAAAAGGTGGACATTCTTTGATTGGAATGGGCGCGGACGCTTCGCGTCCTCGCCCATTCCAATCAAAGAATGTCCACTTTATCCTCGTTTCTCCTTAACAGAACTGTCAATTGGTAAACATAATGTGTGCTTTGAAGTCACATCTTTTCGCCAAAATCTTTTCTTTAATTCTTGCATGAAATGTTTTGAGATTTTTTTTTCTGAACTAATGCTGGCCAATCCATGTAACAGGCACCTGTTGGATTGTGCAGATGCAGATCTGTAATAATCCAGGTAATGTCATATGTTCTGGAAATATATATACGAAGCATAGACCTAAACTTAATCTTTATAGTACATCGACATTTATTTTAAAAACTATCACTCATTTCGAAATAATGCCAAGGCCTTTAAATTCATGATATAGCCTGGATTCCAAGCATAACTCGTCACACGTAAAACACTTCATCACGAATGGATGTAGTTTGTGCAATCTTAAACACCAAACCTGTGTGAAAATGCAGAAAGGATATTTGGTCACCTAATTTGGGCTAGGGAAACCCGTGGCAAGGACCAAGCAATTAACTGAATATTTACCTGTAGACTGCAAGTCAAGCCACCTTTGGTTCCAAATCAAAACACAAAACCCAAGTAAGATCTTTTGTAGGATAAACCTTTCCCTCATGCCCCAGTATTAAGGAAATCCTCTTTTCCAGCAAGCACCATCACTTCTTTTTTTAATGCAACTGCCAGGAACGAAAAGAGGCACATACGTCCGTCTCAAGCTTATTTGATTTTTTTCCCATGTTCCAAAACTTTTTGTTGGGGGGGGGGGGGAGCATAAAAGCAAGCATTTCTGACAGTTTCTACTGTGCATATGCATAAAAGAAAATGGGGGGTTATCAGGGTCCTATGAACATAAATGATGGCAAGTGTTGTCAGTTATTTGTTCGATGGGGTAGAAGGGTTACAACCACTTAACAAGTGACAACGACTGGCATGAATTAGGTAAAATTTATGTAAATTTTGTGACGAACTGATTCATGCGCAGGTTGACTATAATCAGTTTGAACATTTGGTAACCCAACCAGAATCCTTGGTTTTGCTCTTGCAAACCAAAAACACAATCAGTTCAAATCTGGAGCCAATTTTATAGAGCTGCTTAAGCACAAAAAGCTTGCTTAATAAAATCAGGTTATCGGCCAAAACTCCATGTGATGTACTTGTGACTGGTATTTAGTTGTTGTTTGCTTAGGCATAACAATCACATAGAGTTTTGGCTGGTAAACCCAATCTTACTAAGCAAGGTTTCTGTGCCTAAGCACATTTTGTTCTTAAGCAGATCTTTGAAACTGGCCCCTGTTCTACTTCTTTCCTTTGCCTCATCTATATACATATTCCAAACATATCAATAAATCAGATATGTTTGACCAATCAGGCCTCTGCTTGGTTTCTGGCTGCTTACAGCCTACAACCGAGAAATCTCATCCAATTTCTTTCTTCAATGATTGACTTTGCACTTCTACCATCTCAGTGGCAGAAGGAGCAGATATCTTTGGCAATGCTGCCTAATAAATATATAGTACAGATCAAAAGAACTTGACACCTTCGCTCGTGCCAAACGACATGATTTCTGCCTTCCGCTGTTTCTCTAGTGTCCGCAGGGCTCTCTTTAGAAGCCAGTCATCGAGACCAAAGAACTCTAGGGAAACAAAAGGGAAATTGTTCAACCGTCAATCAGACAAATTTGTATGATATGAATATGCATAAGAGAACCTGCATAGATAACAAACCCCCTTTAGAAAATATGTCAATAGAGGGCACCCTGATCATCTTCGAGACCACTGCAATGTAAATAGCATTGCAGCCAGTTTCGCATGTTGATATATATCGGTAAAACTTTGAGATGGTCACAGTTTCTGCTTGACACTTTTTTGATGTGTTTTCTTGAGGTGATGGAGCCCCATAAATTTGATTGATTTTATGCATAAATGTTCGTTGGGCCTTTTAGAACGATTCCAGCTGTGTTCTGGATTTTTTTTTTTTACATGCTTGAAGACTAGCCTAGACATCAAAATGTGGACAAAAAGTTCACGCTTTGTAGGTCATGACCTTCTTTCAACCCCCTCATATTTTAATTATTTTGGCACCAAATGAAAGAGGAGAATGAGAGCTTTTAAAAAAAAGCCTAGACATCAAAATGTGGACAAAAAAGTTCACGCTTTGTAGGTCATGACCTTCTTTCAACCCCCTCATATTTTAATTATTTTGGCACCAAATGAAAGAGGAGAACGAGAGCTTTTTAAAAAAATATACTTTTATTGGGTTATCTCAAAAGAATAAGCTGTACTAAGCTGAAAAACATTAAAAGTAGTCAAATGTGTGCGACCTAAATAAAAAAATGACAGTTAAAAGGTTAATTGCCAAGGGTAAATCCCTCGGATGATCTGACACCATTCTGCATGTTTGTGGGAATAAGTTCAATAAAAGTTGGAATTCGAGTCCTAGTCTGTAGTCACTTTGAGCTAGTCTAATTCTTAGGGTCATTCATGTGTGTGACCTAAAACATGTAAAATGGTGGAATACATCCCTTCTAATAAGCCAGTTCGGTATCTCAAAGGTCAAAGGTTATTCGGGATAAAATTGATCAAAGAATTGCATATACCTTCTCGTTTAGTGTCTTCACCATGGGCCAATTCAAATAAGGTGCATACCGTGTTGGTCATACCATTGCCAGAGGCCTATTCAATCACAGGAAATAGAAACCAAATCCTGATTAGATCCTAGTATTTCAAACTTTGAGCCCCCCCCCCTAAAGCCACAAACAAAGGCCCTCCCCCTCCCATCTAATAAAAACAAATAACATTTGTGAAAAAAAAAACTTAACAGTGACTCCGTAAGTGTCCCCAAAATTCTTTCACAACAAACACATATCACTTTCCTGTAATACCACAGTGAGAATAATTAGTGATAGTGTGTATTCCAACAAGTATGTATGTGTTACGTCATATTTCTGTGCAAAAAATAAAAAATTGTGAGATTGGCAAAAAATGAGAAATCCACTAAGTCCACAAAAAGTCCACAAAAAATCCATGAAAAATCCGTGAAAAATCCACGAGGACCCCAGATCAACGTCTATAGTTTGCATTTGCCTAAATGCACCCCCTTAAAATATCAATTTTTATTGGTCTATATCCACTTTTACATGGTAAAAACACCTTTAAGGAAAACATCTCAGGAATTCCAGGTCGCAAAAGAGATTTTTTAAAATTTAGAAGAAAACAAATCCTGACAAATCTCACCCGACAATGAGAAATGTCTGTTGTCATTTATGGCCTCTTTCCCAAAAGGCAAAAATAAACTGTTTCAGGTAGCTTGATTGTTTTTTTTTTGCAAAACCAAACCAGAAAGGATTTGTTTATTAGTTAAACGACAAACATTTTTGCCGAACATTCCAAATGTACCAACTGAGAGCTTGGTTTGGTTCAGAATTGCAAAATTCGGTCAATTTCAGTTCAACTCAGCAGCAGCACTTTCTTGGATGGCCGGAAGAAAGAGGAAGCAAATGAAAGTATCTTACCCATCTATAGATCAGGTTGCCCCATTCTTCTGGTGTTCTCCACATGACCAAGCACTGGGCCCTTGTCTTATCGGTCCATTCTATATTACCTGCAATGGTCAAAATCTTTGATTAGAATATAAGGGTTTTCTAGCAAGAGAGAGATGTGTGTGTGGCATAATCTTGACAGGATTCAGTAACAAATTGGTATATAACTTGGCTTATTAAGTCTGATTGGTTGACTGTTTTACGAAGGGTGTTTAAAGATCAACTGTCCATGTTATTCAACAAACGGTAAATCATATTTGTTATTGTAACAAACACAATTTTTATTTTTTATTTTGGCATCTAATATCCTCCTACAAAAAGGCTCAAACGTATTCTGGGCTGCTTGTGAGCCTCGACTACACACACAAAAATCTGCCCATCTGGAAATGAATTATTTTTAGGCGGCAAATAAGTTAAAATTTGTAAAATAATAATTTGCTTTTCAAAAATTAGTGGATTTTTGTTTGTTTGATTTCTCATTTAAAATTTAATACCTTTTGAACTGCTAGAAAACTATCAATTGGAAAAAAGAAGAACTTATTTCTCAAGGTGAAAGTCAAAAAGAGCACAGATAGTACATCTTTAAACCACCGATAAAACAAACGCTCATGTTGAAATTATGATAAGGGAACATCTCAAAACTGGGGTTTTTAAAGACAAAGAAAAATACCGCAATTCCACATTTTTGTCTATCCGTGGTCCAATAAACAATCAACTTTTGGAAATAAAACATTCACCAGCTGCCTTTTGAACAGATCAGTTAAACAATTCAAAGCCAAGAAATACGGAACAGTCACCTCACCTCTGACTCTGAGCTCTTCCAAAATTGTGCAAATTGCATCCACAGAAAGCTTTCCTGTGAGAGTTAAATTAAGGAGGAATACAAAGATTTACCAACATTAACCCTCCTATGCACAAATACATTCTGAGCCATGTTGTTGCTTGTGTCAAAATCGGTCAGGTGACCGTTTGTGACATTTGAATTCTATGCAAAGAACAACATGATTGACCTGTGATGACTGCTTAACCCCTTGCGTACGGATGACGCCACATGGCGCAAAAAAAAAACAGTGCCACCAGGCCGGAAGACGCCATTTACCTCTGTTTGTGCAGTTTCAATCCATTGTTGGATTAAACAGTGCCACCAGGCCGGATTACGCCATTGGCCGCTAATTGTGCAGTTTCAATCCATTGTTGGATTATTGTGTATATGTTATGCTTGACTGCACAAACACATTGTGGCCGTTTCGCTTGGCTGCCAGAGCCGCCGCAGCACCCCGACGTCTCCCTTAAAAAAAATGTAAGTAGCTATGAGAATGATTTTGTGTGTGCAAGATGTGACCCATAGAACAGGGGCTGATGTTGGATATTGCTGTTTTGATGTAAACATCACCCCTGTCTGGGTTGGTATTCGCTAGGTGGTTCAACTTTGCCATTGTTAGTTGAATATAAAGTGGCATGTTCCATTTTGCTACAGGGAATGGCTAAATATCTATGCATTGTTCTGTAATTATAATTAAAATTATTGTGCCTGTCCCAAGAGTCAAAACCGGTCAACCGAATTTGACCTGCCATAGTGCTAACCACATAAGTATTCTGACCATTGGTGCCTAGTCTGTGTTAAAAGTAGAGAAGTAGCACATGCTTCGTATGACTGCAATTGTATTCAGTCACCGGAGGTGGGGGGTTGACAAAAGGACGGTGTGTGGAAGCACCCTAGCAATGGCCGCCCGTGTCAGACAGTACAGGCCAATCACAAAGAAGGTTAGATTCGTCTATCACATAAAAATGAATGAGAGTCAGATGTCACTTCAGTTAATGTACAAGTCTTTAATTTGAAATGGCTAAAAGCAGGGGTGGTTTTTCACACAAATGTCCACTGGACTATCAGGCGTTGTAGAACAAGCCATCCACTGCACCAGAGTATGTTTTTTTTCAAGACCAGCGTCAATCAAAATTCACTATTGTGCACGAGTGATGTTAGATTATATTATAGCCCACTGGTCTTGTTTGAACTTGGAGTCTGATAAACCAATGCCTAAAATTACTTGGACTTGGTCCACCACAAATTTCAAGCCCTGATAAAAGGATACGGTTTATCTTTGTATTATTGAAGAGTGGTGATGACTGGACTTCCTTCACGTCTAGATTGAAGAGCTTGTGGTGCTTGTGATAGGCAAGGACCAAGTCACACCAGGCAGCTAGTTGCTTCTTCTTCGTCTCTAGGTTGGGCTGTAACCTGAGAGAAAAAGGAAAACCACACAAGGGTTATTCCATGTCAAATCACCCCCCCCCCCCCCCCAAAAAATGGAAATTAAAACCCGGCCCCCTTTCAAACTGGTTCAAATTTGGTGTATGGGGTAACTGAGGCTAAAAAAGCTGAAATTTTAAGTTTTGGCCCCATCCCATCAGACCAACGGTTTTTGTGCTACGACACTCCGTTTTTGGCAATTTTGGCCTGCCTGCAATTTTCAAATGACCATGTCTCTGCATTGGAGGAAGGAACAGTGGGCCAAATTTGTTGATATTGTTGTCTTTGGAAAGGTAATTGCATAATCAAGCCAAATTTGCCATTATTTTTTTATGTAGGAGCAATTTAAAGTTTGATGACCTTTTGGCCTTTACTTTGACCTTGTGGATCATGTGATCTTGAGACGAACTTGAGTGAAAATTATACCCCCCAACATGTTTTCTACAAAATATTAACCAGTTCGCGTCGGAGGACGTGTTCACACGATCTGGCTGTTTTTATACACGGGCATGGCTGATGGGTAAAAACGTCAAGCTTGCCTCGACTCACCTCCGGGCGACGTCTCAACAGCTAATCCCTCATTTGTTTTGTACACACACACAAAGTCCGAGAAGTCTGTTGAGGCGGACCGTGTGTTGAACTTGAACTTGGCCGGTTATTTTCCAATTTTCCATTTGCTGTTCCTGACCTACTAACTGCTAGTACTAGTATTTAACCTACAGTACTAACTTAGTACTACTTTACTAGCTTGAAAAGTGCTCTGGCTCTATATACTTAGTAATAGTATCATGTCTACACTAACTTAGTCACTAGGCACATGATTCCTAACCGATTTTGGTGGTTGGGGGTGGGGTAATCTTTCCAACCTCAGAAGTACTGTATTATTACTGCAACTTTTAAGAAAGTGAAAAAGATGGTTAATAAAAAATAACTACGCACGTAAAAAATGGTGGAAATTCATACTGCCACGGCCAAGAGAAATCTGCCATTTCGCATGTTTGACGCCGACCGTTGTTGTTGGCGAAGCGCAATACACGTACAGTATATAATACACTATGTAGTCAGGTTCTTAACAATGGCCATATACTGCATAAAATATGCATAGTACCCAGACTTCCCTTGGTGGAATTACAGAATGCACTTCTTCCGGATCGGATGAAATGACATCGACCATCGGCCACACCGCATGCAGTGCAGCGCTGCAGCGTTTTGACCTAGCTTTGCTTCATTCAGTGGTTTTTAGCCGGTTATTTGCTGCGGGAATGCCACCACAAGTTCCGTGCTAATTTCTACAATCATAAAGAGCAGGTAGCATCGACGTGGCCCATTTTTTTGGCTGTTGTCGTGATCATGTTCATGTCGAGTGTGCGTGTTTGTTTGTTTGTTTGTGTTTTGATCGTGTGATGACGTGCGTAAAATCAACAACTGAAGCCTATTCGTGACTAGACTCTAACACTACAGTTAGTGTAGTCTGTAGTCACAGTAAACCTTTTTGACATTCTCAAAGGGAAAGAGTTCCATATCCGGCCACACCCATCACTTATTTTCCCTTAGTTAATATGACTTAAAAATACCTCCATGATCTGATGAAGAAACACGAATTTAGGAGGGAAAAAAATTCAACTTTTTCTTTGAAAATACTTTGACTTTTTCTGTCATAGCCCATAGACTTTGTGCACGAGGTCCAAGTGATGGCCGGATATGGAACTCTTTCCGAATCATAGAGCAAGTCTGTTTCCTGGTTGGTAGATAGAATCATAGCCCTAGAAGGACGCTATGATATAGCGTCCTAGCGCCAAAGTATGCAAAACAGTCCTATGCTAGAAACCGAAGATCAAAAATCACACTTTACCTGCATAAATATTCTTGGCATCATTTTATTCAAACAGTTCAACAGCCCATCTCCCTGTTCGGATAGAAATATTCCTCCAAGAATGTCAAGAACAGGAGATATTTGCGGCGCAAAATCGTCTCCACGCGACGCTGACTTCACAAACACGAGGAGTAATACCCACATTTAGAACGTTTATCAACAGAGGGCGCAATTTCGGCCGTGCACGCCACAGACATAAATAACCCATGTCTGTCGCGTGCGCTGATCTCTACACTAGATCAGTGGTCGCGTGGTGCACGCGGCGACTGTAAATTGCGCCCTCTGTTGATGAACGTTCTAAATGTGGGTATTACTCCTCGTGTTTGTGAAGTCAGCGTCGCGTGGAGACGATTTTGCGCCGCAAATATCTCCTGTTCTTGACATTCTTGGAGGAATATTGCTATCCGAACAGGGAGATGGGCTGTTGAACTGTTTGAATAAAATGATGCCAAGAATATTTATGCAGGTAAAGTGTGATTTTTGATCTTCGGTTTCTAGCATAGGACTGTTTTGCATACTTGGGCGCTATGACGCTATATCATAGCGTCATTCTAGGGCTAATAGAATCATAGAGCAAGGAATAGAATGAATGTGGCTCGGACAACTCGATCAATGGCCGACTTGAGACAACTCGACCGTTAAGACAACTCGACCGTCTTTGCCTCAAATGGGAAGACAAGCCGTCCATTGAGACAAGTCGTCCATTGAGACAAGTCGACTCACAAATAGAAGAATTTCAGGGGTTTCTTGGTGGGGGGGGGGGGGGGAGGGACGGCCGTCTGGGCTGGGCTGGGCGTCGTGTGTTGTGTTGTGTTGTTGTGATGTGTTGTGGCACGGGGCTGAGATGCGGGGAAGGGGTACTTGGCATAGTTTTTCAAGTTACTAGATACACAAACTTATTTTCAACCAACTGTATGAGAAATTGCAAATAAAAAAAAACCACTTTGAATAACAAACTAGGATTAACCCCTTGGTTTCCACCTGGCCGGTTGACGTCTATTTGTGCCAACCTCTGCAGTTCAATCCAATATTGGGGTATTGTCGGCGATTGTGTAGTGTAGGACCCTGTTCCCTATCCACTTTTAGGTTATTGGAATTGCCAATTGCATTTTCTACCGAAATAAACTGTTCAAAATTACAAAAAACGATGTCAATAGAATTAAGAGAAGTCTGCTTTAGGTTGAAAAAGTCATTTTGGAATGAGAAAAAATACCCTTGACTCTAATTTCATCAAAACTAAAGAGGGGCCCTACACTACACAATCGCCGTATTGTCTACGTTATGCTTGTCTGCACAAGCCTCTTGTTACAGTTTTGCTTGGCTGCACAAGCCGGCCTGGCGCCCCGCCGCTCCTATATGAAATCCGGGGTCAAGGGGTTAAACCATAACAAATTTGGAATCCACAAATTTAACATCTTGCCGCTACACGGACCATCAACTCGGTGCGGCGATAAAAACTGGTGCGGCAGGGTGCACCGTGCATGGTGCGCCACGCCACCTGCACCGTGCTGCACCACGCTGGGTCCCGGTGTCGCATTCGCCGTGCATAACGTGTGCATGCCGTGCCACCGTACACCTGGGGTGCGTTCCACTCACGCGAACGTTGCCAACGTTGGCCAACATAGCATTGTTCGCGTAAGTGGAACGTAGCCCTGACCGGGTCCCCGCGCAGGATAATGCCACACATTCTGTGACTTAACCCACCACGCGCACACGCAAATACCCAAACATCGACAGGCAACCTGTGTTGAAAATACCATGCGCTCCGCTAGCTACATTTTGTACAACGCATGACACGGTCGAGTTGTCTTCATGTCAAAGTCGACTTGTCTTAACGGACGACTTAGTTTAAAACGGTAGAGTTGTCTCAACAGTCGAGTTGTCTCGAGTCGAGTCGGCCAACCGAATGAATATGGTTGGTCATGTGTAAACCATTTTGACATTCTCAAAGCATCATGGGAACAGCATCAGCCCTTACTGGCATTAGAAGAGCAAGCACATTAGAACGGATGTGATTAGTCGCATTGGTCACATGTTGGTTGTCATGGTGGCAAAAATCCTCCTCTGATTGGCTAATAATGTGACACTATTATTAGCTGTTCTAATCCCAGAGAGTTGCATTCATCAGTAACTGGTACCCTGAGAGGGATTCCCCAATTATTTCCTTATTTTTATTGCCATTAAAATTGATTTTTCTGGTTATTTTGTTTTCCTTAGTTATGTTCCATGCAAAGATATGTGAAAAGAGTATCTCTCAAGTCAACTCATGGCAGATATTTAGAATAAAATCAATTAATATTTGGACTGGTTCACAGTGCCATATGTATGTGTTGGGCGCAATCGGTCGATGTGCACGACCGGTCGATCGTGCTGTGCGCTATCGGTCGATCGTGACACTATGGGCCGATCGCGCTGCCACCAGTCGAACACATTTTCTTTCTAATTCACAGCTCTGGAGGATCTTTTTTAACAGGTAAGTAAAGTCCAAGATATCCGTCAGAATCGACTGATAGCGCAGCACGATCGACCGATCGCACCCAACATTTAAATTACATGGTTTGCTTGTCATCAACACCCTGAGTGCATTAGGAATATTGAAAAGGTTTATTTTGGCTCTCATTGTTGGCATAAAGGTAGTGTACACGATTGGTAATCCTCCAATTTTTTATTTCCATGTAAAAATCCAACCGTTAAATCTTGTTGCCTTTGTTGACACTACTCGTGGTTCATAATGGTTTTATTTCACAGGACTGCTTCATAACTACAATTATTTGAAGGTTTGTAATAACTTGAATGTCAATTACTAATGCCAGGTGGTGTGCCAATAATGCTCACTCTGTCCAAGAAACGAAAGGAGGATGCAGCACGTCGTGCCAGCGATCCAACGCTGTTGCCTCATCGGGGGTCAAATAACTCCAAGAGAGTGTCCATCCGTGACATGCTGCTACGCAAAGAAGTGCCCGAGATGGATCAAAATCTACCCTGTAAGAGTCTGCTTTCTTACGTTGTTTAATTATTTGATTATCAAGTGTGGGACCGATATCTTTTGTGAGATTGTTGACATAACTCCTCACAAATGACCTATTGCCATTGGCGACTTTCTGGACAACTTTCCCCAAGTGCAGCACGTACATGTACAGTATAGCATATAACGGAATTCTGCTTTAATACACACATGCTCGTAAAGCATTTGGTGTACGTACATGTATCTCTGACTGGAGTTGCCTTAGATTTGACGGAGAAAACTTTTTTCATCGTGTTTACATACATGAATTTACGGTCGTTGACATGAATTTGCAGCATTTCAAAGAAAAGTGATCCGACGTCACTTTTTCAGCACCAAAGGTAGAGGAGATGGAGGTTTAGTTGGAACACTGGGTAAGTTGAAACATTGAGATTTTTTTCCATAGCTAGCTGTGGAAAAGAAATCTGAATGTTTCAACTTACCCAGTGTTCCAACTAACCCCCATCTCCCATAAACTGGTGTCCAATCCATAGATCCGCACAATGAGCAAAAATAAGTTGGCGGAGGAAACATACGTGATCCTCACCCTATGTTTCGCATTGTTTCAGTTGGTCTCATTGACTCAGTGGGTCGGCTTTTCATGAAGACTGCTTTTCATGTGACACTGGTTCATACTTCACGTAAATATGTATGCAAAGCAAATTTAAGACATCATCGCCAAATATTTGTGCTGTGAGTATGCAAAACGTGGATTTAATTCAACATCACATTCATTTCACTTTCCCACTCAAATCAAGAATGAACTGGCCTAGGGTGAATGTCTAGAAATGTTCATGTTAACAGCTTGTTGTAGAGTGGATTTTGACGATGTGAACAGACTGGACGTTTTTCAACTCAGCGTCACACCGGAGGAAGGCTACTGGAGAGGAGGAAAGTTTGTCTTTAGTATTAACGTACCAGAAGAGTATAACATAGTGGTGAGTGTCTTGGTTTACTTAAAGCTGTTTGACCTTTGAAGAAGGAGAAAGACAGAATCATCATCCAAATTGGAGTCCAGTTTGAAAACCTCTCCCTTCGCGTTGCTGCACCTATTCTGAATTATTTCATGAGGGATATCTAACTAGAGCAAATTCAGGCCCAAAACTATACAAGATATGTAAAGAAAAAAAAATGTTTCCCCATAATGTTTTATGATATATTTTGCACAAGTTATTTGTATTTAAGCTTGTAATTGATAAGCATGAAATCGTAAGTCATCAGCTTTCTTCTGGCACAGAAACAAAATATTTTAAAACTGGGAAATAGTTGGGTTCAGTTCTTTTTGACACCCCCAGTGTTGGACAGGCTTCTCCCAAACCCTGATTAGTCAACTAGTGGACTCTCTGCAATCAGCCTGCAGGTTATTGTTATGCTAGCCATCAGTATAGCAATATTTTCACACTACGCTCTTTAAAGATACTCTGATTCATTAACAAGTCCGACAAAAGCTGACTTGCATGTATATGCAGGGTGGCATTGTAGGGGTGGGTGTAACCTGCGTGCACAGTGGGCGGGGCTTAATGCTTTCGTCACCAGAACTTTACTCACAATATTTTGTTTATTAGAATTTTGTGCTCAACTTTCATTGGTGCAGTGAAATCTCGATAAGTCAAAACCGGTTAACTCGAAAACCCGGTTAACTCAAAGTAAGAATTTATTCCCGTGAAAAGAACAGCAAATCACGTATACACAACATGCCCACACTAACTCGAAATTTCAGACCGGTCACTCCGGATAAGACAAACTTAAAATCGCCAGGTGCAGGTGGGAAAAAAGGGGTATCCTGGGTAACTTGAAACTCCGCTTAACTCAAAATTGGAGCCCATTTCCCCGAGGTTCGACTTATCGAGATTTCACTGTATTCCTTTTGATTTATCAGCCTCCGATTGTAAAATGCAACACAAGAATATGGCATCCCAACATATCGGAAGATGGAAAGATTTGTCTTAGGTGAGCTACTTTTTACAAACGTCCTGAATTCTTGGTTCTGTCTTGTGTTGATTCATCACCCCAGGAAAATCTCACCTTGTGCCACATGCCTTCAAATCTTGCACTCAGAATATCCAAGAATCTGGGCCCAATTTCATAGCGCTGCTTAACACATGATTTTTCTGCTAACGGAACCCTCGCCCATTTCATAGAGACTGTAAGCAGTATGGGGCCGTCCATAAAGTACGTACGCACGAAGGGGGGGGGGGGGGGAGGGGAGGGGTGGGGGTTGTTGGCATTTTTACACCATGCGTACAGGGGGGAGGGGGGTCCAAGCCAATGCGTACCTACCCAAACCGACAATTTGCTTTTAATGAATTGTCATGAAATCAATGTACTATCTGATATAAATAACTACCAGGACCAGCTTTTGTGCATCGAAAAACAGTTATAACACAGTACCCTTCACCCCAACCAAAAGTTAATTTATCTTCCCAGCGCCACCGCTAGCCAACTCCGGCCTATTTTTAGAACGCAACAAAAAGACTGCTGTATAAACCAGCATTGTATCAATTTCACCAGCATGCTGTCCAAAATCGCTCATGTACTGGAGGTAAACAAAAGAACAAAAAAATATATGTCTTGTATATCAACTGCCCTTTTGTTCAAACACATATTTTTGTGAAAAGCCTTATTCACTATCTCAATAAACCACTCATTAAACGTCAAGAGCAAACTATGCAAAAAATAGTGTATCAGGATTTTTTTTGTTTTTCCTTTTTTGGTTCATCATGTCATCATTGACTGCTGTTTTGATTCAAAATATATCATTTCCAAGTCCATTAATAAAAATGTTTGCAATTTTTTTCCTGTCAACATTTTGATATATTTCAGTCTTTGGATGCGACATGCGAATCATACTACTACAGCAGGTGTACTGTGACGTTTAATGATGCTAGAATAGGGTAGTCTGAGAAGTCAAAAAGATATGTGGAATGCGTATGTGTACAGGGGGGAGGGGGGGGGTTGGAGCCACTGTGTGTGCCATGCGTACAGGGGGGGAGGGGGGTAAAAAAAAGTTGGCATTTCGTGCATACGTACTTTATGGACGACCCCTAATATAAGCACAGTGAAGAGCCCACTAACTTTGGAAGCAGGATTTGCTTAAATTAGTGACGCAACAATATAAATCTCCATGCATGCGCAAGCGTTAGCAGGACTTGGCCATGAAATACGCTAACACTTAAGCAAATTTTCCTGCTATAGTTAGCACAACTTTTCTGCTTACCGTTAAGCAGCGCTATAAAATTGGGCCCTGTACTCAAAGTATGGACAAAGCTGACCGAGCTAATGCATTCATGATAGGAACCTTCAAGACCTGTACAGTAAGCTGTGCTTTGTATGACTCTAAGCATCGATTGTAGCATTGATTGTCAGGCACCCAGAGTTGGGGTCGACAAAAGGATGGTGTTTGGAGGTCAACTGTGTATAGCGTTATGATATTGAAAGGTTTAAAAACAAGATATATCCATGACAGGATAATCCATACCTTTGATAGTCACTTTGCCTGGATTTGTTGTAGTTTACTCAGGGAACATTCCGTGGATGGCACCGGATGGGCACCAACGAGGACAATGAAGGATGTCATCTGGGGTCTTAGTTTTCTCTTCACGGTAAGTCAGTGTCTTAAATCTTTGAACACTTGAAATGTTCCACCTGGAACATCACCTGTTCAAATCGGGAACATGCGTTGCTCCCTCGAGGAATGACCTGGAAACACCAGGTGATTTCATGTGGGACTTTGGCCTGTGCACACTTACTCAGGATTAATCTGTTCCAGTTAGGGAGGGAATCCGTATAAAACAGGCGATATTATTCGTGATCGAATTTCAGGTTAAAATCTACTAGACACCTGGGCTAATTTTACTAGACCGGAAGGTATTTCACAAGACCAATGGTAAAAATAAGAACACACAGTGTTTTGAATAAGTGTGATGTTTCAATTTTTTTCCCTTTGCCGACCTTGTTGGAGAGGGGTTAGAAATGCTGCTTTGATTGAAATTCCCTGCCTCAAAACTAAAAATGACCATTCCAGAAATTATGGGGCTTTTTCAGTTCACCAGATTTAGAAAAAAGTGGACTTTAGTGATAGCTTTTCACGCAGTTTATGAAAAAAATCACTAGACCACCGGACTAGTTCGGTCAAGAGTTCACTAGACCAAAGCTCAAATCACTGGACTCGGTCCAGCGGTCCAGTGGATATTTCGATCCCTGCAGTAACCCTATACAACCCCGTGGTAATGCAGGGTTTTATGGGGTACCTTGAAGTTCATGGCACTCAGACTGTGCAAAAGCTTGAGGTCAACCTCTAGTTACCACCTGTTTAATTTTGTATTCCCCCTCTAAGTCAGTAGGATTCAGACAAGTGAGTTTTGCACAGTTCAGTATATTGTGGGGAGATGCATTTAGCAGTAATTACATGTAGGGGGAAAACATTTCCCTGACCAGCCACTGAGATGGAAATTGAGTCTGGCAAAAAGATTCCTGCTGCTCTGTGGGACATTTTCCATGGGCAAGAGATGGACAACTTTTTAACATTGAGCATTTCATTCCGACATAAGGGATGCGGAGGTGGCAGTGTTGACTATGACTTATTGCAACTTCATTCTTCAAAACCGCTGGGCAGTTGTTTAAAAAAATCAAAATCCTGAAAATGTTAACTGGTTGGTTTTTCCAGCAGGGATGTAGTCAAGTCCATCACAAGTCCCTGCAAGTCCATCACAAGCCCTCCAGTCCTAATTCCAATCACAAGCTATTCAAATGAGCTTTGACAAAGGCATTCCTTTGTCAAGAATCTCTTTTGCAATCTGGAATTCCTGAGGTGTTGTCCTAAAGGTGTTTCTACCTTTTAAAGTGGAAAAGGATCAATAAAACCTGATATTTTAAGGGGGTGCCTTTAGGCAAATACAAACTGTGTTGAACTGGGGTCTTCGTAGATTTTTCATTGATTTTTTGTGGATTTCGTGGATTTCGTGGATTTTTTATTTTTGGCCAATCTCACCCCTGAAACCAGCAGATGGGTAATCTGGTTCGGTAATTTCCTAAGTGTTTACTAACAATGGTTCAAATATTGAATTTTGTTGAAACTTTGTTCACATGCCTCCAAACCATATCCTACTGGATGTAATGTCCAGCAATTGACATTTTATTGCTTAATATTTTTTTTTAAATCGGAATAGATGACTTTTATGACAGTTTCTCTATGTGTAACATTTACAGTAGCTTAAGATAAGGGGTCAGGTAGTTGAGCCATTGCTACATTGTGTAGCAGCAGGCTCTAACTGATTACCTTTGTGTAGAAGATGGAATGATACCGACCTTTTAAGTCCTAACCTTTTTCTCCCCACTGTAGGACTTGCTGAATTTTGATGACCCGTTAAACATGGAAGCCGCTGAGCACTATCAACGCAATAAGAGTGACTTTGAGGCCAAAGTACGGCACTACGTAGACCGCTATGCCAAAAGATGATACGCCACCCGGCGTGGAATTTCTGGTGTCAGAAGTGGGATATACGACATTGGCTGGCTTTTTCTCGACTGATACCAATCCAGCTTGGACACAAGTGGTAGACCCGAATATTGGCATGCTGCCCCATCTGTTGTGGATGATCGGCAGTGTAAATTATTCAAAAACTATACCACATAGTTCCCCGTTGAGGTCGCATAGCCACCCACCTATCGTTGATTGTGCCTCCGTCTTAGTTATCCCGGTCAGCATCTGTTTAATGTGGGAAAAGGGGAACAGAATGTGTTCACAAGCACTTGCTTGCTTGATTTACTCAACAGCAGTCTAACTCAAGGTTTGTTGAGAGATGTATATAAATATAGAAAAGTATCCAACAAATACAGATACAGTTGACCTGCTGTGCACGGAGAAACAATTTTGTTAAACGTAGACGTATCGACCACTTCTGTTATTTTCTTGGTCATTCATTTCTGCTCACAGGTGACATTGCCGAGCACATACTGTACATCCTGGGGCCAATTTCATGGAACTGCTTAAAAGAAAATATTGCTTAGCAAAAGTTGGACAAGAACCAGGCATGCACATGCAATACACATTACACAGCATTTTGGCTGGTACCCTGTTCTTTGTAAGCATATTGTTCTTGCAGCTCTATGAAATGGGCCCTTGGCTGTTACAAACCTACACACTGATAAAATGAGAAGTCGGTGTAGAGTGAAATGTTTTGTGTTACAAAGGCTATCACAGCGATCATATCTAATAGAACTGTTGGCTTGGGTTGGGTATTAAACCTGATGGTCGTAGATTCTAGCAGCCAGCCTGTGGTGGAGTGTATGAGGACATAATTCTGAGCAAATGAGGGCGCAGTAACTTTTTTGAGGGGTACAAACAAATGAATTCACAGTCATTTAAGTAAGTTTACATGTTGCTGAAATTCAAAATTGCAATGTGTACAATTTTCTGTGAAGTAAGGACACTAAACTTGTTAATTTAGTTTAACAAACATGAAATGTTACTGTGTTTACCCCCCCCCCCCTTAAAAAAAAAAAGGGTCATTAGAGCACCCCCATTTGCTTAAAAATGGCCTGTTGGCTTATACACATATGGCCAGAAACAGGTGAACTCCCAAGCTTTATGACATTGTTCCCTTCAGGGTCCCACAGAAATCTTAAATTCTATGTTTTCCATAACTTTCCAGGAAATTAATTTGGGTTTTCCCATGACCAATCTTTACCTATTTTACATCGAGTCTATTTACAATACACTGACCATGTGTATTGGTTGAGTGAGATTCCATGACTTTCCCATGAATGTGGAAACCCTGTCCCTTAAAGGCAGTGTACATGATTGGTCATGAAAAAAACGAGAGAAAAACGGTGCTCGTTTTCAACCGTCGGGCGGATGATAGCCTTTAAGTCAAGGCCCGCGTGGCTACATGGACGCGTGACGCGCCCCGAATGCCAGCATGCCTGGGATGTGCCATTCGTCCGGGTAGCCACGCGTGCCTTGACTAAAGGCTACAGGGCAGTTTTCCAACGATTTCCAGCTGGAAATCGTTGGAAAACGATATAAATTTCCACTTTTCTTCACGACAGCACACCTGGTGCCATCATTTCACAGGATGATTGAGACTACTATTAACTTACATTCTAGTAAGGTATTTCGTAATAATTCAGTAAAAAGGAAATTGGAGGATTAACAATCGTGTACACTACCTTTAAGGTACTTTCCTACAATTATTAAACAAAAATTACCATTTCTTTAATTTGTTTAATCATATTTTTACTGTTTATCACTTGCGAAACACTTGTTTACAACTTTTACCTTATTTGGGTATACGGTTAAGTAGACAAATCAACTAATGAGCTCGTAATAAAGTAGATTGTTTTTAAAGTGTAGCTCGGCAACCATAGTGCCTCTAATGGCCAATGATATCAAATTAAAACAGCAATCCAATGACATTTCGTGATTGTCAATATTACCAACTGTTAAAAACTTGTTTTCAAAAAACATGAAACAAGTATCCGTCTTGTGACATTTGACTAATTAAATTTTCTTCTAAAAATTGTATTTTCTGGGAATGTCTTTGGATTACAACAATGTTTCTGCTTACAATAACACAAAAAGAAGAAAATCCATTGAAAAATAGTGAAAATATATTTTTTCAAAATTAAGATGCGAGAAAAACGTATTTGAAAATAGTATTTTTTTATGGTAGTTTTTGTTTGTCCTTATTCCCCATTTCTTACAAATATCAGCCTCAAAAAATGGAGTTGATGTAGTGAAAATGTAAGTTCTAAATATGTGTTTAGAATAGAAATTGAAAAATTAGAAAATAATTTTTCATTGTACATGTAATTGTAGGAAAGTACCTTAACCCTAAAAAGCCATTTTTTTTGCTCTCATCCAGATGGGGGGGGGGGGGGGGGGGGGAGAGGAGAGGAGGAGAGGAGGAGGAGGGGAGGAGGAGGAGGAGGATTCTGCCTTCCTCTCAGGCAAAACGATACCACTTTTTTAGGATATGATACCTATCACGAAAATTGGGTCACGATACAGTACGTATCGGGATACACGTCATGAGTGCGAACAGTAATAAAGAAAGACACAGATGTCCAATGCAGTTTTATTGAATAATTTGAGAGACAGAGAGAGAGAGTAGACATGATCTTCCAACAGAAACCTGCTGTTTTGACTAGTTCTTTGTTCTTTGTGGTTTTAAACAGCCGGAAATCATGTTCGGTACAGTCAGAATCAACTTTGTCTGGCAAATTTAATCAACTGTCGGTAATCTCAAGTATCACAATACTAAATTTTGTATCATGATACTGTATCGCACAATTTTTGATATCGATAAATCGTTGCAGACCTATCCCCTTTTTTCACTTTTTTTTACATGTAAATTTGGAAGGGAATACTTGGCTCTCCATTTTGCTATACATGTACAGGGTGGTCAAAAAAACAACAGAGCGGTATACTTCCACTATAGACTCAACAACCTATACCAATGCATGAGTAATTTTGTTAAAAGAAAAATGATACAAAGATCCTTATTCAGTCTAGAACCTCTTTTGTGAAACAAAGTGGGGGGGGGGGGGGGGGGGGGTCATTTGGTCCCGATGTATAAACACAAGTATGCTATCATCAATGCTCTTTTCCCAGTGCATGGAACAAATGGCCAAGTGACCCGACTTTGCTTCACAAAATAGGCTCTGGAGCAAAAACTACTGGACCGAATCGGGAGGTCTTATTAGTATAATTTTTCTTCTAAAAAGATTCTCCATCCATCGGTACAGGTGGTTTGACTCTAAAGGTAGTGGAAGTATGCCGTTCCGTTTTCGTTTGTCTTTGGACCACCAACTCAGGGTAACATCCTGATGTAGACATTATGTGACTGAAAACATCAACAGTCCCACTTGATTTAAGTTGTGTAAGATTTGTTTACGGGTGTGTAACTCAAAAGTTGCTCCGATGACCTCCGACTTATTTTGTTGGGTTGGATCACATAGTTTGTTTCAAAGAAATAATACACAGACAGCGAGAAAGGATTTGGAATGGGAGTGCGTATTTTAGTGAAAGTTGAAAGTGAAATGTTACCCCAGATATTATTTTCTGTCTGGAAAATAATTATGAAATGGAAGTCGAAGGGAATTTGTAGGTTGTTCTCACTGGGCATGCAAGGTACCAGTTACAAATTCAAGATTTTGTGTGTGTGTGTGTGTTGGTTCTTTTTTTATACTCAAACCACCTGGCTGTTGAATATACATTTCAGTGTCACTCCTATTGCTCCATCTTTACTTGACTTTGTCACACTAACAAGGCAATCTCGAAGTTTAAACAAAAGCTTTAGAATCCCATACAGGTCAACGCATATAAAAAGGTTACAATCATGACGACTTGTAAAGACGGTCGCAGCAAGAAATTAGAATTTAATCGATGAGAAGGAAAATTTGTAGATATTGTTTTGTACATCGTCTACAGAGTGTTGGTTGTGATTTTTATTAAAGTATTTAACATCAAAATTGTATTTCTATTTATACATTGTCATGTATACGAGACCCTAATGGGACAGTTGCCATGGTTACTGCATTAAAAGGCACAGTGATGCCAGCATCTGTCTGTTTTCATCCACTGGAAGGAGCTGAAAATGCATTTTGTGTGTAATTGCTTATGGCAGCTAATATAAAATCCTTTGAATAGTGCCAATGTGCCATTTTCAGGGATTTTCAAAGTATATAGACACTGGTGCTCCCGTAGAAGGGGAGGGAGGGTTTACTTGAGTGACTTAGGCCTCCCCCCCCACACACACACGTGTGTAAACACCTTCAATCGTGACCTCCTATTGTTTATACTTTATACTTTTTGGCAAGGACCCTCATTTTTTTTTACACGATTTTCAAACGGGGACATTTCTCAATCGTGGACCCTATTGTCCTCTTTTGTTAAAGGTCCCCTATTGAACGTAAAAACAAACTCACACACACTAACGTGTATCGACCTCCTGTTATTCCTCTTTTATTTGTACTTTATAACTTTTCGGAAGACCTCCATATGTTTTGTACACAATCCCAATCGCGGACGTATGCTGGGAATCGCGGACGATATTATTCTCTTTTGTTCTATAACATTTTTCGTCCACGGTTTGAAAACCCCAACTCCCCCACACACGCTTTACGTTCCATACCTAGTGTGGACTTCTCTTTGTTTTCATGTATAGAGACAAAAGCTAATTTTACACGCACTGTGAACGCTCCTTTACCCCAAAATGTTGATCGTGATCCCCTTAGTATTCCCCTTCATCTTGCGACTAATCCCAAAATGCCTCTAAACCCGTTTTAAGAGAGGGGGAAACCTTATGTGGACATGTGCAAGTCCACACAAGGTTTAATCTCCTGCTTCGTGTGGACCTCTTTTGTTCACAGGTCCACATAGAGTATGCAAGGTTAGAGCACATATACATCCTTATGGGGAACCACTGTTATTCACCTACTAAAGACTACCTTTTGTAAGCAAATTGTTCTTGCGCTTAGCAGCTCTATGAAATGGGCCCTTGGCCATTACAAACCTACACGCTGATGAGAAGTCAGTCCAGCATGTAGAGTGAAATGTTTCGTGTTACAGAGGCTATCACAGCGATCATATCTAATAGAACTGTTAGCTTGGCTATTGTACAGCGCGAGTAAAAATACCACTTTTGTATAAATACGCTTTGAAAATTGGCCATAGTTTTATTCTGTAGCAATACATGTAGATAAGATACTTTCATATGTACTTTTAGAGTAACTCTTCCTGCTTCTTTTGGTGAAATTTTTACCAAAACATTTTTTATGCATGACTGCACTGGAGACAATTAAGGGGGTCGGGTGAAATCTGAGTTGCGCTAACTGGTCATTGCCTTGAATCAACCGGTGGAGTGGCCCGTAAGATCTCCTGATCTGACCCATCTTCACTACTTTTTATGGGGATACCTGAAAGCAAATCTAGATGACCTCCAGGAAAGGATAACTCGTGAAATTGACATTCTCGGACAAGACAGGGAGATGAATCGCCGTGCTGTTGCAGGAATGATGCGCCGAGCCCAACTGTGCATTGAACGAGATGGTTGCCATGTTGAGGACTAAGACACCGTGGAATTTAATTGCCTTTTTTAAATGTTTTAAATAAACACAAAGTTTAAAAGCTAATGAAATTATATTTTGTCTCTTTGTTAGACAATGGTTGTGTTCTTTTAAATGGTCTCTTTCTTATCCAGCCCTGACCAGTTGGCGCAACTCAGATTTCACCCGACCCCCTTAATTGTCTCCTGTGCAGTCATGCATGAAAACTAATCCAGTAAAAATGTCACCAAAAGAAGCAGGAAGAGTTACTCTAAAAGTACATATATCTTATCTATATTGCTACAGAATAAAACTATGGCCAATTCTAAAAGTGTATATATTTTTTTTACTCACACTGAAGAGTGTATGAGGACACAATTCTTAGCAAATGATGGTGCTGTAACAAAGGAGTACAAACAGAAAAGAATTCACAATAAGTGCACTTGTTGCTGAAATTAAACATTACATATTTACAATGTGTACAATTTTTTGTGAAGTAAGGACACTAAACTTGTAAATTTTCTCTAAGAATAGAAGTGTCCAACTCTAATCGCAAACATTGAAACTTATTAACTATGTTACTTAACTTCAATCAATTTGATTTTTCTTTGTTGCAATATTTCATTGGAAAGCTCATAACATCTAATGGCAACAAAGTTCATTTTTCTGGGTGCCACACCCAAAAGGCCTCTTTTAAAAACTCTCCAATTGCAGACATAGAGGAGAGAGACAAAAATAGAAAACAAAGATCAGAAGTGTCTTAAAGTTGTCAATGGTGCGTTCTCACTGCGATCACTTGGGCCATTGATGATGTTCTATTCCAATGAAACACCCTGGCAGTTTCTAATGAAAGGTACAAGCTTTTCACTAACTTTTCATACGGGGAAGGGGACTGCACAAAAGATGTATAATGCTAAGCAGGCGCGGATCCCGGGGGGGGGGGGGGGGTCGAAACCCCCCTCCCCCTGCTCGTTGCCAATTGTGTTTGTTTGTTTGTTTGTTTGTTTGTTGCTTGTAGGGGCCTACGCCTTGCAAATACAGGTCATATTTGCCTGTGGGTGAGAACAAAACAAAGAGGTTAAATGGCGCCACCAACGGTGAGAAATTGTATCAAGATTTTGGGTTGCTATGTTGCCTAACATTGAGCAAAATATCAACCCATTTTGACCAACTTTTTTTTTACAGTGAAGTAACATTTTGTATTTAGTGAATATTAATTGAATTCAGTTCTAGATTGTACAAGTATAATTTAGGCATTTTAAACCTACATGTAGCCTAATTGGTAAATATCTTCCCCAAATTGTACCCCCTAAATTACAACATTACGGTGCGCCCTCATTTGCTACAAATTTGGCCCATTACATTAGCTTTGCTCCACTGTCTAAGCCCCGACACACGCGCTAGGCAGGTTGCTTTAAACCTTATCTGAATCAATAGTTTGTGCATCTTAGTAGGAAGGAGACCGGACCAAAGGCTATCAATCCTTACAGTGTTGGCGTTTTGGATCATCATGGTGTCTGCAGTAGGTGAACTATAGAAATTCAGGGATATCGGTGAGGTTCTAGCCCAGAGTCTGAAAAACGGCAAGGCCTGATTATACATGTTTAAGAGAAACCATTCAATTAATATCCTGCTCACCACGCCTTATTCACCTGTCGATTGTTCCCCAGTGCTTGGTATCAAGACGTTCACATCAACAGGTGGTGAAAAGCGATTGTGAAGTCGCTCTCTTGAGGCTATTTTGCCGTTGTTCTATAATAGAATCTTCTTCACATACCATTGTCCGGTGCAGAATTAATTGATGCTTTTTACCGTTTCTCATATTCACCCTGCCGCTAAGCGACTTAACTGAAATCAGGATCCCTACCAGGCAACCAACTGGGCCAGTCTGAGAAGGCATTTTTGGTTATGGCTACTCAACATAGCATACAACAGCAAAAAGCAAAGCCATAGTCATAAAATACCCAATTCCAACACGACCCAACCTGGAGCTGACATGGGCGTCCAACTCCCTGAAGTCGTTCCGTCCTGAGATAGTCACTGAGAAATCAACAACCAGAAATAACAGTGGACACAAGACAAACTGGCATAGCTGATAGAAGCAATTAAAAATTTATTTACAAATCGGAACTTAGCTGAACCACATACCGCCAGACGTACATGTACTGCTTTTTAATAATAGTTTGACATTAGCACTAAGCACTGTGCCAACACACCCACCCCTCACACAAGCTCAACACTACAATTGAGTACTCTTTTAATTGATCTTGTTTTAAGGTATTTATAACTTTTGTTTTATGATGAGTTATTTTCCCCCCTTGCCATACACACAAACTGCCGTTGGCCAGACATGACATAGCTACAAATGTTGTGCGTGATGTAATAATCCCGAATGGGGATGATGTGTGGTTAGAACTATAATCTGTTCGAGTGTTCCCAATACATGAAGTACATTTGGAAATTGAGAAATTGCCTTAAAAGAAAATTGAATAACACCAGCGAGAACGCACACAACATGATATAACACTTTTTTTTGTATTGCAAGACATTGTGGAAGTTCATATACAATAGTATTCTGAAGAGAAAAGATCTGGACAAATTCTTCTAAACCTGAATCTACAACATGTTCTTAGTTATTGTAATACCATAATTACTTTTTTTTTTACATATTGCAAAAGCTATCAATATGCACAATATCTGATGTTAGATGAGAGTTGGAGGGTCAATTTTAAATGTTTGCCAGTAATGAATTGGAACAATACACCTGCTGGATTTGTATCACTGGCCCTCATTGTTCCAAACAGACTTGTCTGTTCTTTTGTCTTAAGCACGCAACATCAACAACCTGCTGGCAGTTTTTACTCACAACTACACCGATTACGTTAATATTTCTTTGAACACTTTGGACCATTTTTGCATATACAGTAGTTTCTATTTATTGTACAAAGCATATCTGGCGATATTTCACTTTCAACATACATCTGATTCCGGTCGATATGGAACTTAGTGTTGTTTCTGTCAAGCCTGAATGACTTGACAAGTCACAGGGTACCAAGTTGGCACAATAGCCAATACCTCAGTTTTCATCTATGAGACTTTTTACAATTACAATGGGCCAAATGTTTTCTCAAAATACTTGAAAACTTTTGTTTATCAAGCTCTAGAAAAGTTTGTCTTCCTGACTGTAAGACTATTTATTTACTTGCATTTTCTAATCTACACCAATGCAGTTTACCAAGCCTGCTGAAAAAACAAAACCTATAAATAGGCTGAGAAGATAGTGGTTAGAATAATACACGAATACAATAAACAGTATATAGTCCATTCAGAAATACAGTAGTCTAATACATATACAATTGAGTTTGGAAGATCGTCAAAAAGTGTAGTTACATTTTCTTTAAGGCTATGGATTATGGACAACACTTAATTGTGAAATAAAAACCTCAAATAAATATCCAAAATGTACTGAATTTCTTTTTTTTTATCATTAGGTTATATTTGTAGTTATCACTGGAAAAAAATGCTTAATTTGAGGACTGCAATCTATCTATCCACTGGTTACAATGGCCTGTTTGTTTCACACAGATCCGGATCCCGATCATTGTCCGACAGCTGGTTCACTACGTCCATCAGACGGTGCCTGATGTGTGAACCAACTCACAGATCACTCGAGATACGGATCTGCATGAAACAAACAAGCCTAAAATTAACTATCACCTACATTCAATAATAATTTAAGTGAATTAAAGTTTCTCAGAACGAGTTACCCCTGTGAATACAATGTTTATGTTAAATCCCCAAGTTATGGCTAAATTACATCTGAAATACACCGCATAGTACTTTTTTTTTTTTTTAAGAAACGATATTTTTTTTAATAACAGGATAGCATTACAATAAGATTCCTTTAATTACATTTCAATAAAACTCGATTGTCAACTTGTACATTGTCAACTTGTATATTTTTTGGGAAAAAAAGTTTTCAATTTGAAGTGCTGTTTGCAAGACTTAGAAAAACTAAGAAAAAATGTTGCAAGCCAGAGTGCTTTAAAAATCTGTTTTATCTTGTTTGTCTATAAAAGATAACCACCTGTTACATTGCATTTTAAGTACTGCATTTCACGAATGTACTCATGCAAATCATTTCTTGAATCTGCGATCCTTTCAACCTTTCCAACAAGCGTACTTCCTAAATTACCGACTTGCTTTTTCTTTTCTTTCAATTTCATTTCATAATTATTATCATCATGGCATCTTGCGATCTTTGACAAAGTAAACGACCTCAACACTCCGTCCCAATTATGATAAATGGCACATAATTCCCTGACATGCTACAATATATATCTTTTTAAAATAAAAACCAATCTTAAAATGCTACATTCTCTTTTAAATACAATGAATAGTTTAGTGCATACATAAAGTATTATAATACATCAGAAAAAACTTTCTCAGAAAGTTTGACAACAAAATTGGGCCATGTGGAACAAGAATACATGTGTCTAAGTTTGCAGTATATTTGTTTAAACAATCCTTTGAAAACAAGTTGCACATTCTCTTCATTTTTTCCCCGCTTTTTCCAATACATGTATATCAATAAAAATATGGGATTTTTCCTCAAACATTTTAAGACTTGACATCCTTATTATTACCATTTACAGATACATGTTTGTCCTTTGAATTCAAATGAAAACCTGTCAGTTTTATCCAACAGAGGGTATCCATGTTCAGTGGCCATTTTGTACAACCAACAGGCTACAATGGTTACCCTGAACCAGCAGGGAGTGGTCAGCTGTAATGTCACATGACGCACAATCAACAAATAACCGTGCCACAGGTATAGTACAAACATGTTTGCAAAGAACAGCGTACCAAAACTTAAAGAGCTTTTATACAAATGTGTACCGGCACTGCAACCATGTGCACATATAATGCAGAATGAACCACTGACTAGCAGGGGCCAAACAAATTGCACCGTTCTTGCTTTGGAAACTTTCTTGGTCGTCACACAAATCACACAAGGCAAAAAAGTCCACTCAGACAAATGCCGGAGGAAAAAAAGTACAAATTGTGAAAGTAACCAAAATGCCCTCCAAAAAAAGATGAAGGGGACACATTTTTAGGGGGGGAAAGAATAACTGTTCACTTCCTTTGTTTAAATGCATTTCAGCATAAACATTGTAATCGTCCCCTTGTCTATAGGCAGGTAACATTTGTGTTTTTCCAAATTGAAAACAAAATGTTGCACTGGTAATCTTTCTTTCTTTGGAATGGCAATGACATTTCTCCACATCCATTCTAATTTGAAGATTGTCTTTGTATTGCTTAAATACCAAAACCTTCACCACAACTACCATCACAAGCCTCGTCGAGATTGGCACCATAATCATAATACCATCATCATGATAATCAATATTAGCATTGCTACACCACAATCATGATCACAACAGTAGTATCACCACAATTCACCAACAAATTCTTCACCAACAACCGTCATCAGTATCACCACTTTCAGAATTAAAATCACTTTAAAAACCATTACATTCACCAACATTACAATCATTATCACCACTACATTGCTGTCACCATTAACACACATCTATGCACATCACCCTCCTTATACACATCACCCTGAACTTTGCCACTGTCTTCACCATCTTCATCATCACCATCTTCATCATCACCATCTTCATCATCACCATCTTCATCATCACCATCTTCATCACCACCATCTTCATCACCACCATCTTCACCACCACCATCTTCACCACCACCACCACCACCACCACCCCCTCTTGCACATAAACATCACTGTCGTGATTTCCAGCATCACATGTCGCCACCGTGTTCTCTTGTACTCATCAACATCACAGCACTGTAGTGTAGTGTAGTCAGTCTGGTCCATTTCCCAGGCAATATTGGCCAAAAGAGACCAAAACTGGAACAAAGACTCCAGTCCTGGCTCCAGCAGAGACTTGGACTAAAGCATACTTTTAATGACTCAATGGTCTTATTAGTAGAAGCATGTCCGGACTCGCCAAGTCCAGGCAGGATTCCAAGACCATTACATTGAAAAGTACTCTGGAATCCAGAAATCAAGTCTGGATTCGTACAATACTCTAGTCAAGTCCAGATTAGAGTTTTGTTTTCAGAGTTTTTGACTCCTAGTGGACTCTGGACTCAAAACTACAATAGTTACAGTAGCATCCACTGACTGTCTTCCCAACACCATACCATTCACAACTATCCCCATCTCCAATGTTTCAAAATCTTGCCTTCTGCTGACTTTTGTTCTGTGTAGTACCTGTCATTCTTTCAGCATCATCAAGTTCTAGGCATCGTTAAGCAAAAGCTATCTATTCTCAATGCAAATTCCTCCCTTGAAATATTCCAACATGGTAAGGCCACTGAATGCAACTAGCATTAACAGTTTACAAAGCAAGAACTGTTCAATCATGACACTCCAGTCTTAAGGTATGATACAACATTGACAACTAGCTGACACCATAGTTGTAGGCAGTCTTCATACTGCATGGGATTCAACTTATACATGAAATGACAAACCTGTGAAAGTTGGAACTCAATCTGTCAACCGAATCATGAGGAAATAGTGAAAAGCCGTTCAGTGTTAATATTGATTTTGTATGCGTTCATATGTGTTTATTTCAATTATTGAAATTGAAATAGACCACAGCATTTTTGAAGGTCTTTAGATGCAATTTTCTCGAACATGGCAACGTTTCAGACAAAAATTTCTCAGAAGGATTGGTACTAGTACCATCTTTATAAACAGTATGCTTTTAGATTTAAACTAATCAACTGTTATTATTTTTTCAAAGTGAACAAAGAAAACTGGCAGGAGCAGGATTCGAACCTGCGACCTCCGGAATACCGTACCGGCACTCTACCAACTGAGCTATCTTGCCCTATGTTGGCAGTCTCCCAAATTGTCAGTGTCTTTTTCAGTGGGTGCTAGTCAGAACAAAAGATACTGACAATTTGGGAGACCGCCAACATATATAGGGTGTAAGATAGTTGAGTTGGTAGAGCATCGGTATGGTATTCCGGAGGTCGCAGGTTTGAATCCCGCTCCTGCTAGTTTTCTTTGTTCACTTAGTCACCTAGTCAGTTTCCCTTGTGGTTTGTTCGACAACTTGGTTTTTGATCATTACCAATGCTGTATCATACCGTTAACATTTGTGTGTTCACAAAATTGCTCTTACAAAACCGTGACACTGACTTTGGACACAACTGCTGGATAAAAGTAGCATTACGAGAATGCACTTCAGTCCAAATCAGAGCAGCCGTGTTAGATAACTCGGCCGATTTCTTTACCAAATACCAAACGATGGAGCAAGGCTGGAAACACTTTGAACCAGTCATTACCAAATTGTTCAAAACATCAGTCTGAATTAATAAAGACAAATGCCAATGAAGACAAACCTGGTTTGGTTTTTTTGCAACACGGCTTAAAGAAAATATTCAGCTACAGGCACAAATATTATACACAATAGCTGCCCAAGCATCAAACAGAGTTCTGTTAATAGTTCCAACAGTCCAGAAACAACTTCTGTCAAAGATGTTGTAGTATTTCAAAAAGCTGGAATCCAAGAAAGAAAAACATTACGTATCACACACCTTAAGATATAATCTGCCAAGTAAAAACTGTCTTCAAATCTCAAATATACACAACAGAATAAATAGTTCTTTTGAAATAAACGGTATCATGGCGGTTATATATATAATTGCCACAGCAAACAATATTGACAAGAGAACAGCACTAAAAACAAAATCACCAGAGGCGGATTGCCACCATATCTGGTGAAATGCACAAAAGCCAGTAAGTTGATCCGATATAACCTGGCTGGTTACAGCTTACATAACCCGGTTGTAAATAGCCAAGTTAAACAAGCTGGTTAAAGCAAGCATAACCTGGTTGCACGTATGGTACATGTACTGTACCTTCCAAGTTATAACCAATCAAGGCTGCAAAGCTAAGCCATATTATTCAACCCAATTCATAACTTGGTTTAACCTGGTTGATAGGCATTAAACGGCCCAGTTACATCCTGCATTTGATTACATATAAGTGCAAATTGACAGGTTGTATGCCTGGGTCATTTGGGCCTAATTTCATGGAGTCTGTCACGTTGGATTCTGTGCCTATGGCTTGCATTCTTCGCTAACCGAGCTAGCAAAGAAATCCTGCACTAACCCCGTACAGAATCCTCACATAAGGGATGTACGCATCTGCACAGGCCAAAATTCCTTGCTAACACATGAAAAATGCTAACCATTATATGTAATGTTCTGCTGTAGTTAGCTGCGATTTTTCGCTTACGGTAAGCTGAGCCATGAAATTAGGTCCTGGGCCCAATTTCATAGCGCTGCTTAATGGTAAGCAGAAAAGTTAACTAACTATAGCAGGAAAATTTGCTTAAGCATTAGCGTATTTCATAGCCAAGTCGTGCTAACGCTTGCGCGTACATGGAGATTTATATTGTTGCGTCACTAATTTAAGCAAATCCTGCTTCCGAAGTTAGCGGGCACTTCGCTGTGCTTACTGCTTACAGTCTCTATGAAATGGGCGAGGGTTCCGTTAGCAGAAAATCGTGTGTTAAGCAGTGCTATGAAATTAAGCCCTGCTATGAAATTAAGCCCTAGTTAGCAACACCAATATTTCAGCATATTTAAAAACTGACACTTGCACACAAAGTGAACATGATTACCCTAGAGCTAGTTCAGCTGTTGAATATATCTTTCACTGTCATCCCACCTTATCGCTAAACCGTAAATGCAACTTCTGTTATAGTATAATATAAAAAAATCATTTTGAGGCAGAAAGATCAAGCGTGTTAATATTGCAGAATGCTAAAAAGAAGTTCAAACACTTTCAAACAAGCCACAATGAAAAAAGTGCCAGCTGAAACCAGAGTGCGCTAAACAGAATTAAAAAGTATGAAAAATGTTTACTTGCACCTGCTAAATGTATTTATAATACAATTTATATATAATAATAAAAGGCACAATATATAGAAAACATTCAAACCAAATTATTATCAACCAATAGTAATTTTTTTTCAGTAATATGGAAAAAAAAAGTTTTTACATAAATACAAGGGTGCATTGTGAATTTCCACGATGACCCACAGAATGTTGTGTTTACGAAACAGAAAGTATACATCAATACAAAGACGATCAAAAAGAAAAATATATATGTATATATATATATACTACACATTTCATAGGTTGGTTACAAGGGGAAATTACATACACTATTATTTTTATACACTGATTACTGGTAGAAACAACCCTTATATAATATTTTTTTAAAATAAAGTGAAGTTCACCATAGCATGGCACGTTTTTCTATTCTTATCGTCATATTTACAGTGGGAAAAACAGGATGTTTTGATATGGCTTTTGCATTGGCTCCGTTCGTTGAGATTTTTCCAGGAACAGAACGGAGATGGACCTGAACATTGGCCTTCGGAACCTGCCCACATCCGACTACAAACTAACTGTACCAGCTGATGAATGCTATGACTGAATACCATCAAGCCAGTAACATATCCAGTAACACGTCACACCCAGAGACTTTTATGGGTTACAAACCTGCCTGGACAGTGTCAACAAAAGTTACATTCCAAACCTCTAACTCTAAAAAATTGCTATCAATGACAGCGAAGGAGACACAAATAGTAACTTCCAAGTCTAGATGTTTACAGGTTTCAACAAGGGTATCTTCAAATAAAATTCCATGACTTTTCCATGACTTTCCATGATGGCTTTAAATTCCAGAATTTTCCACGACTGTAGGAACCCTGTAGTTTAAATGGCAACAGAAGACAATGCTCTCTGTTGGTAACATGAGTACAGACCAGCTGAACAGATAACCAGCCATCAAAGCAAAACAAAAAAAGATAAATCGCGGCAACAAATTCTCTGTGTGGCTATTTGCAGACAAGGTTCAGTATTGATTTGTGGATATTCATGATATTCATGTCATTGCAAAATGCGACTGAAAAGTTTTGTCTGCAAAACACTTTGAGATGTTTGTGTACATATAGATGGAGATATTGGTCCACCATGTTAGTCAATAAAAAATATTTAGGAACCACTAGTGAATTTTGTTGGAAAACCCTTGGTGACGGATATACGGCTTCAAGTTCAGCATGGTCACTCCTTGGTTAATTTAGGCAAGACCTGGGCCCAATTTCATGGCTCTGCTTACCATTAGCGAAAAATCCCCGCTTACTGTAGCTTAAAATTCTGTTCTTACGGCAAGCATATTTCACGGCGTTAGCAGGGAATTTTAGCTCCTGAGCATGCATACATCCCGTAACTAAGGATTCTGCGCTTGCAAGGTTATTAGCGCAGAAGTTTTCCCGCTAGTGTTAGCGCAAAATGGTGATCGTAAGCACGGAAAGCTGTGGTGAGCAGAGCCATGAAATTGGGCCCTGGATTCTGTGTGGGAAAAAGTATGGATTGAACATGCGCAAAATGCTTATGACAGCACTCTCCGAGTACACAAACGTGTACAGTACATTTCAAATGCCTTTGCATGCAATCCTGATCATCCTGGGATATATTAGGAATTTTACTGCCTCCGTCTTAGAATTTTATATTTGGTGAGTGGCCACGCTGTTCAGGTTTTTAAATTTTTTTTTGGCAGTTCGGGAAACAATTTCTTTGAGTGCACAGCCAATCGTTCCCCATGCCTAGAAATTCAATTATCAACAGGATTACAGTTCCTCCTGTTTATCACCACAGCAAAAGCCACCTCAGAAACATAGATATAGTCGTTTCGTTTGAATCTGATACCAACAGGTATAACCCTTACAGCTCATGAAATGACTCCAATAAAGCTACATCTACAAACATCTGTGGTAGAAAAGACACCCAAAACATCCCCTGCAGACATTTCAAGTGCCAAACGTGCACGTTGCCTTGCACCGAGTACGTATACTTGCTTAATGTGTAAAGGCTAGTTTGAAATGTGTACTGTATACATGTAATTACATACAATCAATATACTTCATGTTTTAAATTTGAAAAATCTCGGAAGAGAATTCAGTTGTTCACATGTTGAATAACATACAAAGGACCCCTTTACTTTACACAAGATTTGATACGCATTTTGCCAGGCGAGTATTATATTAAGCAATAGTCAAAGCTACATTGTACCTATAGCATAGTAAATCTGCTGGCTATATTGTGAATATCTTTGGCTGGCACACTATGGTACAAGCTATCATTACAATCACCTCAGACAGAGTGGGCTAAAAGCAATGTGAAACTGATACTCCTTGGACTGCATGTGTCTTCGTTAAAACTCTTCTGGTTGAATCGTCAACTATTTTAAGTAGCCACCGTGACTTGGTGGTAAATGGCTATGATGAGAGTACAGCGTCACATGGATAGAAAAGAACACTCCGCATGTTTTCAAGTTTGTTGGCTTAACAGCTAGAATTATTGCACAAACTGAGACGTACCCCAGACAGTGAACGCTGCTACACGTATGCCATAAAACACCAAATTTCAAGATTTGTACTGCTTGTATACAAACTACTACACAGCTAGTGTAATTCATTCCAGTGACCTTGACACAATAGGTGGGTTGTAACACGATGTGCTCTTTTGGACATTTGTCTTTTTCTTTCTTTTAAAGAAAGTAGCCTCCCGATACGTCTGTGATTAAGATAAATAATTGTACTCTAGAATACAGGGCTGTTTGGAAAAGCGTCCGATGACAAAATTGGCTACCTTCCTACACAAGAACTATTGATAATTGACCTAGCCAAGGATTAACCAATCATAGTGCCTGCTGTATATCACGTATATCATCTTACTCAATTAAAAAACTTCCAAATGTGTGCAAACACCTCCATGTGTGTCTTGTCGTTGAAACAGAATATACCAACAAACGTCAAACGATATTGTGATTCAACTGCAGGCACATCATCATAATGGTGTGCTTCGTACATTCAGACACGCAAAACACTGAGAAAAGTTGTTGCAGAGAAATCAAAGACAACTCCAGTCATAGATACTGGCACTAAATGCTTTACGAGTACTTGTGTATGCAGTGCACCATTATACGCTGGTATGCGTGCTGCACATGTGCAAACTTGTCTAAGAACTCGCAAACAGCGATAGGTCAATTGACCTATTGCGGTCGAATCGCGGTCGAATCGCGTCAACGCAGCTTGTGAATTATTGTCCAATCACATCAATTATAATTCCACGTGGAACGCGCAAAATCTGAGACAAACAAAAATTACCACACAAAATTCCCATAGGGTTGTCTAAGGGGCGTGGTTAAGTTGTAAACGGCGATAGGTCAATTATAGCCATGTTTTAAAATGTGTAGAGTGCCCTGCATTTCCAATATATTTTCTTATATCATGACATGTTACCTGTTACTTTCCTGAAATAGGTTATGTTTATACATCATTATTTTTTTAAGCAGTTCAAGATACAGAGTTCCATATTTGCCCTCATAGTTCAAAATAATTGGACACATTTTTACCAGCTCAAGTGCATAGATAAAAGTTACGGGCAGTCAACTCTTTTGGACATTACATTTTGGAGTGGCGTCATCTAAATTTAGCCAGGTCACTACCTACTGCAGGGCATACTTCCTTGGTTACCACCACAAAGATTGGTACTCATTAACAATGAGGTCATATCTAGTATGCATGACCAATCGCTAAATTTGCATATTAAAATGACACCTTGATCCATTTAGTAAAATTTACACCATAAGATTATGACTACCGAGAACCAATTTTGTTTTCCCGAGATACTGTTCAATACAACGACTTGTATAGTGTGCGTTCGAGTAGCTCACCCGGGTCGACTCGGGTTAGCCCCGTGCCGTTCGATTAGGTCTGACGTCATACCCGGGGCTCACTCGGGTCAGCCACCGCAGACCCTGCTCGCGGAGCAAAGTCACTGGTGGAATTATGTCACACGCATGCGTAGTTAAGTCTGACTACTCACAAATTCTACTGGAGCGGGGAATAAAAAAATGGCTGACCTCAAGGGCGATTGTGTTGTTTAGGACTGTTCCTATAACAGAACAAAATTCACTTTTAAGTTATTGGACTTAGCAAACTAGATTGCGACATTAAAAACCAACATGTATGTCGTAGATAGAGGGCAGAGTTTTAAATTTTTTGTGGGAAATGTTTTGGTAAAACAACAACGAAGATGACAAAACGCAACACAAAAATAAAGATGGCGAAGACTGCACTGATTCACAAGACACCAACCACAAAACACGTAAGAAAATTGCATTTTCTCCCGCAGGGAACTGTTCAGAATTACAAAAAATGATGTCATTAGAATTGAGAGGACTATACTTTAGGTTGATAAATTCATTTTGGAATGATAAAAACAACCTTGACTTGAAATGGATCAAATATAAAGAGCCGTCCGTAACTACACAATCGCCGACTCTTATTCATCCGTGGCCGACCAAGTGCAAGGTGACATCAACAGGAGAGGGCGTTTGAGCGTTCTATTAGCCCAGCTCTCGTGGCTGACCCGTCTGCCTTCACCCGAGTCGATCCGGGTGAGCTACTCGAACGCACCCATACTTGATCACATTTGTGACCCACTCTACAAAAATGAGTCTGATGTGTTAAAAATACATTTTTAAGCTTTACAGTTGGTCTGAAAGAGCATGAAATAAGCTTTCGTTTGATATATGGCACAACTCTGTAGTGTAATTCATTTTTTTAAACGCTTTTTTTTAAGTGTGCTACTTCTTAGTTATATTAAAAAGTCTGAGACATTAAACCATCCCGTACGTGAAAGTTTAATGTGCGACATCAAACTCATTTTTGCAGAGCGGGTCACATTTGTGCGTATTTAAATCTCCCTCGAGGACGAAACCTTCCTCAAAAGCCAGACTTGGGCAGAGCAATATATATTCAACTGTTCCATCATAGGAAAATGTTCCTTCTTTTGAGGCAATCAGTACGACGGCGTCAACAAGACATGATCATTATTAAATGTTTTTTTCCGAATTTAAAAACAGACCTCCATTAACAAATAGTGTCCACGCCAACTGTCATACCTGAAAGTGACTTTTTAAGCCGGTGTTCTCACTGACCAATTCAGGAATTCATGATACAGTGTATTACCAACAGTTGTTAATTGTATAAGATAAAAAAAATCATCCAATAAACATTCAAACCAACATTCCAGCCTTAGATACTGGCGTGAAAGAGAGATCTTATGCAATGTTGAGCAGACGGATACAAATAATCATATTCACATTTCTCTTCAGATGCAGGAAAAACAGTTGCTACACAAGTGTTCTTACAGACAAGCTGTAACTCCATCCAGTCAAGGGCAAAAAGTTTGCCGGGGGGAAAAAGGAGTGCTTGAAACAGTTCTAAGAAAAGATGCAGGTGACTGACTATACCTTTGCAAATCCTAGTTGCCCAACCCGCATGAGCCTCCACATTTTTTTCCAGGGCAGTATCAGAACCAGCACTGATTTTGACGACTGTTTTGCCAACAATCTCAAGTGGACTTGTGAAGGTCATTTGAGGAGTAGCAAAGCTTGGTTGCTCAATCAAGAATGGTTTAGAATGATGTCATTCTCTACGCCAGAAAGACCAGTATTATTGTCTGCATACCATCCTAAACCATCACACCAGAATCCATGGCATTAAAACAATTAATTCTGTATGGCTTACACAAGTTGAGGAAATGTTTTACAAAGCCAGTTTATTGTTGGCTTTACGGTAGGATTAAACAGACACCTATAGTAGATCAAAACTGACTGCATCTATACAAGCTAATCCGACGTGAAATCCACACAGCACCTTTTCAAAAAGAAATTCTAAATAGGTGTTACATGTGAGAAAGCTAGTGACCAATTTTCCTCTTAGATGTATAAAGTGAATCTTCTGAAGAAAATGCAACATCTACCCAAAGCTGAACTCCGAAATCTTAAACATCTCGAACAGTACTCCTCAATTGCTTAGACCAATCTGGTGCATAAACCATACACAGCTTGTTGGACATTTCCCCCACTGAACTCGAGTGTGACCTGTAAGCGGTCAGAGTTCAAATGTCACTGTTGCTGCAGGGTAGCATGAGACGGCTGTCGACAAAAACACAGTGGCTGTTCTCATTTGTCAGCCAGCTGGAAAAAAAGGAACGTCCTTTTTTTTTTGTATTCAATAAAAGAACCAGCCATTGGAAACAATAGAAGCCCAAGTTCAACTCCTGTCAAAGGGGTCGGAACTTTCTGGGCAAGTTAAGGTCGGCCTCCGCGTGACCTCGGTGAGGGTGAAGGGTCACGGGGAACTCGTTCCCGAGGACCATCGGAGTAGCGGGAAAACTGGTCGGGATATGGGCCCGATTGGGCACGCTCATACATGTCCTCCATTTCAATATCCCGATCCCTTGTTCTGGAGCGTCCACTGCTTGGCCCACTACCCCGTTCAGGGTACCTGTCCCTGTCAGAACTTCCTCGAGACTTCTCAGCGGATTCATATCGTCCCTTAGGTTCATAGTGTTCTCGTTGTGGGCCTCGTTCAGGATAATCACTCTCATACCTGACAGCATCCCGTTCTACATTAAGCCTGTCCCTTGAGCCTCGGGAACTCTCTCGCGGCTCACCGCTGCTGCGGTAGTCACGCCCACGACCCCGCTCGACATCACGATCACGAGTCCTTTCTCTTGGGTTGTGCCGATGATCATAATCATGCTCGTAATCATGATGATCTCGCCGCTCATTATCGTAGTAATCATTGGACCGGCGAGGGCGTTCGTCGGGAGACAGCGTCTGGTGGTCATCATGATCACTGTCGTCCCGGCGATCTGGGTACATGTAATCTTGTCTGGAGCCGCTGCGATACCCACTCTCGGCGTGATCGGCAGGGCTGTCGTAGCAGTCATTGTTCTGCCCGTCGTGATCGTCTTTTCCTTTCCGCTTGTGCTTGTCATGTCTGTGAGAGCCGACTCGCGACAGCAGACTGTGGAGAGGTGACGATGTCCGCGATACTGAGTTGTGAGCTGGTGTAGGTTTCGGTGGTGTAGTTGGCTCCGGTCCGTGGGCTGCCTTCCAGTATGCTTCTAAGTACTCAGCCAGATGTTCGCATGCATCTTCTAGCTGATTTTCATCAAGGATCACATCAAACAGCTCCTGCAAACAGAACAAAACACTCACATTGGTCTTTAGCAAAGGCTTAGAAATTGTCTTTGCTTAGAGAATGTCTCAAAAGTCAGATCATTACTGTTCCCCTTTGGAATGCTACGTGTTCCTGTTGGGAACGCACTGTGTTCCTAGCACATTTTCAACTACAACAGGTTGTTCTTGTAAGACCAAGTACAGATCACTGTTCCAATACAGGATCACGCTGTGTTCCCAAGCTGTTCCAGTGGTAACAACAGGTGTTTCAAACTGGAGCAGGCAAAGATGTCACTGATATCTTCCAAGCATTCTGGCAAGAAACTTGCAATTTGGATTGCTTGTACAACTGGTCATGGAGACGACATACTGACAAATAAGCCAAACCCGATTCAAGTAAAGCACATTTGAAGCTTAGTCGATTCACCAGTATGTCACCTGTGCGAGAAAACTATTCCAGAAAAACTGAGACATTAAGCAACTTGTAGATATTTTCAAGGCTGCCATTTCCAACAGGCTTGGCTGTACGTAGAAAAGAAGTGAATTTGGCTTACGTGTGGGCACTGCTGAAGTTTATCCGCTGCCACCAGTTGGACATTCAAGTTGCGGCTCTGGGACTTGGACCTGGACTTGATCAGCCTTTGAAGAACCTTTGGGGAGGAGATCTTGACGTAGACGAGGATGGGGGCCAGGGAAGTCTTAGCTAGCTGGGTCGGGTGGTTGATGGTGTCGCAGTCTAGGACTACCAGTTGCAATGAGCGGGCAAGCTCAAATATTCTCTCAATTTCAGCTTGGACCTCCGCTGAGGGAATAAGAACACATAACAGTGATTAGAGTCTACTGGTAGAAAACAGCATTTTAAGTTTTTTTTTAAATTACTTGGATTAGAGATCTACAGCCAATGTAAGTACACATTTAGGACACTCAATGATAATGAATGTGATGGGTCTGGCATGTATGCAGCCCTGCATTACTTTCCCCATTGTGACAAGGACTAAGAGTGGCAAGAAAACTCATCAAATACCTTCCTTCTGAGGAAAAACATAAGTCAAGCTATTACTGAAGTTTAAATAGATTGTTATTCTCTTCTTCGTTATATTTTTTCTGAACATGGGTGCCGACATCTTGGTGTTTTGGGTTTTTTTTTTTGGGGGGGGGGAGGGGGGTTGGGGGTTGTATTTTTGCTGCTACCCACCCAATTTTGTGACCCAAATAATCCCTAATCCCAGTAAATAAAAAAGGGCCTAAATTGGGGGGGGGGGGGGGGGAGATTTAATAATTTTTATTGTAACTTATTCAACAAAATTCACATGGCACTGTAGCTCATGGGTCTTAAGAAACCAGCAGAGTGAAGACAAAAAAAAAATGTTCAGTCTTAGGCATACACGTACAGGAGGAATCCCCTGAATGATATTCTGAAGATATTCAGAATCATGAAAGGGACTGAAAACCCAATCCACATGTCGGCCCCTGGCAGGATTCGAACCCGGGTCCCAGCAGTGGAGGACAAGGAAAGGAGCACTTCACCAACCTGACTCCCTACAATTATTATGAATAGCGCAAAACAAGTGTTGAGTTTGTATTTATCAAATTCAGATGTATGGGTATTTGTAGATAACGCTTAAATATGATGCTTATTTCAGCATGCTTCAAAGGCATTTTCTTGCCGTAGTCTACGACGATACAGAATCACAGACGCCTTCACAATCTTCCTCCATTTCTTTGTTATTCTCTTGCAAGGCACCATCTGTCATTCAAGTTAAAATACACTGCACATAATTTGGCCACAATAAAATACCCAAACTTGCCGGGTGACGCATCACTCAATTTTCTGCACAGTGCGCAGGGGGGGGGGGGGGGGGGGAGGGTCATCTCTGTTGACAGTTTCATAGTTTATCACAGCTGCGCCATAAATTCCCACACGTGGCTGACACCATGAATAATAGATACACTGTCTATGCACGCCATACCACAACACCCGCTAATTCATGTGATATAAGCCAGCACCCCGAGACACTTGTCAAGTTGCGATCAAATTGCAATGCATGCCTAACAACACGTCAAATATCATTACCGTAACTTGTCTGATTAGAATTTAGTTTTTAACATTTTACAACCAAACTTTCCAAGTTCTGTACTAAGAATGTTCTCAACTCTCTCACGGGAAACTCCAACAGCATGCAATTAGTTATCAAAAGGGTTGAAATAAATGCATGCTAAGTTTCATTGATCTGGCATTTCTCCTTCAGAGTCAACCTACGAACTTCTAAGCCGACCCTCATACATGGAGACCACTGGGGACAGTACATTGACAAACAGCTAGCCATTACGCTGTCGCCATTAATGAGTTCTCTTAACCTAGTGCGTCAGCATCTGACTCGAAAATTTGGAACCTAAGACATCCTGTTATGCTCTGCTTACATCAGGGATGTGATTGGACTTTGGTAAAAAAAAAACTGAAAAGTCTGGAGCAAGCACAGACATTGGCGAGCACGAAGTGCAAAGCCATTAAGGGCCATTAATGTAGATGCTCTGTGGTGCAATCTAAGCCTTGCTTGTACTGCACCAAGGCTACAACCCACAATGCAACATGCATGCGCTGGTTTCACTGAGTCATTGTACATCATAGAGTTATACTAGGGCCAAAATATAAAGATTGATTGTTTCCAGTCCAGCGGCCGGGTGGATTTTTTCCCCCTCTCGTCCGCACGCACTTGGTATCATTTTTTTCCCCCCATCTTGTCCCATGTGTTATTTAAATATTATGACGTCTGGTAAAAAAAGGTCTGTAAAACGGAACAAGTAATGCTACATCGCGGAAATCAAAACCAACCCGGCAGCTTTTTGAGAACTGACTCGATGCGCCACGCGCACAGGAGACTCGTGTCTACTTGTAGTCAAGGTTTAAAGGTTTAAAGGGTTTTTGTTTGTTTCCCCCCCCCCTCCCACCCCCAGAAAAGAAATTAGGGTAGGGGCCATTAAAATAGGGTAGGTAGGGCAACCGGAAGTAGAACTTTTTTTTTGCCAACCATGCATGTAGATTTGTCCCCTCTCCGTCTCATTCATGTTGGGATAGAAACAACTTCACAAAACTATCCAGGCATTGAAAATTGGTAATCAAATTCAATTGAAAATCTGTCCAATGCAAAATCTGATGTCATCTACACATGGTGCAATGTCATCTACACATGGTGCAATGTCATCTACACATGGTGCAATGTCATCTACACATGGTGCAATACAATGTTGAATAATCTCATGGCATTTCTTTCTTGAAGTTGCACTTTAGAACAATAGACCGTGTAAGTCTCGCGCATAAAGGTCACGATTGAACTTCCGGGCACCTCCGAGCCGCCGGCTATAGGACTTTTACGTGTGGTTGATTTTGTTTTCTATAATACTTTGTTTTAAAGAAGATCTGAACCATGAAACGGCCATAAATATGAATGATAAATTCAAAATTAATTTTACAATATATGAAAACATGCACAACTGTCTAAATTATTGAAGAAAAGTAGGAAAAAATGTTTGACCCGAGTGTCAGGTTGCAACGTAATTGGCTAGTAGTCGGGAAGAGAGAGCCCGGCCCCCAAAACCCCGGTACTGCATGCGCACGCTGCGGACACAAGTGAACGTACAAACATAAATGCGACGACCGCCTTATACTGCATATGGTCTACGCTATTAAGACTGGCGCGTGAACCACCAGAACAATAGCGAATGACGTACTTATGACGTACTAGACTTTTTCTTTTTCCTTTTCCCTAATTTAATATATCGTTCACATTTTGTAAATTGAAATGAAAAATAATATTTTGCTAAAAGTTTGTATCTACCTTTCAGTAAAAAGAACAGCGTCAAAACAAATTATTTCAAGAAAACTACTCGCTTTACATGTTGAAGCTCCTATTCGAGGTGCCCGGAAGTTCAGGTTTCTCATAAACTCTCGTATGTTCTCGGGGTCAACTTACACACTCTATAAGGGTAGGACATGCTTATTGATTTTTATATCTATTTATGCATAAAAATGACACATTTTTGGACATAACTTTTAATTCGTTTAGCACATTAAGAAATCCTTCTAAAAAAGTTTGAAAGGTAGTTATTTTGTTCAGCCCATATGATTAAACTTATTTCATCGATATTAAATTTCCTCTGTTAAATCATTCATACTTCACATTTGACATTTAGCATTGATTAGCATTGACATTTCTTAAGCATTTTTGGAGCAGAGTTTTGTACGACATTCAAGCAAGAGACAGATTACAAACTATCGTTAATTTGGATCAAACAATGGATCGAGGGAAAAAAATGACCAAAACAGTATCCTTTCTATAAGTAATTCCACCTTTTTCAATTGGCAATTTGAACTTGAAAATTTGTTTCCAAAACATAGAGCCGTTTTCTGCACAATTATTCTGAACAGTATGCTGTCATGGCATTTTTCCAAAATGACCAATGCAAATGACAAACTCTACCAGACAAAAAAACTAATGAGTAGGACATCTGTGTTAGTGCAAGGGAAGGGGGGGGGGGGTGTGGGAATGAGATGAGTTTCAGATCAGCCTATCCGATGGCAGATCGCCTACTCACCAATGCTCGAGGACCTGCTGTTAGACCGTTCCATGATTGCACGCTTGTTGGGGTTGTTCATGACAGAGCGTTTAGCCAGCGCTATGTCGGCGGTTACCCTTGTAATTGATATTCTGTCGGGAGAGACACGCAAGAGAGGTATAAATTACTTGGTGGGTTGGATTTCATGTGTTTGCACAGCGGCTTTCCTTGAAACTGAACATCAGGACTAATAAAAACAACTGAACATTTGAATAATCAACAGAAACATCAGGTTTTTTTTCTTTTTTCTCATCTTAGCTTTCCTTGAGACTGAACATTAGGAAGCAGAATAATTGAACAGTTGGACAATCAAAATTTGAAATGTGAAATAAAACCTTAGGTTTGTTTAATTCGAGTTTCTTATTCACCTTCTCTTCACTTTGTTTATCTGATCCAAAATACCATCAAAATGAAAAACAAAATTAAAAGTTAGTCTATCTATGCTGGATTGAAGCACCGAGAGTCCTTTCCTTAATATGGCACTGCCGGACACTTTAACTTAACTGGATCAAAGTTGATTTGCTCAAGTTTAAACATCAAAAGAATTGTATTTTTTTCCCCTCTTCTGCAAGGAGATGGCAAACAGGTTTTCATATTTTCTTTGGTTTCATTCTCTGTGCCAAACGTACCAAGCCTTGACAACATGTTTACCTGGATGTGTTGACAAGCAATGAAAATCATCAGGCAATGACGTAAAACACCGAAGGATCGTACAAACATCCATCACAAAAGAAACCATAATGATCAACTCTTCTTTAAAATCAACAGATTTTTATCACTATTGTGAGCCTACTCTTTGGGAGAGACATTAGTCCCAAAATTACTTAGAGCGAGCCCATACAATGTAAATGCATCTCTCGATGATGAATTTGAATAAGCAACGAGTGTGACCTTTCACGTAGTTCTGTGGGACTCTGGGATAACCAAGGGGGCTTGAGAGGCCAGGCCGCCCCACGGGGTACCAGCTGCATAATGAATCTTACTCTGCTGGGAACCCTGCCATCTCCGTGACATTTCAACTTCATTTGAATCGCCACAACTTCGCAAATGAAGCGACGCAAGTGTGTCTGATGTTTGTCCAAATGGCCCAGGAATAACAAAAAGATATTTTCGTTATGGAGTGCAATGACACACAAAGTTGTTTTAACTTTCTTTTTAGAAAGTGTTCACTACTAACGATGATAACAGCTTCATTTACAGATGGTTAGCCGTGTCAACTATAAAACGATTTTCAAAGGGCCATTTTAGTGCTACGGATTCAAGATCCATTCAAGGATCTATCAGCCGATTTCACGAAACAGTTCTTAACTTATGTCATGGCGCAGGATTCAAGCACCACAAATGTTGCAAGCTGCGCAATGTCCTTCCGATCGATTTTATGAAAATTGTGCAGCAGCACAATGTGTCGAATATCTATTAGACATTGCAGGCATTAAGTACAACATTAAAAATTAATAGAATTGAAATAACTACTGTGGTGCCATGTTGGAAGTATTTATATTCTTTGGTCTGTAAAATGATCTGCAGCTATCAAAATTCCCTCATGCTTCGCCGGTATGGAAGGTTTATTTCATTACCCTTTGATATAATCTAGAAAATTCCTTTTATTTCACCCCAACCTTCCCAAATCCTCCAAAATCCCCTTTGCCAAAAGGAGGAATTTGCAGGATTGAGGGCAAAAGAGGATTTTGCCACTGGAGGAAAATGGAGGATCCAGGTCATCAGGCCTAATCTGATGCTGGTTGATTTTTGGAGGATTCAGGTTACATGCAGCTTTAACACTTTAAAAATCAGAGGATGTTGGAGGATTCAGGTTACTTGGAGGAAAAATGATAGAGGGAGTTAGGGTTAACGATACAGTTTGGGTAAAAAAAAAAACTACCAAAACTTGACCAAAATTTATTGCATATGAATAAAAATATATCACTAAATTAGTACCATTATGCAGCCTAAGATCTACTTTTAAAATGCGGTGAAATTTTTTTCTATATCCCCCAACCCCCAACAAAACATTGTTTGGAAGAATGCGTTTGGAAATTTAAAAAAAAACGGTGAAAGACTTGAAAACAACGATTGCTAGGCTAAATAACACTCTCTGAGTCCAAATACGACGGTATTTTGGTTCTACTGGAAAGAGGTGAAGACTGACACCATCCTTAGTGGTGTTGCTGAATCCAGCAGCAACACAACGACGCGGTAATATCGACGAAAAACATTCGCAAAACACTGAAAGCTTTCCATACCACGACACAGCGAAAACACACGTGCATGTCAATGCAACGCATGCCCGGTGTACTGTACTATTTAAAGTACTGTACTACATGTACATGTCAAGTCATGGTCGACCATCCACCAGCCAGCCGGGTTCCCGGGATGACTTCACATCGGCGTTTCCACTTGATGGGCAGGGCTGACCCCCTCCCGCCTTAAAAAATTTTTTTTCAAATGCTTACGCGAAATAAAAAAATACAAACAACACACAGTTGTGCTGCAAAAACTTTATTTCATTGATATACACAATACAAATTCCATTGCAGCCACCCTTTAAAGGTCCACGGTTTGAACAGCTATACAAACTCACACTGTGCACTAATCAACATCACTCAAGCCTGTACATTGTTAAAACTTGGACACAGATTACCGAGCATGAGGTATTTTAATTAAAGAGAAGATTGTAGGTCACATGTTGACACTAAGTTGGTGATATCTGTTTGGTTATATTTTGGGTTCAATTCCGGTGTAGTTTTTTTTATTCATACTGTGGTAACTCCCTTCACCATTTGTACAAACCAACTTGAATTGGACTCCCTAAGTTATGCCGTAGATTGTTGCACAAGTCGCCAATTTGAGTAATGTGGAATTCCATGCTTATGATCACCATTCTGTGCTTACAGCACCAGGGAAGACATTTTGTACTAACCGCTTAACCACAGAATCCTCAATTAATGGGATGTATACCGCCACACAAGCCAAAATTCCTTGCAAACCTGAGAAATACGCTGACCGTAAGGCTGTTCGATATCCATTTATTTTGATACCGAAATATCGGCTTCTTTATGGCACTCCAGAAAGACTAGCGTTTGTTTCTATTTCAGCATTGTTGATTAGTAACAGATAATACCGTGGACGATCACATGCGAGCTGTCAAAAAACATTTGTATCGTATCGTATATTTTGTTTTGTGAAGACGACATTGCACAATGTACAATGGATGCGCTGCACGCGTTTTAATCTTTTCTCAAGACGCAGTTCGCTACACGTGTGGGCACGTACGTGTGCCTTGCACACTGGGGAAAGATGTTGGCATTCAGTGCGGTTACTTGTACTTGACCAAGGCTAGCAACAAAGCAACGCGCACGCGCAGATGTGCTACAGGGGTTGACCTTATTGCAAACAATTACCATACCCCTCGATCTCAAGATGAGTTTGCAACACGTTAGCTAGCGTTGTAGGTACATTGTACACTGGGAATAAGACGGTATAGCATTCAGTGTGGTTGTTTGCTCTTGACTACGCACGGCGCGGAGATGTCATGTCGGGATTCAGAAAACGGTCAAAGAAACAACACATTTAGTACATGTATGTATTTTTTTACTCCTCTTGACTACGCACGGCGCGGAGATGTCATGTCGGGATTCAGAAAACGGTCAAAGAAACAACACATTTAGTACATGTATGTATTTTTTTACTCCTGTTGACTACGCACGGCGCGGAGATGTCATGTCGGGATTCAGAAAACGGTCAAAGAAACAACACATTTAGTACATGTATGTATTTTTTTACTCCTGTTGACTACGCACGGCGCGGAGATGTCATGTCGGGATTCAGAAAACGGTCAAAGAAACAACACATTTAGTACATGTATGTATTTTTTTACTCCTCTTGACTACGCACGGCGCGGAGATGTCATGTCGGGATTCAGAAAACGGTCAAAGAAACAACACATTTAGTACATGTATGTATTTTTTTACTCCTCTTGACTACGCACGGCGCGGAGATGTCATGTCGGGATTCAGAAAACGGTCAAAGAAACAACACATTTAGTACATGTATGTATTTTTTTACTCCTCTTGACTACGCACGGCGCGGAGATGTCATGTCGGGATTCAGAAAACGGTCAAAGAAACAACACATTTAGTACATGTATGTATTTTTTTACTCCTCTTGACTACGCACGGCGCGGAGATGTCATGTCGGGATTCAGAAAACGGTCAAAGAAACAACACATTTAGTACATGTATGTATTTTTTTACTCCTCTTGACTACGCACGGCGCGGAGATGTCATGTCGGGATTCAGAAAACGGTCAAAGAAACAACACATTTAGTACATGTATGTATTTTTTTACTCCTCTTGACTACGCACGGCGCGGAGATGTCATGTCGGGATTCAGAAAACGGTCAAAGAAACAACACATTTAGTACATGTATGTATTTTTTTACTCCTCTTGACTACGCACGGCGCGGAGATGTCATGTCGGGATTCAGAAAACGGTCAAAGAAACAACACATTTAGTACATGTATGTATTTTTTTACTCCTCTTGACTACGCACGGCGCGGAGATGTCATGTCGGGATTCAGAAAACGGTCAAAGAAACAACACATTTAGTACATGTATGTATTTTTTTTACTCCTCTTGACTACGCACGGCGCGGAGATGTCATGTCGGGATTCAGAAAACGGTCAAAGAAACAACACATTTAGTACATGTATGTATTTTTTTACTCCTCTTGACTACGCACGGCGCGGAGATGTCATGTCGGGATTCAGAAAACGGTCAAAGAAACAACACATTTAGTACATGTATGTATTTTTTTACTCCTCTTGACTACGCACGGCGCGGAGATGTCATGTCGGGATTCAGAAAACGGTCAAAGAAACAACACATTTAGTACATGTATGTATTTTTTTACTCCTCTTGACTACGCACGGCGCGGAGATGTCATGTCGGGATTCAGAAAACGGTCAAAGAAACAACACATTTAGTACATGTATGTATTTTTTTACTCCTCTTGACTACGCACGGCGCGGAGATGTCATGTCGGGATTCAGAAAACGGTCAAAGAAACAACACATTTAGTACATGTATGTATTTTTTTACTCCTCTTGACTACGCACGGCGCGGAGATGTCATGTCGGGATTCAGAAAACGGTCAAAGAAACAACACATTTAGTACATGTATGTATTTTTTTTACTCCTCTTGACTACGCACGGCGCGGAGATGTCATGTCGGGATTCAGAAAACGGTCAAAGAAACAACACATTTAGTACATGTATGTATTTTTTTACTCCTCTTGACTACGCACGGCGCGGAGATGTCATGTCGGGATTCAGAAAACGGTCAAAGAAACAACACATTTAGTACATGTATGTATTTTTTTACTCCTCTTGACTACGCACGGCGCGGAGATGTCATGTCGGGATTCAGAAAACGGTCAAAGAAACAACACATTTAGTACATGTATGTATTTTTTTACTCCTCTTGACTACGCACGGCGCGGAGATGTCATGTCGGGATTCAGAAAACGGTCAAAGAAACAACACATTTAGTACATGTATGTATTTTTTTACTCCTCTTGACTACGCACGGCGCGGAGATGTCATGTCGGGATTCAGAAAACGGTCAAAGAAACAACACATTTAGTACATGTATGTATTTTTTTACTCCTCAAAGTCATCATGATACATCATAATATACTATTCTACCGTCCAATAATTTCGAGCAAGGTAAACTGGACAAATCCACACTTAATGCGGCCAAAAGGAAAATATCGCGATATTCTTCGGTATATCGAATTCCCCGATATTCCGTTGGTTTTTTTTAAGGGGCCGATACGATTTTCGATACGAAAAAAATATCGAAATTTAGGGAAATATCGTCAAATCGAACAGGCTTAACTGACAGTTATCACAGAATTCCCTGCTACAGTTAGCAGCAATTCTTTGCTAAAGAGAAGCAGAGCCTTGATAAATCTGTACCGGTATTTACCTTCCCTCAAACTTGCGCTTGAGATAATCAAACAATGCCTTCTGCATCATGTCTGTGACTTCGTAGCCTTTCAGGGAGGGGCCTACCAGGACCACAGGTCGCATCGATGGTACCACATCGTACGGCGGTATGTTCTCCGTCTGCAGCAAGACAGAGAAAAAAGAAAAAAGAGTGGCTTTTATAGCCTTGCTTGGGGCAATTTTTAGGCAAAAACAGGGGAGGGTGGGGGGGGGGGGGGGGGGTTGTGTTTGAATATGTTCACTTCAGTGATGAAAGCCAGTTTTCTTAATTGAAGAATACTGTGCTTAGTGGCAAGCAACGAAACCTTTACGAGTTTTTGAGTGAAAACTGGTATCCTAACAAAAGAGTCAAACATTTTTTTCTCTCAAATATCACAATTTTTAGCAGGGCCAATTTACAAAATTGGTTCATTATTTTTGGGTGCCTGTGATCAATCACTGCGACCAACAAAAACTCACTCACATTCAGAAAACTGAATCCAGAGGTGCTACCCACTGGTTTCCTTCAACGGGGGTAAATAAAGGGCTACCATGACAATAGAAGAGTTTGGGTCTCATGTTTGCATTACAATGGTAAGGAGTCAGGGCACCATACAGCAGCAGGCTGACTCTAACGTACCTTTTTGAAAAAGGGCTTCCTCTTCTCCTTGGGCTGGGGTGAGATGGTGCTACTTTTCGACCGGCTCAGTGACTCGTTGTCATCAACTTCTGCCATTCCATTTTGATCCAAGTCAACGCCTTAAACAAACGAAGCATACACAAAAAAACAAACTTTGTAAAAACATGTATGAAAATTCTGCAACTGCCACTTTAGAACTGTGGATCATGGACAGGTATAAAGAATGCAGCGAGCATGTGAGAAAGTAAACAACACTTCCATATCTGCCTGAATTTATTTTTAAATCCAATAATTACAACATGTAGATCTTTTTACCCATGTAACCAAATAGCACAAAACCTACACAAGTGGACCACGCCTTGGAGTGATCATTGTATCGTAATGGGGCAAGTTAAACCACATGCACGGATGTGGCACACTAGACTGGTTTAAGTGCTTCATTAGCACCACTACATTATGCAGTCCATGACACACGAGAAAGGTCTAGACTGTAGTCAGCTCCGAGCACACATACTTAATATGCACGCTTGCCTTCATGTACATGTACATGAATGTAAGCCACTGTTTTCCAGAGGATACAGTTGCTATTGATAATACAATTATGCAGTGCACTTTTGTTCTTTAATACAATGTAAAACCCAACTGTGCAAGCACTTGTCAAGATGTGTACATTTGACAAGTGATTTTAAGACATCACTTTGTAATGTGTGTATCACAGAATAATACTGCTTTTAATTACTTGACCAGACGACAAAATAAAATAGAAGCATCATTAAGCACATTTCCGTACAAAGAAGAAAAATACTATCATTAATGGGTGAAAGAGGGTGCCATTTTCACATACAAAGCGAAGGGAATTCACAGTTCTATAAATTTACAAGTTGCTTTATTCGAAAACTTCTTTATTCGAAAGCTAGTTTCTAATCGCAGTAAGGTTACTTAATACAGAAAGGTATTTCAATAAACATGAAATCAATACCATTTGTACTCCACCCCCCCCCCCCCCCCCCCCCCCCCAAATGGCACCATTAGAGCACCCCAAATGGTAAAAAATATGGCCGTTTCCTTATTTATCACAAATGCAATAGAATACATGTTAAACGAAATTGTCATTTGGAGACCATCAAGTCATTAAATGTCAATACAAAAACTCATCAGGCTGAGTGGATATGAATGCACTCGGGAAATGACTCAATGAAATATCACACCGTCGACCTACAATGTATGAACGAACTACAATGTCATGTACAGTTAGAGACCCAAGAGGGGAGGTTATGCCAAATGCCACACCCATTTGTCCAAATTTACCCAAACTCTGATAAAACAATTCGCCTAAGAAGTGCTTGATATTTTTGGCGGGTAACACGATACGTTCTTAAGGAATGAATTCACACAGTGATAGATGATGCAGGATCAGAAAATTGTACTGAAAACAGGTGCAAATATGTGTATTTTTTTCCAATAAATTTGCACAGTCCCCTAATTTTATGTAGACAGCCATAGAAAAGAAGAAAATGTCTATATGCTCTCACACCATTAGCATCTTACGAGTTTATTTATTTAATATGAGCTATATAAAGGTTCGGCAATTTTAAAAAACAATGTATTGCATCTTAACCAAAACAAGTCACAGCCTACTTGTATGTACAGACATACTGAACAGCAAAATTATTTTAAAAAGTGGAGTTTTTATATCTTTAATTCTCACACCCAGAAGACCTTATGCAGAACTATGACTTATATGGTTTGTGAGATGATAAAAGAAGTAACTGGTAACAAATGATCACTTTTGACATTTTGTTTCCTGTTTAAAACAACTTGGAGTGTTCTTTAACCCCTTGATCAGCACAGTATTTTACGGGAGACGTCGGGGTGTTGCAGTGGTTCTGGCAGCCAAATCGAACCACTACACACAAACGACGGCCAATGGCGTCATCCGACCTGGTGGCACTTTTGTTTTGACGCCCTATGGTGTCATCCGTACGCAAGTGGTTAAGTATTAAGTATGTTATTTTTTCTCCTCTTCCCCACAAAAAGGAAGACGTGAGAGAAAAACAATAAGTACCATCCTTGTATCACAAAAAAAAAAAACTCTATCTCTTCTACATTGCAAAATTAAACATGACATTCTTCAATGACATGGACCAATGGCAGTGACATGGACCAATGGCAGTGACATGAACCAATGGCAGTGGCATGAACCAATGGCAGTGGCATGAACCAATGGCAGTGGCATGAACCAATGGCAGTGGCATGAACCAATGGCAGTGACATGAACCAATGGCAGTGACATGAACCAATGGCAATGACTTCACGTGACATTCTCCACTGTCTTCATCAAGTGTGTGACTTCTTTTTCTTTTATTAACTCCACCTCACCAGACACCGCGGACTCCGGCTAGTACATGATTTGTGCACGTTTGCTTTTCTTCTCCAAACTCAAAATCTGCTATAAACCTTGAGCCCACCTTAGTGCCATCCTTCCATTGTAAGGTATGCCTCTGGGCACAAGTTGACTGAAAATAACAGCAGGCCACAACAACATAAGTTCATGTACAGGTCAATGTACATTAAGCACACAGGCTCCTCTGGGCCGAGGGGCTCAGAGATATTTCATTTGTAAGCCTGCTTGCATGCGCACGCACGTACACATGTAGAGACAATCTCCGATCAATTCTGGCTTTCATTTCTCAACTGTCGCACATAAACTATAAGAAGATTAGAACCCCCATCCCCAACCTACATGTACACTGTACCACAAACTCTTAACTGCATACATACATGTACATCCTACATTAACTGATTCACATTTCTCAATAAGCTGTGAGAAATACAGCCCCAGGTTGTAGGGAACAACTTACAAAGCACACAAGATAACTAGACTTCTATGTCTGTTACAAGAACAGAACATAGGGCTTTTCCGTTTTTTAAATTTTTTTTCAGCATAAAAGTTGTTAAGGGTCTTGTCTTTGATGAGGTTTCTAAGATCTGAGATTATTTCATGACCCAAATTTCTAACTTCAAACTCGACCTTTAAGTTCATGCTGCGTGATCCATGATGACGTTATAACGCCAGCACTTCTCAAAGCAAATTTGCAACGTGGTCTTGGCCTGTGTCAAGATTGGAGTCAATTTGATCAATGACAATATAGAATTGGAGAGTAGGCCTACAATGAAATGTGAAACATTTAAAGATTCACAAAAAATCAGCCAATGACGTGATCATGACGGCATTTCGAATTTTACATGCTATGACAATACCAACTGGCCCACCAATTTTCATGACGATCAAACCTACCCTTATACGTGCTTTAAAAAAAAGCACATTTTTGATGACGTCATCATGACGGCACCCATTTTTCGCATTTATATGTAAGTATCTATGACCTAACGGACCTAATAATTTTTTTTTCGAAATTAGTATGTACCGTTGATGAGATATGACTTTAAAAGGTTCAAAAACTAAAAGAATACTATAAAATCGTATGATGACGTAATCATGACGTCACATCAATTTCCATCTGTAACACATGCTGGCCTATCTAGATACCACGTATCAACTTAATCGGACTTGTACTTCCATAGATATATGGCTTCGAAAAATGCCCCTTTAAGATGACGTCACGTGACATGTGATGACCATCATTGAAAGTCAAGTCAGGGTTCCCACAGAAATCTGAAAATCAAATTCCATGACCTTTCCATGACTTTCCAAGACTAAATTTCCATGACATTTAATATCATTTTGCAGAGAAAAGTTGTTTGGTATTATGGTACTGATGAACCCCTGATGGGGCTAACCATTTGTTAGCTTTTGAAAATAAGTGTTAATTAATAATGCCCTCCTCCCATTACAGCCATCCGATCCACCCACTTTAATAACAAAAACAAGATAAGATGATATATTATAAGATGTACATAATGGCTGTGGCACTAACAGCTACCATCAGCAAAGAAGACAGAAAAAAGATAGAAAGAAGAAAGATAGTAAATGGCTAAATCACATGCAGCAGACACATGGAGCTAGCACGTCAGTAGAGAGATTCACGCGAACCGGCATTGGCGACGCTATTTGCAATGCCCAATTTTCTGTCAGTGCTGCGACTGGCTTTAATTTGTTTTTATTTAGTTTTGATCATTTAATTTTCTATAATAATTGGTGTTTGTTTATTGTTACTATTTTAAATGACTCATAACATTATTTTTATATTTATAACAAATTGATCAGAAATAAATTAGGCTCAAATTTTCAATTATAAAATTAGCAATTTAGCAATAATGGTCACAACTTTTAACTGAAATTGTCCTCCAAAATTACCAAAAAATTGAATCAATAAAAATCCACAATAGGGTTAACCTAACATGACTACTATTGGCCCTCATTCTATTTCTAATTCTATTTACTCTTTTCAGTAATATAATATTTAAAAGAATTGTTTGTCTTAAAATCTCTGTGGTATTATAAGTTACAGCATCATCACCATACTGCACATTTCTCATCCAAGTTGATAACAGGACCCCCCCCCCCCCCCCTGCAAACAATCATGGTGGAATAAAACTATTCAATGCGGCCACCACTAAATATCAACATGTAGGTATGTACAGTCTGCTTTGTTTTCTTTTAAAGTTTATTTTCTTATAGTCTAAACAGATTGCATACAAACCTTTACCCTAATAATCTCCTAGGGTGTGTGAAAATCATCTACTGAGAATTGAGGACTTTTATGGTTAAGATATCATTTACATGATTAGGTTTAATATTCAGCTACCATCTCTAATCTTGTTTTCAATTATATCATGTTTATGTGCCCACATTACATTGAGCTTACGTGTATTGAGTTAAACCTACATGTATGTGGTTCATTCCATGAAGTTGGGTACATAAAGTGTGACATTTTGCCAAAAAGGGCAATGTTTAAACCCTAAAATATATATTTTCTACCTTTATCAGTTTTCCCTGATCTGGATACGTTGTTCATGCACACTTGCAATTAGTAGTTTCACAAGTCAAATACAGGATTCTTTGGATTGTTTTTCACACTCGATGAAGATATATTGTCAAAATGTGTGACATTCCTCCAAATTTGGTGTCCTGTTACACGTGAAACCAGTACCTTAAAATGTCATTATATTCTCTCTGCTTTTATTAATTTGTCTAATTGTTACTAATTTTATAAACTTATAAGTAGGTCTTATTATGGTATAAAACTTGCGACTCTTCTAAGAAAGCTGGTAGATATAGGCTGATGGGTCATTCCGTAAATGAAAAATATATGGTGTTCGTGTTACATGTGAAACAAAAACACATTTTCTGACATATTTCCATTGATTTGCCTTGAACATTTTATGAACTAGTTAAGGATATACATCTCTAATGAAAATATATGAAAATCAGACCTCTTCAGTAAATATGAGGCATAAAATATGAATTTTTGTGGATTTTACATGTAACATAGACACTGGTGTCAATGTTACATGTGAAACCCATCGCTTATTTGTACCATATCACTGTAAATTTCAATTGCAAAAGTCTGACTTCCATTTGTTCAATATTGCTGTCTGTAAGTACACAGAAGGTGGTTTATTAAAGAAAGTGTTGAATAAAGTTCTTAAGATATGGCAAAAGTTAGGTACTGCAGCTCAATTCTGTTTGATCCACTGCCATCTTCACTGACAAATGTACATGCTGTCATCAAATCTGAAATAAGGAACAATAAAAATTGTCCCCTGTGTATTTCTATATTTTATTCATGTGTTGAGTTTTGGGTTTTTTATCTGGGGTTCAGGGTGAGCTGGTTGGGTTTATAATTTGTACAGATACATGCATGCCCCCAGGCCCAACTTGCAGACTAGGCTGTGTATAATAATAATAATTAACTTCTCTGAGACAAGTAGGGGCATATCTCACTCCCCAAAAACAACTCTTTAAAGTTGCGTTGAAAATGCATATGCAACATGACAAAGCATTGCCAAAATATTGCAGTATTATACGTGGCAATGTTTGTATTTTAGACATCAAACTCTTCAGTTTATTCAGTTGGTGGGGGTTTGAAAGTAAAATCTCTCTTCATAATCGTGTCATCATATGGCACAACCTTTAGTTGGAGGCTTTTGTTGGGGAATTTTCACTGCTAAATAGAGGAAAACAGTTTGTGTTCACTATACATAGCCTAATTATTCTTGGCAGTGTCTGGTCAGAAATTAATGTACATGTACTACAGTGTTTATATACATGTACATGTACATATGTAAATTTCTGTCTCATTTTCCACAAATCTTTAGGAAATAAATCTTGAAATAAGTTGTGCCACATACTTAGACAAACAGGGTTGGTTATTTCCCAAGATTTCTGTGTTTCTGACCCATGCTGGTAGGGGTATTAAAGTAAAATCTCTCCTCAGAATTTTGTAATTTTGTTAGGGAATTTTCACTACAGTGTTCACATACATGTACAGTAAATTTGTGTCTCATTTTCCACAAATATTTAGGAGATAAATCTTGAAGTAACAGGTTGTGGCACATATTTAGACAAGCAGGGTTGGTTAATTTCCAAGATTTCGCTGTATCTGACTAGCTGGTTGGGTTTATAATTTGTACAGATGTACTACATGTAGGCCCTACTTGCAGACTGGGTTGTAACTTTTCTGAGACAAGACTAGTATAGGAGCATAACTCACTCCCCAACAACAACTTTTTCAAGTTGTGTTGAAAATGTCTGTCCAACATGTCAAAGCATTTATCTGCAATCATTCATGTTCAGAATTGTGTAATCACATACATTTGAGGCTTTTGTTGGAGAATTTGCACTGCTAAATAGAGGAAAAACATGTTAATTTGTGTTGACTTTAGGCCTACATGTATTATTGGCAGTGTATGGTCACAAATTTCTTTTAGTAATGTACATGTAGAGTGTTCATATATATTTTGTACTATGTAAATTTCTATCTCATATTCCACAAATATTTAGGAGATAAATCTTTAAAAATAACACGTAGTGCCACATATTTAGGCAAGCAGGGTTGGTTTATTTTCCAAGATTTCGCTGCTTCTGAACCATGCTGGTGCGGAATATTAAAGTAAAATCTCGCAATTTTCGACATGCTTACCTGAATATCTGGACCACCAAATTGAAACATGTTGCTGTCCGCTACTGAACTTCCTCCATTGGAGCCTCTATCGCCTTTTTAAACGTTTGGACATGATCTGCCGATAGTAGCGTCTAAGGTCGTCTGCAGTGATCGTGTGGTTTTTCTGAATATGTATCTGAAGTCTCAACAAAAGCATCCGGTTTCACCCTTACAACGGCCTCCAAAATACTAGATACGTCACTTGAGATACAAGTAGAGTTCGAGGATTAAGGTGCAGACACTAAGGTTCAAATACGAGCCGGACGAAAAGTCGAATTTCACGTCCAACTCCAAGAGGCACCCGTTGAGCCCCGAGGCGCGCGCAGTGCCGCTGGCCGATATACGCAAACATGTATCCATGTCATGTTTAAGAATCCACTACTATAATATGCACAGCTCGTTTGTGCATGCTCCGGGTTGCACGAAAAATGTTTTTTTTCGGGTTTAACTTGATCGTATTCTCATTTTGAGGGGATCAGTCGCTGCATGAATGACTACTCTGCATTTTGGGTGAGTGTTTGGTTGATATATTCAGGGAAACGGAAGATATCGGCGCTCCAAACAAAAACCGCAGTAAACCCAATGTAAGTCCTTCCAGCTCTAAACGGCGAATCTCGCATGTACGGATAGATTTTGTTGTAGACTATGCGTGTGAAAATTTGGCATCTGCAGCGTATGTACGTACTTTGTTAGGCTTGATTCTGCATGATTAGTAAGTTAGCGAAACGTTACGCACGGTTTCGGATACCTAGTTCCACAGCTACCTGTGATTAGCGACTTGAAAAAGACTATAAATCAACCCTTTTTATAAACAGCATGTACATTTAATCCATGGTTTTCTGCCCTTCCCAGAATTCCTTTGTGTTATATTGAATTTGGTCTAAATATTCAAATGGCTGTTATTTCTTACTTGAGTGAGCCACGATCATGAAATTTTGGAATTAGGGAGAGAAAAATTCAATGTATACATTTTTGTAATCGCATTGACCCTTACATGCGTTAAAAAAAACACATATTTTTGATGACGTCATCATGACGTCACACAATTTTCGCCTTTTAGGGCATATCTTTGAGACATACCAAAGCTATAAGAAAAAGAATTTTGAAAATATCTTGTTTTGTTCGCTAGATATATTGAAAAGAATGTTACGATTTTAAAACTTCAAAAATTCAGCGACTTGAAAAAAGACTAGAAATCAGCCCCTTTTATAAACAGCAAGCTCATAATAGCCATGGTTATCAACCCGTCCCAGAATTCCTTTGTGTTATATTGAATTTGGTCTAAATTTTGAAATGGCTGTCATTTCTTACTTGAGTGAGCCACGATCATGAAATTTTGGAATTGGGTACAGGAAAATTCAATATATACATTTTTGTAATCGGATTGACCCTTACATGCGTTTAAAAAAAAAAATATTGTTGATGACGTCATCATGACGTCACACAATTTTCGCCATTTAGGGCATATCTTTGAGACATACCAAAGCTGTAACAAAAATAATTTTGAAAATATCTTGTTTTGTTCGCTAGATATATTGAAAAGAATGTTACGATTTTAAAACTTCAAAAATTCAGCGACTTGAAAAAAGACTAGAAATCAACCCCTTTTATAAACAGCAAGCTCATAATAGCCATGGTTATCAGCCCGTCCCAGAATTCCTTTGTGTTATATTGAATTTGGTCTAAATTTTGAAATGGCTGTCATTTCTTACTTGAGTGAGCCACGATCATGAAATTTTGGAATTGGGTACAGGAAAATTCAATATATACATTTTTGTAATCGGATTGACCCTTACATGCGTTAACAAAAACACATATTTTTGATAACGTCATCATGACGTCACACAATTTTTCCCTTTTAAGACATATCTTTGAGACATACCAAAGCTATAACAAAAAGAATTTTGAAAATATCTTGTTTTGTTCGCTAGATATATTGAAAAGAAGGTTACGATTTATAAAATTCAAAAATTCATAAAAAATCACTTGATGACGTCATCATGACGTCACTCTACGACATACAATTTCAGTTTAGGGTCTATGTTTGAGGTAAGTTTGGTTAGGTTCTGAGGTTTTTTAAGACCTAAAGTGCCGCCGACAAAATTCGTGTACAAAGTCTATGGGATTTTGGTCAGAACTAAAAGAAGAAGAAGAAGAAGAAGAAGAAGAAGAAGAAGAAGAAGAAGAAGAAGAAGAAGAAGAAGAAGAAGAAGAAAAAAAAAAAAAATCAGAACAAAAACAAAGCCTTTTCCGAAGGATTTCGGAAAAGCCAATTAAGCCGATGGGAAAGCTAAAAAGTGTGCAGTATACAGGTCTATTACATGTATACATGCTTATACAAGGACTCACTGGAATAGGCCCTACATATAAAGTGGAACGCCCCTAAACCGAACATTCGGCTATACCGAACACCATCTTTGGCTCCCAAATTTTGTGTGCAAAACTTACCGAACATTATTGTTGGAAAAAGAAAGGGCAACGGATTAAAAAATGTACTGGGCATTTGAGCTGTTTTTAATTCCCAAAAGGCCGCAGCTTTATGTTGAAGAGTGACATTATCTATTATTTCCCCAAGGAATAGAAGGGAAAGCCAACTCTTGCTTTAGAATTCAGTAAGCTTAGAAAGTATGAACAAGTACATAATTCAATGTACCGGCACATGTTTAAGTTGTCCTTAAGTAACTGGAGGCTGAAAATCGCTATACCGAACAATCGCTATACAAAACAAAATCTGTGGATCCCGCGATGTTCATTATAGCGGCATTCCACTGTATATATAAATGGCTTGTGGAGTGAGGAGGCTAAACATGTTTGGTCCGATTTATGTTCATCGAGCAGAATGCCTGTAGACCAGGGGGCCAATTTCATAGAGCTGCTTAAGCAAAATAATTGCTTAAGCACAAAAACTTGCTTAGTAAAATCAGCTTAGCAGCTAAAACTCCATGTGACTGTCAAGCTAAGCATACAACAGATAAATACCGGTCACAACTCACAAGCAATATACATCACATGGAGTTTTGGCTGGAAATAAGCTGGTTTTATTAAGCAAGGTTTTTTTGCGCAAAAGCAATTTTGTTGTTTAAGCAGCTCTATGAAATTGGCCCCAGTGCTTTATGCCCGGCCAAGGTGCTTCAGTAAACTTGCTTCTCACCACTCAGGAGTATTGAAATAATGTCCAAGCACATGACTTACAATTTGGGGCAGAACATATGCAAAATCCGTGACACAAAAATTATTGCAGAAAACTCCACAGAGTTGTCAAAGGGGGCTGCATGCCCAGCAATAGGTCATTTATACTTGTAGGTACATGGAAGGGCAACGTTGGTTTGATATATAATGGCCGCTTGGCAGTATTGCAGTATTTTGGGTTTGTCTCAGATTTCGCGAGTTTCGCATCAACTTATACATGTAGATGATTTGATTGGACGTTATTCCGCAAACTGTATTCATGTGTAGGTCAATTAATAATGCCTACTTTTGGGATGCTTTACGTGGCTGTGTATAATTACCCATAGAGAAATGACACAGTGACAACAAGCTCATCAGTCTGGGTAAATGATATCATGTGAAGAATTTTCATTATCCGCTGATAAAAGTGCAATATTAATTGATACTATGAAATGAGGGGAGAGGATGTTTAAATTTGTGCCTCACCTTATTGCTTTTGACTTAGCAGACGGGCACTGTGACTAATCTAACACTACATTGTACCTAGATGTAGAATGTTGGCTTTGGATACTATTGTTTAGTAGGGGCTGTCCCGAATATAGCGAATATTTGGACATTTAATTGTCAACCGAATATTCAAATACATGTACCTTTTTGCCGGTTCGAATATTCGAAATAAAGATATGTCTAAAATTTATGGCGCTGAGCAGTGTCAAATGCTGCATTTTTGTCGACAGTAACTTTTTGTGGACGGAGGTTTATTGTTCCCGTCCGTAAAACCCCTTGACACTTACAAAATAATTTCTGCAAAAACACAGGCTCGAGTTTGGTTTCTTGTTATCAGAATGTTATTCGTACCAGTAATGATCTTGATACAACAAGTGTATGAAAATGTCGATCGGGCGATCCATAATATAGATCGGGTGATCCATAATACAGATCGACGCACGTACGAAACACCGGCGTGCTTTGTGTGGAACTTTTTACCGCCGCGGCATGCAGTTTGCAGCTGACGTGTGAAAACTTGAGCGGTGAGTAGCGAATATTCGGTCAAACGCAGTTCCGAATAATCGAATACTAAATTATTCGAAAATGAACAGCCCTATTGTTTAGATTGCCAAAGTACTTCTCCATGCTCATGCAGCATTAATATCCTGATTCAGGCACATGTCTCTCTGGTCCGTCTCTGCAGGTATGCCGCAGGTTAACGCCATGACATGCAAATGGACATGGATCTCACTAATGGGTTCGAGGCCAGGGGGCTGGCTGGGGGGGGGGGGGGGGGTGGTCATGTACATGTATTCCCATCAAGTACATGATAGCTTCTTGGAAAAGTTCAGTATCCTTACAGATACTGATCATGGCTGTGAGATATCGATTGACTACATGTACATTCCATAAAAAGAATTGGTCACACATCCACAAACATGACCTGGCCCAAGGAATTGGGTGAAAAGTACAATGTAGCAAAACTTGAAAATTAAGATGGTATTTCCTGACAATGGAGGTGATAAGCTTGAATTTAATTTGTTGTGTGGCGGTGGCTCATTCCTAGCCTATGCTATAACCTTTTAAAGTTGTTAAAGTCGGTTCCTTGTTTTGATAAAATGAAGCTGAACTTCAGCAAACCATGCAAACTATACTCTCAGTGCAAAAAAAACCCTCAGAACACCACATGCATTTTAAGGCTGAATTAGGTATGAAACTTGGATATAAAATAGAAAAGGGTTTTGTAAAATGTAAACATTTTAAAATCCCCAAAACAACTTTCCATTTAAAAAACAGGGTTTGTTGCTTGCCGGGTAGCGACTTTCAGCTCGTTTTGTTGAGCAATGCCACAAGAATATAATCAAGGTAAATAACGAAGAAATTCACGCCAGCTAACATGGTCAAATTTGCAACCAATCCTTATAGGATTCTGAGTTGCAGAACCATACTAATTGCAGACGTCAGTTCTCCTTTGAAGCGGACAGCTCGTAAGTCTTATCTGTCTGGGGATTTGGCTAGCCCTCAAGAGGTGAAAGATGACGAAGCGATATTTTGAAGTGGTCATGCCAACATGATTTAATCTGCACGCTACAGCCAGATTGACAGTTCTCCGAAATGTCAACGCTGGGTACACAAGTACACGTTCAAACAAAATCATAGAGGAGAAACAAATCACAAGGTTTGAGAATAGGTCATCACTGCCTTATTGGAGAGAGGATTCCACAGAAATGATTTGCCTTTCTCATGCCACATTAGCTCTGTAAACTCAGTGATTCTGAGAGCCTAAGAAAAAAAAAAATTAAAAGTCACATTCAAACCCACAGCAATATCAACAAGGGTAAAAAAAATAATTACTTTCCATCCTTTTCATGCACAATTATACCTTCATTCAGAATGCAACTTGTAAAAGATCCAAATAGTTTTTCCCTCCTGGGAAAAGAGTTTTCACTTACAAAACATTATATATTGATGGGTAGGGAGGTAGGTCGATGCATGGCTTCCATCTAATGTTCTAGTGTTAAGATTCCAATCAATCTACAGTTAGTCCTCCCGATTAGATTTGGGAACCGATGTCGGTGCATAATCTGATTAGGAACTCATTGCAGCTGCGGAATGGAATCGATTCATGCTGTGAATATTATCATCATTGCTGTGGCCTCTCGCTTTGGGCCGAGACGGTCTGGGAGCACCATTATTAATTTTCAACTGGTACATGTAAAATGTATTTATTACTAATTTTGTTCATACAGTCTACCTCATGGTGGTTTTTTTTCGTGGGATGGAACCAGACACTACTTGTTTCTAAATGCATTTTATCATACAAAGTTAGTCGTCATTTTCGGCTGATAAACTCAAACTATACAAGGAAACTGAATGACATCACATGAGCAGCTTCAAGCCAGCAGCTCAAGTTTTCAAGGTCAATGTTGTGACAACTTTAGAAACCAAAGAGACAACATCTTTAAGATTGTAAAAAAAACGACCATCGGGTTCTTGGGAAAGTCCAAGAATTTGCACATGCTAGCGTTACGTATGGGATATTCAGTAACCCTCTTAAAACAATTCAGATTTTAGTCTTTTTAATTCTAATGTTGGGCATCTGCAAGGAGAATACCCACAAGAATTGATATGTTATTAGTCCTTGGGATGATTATGTAATTAAGGAAAACACGGGGCATTACATAAGGGACTGCAAGGGGACCTTTTCTTCGACTTACCCTTACATGTAACAAAAAGAAACAAAATTACACCCCCACCCCCTTCACAAAATAAAAACCTAAGTACATTTACCTGCATAATATTATAACATAAATTATGTTTTTGCATTCAAAATTAACTTTCAGCTTTGACATACTATACCATACCATACCATTCTAATTTGGAGAAATGCTTGGCCTATATAATTGATTCTATTCCAACAATAAAATGAGTTGGTAATAACAGTCGTCAGAAATAATAATTTGCCATCTGTCCAACAGTCCTTCAAATAGAAAGACAATGAAATATATTGTGTAATTTACTGCTATCAACATTTACATGTGTAAGCAGGCCAGCACTGCGACCACTCACATGGTTCAGCAGCCTCATCCGTTCAATACTTATTTCATACCCGTTTATTTGATCTTCAAGCGCTATAATTAGCATACAGGATATAATGGTATGCATGTATGGGACTATGGAACATAGAGATCAATAGTAGACTAGGGGTGTCTAGTGCACAGCACTTTATACAGCAAGGACGGGCCAACAGAAAGAAAATATTAGTTTCTTGTAATGACAACCTCTCCAAATAAACATGTCAGCTTTAGTTTGATGTACAAGTGCTCTTGATGGAAATATTTGTAAGCAGAAGAAAAAAAATTCAGCCTACATGTAATTAATCTGGCTGCTCTACGACCTATTGGGGGGGGGGGGGTGTACATACAAGAAATGCAAATGTGTAAGAATTTTGTTTCCCATGATGCCATGATTTAGGTTTTTTTCCTATTGGAAAAAATAAACAGTGAATAAAAAAAATAAAAACCTTTGTGCTTTGCTTTCCAGATACTCAACTCAAAAGGAATTGTGCTACAACTCACTTTTTTTCAATCAAATGATTTCTAATTTATTCAGCTTAAAATCTCAAAATCTCAGCTTAAAACGGGTTTATCAAATAAAAAAAATCACACCCACAGAGTAAAAATCCATGACACCGTTTTGACACTGATTCTTTTTCACTGCAGTTTGTTTAACTGAACTGTAATATACAACATTTGCAAACATCCAGAAACAAAACTACATGTACATGTACTAAATTATAGGGCTGTTCATTTTTGAATAATTAGGTATTCGATTATTTGAAACTGGGCTTGACTGAATATTTGAATATTCGATAAGCCGCGCCGGTCATTATTATGGACCGCCCGATCGACACATTCTTGCATGCACATGTTGTATCAAGATCATTACGGGTACGTATAATGTTCTGATAACAAGAAACCAAACTCCAGCCTGTGTTTTTGCAGTAACTATTTTGTGTAAGTGTCAAGGGTTTTAGCACCGTAACTTTTCTATTAAAATAGCATCAGAGTCATATCTGTACGTGCATATTTTCAACATACTTTAACTAAACAGGTCACTGTTACAGCATTTGCTATAAAATACTAACCCCCCAAATCCATTCATTTCTGAAAATTACAGCAAAAGCAAACGTCCTATACTACCTTTAAAAAAAAAAGTGGCTTTTAAATGTCATGACACATCAGAAAAGGTACATGTACATGTATGAAATAACTATAAAACAGATGCCCAAAGTTAAAAAGAAGTAGGCGCGGGTGTACGTCCCATGAGGTAGACAGAAGTGCACAGGAAAATGTCAAGGGTTCATTATGCAGAGTACAATCATTGTGTATATATACACCAAGACAAATGTCCGTTCAATTTGTAGTCTACTTTCTTCCACTATGAATATAGACATGACAGCGGCAGCTGATGTCTGCCCAAGATGCAGTAACAAGCCCCATTCAGAAGCCTACTTGAATTTGGTTCTTAAAAAAGTAGGAGAGTGGTTCTGATGAAAGTGTTGGCATTTTATTTTATTTGGGGGCCTCCCTTGTTTTATGCCTTTAGTGTATACTGATCTCTCTAGGGAAATGAGTAATTGTTATTCAGGGGTGAGACTGGCCGAAAATGAAAAATCGGCAAAATCTGCAGTGTTTGGGGGTTGCCGGGGACCCCAGATGCAGAGTATATGGTTTGTATTAGTGATGTAGTGCCTTGATGCCGAGCCTTGGGGCCTTAAGGCTTCCTTAAATGTAGTGTACACGACTGGTTATCCTCCTCTTTTTTTTTTACTGAATTATTACGAAATACCTTACTAGACTAAGTTAATAGTAGTCTCAATCATCCTGTGAAATTATGGCACCAGGTGTGCTGTCGTTGTCAAGAAAAGTGGAAAACTGACCTGTAGCCTTTAGTCAAGGCGCGCTTGGCTACCCGGATGAGTAGCGCGCCCCAGACATGCTGGCATTCGGGCACGTCGCGTGTCCAGGTAGCCATGCGCACCTTGACTAAAGGCTATCATCCGCCCGACGGATAAAAACGAGCGCCGTTTTTCTCTTCTCTTTTTTTTGCCATTCAACAACGCAAAACTTTGAAAAGGTCACAGTGGAACGATATTTCCTATAAAATACTAACCCCCAAATCCGCCCATTTCTGAAAAGTTCGCTTATTATATCTATAAAGAGTTGAGTGGACAGAGCAAAGTCAATCAAACCACTTTCACTCTCTTACACGAATAAAACAGGGACGAGGAAAATGATGGTGCTCATGGTGATTTTGAAGATGATACCAGTGGTGATGATGATTACCGCAAAAGATAAAGTTGGGAGACATTCTCCTACACTCGTGTACAAATTTCTTGGTCCCTTAACTCTAGCAGGACCGGGGACACACTTTAAATTTGCCCCTACCGTATTGGTCACAGTAACGTTTTAACGCTGCATACAATCCTCGCCGAACTTCATGACTTTTACGAAAAGTTATCTATTTTAATGTGTTGAATTTACTTGTTTTACTGTAGGAACCCAAGTTCACAAGTGAAAACACGCAAAATCAACTTTTCCACCCAAATAGTATGAATTACCGGGGCTGAATTTTAGCAACTTGTTATCTTTGTCTTGTGCTGGAGCAATATGGGTTCATTCCATAAATTTGGGGTCCAAAAGTGTGCCCTTTTTTTGGTGTCCCTGTTACACCTGACCTGTGTAATTTCCCATCAAGTGTCATTAAAATTGACTTCACACTATTTTGTACCTGTTTGACAGGTACTTTGCTTTACACAATCACTCTTGGAGATATAATGTGTCCAGAATTGGAAAATCTTCTACATGTCCCTATGTAACAAGGACACCAAAAATGTCACTTTTGGACCCCAAATTTATAGAATGACCCATATGTAGCATGCCTTAGGACATACATGTACATGTACATACAGTGTACCTACCATACATACATGTACATGTACATGTATGTGTATGAATAAATGTATTCCCTTTTAGATGCGTTGTACTATCACAGTGATAACATGTTTTATATTAACTATATCTTGTACAGGTTGACCCTCAAGGACCAGAACCACTTTCCTGGTATGAGACACATCTCAGGAATGGCTAGTTTAATCACAAGGCCCTCATGGGTGGACAGCTGGGTTGGACCAGCTGGACCAGAAGGCCGCAGTGCATCAGTCCACGAACTTATAAGGAAATCTAATTGTTCTATTAATTTGCCTGGTCCCACCCTCGGACCAGGCGCGTAGCCAGGATTTGTTCATGGGGGGGTGTTTTGCTGGAGACTGACATGGGGGAGGGGTCTCCCCCTCCCCTTTGGCGAAAAAATGGAATTTTAAGGCCTCTAGATGCAAAATGGTGCAATGTTTGAGCTCAAATCATGCAAAAGAATATTGATAATTATTTTGTGGAATAATTCTATTCACATCAGAAAAATGCAAAAATGTAATCCTATATAGACTCAATTATTGATGCAAGTCAGACTCACTATGAGTTTCCTGCCCGCTGCTTGAACTTATTGCATTCCGTTGTAGAGGGCACTCAACCTGAACGGTTTGACCTATATATATATATATATATATATATATATATATATATATATATATATATATATATATATATATATATATATATATATATATATATATATATATATATATATATATATATATATATATATATATATATATATATATATATATATATATATATATATATATATATATACTGACCTTTTCCAGCATAAGGCGACCGGTCACCGTATTTCTATGGGCTTAGGGCGACCGACCGGCTTAGGGCGACCGATTACCGGTCGCCTTAAGGTAAAAGCAATAGGAAGAGATAGGGTTAGGTTACATATATTTTAATGCAGAATGCCCATAGACCGGTCGCCCTATGCTGGAAAAGGGCGTTATATATATATATATATATATATATATATATATATATACAGTACAAAGTGCATCGTTGTAAGGAGGATTGGAAGAGACTCGAGTGAGGCCCGGAGGAGGGTGCGATAATTATCACTAGCGTATCTCTCCAAGTCACTGGTGTTTTCTGCATATATTTTTTTTGGGCACTTGGGCCATGGGGGGTGTTTGAACACCCAAAACACCCCCCTTGGCTACGCGCCTGCCTCGGACACTAGTGGACCAAACACCTTCAAGGCTGTATTATTAATATTGAGGAATTACTGAACAATTAGTTAGCTGTGAGATTGGAATGTCCATTAAATGTATCAAAACTCAGTAGAATTTAGAAATCAGACAGAGAGCGTCGCAGTCGCGGTCAACCGAATAAACCACATCAGCTTAAGTACAGCTTAGTTTTAGTTTCTTCCTTGTCCTTATAACCTGCTGGGTTATAGTACTTTGACAGATCTAATTAAAATGGGATAAGGAGGATATTTCCCCCTCCCCTCCCCTCCCAGAATGCACACACTTTTTTGCATAATAAATAAATAAGAACATCTATTCCAAATAGAACATCTTGACATTGCAACTTCCTTAAAATCCTAAGCCCCTCTCGCTCAATTTTTAAAGTATGTTCTAGCAGACAAATTTCAGGTCAGTTTTTAGGGTTGATTACCCCACGACCAAGTTTTGGACACGAAAATACCACTGATTAATGTGGATCAGACGTACATGTACTTCTAGGGCAGTCCGAGGAATGGCGAACTCACACCCACTACACGATATAGATCACTAGGGGTAATTCTATCCCTGTTTCCGACAGCTTTCTGAGCTGCATGAACCACACCCCCCCCCCCCCCCCCCCCCCAAAATAAACTGCCCGCCAATATCTCATGAATACTGATCAATTCGTGGAGACAGTATGGGTGCACCAGCCTCTGCACATCTGCCGGGCTGACTCACTCAAGTTATTGGCTCGGAAAGATTTAACCTTTAAAGTGGCAATCTCAATGAAGAGTTTTTAAAAATAGAATCATCATTTGAATTCTAGTGCAGACTTAACCTTTCGGGGAAAGTTTGTGCCAGCAGACTGTGGGACTTATTTGAAAATTCTAAGCTTGTGCAAGTTGGCCATACTACATGGCCATTTTTAAACAGATCGTTGTCAAACTCAGCCTCTACAGACGAATCCCACATTGACGAAAATAGCACCGATATGCGCAATTCTGGGTTTGAGAGGCTCTCAGTACTTAGTAAACAACTTATATGGGTTTCACACTACTCTGAACTTACCCGGGTAATTTATTACCCGGGTAGTTGTCATTACCCGGGTAGAAACTAACCCGGAGAATCGGTTTCACACTACAAAATTGACCCAGCAATTCTGCTTACCCGCTTCAGCGCGCACCCGGGTAACTTGTAGCCGCATTCACACTATGCGAATGATAACCCGGAGAATGTGCATTGCTTGACCTCTGCCCTAGCCATTGTTTCGTCGGCGTAAAAGAGCGAAGTGAGAGCGGAGTGCTAGTGAGAGCGGCGCGAGAGCATGCAATGCAAATTGAAAAAAATCAGATCAGCATTGGTGCCGTGCACGCGTCATCCTTTAGACTTGAAGACAAGTCATTTAGACAGTCGTGTTTTGTCCGCAGGCACCGTCATTATCATAACAGCGCGGTACGCAATGTAATATGCCCGCCTTTCGTGAAGTTCCGACATGTCTTCTTTCCACCATGGTCAGTAATTGGACAGTCGACGCACACGCATCTTGGGGCCAAGGTTGCACGAACGTTCCCACATGTTATTATACTGCTCGCTACAGGTAACCCATGGAAAGTGCGGTGTAAGTATTATAATACGCGGCGGTGCAGTCGGACTAATGCCGACCAATTACCGACTTGATTTAAAGTCTAGTCATCCTTCAACTGTGCGGTCTAGACTGGTGCCTTGCATTAAGTGTATGTAAAATGTACTTATTAAGACGAGGCATCATCCACGGAAGACTGGTGCCTTTCATTAAGTATACGTAAAAATAAATTTATTAAGGCGAAGTACCAGCCACGGCGGCCGTACTAATAAATTACGTCACCTTCGCAAAGCTGGCCGATAAAACAACGAAGCGCACCCACCAACCTACCCGGGTAGAAGAAAACCTGGCGAGCATTCACATTACTGATGGTAACCCCCGGAGAATCGTCTCAAGGTCGTCGTTAACCCCGAGATTGGTGGGTTAACCCACCTCGCGCGTAGGGTTAGAAATTACCCGGGTTAAGTGGGGTTTTGGGGCAGTTAACCCGGAGAATTTCTAACCCAGGGAATTGTAGTGGGAACGCTCCACATTAACTGGGTAATTGCCGGGTTAAATTTTTCGTTAACCTGGCAATTACCCGGGTAAGAGCATAGTGTGAAACGGGCTTTACTATGCTGAACGTGAGCTTCGCTGTCATTTATGGCATGATTCATTCAAGAATATGCCAAATAGCTCTGTATTTGTTTAGCACTGAGAGCCTCACTTTCAGCCCGGTAGTGCGCAGAGGGGGCTAATGTGAAATTATTCTATATTAGACCTATTGAATTTTGTCTTCAATTCAAAACAAGCAATCAAGAGAATCCTAAAACCTTCAGTTTTGCATGATAAATCATATAACAAGTCCAGAGAATTTAATTTAATCTTCTGCACTACATGTAACAATTTCTATCCAAGACATTTGTGAAGGCCCATGCCCAAACCAGGCGGTCGGTTCCTGCATTTAATGAATGACATCAACCTTAAACATCCCATAACTTGAGAAATACTTCCCCTACGTCATATAGACCCCGGTAAGGACTCACTTTAAAGCTCTTTAACTCCGTTAAATGATGGGCCAAACTTTGTTTGATTTTTTTAGCAGTAAGTGCCTGGTTTTAGCATGGAGTGTCACCGTCACGTGTTGATCTTTTTGTTCTCGTGGCTGCAGCGTCCAACACTTGGTACCGATACATTGTGTCCATGAGCAAGTTACTCGATCACAAGACTCCATCATGGAGTAAAACAGCCCCCTTGAGGTTTAAGTAATAGGACAGCAACAGTATATACATGTATGGGGATGCCACAGAGAGAAGCCTGATTATACATGTACATTGTACATGTTATAGCCTGAAATTAGCCCAACATTTTACATGAAAAAATCTAAAGTGAGGTCAGGCTATTGCCTGAAAACTGACATCCCTGCTACAGTTGCCTACATATACGGTGTAGTGCTCGGCACCAATTTTGTAGGGCTGATTAAGCACAAAACAACCTTGCTTAGTAAAATCAGGTTACCAGCCAAAACTCCATGTGGTTGCACACCAGTCAGCCAGTAAATCAACAGACCCGAATGATAATACTTAAATGTAGGACTCTCCAATGTGTTTGCGACACACATCAAATTAAAGCTTATTTCATCATTTTTCAGTTTCTGTTCAATTTTATGGGGATTAACGGATGACTTTTGGGAGAAATTTCCATCCAAAGATGATCCCCCCTAAAAGTAGTCCCGTAGCCCATCGCCAGCTGGAAAAATGATGCCTATGCTCCATTGTAAAATAGAGCACTTTTAGGGCCCAATTTCATCTGAATTTCACAGTAATGCAAGCTGGCAGTGCTGTGAACAGCTTCCAGCCTTCTCTTTTACAAACCCTCAAGTTCATTGCCCAGAAAATGATCTTACAGCAGAGAATTTGAGGGCTCGCAAATTGTGATTTGGCCAACGTAAGCATTTTTCAACCGCTTTACTGGCCTGCACCCATATGACTGTCAAGCTAAGCAAACAACAGCTAAACACCAATCACAAGCAATATACATCACATACATGTAGAGTATTGGCTGGTAACCGGATTTTACTAAGCAAGGATTTTTTCAGCTTAAGCACATTTTTTTGTGCTTAAGCAGCTCGATGATCGAAATTTGCCCCTGATGTCTAGGGATAATAGTAGTTATTAATATTTACTTGACGATATTTGATAACAAATAGTTCTGTCTATCTGCTCCGTGTCATGTGCAACACATCACAGAAACAATGCCTAAATGGTGTCTGTGGTTCCAGCATTCCGTTACGACTGACCGTCGCTGCATGCCCGCGCCCAAGCTACCGATCTTCTCCCTCCGCATCCGTAATAAACACCTCTACTGCTGCAGCTGCCGACATGTTGATTTGAAAGCCGAGCCTGCGAGTTTAGATCAAATGGCACTGAGCGACACAGCCCAAGACAGCCGAGCGAGGTGACAGAGCTGAATTTGATTAATTAAATCCAGTGTTTTTTTCAGGGAATGCAAGTACGTGGAAAAAGCAAAGCTATTTTATCCGTTTTTTTTTTCCTTTCATCACATCATTAATACCCATCTCATTTTGTTGAGACTGTTGACGTTACTTGCTGCATCTAAAGTTAAACGGGCTTTAATACCAAATATAAATATGTTTAGCTGGTTTTATTTTTAGTTTCTTCACATCTTGTAACTGGTTGAAAAGACTGGTTGAAAAGATTGAGTAAAATTGAATGCCATGTGATGCTTCGAGAATGTACGGCTTCACACCAAAATGTTTGGCAGCGAACACCAACCTTTTCACTATTTTTCGGCAACTCACTTGTTGTACATGTAGCTTGTACAGCAATCGCTCACATCTTGATAACTCAGAACAGACTGCGAGGAAACTAAATGATTTGGTGCAACCTTCAAATTTGCATTACGCTTGGGCAACCCTATTATGTGCCTGCCAAAGAGGCAATTAGATAAATCAGAACCTGATGTAAGTCGTACATGTACATCTTCGTTGAAAGGATTTCGGGGAAAGCGCAAATGTAATGTGTGGGAAGTGATAACGATTGCATGCTAATTAGCACAAAATACATCACGTCCGACTAGCTCATAATTAATGTTAACTCGCTTTCCAACACACGGAGAGTCAATTTATTTCACCGGTAATCAAGAATGGCATATGCATAATTTAGTTTCCATGGAAAATTATTTTTAAATGTTGAAGTCGTCTGAATGTGATCCAATCTTTCATCTTATAATGGCAGCTCTATCACCACCCACGTCTCATAAATGGTATCAGCCAACTTCTTGGGGCATGATATAATTAAAGGCTCCTCATTCCAACCATGTTGCTGTCCCATAAAACAAAAAAACAAAAAAACAAAAAAACAAAAAAATGGGAACAAACAAGCACTTGTAGCTAGGGCACTTGAGAAACACCCACAGAGCAGGAAGTGGCCCACAGAGGGTTGGAGAAAAAAAAGCATCTATCTTCATGAATATCGCCGCATACCCCCCCCCCCCCCCCCCCTCCCTTGCTTCATGCATAAACTCATTATCAGTGCAATGCATGTGCCGTTGTGATTTCTATCGTTCGTATTCAGCCTGCGTGTTTTTCCCACGACCCGACCTTGGTTTTTGACTTTCCTTTAGAGTGGAGGGGAAAAAGATTAAGACCTGGAGGATGTTTTTGTTGCCACGTTCATCTTCCAGACTGCAGCGTGGTTTAGGGGGTGGGTATTCTAGTGGATTCTGGCTTGAATGACAGATATTGCAAGTCTGAGGGGAACTATGCAGATGCTCCAAATTGGTTTCATGTCAAAGGCTTTTCTTGTAAACACTTTCCACACTTTGAACAACTGACCTATCACTCCTTGGTACACAGACGCGCTCCTAAATTGACTCATGGACATTTTGCGGGTTTCTGACGTTGACGTGATTAGACACTCCTTCATAAGCTTGGCCCTCACATAAAGATGATGGCGTGCTTCACTGTGAATTGTCAGTACATGGTAATTTGACACAATAAAGACAAGCCGCTGATCTCTACTGTACATTGTATGAACCTGCCATACTGGCATTTTTCTGAAGGGCGTACATGTAGCTACACACTGTGAACAAGTAACAATTAATTTAGCGCCAAGTAACAATGGACTTTCATTGTTAGTGCACCGTTTTTTCTATTGTTCGATGTTCATAGTGACATGTACATGTCAATCAGCGATAGGTCAACTACATATTTCCCAAACCATTTGGTCCACTTGCTAACAGGGCTGTAGTCGAGTCCCTGCAAGTCCTTTCACAAGTCATTTTACAAGTCCAGTCACAAGTAACTGGATGAACAATGACAAAGGAATGCCTTTGTCAAAGCTCATTTGAATAGCTTGTGATTGGAATTATGACTGGAGGGTTTGTGATGGACTTGCAGGGACTTGTGGTGGACATGTGATGGACTCGACTACAGCCCTGCTTGCTAATAATTTGCACAACAGACCCCCCTATACACCATACTGCCCATTGGCACATTCACCATCTTTGTTTCCTTTATTCGTTTGCTATGAGAAACACGGACCTAATGCGGGGCAGTGTGGGTACTGGGGGCACTATTCTGTGAATTTTTAGTGGATGGAACCGAGAGGGGCTCCAGGGGCGGACCTAGAGGGGGGGGGGGAGGGGGGGGTTGTGGGGGTTGCAACCCCTCCCTTGGGATGCTGAGCAAAGTTGAGATAAGCATTGCTAAACCACATCTTTGTTACCAGTGGGTATAATACCGCTGGTCCATAGGCGCAGGCAGGCGGGTACAACCCCTCCCTAAATGAAAAGCTAGATCCGCCCCTGGGCTCTACAATACATCTAAGCTGAGTGAAGCACACCCAGAATGTAAGCACTTACCAGGCGTGGGTGGCGTGGATCCCCTGGAGTTGGCGTTCCTGGCGTTGGCTAGACCCATGATGTCGCCCAGGTTGGAGGTTGAACTCAGTCCACTGGTGGACCTGCTATGACGGGGGGAAGTTGGGTAACTACTTTTGCTGTTGAGGGGTAAGGTTGCGGCTTTGTTCTGTAGGTAGTTGGTCCTACCTGAAGGGGACTGGGGAACCCGGCTACATTTTCGGGTTGAATTGTTTTGTTTTGTTTGGTGATGATGACAGTGAGTATACATCCAAAATGATGAATGAAATCATCGGTGTGTATGTGTGGTGTTTTTTTAAGTTTGAGATTAAATGAAACAATATCATGCAATCAATTTGAGAATTTATGTGCAAACCAATGACAATGTTAAATCAGATATGTGGAGTCATACACCAGTTTGGAATTAGGAATGATTTTAAAGCAAGAATATTGAAAATGTGGAGTTAGGTACAACAAACCAACATCATATAACCGGATTTAGTGATTGCAATGGTGATAGATGTAGCCGGTGAGTAGTAAATCATGTGATTTAACCAGGGATGCCCAGGACAAAGCCACACACCATTAGGGAAGGGTCAGAACAATTGTTAAGGGAATAATGAGTAAACGTGGTGAAATGGAAACACATTAAACCCGTTTAAGCAACGATTAACCGGTTTAGCGGCAGATTGTTTTAAGGCACAGGTGGCATGCAGACAGGCAACATATTAAAAAGACAGAAAAGCCAAAAAGGTGGTTAGTATACATGACAAACCAAATGATATAAATCGGTGAAGTTAGCAGATACAAAAAAGAAGAGGGATTCGTTTTTGATGACCAAGATTAATAAAAGAAGAAATAAACCGGGGGTTAAGAAGGGTGGGGAGAAAAGAGAAAAGGCGGGAAAAATAGCATAAGAATAAACCTGTTGGCGTTCCGAAACACAACTGTGTTTTATGAATTTAAAGGGAAAAGGTAAGAAGGCAACAAAATTAGTAACAATTGTCATCACACAGCTGCCATGTCACAGAAAATGACTTTTAAAACCCTCCCTCCCTCTCTCGGTGCCAAAATGGAGCCAACTACCCTATATATCAAAACCTATCAAGTGACAGGTTGAAACACACACAAGCTGTGAGAGTTGGTGGGTAGATTTTTTTGATAGGCTGTGATAGTTATAATAGTAGGAGGGTTAATAAAACAAAAGAATTAAAATTGTTGCCAAATGCAAATTTTAAAATGACTGATCTACATGTATGATTCTGAGTTGAGAATCAATTTCGGTCAGAGAAAGGAAAAGCGAAAGAAGAGAAAAGTCGATCTCAGATAGAACAAAAATATATAAATGGAGAGGGGGGGGAGACAAACAAAACATAAAACCACAATTATGTAATAGTTCAAAATGGCTCTTGGTAATACTTCCACCCCCCCCAAAAAAAAGCAGATTTAGATTTCAACATACTGCATGTCTCCATCAACAAATCACTAATGCCTACCCTTGGCTTCATTTGCTAAAGAACTGTAGATCAATGCAGATGTAGATGCAACAATGAAGTCTCAAAATCTACAACATCTCTGTGTATACTGACTGGTGCATGCAGATACTCCATTATTTACTAGTGTAATGCAGCCACAGAGCTATACTAAGAGTGCTAACTTATAATTCCCTCACATTGATACTTTGAAGTCATCCCACATGTACATGTATGCCCAGCCATGTTTGGTAGGGTATGTGTTTTGCATGTACATGTATGCATTGAGAACAATTTAAATTTTCTGAAAATGACATTGCATAGCCATTCTACATGTACATGTACATGTACATGTACATGTACATACCTGTCACCTGAAAAGCACTGCTTTTAAAATGTACCTTGGTTAAGAATAGCTATTTCATGGGAGTTTATGTCTTGCTTAACCCTAACCCTCCTCAATCCTCCAAAATCCTCATGGTGGTTTTGGAGGATTTCGGAGGATTGAGGAGGAATGGTGATTGAAGCACAGGAGGATTTTGGAGGATTGAGGATGGTTCCTAGCAATAAGGGCCTAGGGGGTTAGGGTTAATCTGTGTTTAGTGAAACAATGTTGTGTTCTTTAATGCATAAAAATCACTATAAACACAGAAAGATGTACTAAAAACATACTAAATGTTGAGGTTTGTCCACAAAACATGGCTGCGTCCAGCAGATTTCACTCCATATGGGAAGTCAGTCAGTGCTCTAGCACCGTACAGTCATTTTCTTGAAAGATTTGTGAGTCCCTGTACTGCAACTCTACAATGTACATGTATACATACATGTAGCTCTACTTTGCTAGGCAAGAGCGCCCTCAAGTAGCATGGAAGAAGTCAACACCTGCAAATGACTAAAGGCCGATTTATTCCCACGCCACTTTGCTTTTGCAAATTAGTTCTCCCCAAGGCTACCTGATAAAGGTCCAGTAATGTACTTCACATCAGTGTTCTACATGTACATGTATAGCCAGGTTGAAATTATAGCATAGCGGTGTTTAGTTTGGTGACTACATGTATAGACCGTGTAAGTCTCGCGCATAAAGGTCACGATTGAACTTCCGGGCACCTCTGAGCCGCCGGCTATAGGACTTTTACGTGTGGTTGATTTTGTTTTCTATAATACTTTGTTTTAACGAAGATCTGAACCATGAAACGGCCATAAATATGGATGATAAATTCAAAATTAATTTTACAATATATGAAAACATGCATGACTGTCTAAATTATTGAAGAAAAGTAGGAAAAAATGTTTGACCTGAGCGTCGGGTTGCAACGTGATTGGCTTGTTGTTGGGAAGAGAGAGCCCGGCCCCAAAAACTCCTGTACTGCATGCGCAGGCTGCGGACGTAGGTGAACGTACAAACATATGCGACGACCGCCTTATACTGCATATGGTCTACGCTATTAAGACTGGTGCGTGAACCACCAGAACAATGGGGAATGACGTACACATGACGTACTAGACTTTTTCGATCTCCTTTTCCCTAACTTGATATATCGTTCACATTTTGTAAATTGAAATGAAAAATAATATTTTGCTAAAAGTTTGTATCTATCTTTCAGTAAAATGAACAGCGTCAAAAGAAATTATTTCAAGAAAAACTACTCGCTTTACATGTTGATGCTCCTATTCGAGGTGCCCGGAAGTTCAGGTTTCTCGTAAACTCTCGTATGTTCTCGGGGTCAACGTACATGCTCTATTGCAAAGCCCTTACGACGTGGAGTCAAATTTTATAAGTAACTTCATCGTTTTCACATTGCTAACATTGCATTCAATCAAATGGTCTACATGTAGATCTGGCTGGGGACTTGACTCAGATTTGCTGCTAATTCAACGTATGAAACATGCAGCACTTTCTTGTTCCCATAGGTTTCTCACTTTACTACTATAATGTTGAAACGAGGTTGTCATTGCATGAGCGCTGCTATCACGATGTGCGTGATGCACAGGTTTCCTTGCCTGTTTTCGACAGGAGGCATACATGTATGTTCAGAGGTGAATGCTACTTGTTTCGATGTTTCAGCCTTTGAATTTCTTTTAAAATTCTTTGTTGATTGGAAAATAGTTGTCCTTTATTCAGCAAGTAATTGTTATAATCAAAGCTGGTTTTTTTAGTGCTACAAAAAATAACAGCGTAGCGATCCAATTGAAGCGTTGCGGTGATCTTCCGAAGCATAGTGGGTGCTTACGCTATTGAATGCCTGGCTAGAAACACTGCTTCAGATACATGTATGGTGCGACGAAAAAAATAGTCACGACGTGTATGAGCACGTCGAATTGCCCACTATGTTATTCAGTCAAAGCACACTTAGAATGACAGTGGTAGGATTGTAGAATTTATTCCACTCAAATTAGTAAGTCAAGGCCTTATTGATCTGTGAATCAAATATAACATCCACGTATGCAAAGAGTGATGGCGAAAAAAATGACAGCTTGCTAAAAGCTCACTGTGCAGTCCTCGACTCTACCAACATTTTTGGTATATTATCTATAATATTTGGTTTTTTTTGTGTGATTTATCATTGTTTCTTTGTGAGTTTTTATAATTTATATTGTTAAGACTTCAGTTCTTTTCACTGAGTTTTTTGTTTATAAAACAATTTTCTTTTTATTTTATTTATCAAACATTTTCTGTTTATTAAAACAGTGAATTTCAAATCCTGCTTTCTGTGAATGCAGGAGGGAAAGTGGTCATTTCCAATTGTGGTTCTTGTGTCAAATTGACAGTTTTTCTATGGCACCAGAGTTACAAATATATTAAATTTAAGGACTCTTCCATCAAAGTATATTGAAAGAAATGCTGAATATAAATTCTTATGCAAATATGTTCATCCTGCTCCAATGTCAAACAAAAATAAAATGGTCCGTCAAAAAAAAAAAAAAACCCGTTAAACTTAAATTGTATAAAAATTCACCATGATATATCTAAACGATCGATTTTGTGTGAACCGTATCCGTTTTCCCCCCTTACGGCCCCTCTGCATACAACCGACCTGTCATCATTCCACACACATCAGACATGTAGGTACGTGTATACTGTACACGTACCAACATGCGCTCCATGCATGACAGCAGGCAATGGCCTTGGGGATATTAAACTGTGTTTCTCCGACTCGATCACGAAAATTACTACAAAGACCCCTTTTTTGTTTGGTTCACTTTCAATCAAACTACACGTAGTCTAAAACATATTTAGTTGAGGTATGGCAACTGGAGAACCAGACTCTTTAACACGAATTTCTGACTAAATCAATTAAGCGCACACAAACTCGGCATGTTCAAGACTTAGAAAGTGGGAAAAATCAATTTTGCTGTTATGTCATATTTTATGCACATTAAAGGTGGTATACACGATTTGCTTTAGCTGTAATTTTTCAGAAATAAATGAATTTGGCGGTTAGTATTTTATAGCGTGTTAGCAAATACTGTAACACTGATGACCTGTTTAAAGTTTTGTGTGCATAGATGCTGGGAAAACAGAGAGAACAAAACTCTGTTATAGTCGTCTGGTTCCGTGTCAAAAACGGGGCAATTTATAGACGTCGGGGAATTATCAGGTCGGAGAACTAGACTATTTCCAACGATTGTCGGCGGACAATCGTTGGAAAATGATATAAATTTCCAGTTTTCTTGAAAACAACAGCACACCAGGTGCCATGATTTCACTGGATGCTTGAGACTGCTATTTACTTAGTCTAGTAGGGTATTTTGTAATAATTCAGTAGTTTTGTTTTTTGATGTTTGCAAATGGTGTATACTACTTTTCAATAGCCTCCTGAAATGGAGTTTTTTTTAACTCAACCCCATGCCCACACAATGCACCTACATGTATACTGCAAATTTACCATTACTTTCAACATTTGTTTCCCCATTCCCAGGGCTTTTTACACCACTGTTAGTAATCTGTTTGATTTTATGCTAATGTGAATTTATGAACACAGGATTGCGTCTTTCAAGACAAAAAAAGCTTCTGAATCATAGCTGATTTGTGCTTCCGAATTGAGCTGATTTGCTCAAAAAATGTGTTTTACTTTTCTATGGTCAATTTTTCAGATTGATATGTTTGCTCTATTTAAGTGCCTGGTACTTCCTAGCCTGGTACTTCCGTAGCCAGGCTCTTCCTAGAGGGGGGGGGGGGACAAACGGGGGGGGCATGGCTATTTTCAAGGGGGAAAATTCGCTATAGTAACGCATATAGTAACGCATATCCCAATTTTCCAGAGGGGGGGGGGGGGGGGGGACAAGAGGGGGGGCAAGAGGGGGGGGCAAGAGTTCCCACAGGGGGGAAGTTCCCCCCCCCCCCCCCTGGCTACGCCACTGGGTACATGGCCACCCTGCTAAACAAAATTACTGTACAAACTGCTACAAGAAGTCAATTTGTGAATTCCTTTTGGACTTTGAGTGGCTTATAAATACGAGTGCCTTGTACGATATCACAGCAACTGCACCCTCCTGAGTTACCGTAGAACATTTCCAATACTCAAAAAGAACACTTAATCCTCATTTTAAGTCCAAAGAGGAAATTTCTCACTGTTAAACAGTTCAGAAGCATCGATATCTGGAAAAGAGATCTTTTGAGATGATGTTTATTTCAGCGGACCTTTAAATTGAAAACTGGCAGTTATGGATTCCAAATGCAGTATGCTGTTTAACATGTACATGTACATGTACATGTACATGTACATGTACAATACATGTACATATACAGGTAGTGTGAATGGAACAGACAGACAGACTTGGTGTGGGTGGATAACACAAAGCACCAGGACAGCCAGAAATACAATAACAGTTGATGGTTACCACAAAAGACAGAAAATTAGGTCGGTTGTTCCTTGGACCGTAACTGTTCATTCCTCACACATAAAGCTGTCACTAACAGCAACAAAGTTGAAATTGAACCCAATTTCCCCCAAACAAAAAGCTCAATCAATATTTCAAACCCAGTTGCTGAATTCTGAATCAAGACTCACTGTATTGACCCATTCTCAATTGGAATGTTTATAGTGTAAAAAAAAAAAAAAGCAGTGATAATTCTAACCGATCAAAAAGATTAGCATTCCTTTACATTTAGATTTACAGTAGATTTTTACATTAGAGAAAGGGAGAGGGATAGAACATGTGTAATGCACTGCAGGTCAACGAGAAATAGGGTACAGCTTGAAGATCTTTTTTGCCGTGATTTTTAAAGCAGCTTCATTGCCAGCCTTTTTTCACAAAGCACAGCAGCGAAAATAGATAAAATGCAGCCACTGGCCTTGCTTTCCAGTGGGTACATGTACATTCACAATGGAGTGAGTATTCCTAATTGGGGAACTCCAGCTTATTTGAGATGGAAGCCTTATGATAAATTTCATAGCTTTTTGCCTGAAAATGGATCCCGATATTTCAGACATTGGCCCATTTTGAACCACAGCCTAAAAAATACTGACCTCATAGGGCTTGTGTGTGTGGGGAAACCCAACAGAAATTGGCCAAGGTTTTGCCATGAAAATACATGTACATGAGAATTGAATATGGAGCAGTGTTCGGAAGAATCCCCCAAGTCACTGCAGTTTATTACTCCTCAAACCCATCATTTTTTTTAAGCTGAGGAGTTCAATTCAAGTCATGCATTGCAAGTCCCGAATTGGCAGAATTTGTTTACAGCATCACACCAAAAACTCGGCAAAGCAAATGCAATTTGCACCATAGAGAAAATAGAACTGCACTCTTAACATCAAAGCATTCTTTAAAGCCCAGCGGAAATTTCTTGACAAAGATTAAAAACACCAGAAAGTACAAACACTTTCCAGAAGATATGAGGCCAAGCTAGAAAAAAAAGCTCCATCAACTAAATGCAAAAGGAAAATACAGAAGAAAAAAAACATCTGCAAAGTGAAGAAGTTATAGGAAACATGAAGTGATAAAGAAAGTGCAGCTTTTTGCTAAGTGGTCGTTTTGTGATCACTCACTTGTTCATGAGCTTGGTTCTACTCGTCGATGATTGCAGCCTCATGTTTTCCAGCTTGGCCGGACTGGGTATGAACCCCACATCAGTTCCTTCACGTACCAGCTTGCCAATCCACCAGTCATTGTTGTATTTCTGTCACACAAAAAAGGGAAGGAAAATTGGACAGTGTAAGGGGCGATTTTGGCTTAAGCCAAGAAAAAATGTTAAGTAACCCCGTCCACATTTTTATTTTGAGAGGGGGAGGGGGGGGGGGGGATTGAGATGGGGGCTTTTTTGTCTTTTTAAAAAATCCATGTAAATGCACACAGAAGAGATGACATTTTTCCAAGTCAATCTATTGCGTGTTTTAAATCAATTTGGTAGACTCCACTGTCGGTGGTAGCCATGAAAACAAGGGGTGGCCATCTTTGAAAATATCGTCTGCCGGGTACTAAAAACAAAAGGGGTAAAACAAAAAAAAACGAAGGTGGGAGGAATTCCCGGATTGATACAACATGATAAATAAAATCCTACCTCTTTTATATGAAGGAAATCTTTGACTTTGAAGGAAATGGCGTAGCCCTGGACTGGCGAATCATCGTCAATGGAACCATCATAGGCTACATTTGTTCGGACAGCAAATGCAACTGGTTTCGTCTGAGGAAGAGTAATAAAAGAAAGAAAGACAGTGATTTGAAAATGCACTTACAAAGATTACTTTCAGATGTTTTTTTGTTGCACCTTGTTGGAACATGCCTGTTCCATGAAATTACAAGACGGAAACCTCCAGTGTACTCATATAATGCTCTTATTATTCATTTCTTAATTTGAAGTTATTAGAAAATCTATACAGACAAAAACAAACATGCTTTTACAATGTTATTTGCCAGAAGGCTAAATGCACGGTAAAGTGCCACATTTGGGTATAGACAGTTCTCTGCTTTATTTAGTATGATTAAAAAGCAGTTTAAATATATAAATGATTTATTTTACTTTGTATATATGTTGGTAATAAATACAGAAAAAAATCAAATGTGTACAACTTGTCTCGTTTTTTTTATGGCCGAAAGAAAAAACCCAGGATGGCAAAACTCTGACAATATTTAGGGCCAATATTTGGTGCTCTATTTTTCATTAGGTTTGCTTCCACTTTGAAGAAATCTTTGTATGAAAATTTACAATTTCATTGAATATACATAATAAAATTAACAATACGGTCGCTTGCAGACAGAAAAAAAAATTTAGTGGGGAAAAAAAATCTATCTAAAAAACCAGTAACGGCCGTAACCTGTGTGTCGCCATCCTAACTCATTTGAAATAACTCATTTTATAACATGTGTAAGGCTGATGTGAAAGAATTTCTCCTATCTGGTAGTCTAAATTGATCTTAAAACATGACAAACTGTTCTATGTCCATGCCATATTCGATCAAGTTGCGGCAAAGTTTTGAAAATGTTAAAAACAAAGTGTGTCGTTTTGTTACGACCGTCACCCCATCCCCAATTTTGTACAACAAAACGCGTGAAAGTCTTTTCCATTACGTCATATAAACTGCATGACTGACCAATCAGAATGAGCCACCACGAAACAGCTGTGCTAAGTTTCTCTAGACATGGCGGAGCTGCGATGATTTGTGTCGCCGAACCTTCCGAATGCCCAACAAAGTTACGACCGTATCGGTAAGTTAGGACCATTCCAATTATCCCTCTCTTGCTTGGACAGATACAAACATATCTTGGGGATAAACAGCAGGGATATGGATAATTTTACTAAGCTGTAAATGACAAAAGAAAACGTGCAAAAAGATCGTCGGTTTCATACAACAAACGTACATTGACTATCGACCCATGGGCGAAACACACACGGAACGAAACGGCTGTAACCGCGACACACGCATGGCTGAAAACCAACAACGCGTGCGGAACACCAGCTGCAATCGGTGCCCAGACGCGTACTCGAGCAATTGCGCGTACAACTAATCGGGTACCCGGCTTTGGGCGTAGACTGGCTCCCGGTCCCTACACATTATCATCGCTCTTTGTGGAATGTAGAATGCGTATAGACCGGCAACCAGTCTAAATTGGACGTTCCGTTGATGCTTTTTATGAATGAATGTTTCGTTGGTTCGCGATTGAAACTGTACACGCGTATGGCGAGTTTTATTAAGGGGGGGGGGGGGGGAAGAAAAATGAATTGAAATAGCCCTGATGAGTCCGAGTCTTTTTGCTCGTTGTAATTTTAATATTTTGACCCACTGTTTTCACCCAGAATACCCCTGAATTTTTGGACTGGTTTGGAAGTTTTGAACGGACTTGTTGACGCTGAATACTTTCCCACACTTTTTCGTTTGCCCTCGGCGTAGGCCTACGGTACCACTACCACGTCCAAAAATATTTCCCCCTGGAACTGGCAAAACTTTATGAAACGATGTTTTGCCGGCAGTTTTCTCTGATTTAGTGATTGGTTAATATCCATGGGAGTTTTTCAGCCTATTTTTCCCTTTGAAAAACAGATTGGAAAATGAACAAGAATTTTTGTTCCCTCTACTCTTTGGGGATCGAACTCGAAACCTCACGTTTGCGATTCTCTAAAGCTAATTTGTAACCCCCCCCCCCCCCCCCCCCCCCCCCCCCCACATGCCTGAAATTTTAAATTTTGTATTTAGGCATAACGTTATTTGTTTAATAAACCCATTCGCTTTTCAAAATATTTTCAAAGGCGAAAACAAATTGGAGCCACTTTGATAAAAAGTGATATTTTAAGAAATATACAAAATCATTCATTTGCGTATTCGGGGGAAGGGGAGTAACTCCACCCCAGGCCAGTTTGGGCCTATCCATAACTTTTTACAATAGATGTCCAATTTTTTCCTAATTACGTGCACGATCTCTTATTGTTCTGATGTATTAAAGAGACATGGCATTGAGGGTTGCAAATTGTGTGAAATTTACGTATTTTCAGATGCATAAAACCTTGCCAAATCCTTCTTTGTTTTTCAGATACTTGCTATTAACGGAGCATCGCTGAGGGTCAAATATATGAAACAAGTAAGCCCGGGCCAATTCGTGTGGCCGGAGCAGGATGACGTATGGGCGCTGCCTATCGAAGACATCATACATCTGCTACTACCCCCTCCGACTTTGCATGCTACAAGCAGCACTCGTCTCCAGGGGCGGGCTCTAACAACATGTATTTGTATGCATTTATTGCAGGCCCAAATTACCAAATAATTCTGAACATTGTTTCTCTTTGATTGTATACATTTCAAATTTGCATGAAGCGTTTAAATTTAGCGTAGAGTGTTATATTTTATTTGAAATGAATTTAAAACAGTTCATTCACCTGCCTACTAATACACAATGTAGAATGAAACATTGTTCACATTGAAATAGAACAGACTCAAACTGACACTTTTATGAAGTTATCTGTTACTGTTTTAATACTGAAAAAAAAGAACAAGTTAATATATTGTCCAGGAATACTAAAAGGTGGGGGGGGGGGGGGGGGCAGTGGGAGCCAGGTTGGGGGGGGGGGGGGGGGGGGGTTGGAAGCAGGGTAAAATGTGGCACTAGCACAGGGTAAAGCAACCAAGAAGGGACACCGTAAAGTGAGTGGAGAGTTTGGAAAAGGCCTATAAAGGTGTAGCATTTTGAGTAGAGAGGGCTGTTACTGGTGAAGGGGGGATGGTCAGTCTCGGGGGGGGGGGGGGGGGGGGAGGGGGGGAATGGTCAGTCTCTGGTGGAGGTGCCCTGCTGTAATCCTAACTACCTTTTACCTGTAACAAGCCAAGTCAATCTGGTCACCAGCCTGCATAATCCAACAATTCTTGTACACTGCCAGTATTGTGTGTCTCCGTTACACCCGTTACCACTCTAATGCTTTGTGACAGTGTCATTATATTGATAATTTAAATGGCCAAACAACCACTTCTTACCCAAAACAAATACTAGGGTTGTTGTTCCTGTCTAATTGAATAAAAATGAGGCATTTTGACAGTGCATATGATGTCAGAGTTAAAGCAAAAAATTAAATTGTGTCACGGTTTTATTAAATTTGATGTTCAGTACATGTCTTGTTCTCTGTTATTGCACGGAAGACCCACAGACATAAGACTTGCATTTGGCTTTGATTTAGCAACAAATGGGAATTACACCCCACACAAATCTTCATCAAATCTCTTTTTGCTGTAGCGTCTCCAGTTCCAAGTGTGTGTCTCCGTTACACCCGTTACTATGTCTGCATGGAATTAAAATGCATGATTAAACGACAATACTAGGTTCGCCATTTACTTGGGCTTTTTAGAAATTCAAAGTACATCTAACACTTATCCAAAAATACACATTTAATTAAACTTGTGGAGAATTTAAAATTTTCAGGTCTCATGTGACTTAAATGGCACTTTACCATGCATTTAGCCAGAAACAGAAATTTATATACTAAAACATATGCACATCTCCGATCTCGAATCTGTCAACACCAATACCAATGCAGCTTCTGAACACTGTACAATGTACATGTATCTCTCATCTATGATACAACTTATCCCCTGTCCAGGCTCCCAAATGAACACAAAGGTTAAATGTTATATTCATGAACATGCATTTCCAGCATGTAGAACTGTACGTAATTAAGCATACAATAACAACAGGCTACAGGATCTTATGCGAATTTATTTCAGCATTTATACATATGTACATGTACGTCCAGAGCCCTTCTTTCAATTCATGTAAAATGTAGCCCAAGGGTGCCATATTAAATACTTCCTCAGTAATCCAATTTTGCTCATCAAAAACCGAGAATTCTGCACCCTGCACAATAACAGTTGAAGACTAACAGGTTAATGCTGTTAGTGTATAACAACCAAATCTTGTTAGCTTTATGTCATGTATGTAGTCAATTTGTTGCAAAATATGAAACCGTCGAATACCATCGGGTAAATAACATCCAGCGTTGCTAATGAACATGGACGATACATGTAGATGTTGTGAAGGTACAATAAGTGCCCCGGGCAGCTGGCTATATGGGCCCTGTGTGAACGATCGCACTAATGCCGCTATGCGCCAGACGGACACCGAGAAGTGATGGCAACGGCTATGTAGATTGGCAACTCCAGCGCCGTTTGACGTCTGTAGCTGTATTTGCATAATTGAATGGCCATGGGGAGTACGCGGTTGTAAACAAACACGCAATACGGCAGACAACAGTCGAGTTCCATGTGTTGATTCCAATCAAGCATGCAGGGTAGAGTGTATCTGTGTGGATGTGGATAGAGTATCATCTACATGTTTGTGTACAGAGCGGAAGAGGAGGCCTGTTTCATTACATGATGTGGAACATCCTTAAGTCAATATTTAAAAAGCCAACATTGCTACATATGTATGCACCCAGAGAGATGTGCATACTGTTCATGACATACATACATACATGTTGTCCAAACTACGAGTAAGTCACTAACTAATGCAATTTACCCACGGGATAACTGGTTAGAGACAAAAGTGAAGAATCATCACGGCTTTAAATTTATTTGTCAGGTGTTCAAGCTCTCCATACGATTAGTGAGAATTACTGGCAGAGAATTAAGTCTGTGTTTTGGTTAGCATAATTTACAGGTTATTTTTTTAGCGAGGAATTTTGGCTCGGCAGTATGCGTAAATCTCTGAACTAAATGATTCCATGCTTACAGGGTTTGAAGAGTTTCTTTGCTACACAATGTATATGTGTAGCTTGGTTAGCAAAAATTGCTGGCCGCTAGCTTAAAATTTGGCTGTAAGGAATCAATTAAATTTGGCCAAGAACTTTCAAGATATTAGAAGAATATTTAAGAGGATAACTCATGATTTTTTCCAACTTTTGATGAACACTGATCATTCAGTGAAATACAACATCTACATGTACGTGTATATTAGAAAACAAAAGTGATGATGTACATATGTATCTACAAGTAACTACATTAGGGAGAATCAAGGAATGTAGAATCGTTTACTTCTATAATTTACATGTACAAATGTACATAAAAATTCCCGAAATTAATATGACCGTCCATGATGTACACATATCCAGATTATTAAGGCCATGTACATGTACATGTACACTTGTCAAATTTCAAGGCTGAGTGCCCATTATTTGAATTTCCGCTCAGCTGAAGCATTTAGGAATTTCACCTGCATGCAGTCATGCTGTACATGCAGTCATCTATTTGGCAAATGTGTGAAACCAAAAGGGGTTGCTACTCTTGTAATATAAATGTAGGTCAAGTACATGTCAGCACATCCACAGCCATGGCAAGGGAAAACACATTGAAATTGTCCTGCAGCCAAACTTGTCAAATTGTTGACAGAAACAAGATGTGCTGTTTTTAAAAGCCTTTAAATTTTATATTGTATAGGGGTGAATTAAAATACGGTTTGTCACCAAGCGGCTGCACCGTAGCTAGGTCATTTTCAAACTGCGCGCGATCAACCAGTTATCCATACCACCTTGTTGATCCACAAGTATAAAATGCACATGTATCAGGGGTGAGATTGGCCAAAAATGACAATTCTACGAAATCAAAAATAGAATCCACGAAAAATCCACGTAAAATCCACAAGGACCCCAGATCAACACATAATTTGTCTTTGCCTAAAGGCACCCCCCTTAAAATATCTGATTGTATTGGTCTGTATCCACTTTTACAGGTAAAAACACCTTTAGGACAACACCCCAGGAATGCCTGATTGCAAAAGATTCTTTAAAAATTCTGAAATCCCGACAAAAAGTCCTTAAATCAGGAAAAATCCCGACAAATCTCACCACCGATGTGGATTGAAAAGCATTTGGAAGCGGGTTAAATTTAAGCAATAACCACCCATTGAAAATGTCAAACTAAAGTTTACATGTACATGTACATGTACATGTACATGTCATGTCGAGTAGTACCAGCTTTTATTCTCATTTTGAAAAATGACACCTTTTCAAATGCACGGTGCAAAAATGACCTCTCGGTGACAAATTCCAGGTGGCGCACTATATTGCAAGTAACCTGAATTGCTGTGCCTATGTATACATTTGTGTACAAGTACATATTCATGACTTTTTATGGAAAGTTCCCACTGATGATTTGGTTTGTAGTGGGTAGTTACACAAATGTAAGAGATGATGAAAGAACGTGTCCGAATGCGGAAGAAAAAGTCAAACGCAAAATATGTAATGATGCACTGTCAAGTTTTTAATTTCCTGAGCATCATCCCGTGCCGGCATAAAGACTATGGGGATAGAGTCTGAAAGTTCATTATTTTTGGTACATTAAATTCTTAAGAAAATCACCCCCAAAAAAGTAAAATTATTACTAGCATATCAATTTATGGAAACTAATAAATCGCCTGATGCGAAAGAGAAATATCGTGTAAAAAATTGGCACTTCCAAAAATCTTAAACACATACATGACATACGGACTAGTAAAACTCGTTGTACTCTTACAAAGATGAAAATTTATGAAATAATTTTGTGGCAATCATTGGGTAAAAACAAAGTTAAGTAGAATACAATTTTATTTCTTTTTTTGTTACATTTGTTTGAATAAACGTACAGGACTCATTACCAATTTCGAAAGAAATTTAATGTAACCACTGGTAAGGACGGTGTGTGAGACTGTACGCCAGACACTCAAGCCAGCCTGGCTTAATTTAGAACTCATCAGCTGTAGGTATATGTACATGTAGGTAAAAAAAAAAACGCGCTTCGCAACTTCTACATTCTCGTTCTCACGCGAGTAGGCAAAATGAAATGGAAAGCGCAAATCGGAGTTTCACCTGGGTATGCTAAGCAACAACGGATGTTTAGGTCAAAAATAATATTTCCTTTTTCCCCTGTCTACGAGTGTTTTTTCCACAATTTTATTTGAAAAATAATGACATTAAATTTTAATAATTCTTTCATCAATTTAAAGCTTATGGTGTGTTCTTCCCAATGGTATACAAATCTAAAAAATTAAATTGCTTTGAGAGACTGTATTGAGAGTGCCACATTTGTACTTGTGTACCCTGGTCGGCCATATTTAATACTTCAATGAAAATACAGTTTTATGTACAATGTATGTCATGTTTTAAAGGATCTTTCTAGACGAAATTTTTGCTCTGATAATTGCCTTGTCCATCCAACCAACATTTGTGTTTAATTTGTTCATGTAAAAATGTTGTTGTTAAACATGTTATATTGTTAATTCTTAGGCTGTCAACTGTTTGGCAGTTTAACACTTAACAAATCAATGCATATTTTTCGTTTTCATCTAACAACAGTTACACGAAAATGCAAAATAAACAATCATGAGTAGTTCTGCAATATGCAGTGTATGTGCACTTGTGAAGCCTCACATTAATGTCAATCAGCAGAGCACAATGTACAGTACACTGCAATTGAACGTTAACACTGTGAAGGGAAATGTGAATTTTTGTGAGAAGAATTCACATTCACATTTCACACGCAACTTTTCCCACCTGTGAATTGAAGTGGAAAATTATGTGTGAAAAGGCGTGAAAATATTTTCCCACTTGTGTGAAAAGGCGTAAAAATGGAGAGATATACATGTACCATACCCTGTGGAGACATGAAAACAATAGAGACAAAGGGACTGAATAGGTCTCCACAGGGCAATTCTATGGGTTATGTTGTCTCCACAAGGAATTTTGTGTACAAAGTCTATGGGGGTTTGCTTAAGTACTGGGACAAAGGGCAAACAATGCCATTGTCTCCACAGGGATGCAAAAACGCGGATATGTGTTTTCCCACTTGTGTGAAAACCACCTGAGCTGCAGTGTTTCCCAAGTCGACTTCCACAAGATTCAACAGGTCACCCTCTCCTAGATCCTCCAGCACCCACACCTTCAAGGAAACCTGTCATCGCAAAGTCAAGAACGTCCTGAAGCTGTCCATAAGAACAAGACCCAGTCCATACCCTCCAACTCCCCACAGGCAATGGGATCTGCTGTATAGTGTATATCCCTATGCCACCACACCAAACCCCACCTCTGCTCTCAAGAATCCCTCACCAAGCACACTGTCAACCGCAGTCAATGCTCCCCATCCACAGAAGAAACCAACGTCCTGTCACAAGGCATGAACTTTGCTCTGTAGTTCCTCTATCATCGCAAACCCTTACCATATTACAATGTACATGCTCACCATACTTGCAAAGGCTTTAGTCTACATGTAATTGCTGCTCAAAACGTAAAGACATAATGAATTATAGAAAAATGTTTTCACCAGATAAAATATGTAGTTGTGCAGAGCAATTTTATGTGAAATTGTGATCACCCTCAGTTTGTGTTACAAAACAAGCTGTTGAATTCTTTAATTCAATTTGTACTGCCTTACTGTTTTAATGAGTACAAGTTACATTTTTATCAACCCTAACCATGCTAAATCCAACAATTTCAATATGATTTCACATACTCCCTAGGGGGTTTAATTTATTAATTTATTTTTTACTGGGGGAAGCCTTTCTGCAATGGAGACAAGGAGTTTGGGACACCTACTGGTTCAGAAATTTAAATTTAAAAATAGGCCAATTGGTGCACGGAACAACAAGTTTATCAGGGAAGGCCAGTTTCAAATTTTGAACTGAAATTACAACAACAATCCTGTCTCAGGTGTGAGATTGGACAAAAATGAAAAATCCACGAAATCTTCAGTGTTTGGGGGGGTCGCCGAGGCCCCATAGTAACATAGGGTCTATAGTTTGCATTTTCCTATAAAAGGCACCCCTTAAAATACCTGTTTCTATTGGTCTATATCCACTTTTACAGGAAAAAAACACCTTTAGGGAAACACCTCCGGAATTTCAGATTTCAGAAGAGATTTTTTTTTTAAATTCTGAAATCAGTAAAAATCCTGCCAAAAATCTTGAAATTAGGAAAATTCCTGACAAATTTCAACCCTGCTGTCTTTATCGCTCTATAGGCAGTGCCCAGCATTTACCAAATTAAGCAATCACATTTTCAAGAGCACCTTGCCCAAATTTCCTTTTCAAAAAAGCCAAAATACTTGGAAATGAATTTGATACTCATTTGGCACTAAGTACGTGAATTAACGGCGCGTATATCGTGATATTATTTCACGGAAATTACAAATGGTTTTGAGGGGCTTAAAAGGTAACAAGCGTTTGGATACCCAAACAAATTTCCGGCAAATTACAAGCACTGTTGCTTTCGCTGGCAATAGGATGGGGTCCTGGGACGTAAGGCCGGAAGACGATTAGATTAGCGGCCAAATTACATGTCCCAATCTTATAGTTCATATTCGGCCATCGGCTTTCATTAGGGCCCGGCGCTTCGATGCATCGCTTTCTCCAAGGTTATAGCAACAGTTGGGAGGATAGGGTAGAGATTGCCAATAATGATAAACTGTTCAAGAAAATAAAAAGCGTAATACATGTAATGTTTTTTCTAAGGTTTAACCGATGATCGGATCGGACATCGGATCGGGCCGATGTTTGGCAATATCGGCAAAACATCGGATCGGCAAAATTTGTAAGGTTTAACCGATGACGAACCGATGTTTGGCAATGTCAATTAGCAAACTTTACACTCAATTTTATCATACACAAATGTCATGTTTTTTTATTAGAGCGCGAGTAAAAACGATGTTTTATTTTTGTGTGAAAAATGAACAGTTTTATGCTGTGATGTATTATCATACCGGTGTAAATATCTCCGAGCTCCGCGTCTATGCGTCAATGCTATCTGCACCGCATGCGTGAAAACTCAGTGCCCGAAGACAACGAAGCTAGCAGTCAGTACATGACTGTACTGCTCTACTGAACGTCATGAACGGAGTCGGGGAACTACACTGTGTGAAGCCACGACGCGTTGTGGACTTTAGTTCAGCCGATCACATGTCTCTTGCATGCACAGCATTGGCGATATGTGTGCACCGTGTAATGTTATATACAGCGTGAATACAAAAATACCCTGGAAAAAAGACCAGCATAGGCGCCCTGATGGGGAATTCCCTTCACGTGTGCCAATTTTGCTGGACTGAAGCTTGAATTGAATTGAAATCAATGCGAGTTCGGCGTCGTATTTTTACGACCGCAGATTTGTCTACGTACATGTAAATAAATGCCTGGATTAGTTTTGCCCATTGTCCTAATTTGTTCTCCATTTCAACTTCTATCCAACAACCAGCAGTGTTAAAATAAAATTTAATAGGGTCGGTTAGTAGGCATAACATGTTAATTTTCTACCTCCATGCTAAAGGTTAGAATAATTAACGCAATACCTGTGTTAGAGGGGTCCCGAAACGAAGTACATGTACACATTTTGAGATGCTTTGTGAGACATATGCCTGATGAATTTTATGTGATACGAGCATTGCAAAGTGGAAAATAAAATTTACGTATTGTAAAAATAATCAGCTTCCTTCCTATTTCTTTAAAACTGTAAACTTGTATGGTTAAGCCAAAACTCTCGTGTTGTGAATAATCGACCTTTCTATTCAGAACAAAGATAGATACATGATTGATAGCCTATTAATCAGCAAAAGCAATAAACTAAACAAAATAAATATGAAACTGCGATCACCATATCACAAACTGCACGCACAGAGTGCCGCGATACGAAAGCAGTCCATGCCGTACAACGCGCGGGCGTGCCCGGCCAACTGACAGCTCCATGCACGGTGCGTCACTGTAACACGTTGGCGAAACGTGCAATTATCCACACAGCCGTTTATCACGCACATCACTCAACCACTGGTCCACTTCTTGTCGCAATTTGTCGAAAGTTTTGATTAAAACACATCCTGATTTTGACTATCCTTGTTGGTCCGATTCTTTGTTAGTTTTCACCGGGATTTTATGAACAAATCTTGTCGAGTGGGCCTACGAAGTTCTAGAATCTTTTAGTAATTTGTTGCCTCCAAAGCATGCGTGTCAAAGCATGGTGTTGCATGAATAAACACCCCCCCAACAACGGACCCGCTCTGCGCAATGCGCAGGCGCAGACGGTTTTTTCCACGTGATTGAGCCTGTACTTACTTTGCCGCATGCGCACGTACTCCCGGCCGAACATCGACAAGATGTACACGATCTTTGAGTTACGCATAGTTTCACATGTCGGCAAGTACCGCTACTATTATGATTGGAAATCGGTATCGTAGAATTAATTTGTCTTCCTCTACCTAATAACATTTTATGGCTTTCGAAAATAGGGTGACCCGAACTGAAGGCATTTTTTTGTTTGGCCCAATTTATTACTGTGTTAAGGGAGTCGTGGTTTGTCTTGGGTATGTCACTGTTGGTTGGGCGCAATCGGTCGATGTGCGCGATCGGTCGATCGTGCTGCGCTATCAGTCGATTCTGACGGATATCTTGGACTTTACTTACCTTTCAAAAAATCCTCTAGAGCCGTGAATTAGAAAGAAAATGTGTTCGACTGGTGGCAGCGCGATCGGTCCATAGCGTCACGATCTACCGATAGCGCAGCACGATTTTTTGACGTTTTTGATGGCATTGTTTATGTCGATTAAAAACATCGGATCGGATCGGACATCGGCCGATGTTCCAAATAAAACATCGGCCATCGGATCAGCACGCAAATCCAACATCGGTTGAACCTTAGTTTTTTCAGAAAGGGAGTGAGCCGAATGGTATTGGAAGAGCCTCATCTTTAAGAGGTAACCCTTCATTCAATATTTTTGGACGGATGCAGTATTATCACAAAATTCATGTGTACATAGACCGTATCAAATACCCCCTTGTCCCCACAGCAACAACCCCGGCTCTAGCTCTGTAGGTTGCCATATTGTGGGGCAGGCATATAATATTCGCTTGCATAAATTCTAGGTCTGTGTCCAACAACATGGCTGGCATCACGGTTAGAGTGACTTCAAATTTGATAGTCTATACCCTGCAAAATTTCCGGACTTTTCTTGATGCCATCAAACCAAACAGCACACAAAGATGGCATTCATTCTTCTTAATTCAAACTATTTTCTTTACCCTTGCTTTCTCTAGTTGTGCCAGTGCTTGCCGTTCCGTTTCCCGCCGTATGGCCTCCCTCTCCTCATCCAGTGAGAGGTCTGAATCTGACGGCCGGCCATAGTTCGAGTCCTCAGACCCCTGCAACATTGGAGACAAGACAAAAAAAACTAATGTCATTAACAAACCCCAAAATATGCAATGGCCTCACAGAGAATACTGGTACATGTACATCCACTGACAAGAGTACATACGACTTGGGTCTACCCTTGACATGTATATTCCATACATTTGGGATCCAAAAGCGTGAAATTGTTTTGGTTGTCCCCGTTACACCCGACCTGTGCAATTTCCCATCACACTATTTTTTACTTATTTTGCAGGTACTTACTAAATTACCAATGTACAGTATTTCCCTCACATTTTATCACTTGTTACATCAATTCAAAAGAAATGTTGAAGGGAAAAATGTTAGGATGACATTTATAATCAACGGAATGATGGCTGGAAATGTAATATTTTTGCTAATATGATTTCATTATTCCCTATGTAAAACACTGCTGTGTATGTACATGTATGCACGTGGGTGCTGTACAAGAAACGCAATGCACTAGGCCCATACTTTCACATTTCAGGCATCAAACACTGCTCACAAATGCAAATGATAAATCAAGTGCAATTAATTTATTCTAAATCCACCTGTCAAATAAATACACGCACGAAAAGTATTTCTATTGATCGTTGGTGGTGTGTCAAATTTGGCACATTTTCCCCCAGTTTCAAGTCAATGCAATGAATCTAACAGGATGTCCATTGGCCACTGGTGTGCCAGAGAGTTGGGGCATTAGTGTATTGCAATATGGGGGGGGGGGGTGAAACTAAAGTGACGTCAATCCATTGCTGCACTGCTGATGTGCTCGGCACTGAAAACTGGGAACGTAACGAGGGTTGGCACACAAAGAGAAATGCGTGGTTCTATTGTCAATATTGTGGGACTCACACACTGGTGCTTTCGTATCGATCAAAATTGAGGTTATTAATCATTCTTAGGCTGAACGCAAGGACAAACACAGGCATGTTCAATGGAATCCGATTGGTTTTTTTTATGTTCAAGTAAAAAATGTGCATCAATTCTGTGGGTTTACAAAATGTATATAGTCTGTCCATTCATGCAGAAGTCATAATAAAGCTTCTTTCCTCGGGTATTTCATAATTGCTTTTAAAAAATCACATAAAATGCAAGAGAAACACTAAAACTGCCTCTTTTATAGATCCATAATCTGATCCATTTGACTGTTGCACGCAGTGCAAAATTATTTCATGGATTTAGGGGTTATTATTGTATAGCAAATACTGTATCATTGACCTGTTTAAAGTTGTGTGTGCTTGAAAAAAAAAAAGAAGAAAAAAAAGCTGTTCCCGTTCTTTTGGTCTGTTTCCCTGACCCTACTTCAGACAAAATGGAGCAATTTGTAGATGTCAGGGAATTATCAGACCAGGGAACTAGAACTATTTCACTGGAAATTGATACAAAAATTTCACCTTCCTTGAAAATTACAGCACACCAGGTGCCATATTTCACAGGATGCTTTAGACATATTTACTTACAGTCAACATGGTCAAGTAAGGTATTTCATAATAATTCAGTAGTTTTATTTTTTTAATGTTTCCATACATGTATGTTATATACATGTATTACCTTTAAAGATATATGTAAATACTGTCCTTGGTCTTCAACTAATTGGATTTTATTATTTTTTCCCGATGAGTTAACAAAAAAATTGTAAAAATAAAACAAGCCCTGCGAGAACTGAATTGTCATGCGATATTTGTAACAATTATACATAATTACACGTAATTAAACATGGGTGAATTATTTTGTTTCATGTCTTATTTTAAAAGTGCATCAAGTTTTGTTTTATTAGAAAAATAGCAATGTATGGGTACCTGTACTTTCCTACAATTAGGGTAATTTTTTTAAACAAAGCACCAATTCGTAATTGTTTTATCATATCTTTACTGTTTATCACTTGCAAAACACTTTTTACAACTTATTTTGGGTATATTAGCCAAATTAATTAACGAGCTTGTAGCAAAGTATATTGTTTTTAAAGTGTTGGTCAGCAGCCATAGAACCTACCACGGCCAATGATATATCAAATTAAAGGTTATTAAAGCAGCAATCCAGTGACATTCTGTGATTGTCAATATTGCCAACTATTAAAAAGTTATTTTCCAAAAACATGAAAAAGTGTCTGTCTTGTGACATTTTACTACATGTAATTTAGTGGATATTAACAGTATTGCTTCTGAAAATTGTATTTTCTGGGAATGTCATTGGATTAAAACAATGTTTCTGCTTACAATAACACAATAATGAAGAAAATCCATTGAAAAATAGTGAAAACATATTTATGTATTTCAAAATTACGATGTGAGAAAAGGGCATTTTGCAATGGTATTATTTGTTGTCCCTATTCCCCATTTCTTACAAATATCAGCCTTAAAAATGGAGTCGACAGTGAAAACATCAGGTCCAACTACATTGTATATGTTTATAATAAAAATTGAAAAAACTGGGGGAAAATTAATTTGTTTTCATTGTACATGTAATTCCAGGAAAGTGCCTTAAAAAGCAAACTCGTTTCTTTTTCAGGGTGGACTCAAAAAGCAGCATGGACAGTATTTTGTTAAGATCCCAACGACAGACACCCGAGTGTTTCCCATTAAGTGCACGTCAGCTCGTAATAAACGAGCAAAGACTCCCCACCGAGATAATGAGTCTGTTGTCTCCCCTCCCCTCCCCCCCCCCCCCCCCCCCATAAATTGATTCCCAGTGTACGCATTGCTGACGTAAGCAGGACTTGACGAGTGCCCGAGTAACACAGCACAAAAACTGAACAATACTGGGAAAGCGTCAGGCACATTTGTTGCTATTATTGCAGATTTGAAGGTTATAAAACATACATGTACATTGTACCTCCATGTGCTTTCGTGCCTGATTTGCAATTTTTTTTTTTTTATTCAATGCAAATGTACTCCGTGCACTGAAATAAAACAATTACTCATTTTAGTAGTAATATTTAGCTTTATGTGACGTAATGATCATTTTTATGTACAGACCAGGAAAGCAGATTTCATAAACCCCGTTTGTGACAATAAATGTATGAATTGTATTGACGATGTGCCCTCTGACATCACAAATTTAAATCTGCATAAATGTGACCAGCGGTATAATACATGCATCCTGTTTTGCATTAAATTTGGTTTAGGAGTGACGTTACAGGTCCGATCACCTTTTAATTATGTGACCTTTGATGTGGCTCCTTAACTAAATTTATGCAAAACACCAGGGTTTGCTGATTTAAATAAATCAGCAAACCCTGACATGAATGGGCATTTATGTTGGCTGATTTAAATCACCATTTTAATCAAACAATTTTGTTTTTAAATCACCGGTTTAGGGAGGAGTGGTTAATCTGTGGTCGGGCCAGGCCTTTGAAAAGCCCAGCCATGCCCAGGCCTTCGGGCTTTTACTCTTGCTATTGTGATCCACAAATCACCTAACAATAGAGCATCAACTAATCAATAAAGCCCGGCCTCTGCCAGGCCAGGCCTGGTTGTAGCCCCTCCCACACTAATCTGTACCCATTCACGGCTGGATCAAAAGATGCCTCAGCTGTCAGTCAAGTCTGTGTGAACAATGGGAGCCGGCTGGACTCCAGAATTAATGGCAGTTTATTGTGTACAATCAGGGGATTATAGAAGCCCAAATTTAAGGCCTGGGCGTTCCAGGGGCTTGGCCGGGCGTTCCAGGGGCTTGGCCGGGCGTTCCAGGGGCTTGGCCGGGCGTTCCAGGGGCTTGGCCTGGCCTGGCCTGGCCTGGCCTGGCCTGGCCTGGCCTGGCCTGGCCTGGCCTCAGATTAACCACTCCACCCTTAAATCACTTTTTTGTAAAAGTCTTATTTAGCAAAATAAATGAGGTTTGGCTGATTTAAATCACGATGAAAAACACGATGCTTGTGCATACCGCCGGGCACATTTGAATATACAATGTAGGGTGGTTTATATGTAAACAAAGGGAACATTATTTAAAGCAAAATTTCTCAAAAATTCCAACTGCATTTGTATGTACTGTACCTTTGAAAGCATACTGTACATATATCCATGAAAATATGCACGAAGTGTAGTGGACTTCATTTTAAAGAATTGGCTTATACATGTACATGTATAATAATAGCATTGTCAACTGCAATTTTTCAGTGCTGTGAATCGTCTGAATTTACAGATGTCACTCATAAACCCAATTTTGATGATACATGTACCTACATTGAACTGCCACAATTCAAATGATTAGCTACATGTACATGTATGTGAATGCATTGCAAATTTAAAATTATAATGGTACATGTACATGTACATGTACGTGCATTGACAGAGACCGCTTCGTTTTAAATTGCCTTTTTTCTTTATATATAATGAAGGTCAGTCAAATGTATGTGTACACATCTGGCAAAGGTTTATGCTAATTAGTACTTTTTCTTTGACTGCTAATGAATATGCAAACACAAACACAAACAAACAAAAATGAAGACACATTTTGGACATCACATGAAAATTGAGTTGGTAATTCCCGATTCTTGTGTCCTTCCTCAACATAGTGTATGAAGCAATGTACAAATGTACATGTGGGAACAAATTCACAGGCTAACTCGGGCGAGACTCGAACCCACAACCTCCTGCTTACTAGTGCAGACGTCTTAACCACTCGACCACCGAACTTGCCAGGGTTGGTTGGCCGATGCGAATCCAATGTACATGCAGCAGATAATCAGTGAGAACATGGAATTCACATCAGGGATGATGCTAAGCAATTTTTGTGTGTTTAGCAGCTCCAGGAAATTGGTACCAGGGGCCAATTTCACGGAGCTGCTCGGCACAAATTTGCTTAGCATGAAAATTCTCCCTTGATAAAACTGAGATTACCAACTAAATTGCCATGTGTTGTATATTGCTTGTGACTGGTATTATGCTGTTGTTTGCTCAACATGAAAATCACATGGAGTTGTGGCTGGCAACCTATTTTTAGTAAGCAAGAAATTTTTGTGCTAAGCAAATTTGTGTGCTTAGCAGCTCCGCGAAATTGGCCCCAGGACTCCAGTGTACATGTACATGTACATGTATGTAAACGTTTGATCACAACTGTATACACGTACGATACACGGGTACATCCACAAGATGATTGATTAATTACATACATGTACATGTACATGTACATACATACATAATATAATAAGAATACGTCACAAGTTTGCAATTAATGCGCAACAAACCTGGATGGCTTTATAGCCTTCCAACGCAAATGATTCACTAAAGCCCCAACTCCCAAAAATGTGTGGAAAATCATATTAAAATTCGATGATTCAGGACTGTTAGGGTTAAGCATCCAGTAATGATTCATTTTTTCCCGCCCTTACGGTACGTCTAAAACTATATACACGTATTCAGCAATATCCTTCACTTACATGCATCCAGTCATGAATAAATTAGGCCGACCGCAGGTCACTTAAAACTCCCCGAATAAAACATTAACCTTTCTCTGAAAATGAAATTTGTGATGAGTTGATGCAGAGATGAACACTGTGGGGTTGAATTAGACTCAAAAGACTGTCATTACAAATTTATTAGAACTACATGTACATGTATGTACTGTATTCTGAGAGCCTATGGTTTCCCCTTTCATAAACATAGATTTTCCATTGATAAAAATTCTAAATGTCATTTCACACACTAAAAAGAGTGATGAATTTACACACGTACAGTATACAATGTACATGTACATGTACAGGTTCTGTATGTACATGTACGTTCGAGGACAAGAGGAGAAAGAAAATACAAAGGAACCTTTCTTGTCCTCCCAAGTCAGTCTTTTGTTGAAATCGGTCCTTAGACGAAAAAATGTGTTTAGTCTATGGGGTTGGGTTATATTAAAGGAACAATAGGAAATACAAAGCATTGTCCTCGGAGGTATTGGGAAAGTACGACTGTACATGTACAATGTACATGTTCATACATTTAGATCCTATCAACGAAGTGAAACAAATCTAAAATGTGTTCCAGTAATACATGGTTCTTCCGGACAGAGTTCTATAATAATTGAAATTTATAAAACTAGGGGATAAAAGTGTGATGACCTGGTCTTTACCATGTCAATAATAACCGAGGAGGGGCGTGACCGCTGTTAATGGACCGAGCCGATGGCGAGGTCCATTAACCCCTTGGGCACGGTATTTTACAGGAGACGTCGGGGTGTTGCAGCGGTTCTGACAGCCAAATCGAACCGCTACAATGTGTTTGTGCAGTCAAGCATGACATAAACAATAATCCAACAATGGATTGAAACTGCACAAACTGCATCCGGCCTGGTGACACTTTTTTGCAACCACAGGCGTCACCTGTACGCAATGGGTTAACAGCAGTCACGACCCTTCGTGGTTATTATTGACTGGTATAAAGACCGGGTCATCACATTTTTATCACCATTCATAAATGCACCATTCAGAAAAGGACAAAATGCAAAACTTTTTCATCCCATTTTTTTCCCCATTTGCTCAGTACAAAACACATATCAACCTTGGTGAGCGCGTGGAGGCACTCCGCGCCTGTCTGTCGTGTGCGCGTATGCACACGCATGAGATGCAGCGTTTCATACGTGTGCATTAGTGTTGTCTTACATTATGAAGTTCAGTATGAAGTTCTTGTGCGCGCACCTACTACGCTCTCCTTGTTGCGTATCGGCTGAGAACAGCTGGTTATGACACGCTGTGTTTAAACAACTTCCAGCCGTGTTTAAACAACCGTTTAAACACACCCACGTGACAGGCTCTCGACCAATAGGGATAGTGAAACTCGCTGAGGCATTTATTCAATTCAATTCAATTCAATTCAATTCAATTCAATTCAATTCAATTCAATTCAATTCAATTCAATTCAATTCAATTCAATTCAATTCAATTCAATTCAATTCAATTCAATTCAATTCAATTCAATTCAATTCAATTCAATTCAATAAAGCCATCTAAACCATATAAAACTGTCAGAAGATGGAATGTTTGCATCGGGGATAATGTAAATTAGAACAGAGATGTTTTTTCTTTTGCTCTGTCACAACATAATATATGAAGCACTGTATACTCAGTGCTTTCCAAGAGCCTGTGTGAAAAATTCACAGGCTTACTCAGGCGGGATTTAAACCCGCCCGAGTAAGCCTGTGAATTTTTCACACAGGCTCTCGGAAAGCACCGAGTATACAGTGCTTCATATATTACGTCGGGACAGGGCAAAAGAAAAAACATCTCTGTTCTAATTTACATCATCCCCCCCGACGCAAACATTCCATCTTCTGACTGATTACGCGGTACCCGCTGCTGCATTGGATTCGAATCGGCAAGCCGACCCAAGCAAGCTCGGTGGTCGAGTGGTTAAGACGTCTGCACTAGTAAGCAGGAAGTCATGGGTTCGAATCCTGCCCGAGTAAGCCTGTGAATTTTTCACACAGGCTCTCAGAAAGCAATGAGTATACAGTGATTCATACATATAAAACTGATTCCTTCTTCTAATAGATTTTCAAAATTTTTCAAAATTTTTCAAAGATCCTATAGCCTGGTTTTTAACTTGATGTGGGTTACGAAATGCGAACATATGCATTAAGCTTCTTAGCCCTAACCTTCAAGGCATTTCTGCTGCATACATTGTACCATCCTGAATCCTCCAAACTGCACAGTGCAGTACATGTATGCCAATGACACAATCTTTGTACCAGTTTCAAGAATCAAGGGACACAGTATCTGGCCCCATGTAAAGTAACAGTGGTCGCGTTCTACTCCTCAATCTTGCAAAATCTCATAAACTTCATCATGGATTGTAAAGGATTTGGAAGGATAAAAGCAGCTTTGGTGGCAAACCCCTGCCTCTTTTGTTATTTTGATTTAAAATGTGCAAAAATACCTTGAAGATTAATGTTTTGGGTGGTAGACGTACATGTATGGGCACCCATTTAACATTACATTATGCATGAAAAACTCAGTTCAAGTTAAAAATTTACAGCAGACTAGTGTACATGCACATAGTAATACATGTACCATATGTACATAAACTTTCCATCAAACAATTTATGCTAAAGTCACAAGTACTAAAAGTATGTATCCAATTTATCAACAACCACACCTGAGCTTTTCTGTATTTAAATGTCAATGTGCCAACGCAGGTCGAGAATCGCCCCTCTCTCCAACAAAACAGGGAACATGCATCAAGGAGCCACGTATCCATGGCAACTCCAATTGCCTTGGAAACACTGCCACTGAACCGGAACATGTGTCTTGCTTTAAATGTCAGGGAGAGGGCAAGGTTTTTTTTGTTTCCTCCCTCAGTCTGTCAACCAGCACGTTTGCCCAAGAGTGAGGACAGTGCTCGTTAAGGACAACAAAATCACATTTGTCACTTTGTTACAGGTAATGTAGCAAATCTGAACTGCTTCACATCAGCATATAAAACTATGCATTACCACACCCCTTAAAGCTGAATTGCTGGTCAAAATTACTCCACTTTAGACTTGTATATCACCCCGAAAAATACATTTTCAAATGTAATTGCTATTTTTTTTTACAATGGGGTATATGTATACAAATGTATGTAAGTTATGAGCTTTTAAATGAAACATTCCACAAAACAAAAATCAACCACACATGTACATTGTACGTGACAGATTTAATAAGTTTCAAAATTTGAATTGGGAGCATGTTACTTAGGATTGGGCGATTCCACGTCGGAATCGATAAGAATCGATTCCAAACTCGGAATCGGCATCACGATTCCACTTTTTTGAGGAATCGATTCTCTGATGTGGCCGATTCCAGTCCTTGCGCGACAATTTTGAAGACTGGCCAACTCCAACACGCCTTCAAATAAGTCTTATTATTTAACAAAAAGAACCCTAAACCATTTCAAAAGCATGCAGTGAATTAACAACAAACTCATAAAGCCGTTCTTTAACAGCCCCACGGGATACTAAATATCACAAAGTGAGCTATTTTGTTTGTGGAACAAATGCAGCCAGCACAGCGCATTTTTAGTCCACGGCCACATGGCCTATCGGCTGCCTATCGGCTGCCTATCGGCTGCCTATCGGCTGCCTATCGGCTGCCGCGTGGCCTATCGCCTGCCTGCCGCTTGGCCTATCGCCTGCCTGCCGCGTGGCCTATCGCCTGCCTGCCGCGTGGCCAATCGCCTGCCTGCCGCGTGGCCAATCGCCTGCCTGCCGCGTGGCCAATCGCCTGCCTGCCGCGTGGCCAATCGCCTGCCTGCCGCGTGGCCAATCGCCTGCCTGCCGCGATTTCTTTGACGTAACAGTTCATTTGTTTATGCGTATCAGGTTTCGTATCATCTTAGAAATTTTAACAGTGATTGGCAACTGTACATGTATGCAGGTCCCGAAAATGGTTAAGGTTTTCATAAAATTCCTTTAAAGAAATTGAGAACTTTCAGAACCATCTTTCAAAAGTTTGTTTCAGAATATTCTTTCCCTATCATGCATCAAAAATTCCGCCAACAAGTAGCGATAAACCGCCGGTGATTTTCGAAAACAAATCCAGGATTAAATAACGCAAATATTAACTGCAAAAGTCCGAATGTATACCAGATGAAAAATAATTGCTATAAAAGCACTTAATACCTTAAAAACAGTTGTAAACAACGCAGATGAGCGTGAGCAGCGTGGGGAAATCTTGCGATCACTTGTGGGAAACTTGAGCAAGCTATTTCTCATCTTGTGGAATTCCCTTGTGGTCGAGCACGTGCTGACTGAAAGACCGTATTGTCATTTAACTGGCAAGTTGGTCTCATTTTCCACTTCCCACGACCCCTTCACGTGATATTTTATACGTATGGTACATGCAGTGGAGTCCTGAACAGGGCTACTGCATATGCATGCTCACAAGTTGGCAAGGGGCGTTGTTTGACTGACATCTTGTAAAATGTTCAGACATGTGGATCGGCAAAAGATCGGGAAAATTACAGGAAAATATTCAAAATATTCCTGTAAATTTTGTCACTATGAATTTTGTAATGTTACAACTTTTCAGCTACATGTACCTTCTGTTCTTCAAAAAGTTTAGAGCGGTAGTGTCACGTCAGGCGTCGAGTAGACACCAAAGGTTTCCAGGACTTGTATGAGTATGCGTAGTACATGTAGCTCACCCTCTTTTTATGAATGACATGTACTACCTGGTACTTCGCGGGCGATTGGGAATGCAGTGGTAATTTTGTTTACCAGCGACCACAGCAGCGATTACATGACTCATACATCCAAAATTAAAGCACATGCCATGGTGAGTTTCGATGTACTCCGAAACGATTATTACGCTGCAAAATGTTGATCTTACACATAAACAAAATAAACAATTGGAACTAAGAAAAAAACACATTTTGCAACTATTTCGATGGGAATGCTAGGTTTTTTTTCAGCGTACCCTCCTCACTGTTTTCAACTGTTTTTCTGTTGATAGCACCGCAAAGGTGAGGTCTGATTTTGATTTTGCAAGGTTTCCGTGGGGAAAATTTAATGTCGAACATTATTTATTTCTTTGTGTTCCGTGCCCAAACGTGACTGCAATATGAATATTTAATGACAAATTACCTCATAAGAGCAATTACCCCCTATAATAAGTTAATATCCTCTTTATTGGCATTTTTTGTGCTTGTTTCCTTTTTGTTTATTTTCGGAATCGATTCTGAGTGGAATCGCGATTCTCAGATGGAATCGGAATCGATTCCAAAAATGTTGGATTCGCCTAAGCCTAACGTTCTAGTATTAATGTACATCCATACATGTACATGTTGTACATGTGCAGCAAATGCTAAACCAATATATTTAGGAAGTACAGTGCAGTGTAGTGGTTTTTGTTTTGTTTTTTATTTTAAAAAAAAGGCATTTTCTTCCATACATGTAATTCATTAGTGGAGAAACCCATTATATTTAAATTTTCAGTCTTATGAAATACTATACTAACGTGTATATCAAACAAACAATCAATCAATCAATCAATCCAATTTTAAAGCTGTATATTTTACCTCGTCCGTTGACATGAAATAATCTGGATCAAACTGGCTAACAGAAGAATATGATCCCCGGTCTTTGCGGGTCCAAGTCATGGCCAATCAGTCAAAAAATGCAGTCCACAATGCGATACCACCGAACACAATCAGCCTTCGTATCTCAGATAAATCATCAAAAATTGTTTCCCAGAAAAAAAAGTTTCCGCTTTTGGAGGCAGTCTTGCAGTGTTTGTTTCAACAGTTTATACTGCAGTAGGTCAACTTCAATGCAAACCATAGGTATACATCCTTGTTGCAGTCACATTGGGCTCCACATACAGGTAAAATCTTATAATATGAAACAGCCATAGCCTTTTCACTCTTGACGTATTACACTGACGGAAATTTTACTGCACATGTACATGTAGAAATCTACATGTATGATCAGTATTGTAATGCCTTGACATTGACTTTTCATCTCTACAAGAATCATCAGGGATAGGACACTCCTTGTGCGAAAGCAGTCTAGCATTTGACGGCCTTGCGGTGAGGCAGATCCGGCTCATGCATCTTGAATATTCCTTCACTGGCTCCCTGCGAGATGCAGACTGCGCCGTCACCCAGTGACAAGTCTCGTTCTAATGCGAGATGAATGAAGATGGTGGCCCCTACAGTTGAATATGCTCCCTCTCACTCAGACATACACAGAGCCAATGTACATGTATACTGCATGCAAGCGTGCACGGATGCTTGCATACATTCCTCCCACAGACGATGATGATAATGACGCTGATAAGTAGCTGAAGCAGGCTTCCATTAAATTACCATGGAATCATCTCCTGGCTCAACACGTCGGTTACCACTACAAGCTGGCATCATGGCGTGCTAGACACTTGACTAATGCCAGGATTGAGCACGTCTCCCACAATGCATACACAGGGGGGGGGGGGGGGGTCGCAATTATTGGAGGGGCCTATATGGCGAGGATAAAATCTTCCATACCACATCACACAATGTACATGTAATTCAGATGCTTATTTTTAAATAAGCAGAACTAAACCTTAGTTGTAAATATGAATCAAGATCTAGACAGGGACTACACATCAGACAAAAATGCATGTGACCTGTACATGTACATGTACCAATCTCATAACATCAGGTAGAAATTGTTTACAAAAAACTAGTCTGCAAAGCTATTGATCTTTGCAGCCACAATGTCCTCGTGCTAAATTATGTTAATGCCCAGATGGGGGGGCCATACCATTTCAAGGGGGGAAAGCACTCACAATGAGATGGGATGAGATCAGAGAGCAGTGGCGTTAGTGATGCACAGAGTGGCTTGGCACAAAATTTTGCTAAGCACAAAAAATATCCCTTACCAAAAACTGGTTACCAGGAAAAATTTCATGTTATGTACAAGTATACTGCTTGTACATATGTACATGTACTTGTGACCCTCCATGTTGTGACTGGGTGACTGACATCTGCTTAGCAGAATTTGATAAGCAATAATTTTGCTGTAAGCAGATCCAAGAAATATGGGTCCGGGTCCCTGTCTCAATTTTGGCCAAGTAAAACATAAAATGTTTCACATCCCAGCCCAATTTTTATTATTTTTAGAGGCCATATGCTTTTTCTTTGTCTTTTCTCAAAAAATCAACACAAAACACATTTAACAAAGCGAGGGGATTTCTTCTAGTCGATGTATTGCATGATTTAAATGAATTTGGTGGACTTAACTGTTTGGCAGCAGCCATCGTGGGAAAAATGGGGTTGCCATCTTGTGCAGTACTGTCTGACAGGCAGTAAAACCAATCAGCTATAGAGCTCTCTCCCATGGACAAATGCAGAGAGATCAAGTCTATATATAAACTTAGCATTAATTGAAGATGGTCTTAGAGCAGCACACATGCCATTAATCATTGAGTAAGGTTTTCTCTGAAAGAAATTCCATTACAGTTAGCCTTGACTAATGCAAAGCCACATACATGTAAAAAGTCCATCACCCTATCACAAAAGTCAGTCAACACCTTAAATGTCCTGTACATGTAATTCACACACACACAACCATACACCTTTGAAAAAATTAATATGGTTAAATAAATTATAAATAAATAATTTTTAAAGTGAACAAAGAAACTGGCATGTGCGGGATTCGAACCTGCGACCTCCGGGTTACCGTACCGGCGCTCTACCAACTGAGCTATCTTGCCATGTTGGCGGTCTCCCAAATTGTCAGTGTCTTTGTTCGAGTGGGCGCTAGTCAGAAGACTTCTGACTAGCGCCCACCCGAACAAAGATACTGACAATTTGGGAGACCGCCAACATAGGGCAAGATAGCTCAGTAGAGCGCCGGTACGGTAACCCGGAGGTCGCAGGTTCGAATCCCGCTCGCGCCAGTTTCTTTGTTCACTTTAAAAATGTATTCAAAATTTACCTAGTCAGTTTCCCTTGTGGATTGTTTGACGAATAAATAAATAATGACAGAATGTACATGTATTGCAATTTGATCCAATAACTTTCATTTCGAGGGTGTACGCTCTACAAATCTGAACCCCACTCCTTCTCCTTCCCTTCCCCTCCCCACCCCATCCCACCCCACCTAAAAAAATTAAAAGTATACATATTCACTGAAAAAGTACTGATCAATACAAAAGTGGACATTTCATCCATAATGTACTGAAACTATACATGTACATGTACAGGCAAACTGACAAGTAAAAACAAAAACAAATTTCATGGGGGGGGGGGGGGAGGGGTTATAGTAATTTTTATTTTACTGTCATGAAGGAAAATTAAAAACATGAAATTTAATTTGTTTACATGTATCCCCTTGTTTGCCTTGCTTTTTTCCTTACCTTAAAAGGGGGTTATTTCAAAAATCACTCAAAAAAAAAATCACTTTTCATTAGATACTCCGAGAAGATCAGATTCAATTATCTACATGTACATGTAATTCAAGAAAAATCAAAATATTGCTCTCCCACAATCTCCCCAATACATTCCACACCAATCTCTATGCAAGCAAGTATCACATACATGTACATGTACATCAGGGTAGCTGCAGGTTCCAGAAAGTCAAATTTAAGAACTTTTAAAGAAATGTTTAAAGCTAGCCTGAACAAAATTTAAGACCAATATAAAAGCGCATAAAGCAGGGAAACCAGCTACAGCTAATGAAGTTCCTTGAACTATATTAATCATAACCCCTACATGTAGCTTGTATACAAAATAAAATGACACCAGACAGCTCTTTTAGTTTACAGACATGTCAAATCTTACTTACATGTCAGGATCAATTTTAGGTCCACTGTTATTTATTATCACTTTGTATCCCTAAAGAGTGTAATTTGTCCATGTATGCTGACGACTCGACATTAACGTGTAGTTCTACCAGTGTTGATGAGATAGAGAACAACTTGAATACAGCCCTAGCTAGAATTTATGATTGGTGTGTCAGAAACAAACTTGCAATAAACGCCAGCAAAACCAAATCCATGCTCATTGGAACTAAACAAAAAGTTTCCAGTACTGACCTTAATGTCAGTATCGCTGGTAGTCCAGTGGTAAAGGTGAACTCTTGTAAATGTTTGGGTGTTATTGATGAAACTTTAAGTTGGGGCCGACACGTTAAATACGTGAATAGAACCGTTTCCTCTAAATTAGGTTTGCTAAATAGAATCCGCGACCATGTTCCCCAAAACAGCCTCCACTCTTGTTTTGTTAGCTTAGTTACATGTATGCCATCTTTAGATTATTGTAGTACTGTATGGGGAGGACGGTACACATCTCACGACAATATTCTTAATAAATGTCTGAAAAGAGCCGAGCGGATAATCCTTAGGTGTGCATTCTTAACTCCTTCAGCCGATACGTTTGCTAGATTTAATTGGATGTCATTTTCTGAAAGAGTTGAGTATAAAAAGGCTATTCTTGTCTACAAATAAATAAACAAAATTACTCCTTTATATATGACAAATCTGTTTACACCACTTATTCAGAATCGTGAAACGAGGTAGTCCACTGACATGGCGCTGACGATTCTTTTTGCGAAAAAAGAATGTTATGCCTCAAGCTTTGCTGTAACAGGTACAATCATATGGAATAATTTGCATGTACAGTTGAGAACCATGACTTCTCTGACCTCGTTCAAATCTGAACTACATGTAGGTCAAACGTTCAGTCAGTAATATTTCCGCAAATATGTATATACTGATTATACAAATCTAAATCTGTGCTGATCTACAGAGTTTACAAACTTGATTGCCATAACAATAAGGAGCCGGATGGGAATTTTCCCGTGTTTTCTCCCAAAAGGGTTTTTTGCATTTTTTCGCAAATATTATAGCCATATATTTTCCTGAATTTTTTGTGTTCACTTAACACACCTCATAATTTATGATGTTGTTTCACACTGTACATGTACTTGTAATAGTTGTACAATATTTATACTAGTTGCTTAACAATTATGCATTTAACAGTGCTGTTATTTTATTGTATTGTATTTATAATGTATTGTACTTGTACATGTGTGTATTCATTTGTAATTGTATTGTATGCAGGGCCCCAATGGAAACCAGTTTTAAACTGTTTGAGCATACCCTGGGTAAAGAAATGTAATAAATATATACATTAATAAATAAATAAATAGATAAATAAATAAATACATAAATAAATAAATGAATAAATAAATAAATAAATGTGTTTATTTTTTTATGTGATGAAAACATGTACATGTATGTAGTGTATCAACCTTGTTCATGTATTTTCCATTTTCATGTATTTATTTCGAGGTCAGTTGCAATTCAGTGAAGCGTGATTTTCCATTAAGCCTTTTGCCAGAGATGAAACTACAATGTAGGCTATGGGGGGGGGGGGGAATCTGAAAATACGATGTCTAAAAATCTATGTCTGAAATCTGGGCGGCGTGCATAATGTGCATGTACATGTACATGTACATCATAGTTTGTGTAGTGCCCAATTTCCGGACACCGCCTCCCATTTAATTTTACTCCTAACGAAATTTTACGATGTGAGAAATGTTCAGTGTTTCCTTAATTTAAATTCTGAATTATTGTTAGAGTAACTGACTCGTTAATGAACATGTTCACTTCTTTTCTTACTTGAGAAAATTTAGGAAAATCTCTAAGAATAACGTTAATCCAAGTCACCCAAGTGCACAACTTGCAGCTTCACTCACATTGCGTACGTCGGGAAAAACATGGCATTTATTGTCTTTTTCTTCCCCCAAGTGCCATCGAAAATAATCTTTTATGCTATCTTTGAGATTTGAAGGTTTGCATGGTGAAAGGCAAATCTTTGTTATCCTTAACCCCTTGAGTACGGTATTTTACTGGAGACGTCGGGGTGCCGTGGCGGCTCTGGCAGCCAAGCGAACCGCTACAATGTGTTTGTGCAGTCAAGTGTAACCTACATTATACACAATAATCCAACAATGGATTGAAACTGCACAAACAGCGGCCAATGGCGTCATCTGGCCTGGTGGCACTGTTTAATCCAACAATGGATTGAAACTGCACAAACGGCGGCCAATGCGTCATCCGGCCTGGTGGCACTGTTTTTTTGGCGCATATTTGCGTCATCCGTACGATCATCACTGTAATTTTGAAATCATTGCATTTTGTACAACTAAATCTGAAACAACCGAAAATCAGGCAGCTTGTGGCTTTTACTGCAGTCGGACTCCATGTGGTATTTCAGCCGAAAAGTAAACTACTCCAAATACTGGGCCTACTTTCTTGTGCATCTACATGTACATACGTGTACATTGACTGTACCATACAATCTACATTGTAAGTGCTGACGTACGACTGGTAGCACACGTAAATTGTACATGTGGATTTAGGATCCCGAGGATGGAACGCTTAGTAAATACATGTATGTCTGCCACGTGCGATCAGTTTGACGGGAAAATTCACTACGCGCTTGCCAATTTTTTAACGCGCTGTGTGATCGTTACGAGCTGATTGATAGGAAAATTCATTACTCGCTTCGTCCATCATTTTTAAGACCTTCGAGAACTCAATTTAATACTTTTTATTGCTTTTTAAGGCCTTATAAATATGGATAATTCAATTTAAGACTTTTTAAAGACGGACACCCTGATACATATACATGTACATGTACATGTACAATATGAGAATTACATGTATGTATGGAACACCACTTGAAGTCAACAGAGGGTGCTATTTCAATGAACCAACTCAACCGGGCCAGGATCTTGTTTTCATGCAGTATACATGTAATCCCCGTCTCATGCCCGGGCATGGTCACAGTCATTGAATGTCAGCCATGCAATCAATCCACGCAATTATGAATAAGGAATTCCTAGAGAGGATCCCAAAACAGATGTTGTCCACTTCATAACAGTGCTTTGGCACATTGCCAGTGTACCATTTGAATTCAATCATGGGTGAAGTTACACATATAAAATAAATAAATGTGACTATCATGTACATTGTACTTCAAAACAAGTCTGACTCTGCCTACTTTTTATTCATCTTTTCATTTTAGTAAATTACTTGGGTTCACATCCCGATAGCACAGAGACAAATTCTTTGTGGAAATTGTGGTCTAGAAATATGAAACTAACCTTTCTTAAGAACTTGTCCCTATGCTGCAAGACCGATTTGTGACCCGCTCTGCAACAAGGGCACTTATGTTGCAAAATTTGAAAATAGTGTTTTATATATAGCTGGAAAGGCCATTTTATAAGCTTTCATATGGTATATGTCTGAGGTCTCTAGCATTTTGCAATCACAAGATATTTGGAAATTTGCATGTTTGTTTTCAGGAATTTCTTGAAATGACTTAAGGAGAAACAAGCCATTTATAAAACAAAAAGCAAAGCAATAGATGGAAGCACTCGACAAAAACATTCTTTTTCCAACTTTATTCACTGAAATCAAAGATTTTGGTTATGAAGTAGAATAATATAGGTATCAAAGATGCAAAAGAATCCCTCCCTTCAAAATCACTTGTTTGAAGAATTTTTCACCCTCTTCACATTGAACGGCCCATAACTCGTAAAAGCATACAGCGACTTATTATGTGCCCTTTTTGCAGAGCGGGTCACATTTGTCATCCTATTGCAAGCCTTGCACATACATGTACATGTATACATATGTACATTGTATAGTCAGTACCACTGCCAAGAATACATTTTAAACTTACATGTATTAGCTACACAAGGACCTCTGCAATATAATCCCATAAAGCAATACAATAATTTCCATCCTCATTTTGGTATTCCTCCATGACATGTAAAGCATGACATGTAAAGCATGGGGCTTACTGCGCTGAAGGTCATTTAGTGTGGCAAGACAGTGGGGGCAAAAATAAAAACCATTGGGACCTGTCAACCCAAGTACTTTTGCTATCCATTCCCAATCACCGCCCCATGTCAGTTTACACCTTGTGTAAATGTTAGGGCCTTCCATTTTGAAACTAGATTGGTCTTGTTCTACCTGACTACATGTACATGTACCTCAAATGAAGATGAAGTTTGCTGGCAATACCTGCAGGAGTGCAATCGGGGCTGATGAACTTGTTACTGTGATCACTATTTTTCCAAAGGAGTGAAATCTAATTTCTCATCCGCCCCTGCCTGAACCATTTCATCTGTGAACAGGTTGTCATGAATTTCTGGTTTTGGGAGCTGCAGCTTTGAGATGTCCCCAGTGATCTCCAGAAGTTTCTCAAAAACAGGGTTGAATGCTGCTTCAATGTTGATCCTGTCGTCTTTCCCACCTTCGAATATTCCCAACAAGTTGAGCGATTTGACAGAGTGACTGTCCTTGACATTCAGAATTTGGATGACAAATTTTGTACTTTTACCACCCTTATCCCCGGAAACATGCAACCATAATGTACCATCGAAGCTTTTCACTATCATATTTGTTTCAACAGATTCTGTGAGAACGTGTTTTATCATATTTCCAACATCCATAACTCGGCTGAATTGAACAGTACTCCCCCCACTTCCTTGGAAAGAACCAAACTCATACTTGTCAGGAATTTCTGTTGAAGATCTCATTGCTTGTCGCGTTCCCAACAACTTTTGCCATGTTTCTTTTTCTAGGGTTTTTTTTTTAAAGAAAAACCCACATGGTCTCTGGCATTAGGCTACATGTACGCAACCCATTTATTGTTTCCCTTGAGAACTGAGTGCAAACGTTTAAGCCTGCTGCTTGGGATGCTGTTGCATACTCCTCTTTTTTCTTTTTGCTTTATATTCCAAGTGCGCTGAGCAGTAACATCATCCAAAGAAGCTAGCACTGAGGTTGAGGGACGTGTTCCTGCCGCTGAGGGAGTAGTCCTACCAGAGCTCGACTGTGAACCAGCACTGCAAGTTGAACTTGAAGGAACCATACCTCCAGATAGGATTTTTTCTACCTTTTCCATCAACAGGCTCCTTTTAACGGAGACTCTCTTTCGTACAAGTAGAACTTCCCACCACAGCAACAGGAACCCTAACAAAAACCTTTGGATGCCCATGTTTGCTCTGAACTTTTAAGATATCTTTATCCCCCATCCCTGAGGTAGCTGAAATATGTCGTAGTGCAGAATTTTTCAGTTGATGTGCCTCACTATCAACTCCTAGATGCTGTTTACATTTTCCTCAAATTCTCAGATTTTCTTGTTTTCTGCTTCAAGAGTTTCAATTTTCCCTTTCAATTCTTCAACCTTGCTTGGGGGTGCTTCATCACGTGCTTTTTCTGCTTTTTTTTTTCACTTGCTCTTTTAGTTTTTCACATTTGCCGCCGATTTTACGTTGAGGAAATGCACCAAACTGACGCTTGCTATCTACGCGATGCGCGAAAGTTACTGATCTGCCCGAAATTTAACAATGGACGTTTTACACGATGTGCACAGATCACCTTCACGATCATCCTGAAGCAAAAAACAAGGTTTGATATCGTCCTTATAAACACTAGATGTATAAAATCTACAACTTTTATACTCCTGTTCAGTGTTTTCTAACCTCACGAGGCATTCTTAATCTAGCAATATATGTAACTTTTCACTGAAAACTGTGATATCCTTCGACTCTTTCGAGCACAATAGCTGGAAATCGCTAAGCTAGCAGATATGACATGCAACAAGACGCGTCCCCCGAATTGCCAGCATTGTATTTAACCCGTTTAATTGTACACAAGGCACCATGCTAGTTGACTTTCAATGGGGATCCGAAATTGGATATCGGCGCTCAGTGTTCAGTCCTAATCCCAATCACAAGCTATTCAAATGAGCTCTGACAAAGGCATTCCTTTGTCATTGTTCATCCAGTTACTTGTGATCGGCTTTATAAAAAGGACTTCTGACTGGACTTGTGAAAGGACAAGTTTGTGAAAGGACTTGCAGGGACTCGAGTACAACTCTGTTATTGTGTATGTTATGCTTGGCTGCACAAGCACATTGTGTCCGTTTCGCTTGGCTGCAAAAGCCGGCCCGACACTGTGGCGCCTCACTGTAAATAACCAGCGCCTCACTGTAAATAACCGGCGCCTCACTGTAAATAACCATACTCAATGGGTTAAACACTGTACATTGTATCCCTCCATGGGTACATGTACGTGTACTTCTTTTTTTCATGTCCTGTCACCGTGACCAGTTCTCGGCCAATTTCACAATTCAAGTTCATCCACTGTATTTAATTAAAGCCAATGGAAATATCCCACTAGACATAATACAATGTACAGGAATACATCTGTAATGTAAAATGTGCAAAGCCAAAACCTGTGTAAAGACCATCTCGTGATACAGCTAATAATTCTACATGTAAATTATCATGAGCCTGTACAGTGTAGAGAAAATTATATGTGCGTGCATGCATTACAGGTAGATTGCTAAGCTTCATCAAAGAGCACAAATTATTAGAAGTACATGTATGCCTACTTACTGTAATATAAAATGAATGACTGACATGTAACGTACATTTTTAAATGAAAATGGGAGTGTACACTGTACATGTTTGTAAATGTCAGTTGCCATGCTATAAAAGTGACAACATTGTCTAGTGGATGTGTTTGATTGAGCTGCAAGAAGTGCCAGCATAAAGCTTGCTTTCCATGCATTTTCAGTACATTTTGTGTCCGTTGTGTGTTTTTTTGCCTATAGTTAAACTATAGGTAAAAATGCAATGGACACAAAATGGACCGTAAGACGCACTTACGGAAAGCGAGCTTAATTACATTGTATGACTGAAAATATCTGCAACGACAACAGAATACAGCGATACAAAACCATCCCTTGAAAATGTGCCGTTTTCCTGAAATTCAAGATGTAGTACATGTACAGCCACTACATATGCAGCATGTTAAACAGCACTGCGATGTATTGGAAAATGCTTGACGTTAACTATGGTAAAATGTCATTCGTAAGTTGGTTTGTTGGTTTGTTGGTTTGTTTGTTTGTTTGTTTGTTTGTTGAGAAATTTGGGGGAAAAGAAGAAAAATGACAAAAAAGTGCAACAAAATTTAATTATAAATGTTACCAGTAAGAGCGTATCACAAGCACCTTAACGACTTGCGTACGGATGACGCCATATGGCGTAAAAAAAAAACAGTGCCACCAGGCCGGATGATGCCATTTGTCGCCATTTGTGTAGTTTCAATCCATTGTTGGATTATTGTTTATGCTACGCTTGATGGTACAAACACATTGTAGTGGTTCGCTTGGCTGGCAGAACCGCCGCGACACCCCGACGTCTCCCGTAAAATACCGTGCTCAAGGGGTTTGAAGCTTCCCCTGCGAAGCATAGTTTATTTAGGCATAGCACCCTAGCCATAGTGCTTTATCCGGGCCCCGGTTCTTTCAATTTCCAGAAGAATTCTGACAGAAAAAATCCTCCACAAATGCTCCAGATTTCGATTCCACCCATTCCCACCGCAAGGTATTTTTAATTCCTTTATCGAAGTCCCAAAGTCGGAATTCTGCCGAAAGTCGGAAGAATCTCATCTCTGAATATACTATTGTTTTGCTTGGCCAAAAACTACATGTAAGTACATGTAACAAGGAAAGTAACAAGGAACCTACATGTACATGTAGATGTATATCAAAATGATAAAATTTCCCAGGACTGGCACCTTGAAGCAAATCATATACATCGAGTCTCAAGCAATCCTCTTGGCTCTCCAGACTGTTTTTAAACAAAAATTATTTAAGGCTTTTAAGTCAACTATTTGTATGCAGCCAAACCTTGGAGTTTTTTTTTATGTTTTCAGGACAAGTACATGTACTCATTCTCCATTTACAGGCATCAATATCATATACAGCAATGTGAACACATTCAATATGCTTAGATACAGTTTTTCCATTCCGAGGTTACTACGTGTATTTGATAATATGCAGTGAAACCATTATCAAATTTCCTTTGCAATGCCGCTTTTTGTGGGACACAAAGGGCGGGGCCTTTACCCTCTAGTTGACAAGGCCCAAAACTCCAGGTGTCAAAACTGCACAAATAATTCATGAGAAATTTGCATGCAAATGAGGCAGCCACACCTGTATCAGAGGGCTGAGTGACAGCGTGCATTGGAATCTTGACGCGTGTCCAACTATGGTTCAGCACTCCACAGAGCTGAAGCGTCTTGAGGAGAGGCTGAAGGCTCAGTGGGTAGTCACCCGCCGTCGCAGAGGCAGCAAGGGCTCATGCTCGATTTACTGCATGCTGTTATGTGCACAGCGAGTATGACACATGTGTACAGATGTATGCATGGGTGGATCCCTAAAGCACTTAAAGGAGGTCCCACGTGGACATGACACATTGCCTTTGAGGTGGGAAAAGTGTACAGGTTCTGTATATATCTCCGGGGACAAGAAAAGAAAGGAAATACAAAGAAACCTTTCAGTCCTCGCACGTCAAGTCTTTTGTTGAAATCGGTCCTCGCACGTAGAAGTATGTGCTTAATCTATGGGGTTGGGTTATATTAAAGGAACAATAGGAAACACAATGCATTGTCCTCGCACGTATTGGGAAAGTACGACTGTGTGTTTCTCCTAAAGTTGCTCTGGTTGGAAAATTCATTAAAAAGTAGAGTATAACAATATACTATACAACATATTTGTGACAATGATTTTCAGACAAACTGCATTTTGAAGGATGGTTGTGTGCATAAATTTTACTTTTGTACATGTTGTATGATCTTTCCAACCATAGCATTTTTGGGACGGATGCTTATTGAGTCCAACTGGGCATCTCTCATATGCTGTACTGGACACTGGATTTTGATCAAAGACAAAGGGATGAAAACATGCAAGGAAGTGAATATTTCAGTGATATCAGAACTACATGTACATGTACATATGTACGTGCGGTTTGTCAACTTCCAATATCTCAGGGAGCTACATGTTGTACATGTACATGTACTATCAACTACATACATTTTGTACATGTACATATGTACATGTAGCCACCCTCGAACCATGTTATATTTGAATATTATTTCCCAGAAAACTGGTGCCTCTGCCCAAGTGTAATGCTCTGGTATTGTCAAAAAAATATTAAATCCCTGTATTAATTTCACAGACAATGTATCCCTAACTTTCCAAACCAGACCTCTTCTCTGAAAAAGGGATTAGCAAGCAATATGTTTGCTGACAAGTGTTTTCCACCTGTCATTCTCGTCCGTGTTCCTCCTGAAGTTCAACAGTACCGCTGGGCGAGTACCCCGAGTACTCAAGTACTCAAGTACTCGTGATTGATTTCTGCTACATGTACTTGTTGCGCTACTCGTGCATTTTCAACTATTCAATTACTCGTACCAGCCCGAGTACTAATAAGTACTCGCGAGTAGTGATTTGTTTGCGAGTACTGATTAAGTTACGGAATGAGTAATGACTTCCACTAGCACTTTCAATGACACACCTGTTGTTCTTCCTTCATAACATTTTAGCCTCGTGCGTTATACAATTGTACATGTGTGTATTTCTGTACCGCGTGTATTTCCATCGAGATATTTATTGTGCGAAGTCACACACTGATACTAGAATATGAACTTTCAAACTCTGGAGTAAAAGGTAGGGTCGTGTTTATGCATTACAAATAACAAAATAAAGATGGAAACAAGATTGGAACGAATCAACCAGCGAAATCAATTCGAGTTTTAGGATAAAATTTTTAAAACAATTTTTAAAAAATTAAAAACTTTTTTGGCGCGGGCCGAAAAATATATGTATATTTGTGTACTGTGACATAAAAACTTGCCATGCTAGGCATCCACATTGTTACATTGCAATACTCACCTTGTGAAAATATATGAGCTTGCAATGAAGTTAATGATCTGTATCCACTGTGAGCATGAATGTGCATCCATGTGCCCTTCACTTCTCCTTACTAATTAAATGTACATGCAGTTTAATAACTTAGTAATTAGTTCTGTCTAGCATGTGGTTTGCATGATGTAATATACACTATTGTGCAGGTACATTGTATTTGTACATTGTAATTAGATCCAAATCCATGCCAAATGTGTTGTGTGGTCTTCATTCAAGTCTGTTTACGCTGAAAAAACCACAAGCTACATTTGTACATGTACATGTAGCTCTTTATCTGCTCTAGTGCCCCTTTTACATGTTATGTTTTAGAGGGGTATTTTCATATAATAATATGTACCTGAATGTATGAATGTGGTATTCAAATTTCCCCCCACAGTCGTGTGGGAGGGGTCTACTAGCGAATACTTACCCGTAGAGCCACTACTAATGCATATTTCCCTAGAGGGCGCAATACACTCGCTAAGATTTTCACACAATAGCCTTCCCACCATGCCCTGCGGCATGCCCGCCATGTTAGCTTCCTCTTTTCTCGAGCAGCAAGCCCTCTGTGGGGAGGAGGGAGGGATGCTCTACGGGTAAGTATTCGCTAGTAGACCCCTCCCACACGACTGCGGGGTGGGAGGGGGGGGGGGGGGGAGTCTACAGCGCTCATCTTACCCATAGAGCCACTACTGATGCAGAGTAGCGAGATGCTACCGTGTGAGTATAGGACAGGATCACTCTGTACGGAGAAGGAGTATCGCCAGCATATCAATTAGTTACCAGCGCAAGCTACATAAATATACGAGGTGTGAGCTTACTGGTGAAGTGAACCCGTCTACTGGAGTTGCTGAGAGGCTTGCTGAGAGGCAGGCTGTGGGGCCTGCGAAGCAGCATCTCGTGCCACCCGCAACGCCGCTCTCCCAGCACATCCTTCAGTCTGGAGGACGTCTTGCAGGTAGCAGGCTGTGAAAGTGCTCGACGTTTTCAAGCATGCAGCCTGGGTGATAACGGCCAAGGGGACTCCTTTGAAGAAGGCCCAGGACGTTGCCACTGCTCTGACGTCGTGAGGACGCATGGCAGAGCAAGCGGATGACGTATCCGGCCAGTTCTGAGAGGAAGGACGCCTTTGGGACTAGACGTACTCTATTCGGTTCCCATCGAATGTGACCCAGCTCAATGCAGAGGGCATGTAGTTCGCTACGACGTCGTGATGTAGCTACTGCCAGTAAGAAAGCGAGCTTGACAGATAAGTCGAGCAAGGTCGCCTGGCCCATTGGTTCATAGGGAGGGGGGGGGGGGGGGGGGGGGGGGCGTGATAGCACCTCCAGAACTTCAGAGAGATCCCAAGAAGGCAGGAGCTTGCGAGTTGGAGGCCTCTCTATAAACATTCTTTGGAGAATGTGACCGAGGGCATGATTACTGGTAATTGACGACCCATCTGCGAAACCTTGATGGATGGCTGCTATGGCCGAACGGTAGTTCCGGATCGTGGCCACTGTGAGGCCAGAGTTAAACAAATAAACAAAGAAGTCACCAATGTCGGCTATAGGTGAATTGACTGGATTAACAGATTGCCGCCGACACCATTTGTAGTAATGGCGTAGGCGGCTATTGTAGACTTTCCTCGTGGAAGGTCTACGACTGCTTGCTGCGAATACGGCAGCATCCTCCGAAAGGCCCGCTGCACAGAAGGAGCGTTAGATGAAGATCCCCGGGTGCCGGGTAAATGAACCTCGAGCGTGGCTGAGAAAAAATGTCCGGTCGAGGTGGAAGAATTAATGGTCTGTGCACCAAGAGCTTGACTAACCGGGGAAACCAGGGTTGACGTGGCCAGAATGGGGTGACAAGGAGGATCCTGCATCGTTCCTGTTCTACTTTCGTCAGTACCCGAGAGATCAGGGATATCGGCGGGAAGGCGTACGCGAACATCCCTTCCCAGGATATCAATAGGGCGTCGACATGCCATGCCCTCGGATCTGGGTATCTGGTGCAAAACACCGGCAGCTGGTTGTTGTCTGCTGACGCAAACAGGTCTACATGAGGGCAGCCCATGAGCGTGAAGATCTGCTCGACCACCTGATGATGTAGTGTCCATTCTGTGTGTCGGATCATTCCCCTGGAGAGGGCGTCGACTATCGGGTTGTCCACTCCCGGGACGTGTAAGGCCGACAGCGATATGTTGGACTTTATGCACCAATGGAGCATTTCCCACGTCAGGAGGCAGAGCTGGGATGACCGCGTGCCTCCCTCGTGGTTGAAGTATGCCACAACTGTGACGTTGTCGCATTTGATGAGGACGGACCGATCACGAACGTACGGATGAAAATGTCTTAGGGCATTGAACCCCGCCAACATCCCCAGTACATTGAAATGTAGGGACCGCTGATCCGGATTCCACTCTCCCGTGGCTTGGCGAGGGTAAAGCGTAGCTCCCCAACCCAAGCCCGAGGCGTCCGTTGTTATGGTTACCATCGGCTGTGGCCACGGAAAGGGTGTTCCGCGCAAAAGGGTTGGATGGATCGGACCACCACCGCAGGTGTGGATGTAGAAATACCGGAACCAGAACCATACGATGGATGAGGTGGTATTTCGGAGGTCCACCATACTTGCAATAAGGCCGAGCAGTCTCAGCCATGCCGCTGCTGGGGCCGTTGTTGCTGCAAGGAATAGATCAACGCACTGCTGTAGATTTTGAATGTGCCTGTCCGTCGGAAAGACCATGTTCGTTCTGAGGTTTATCACAGCTCCCAAGAACAATGGGAACTGTGTAGGAATTAGGTGTGATTTTCCAGTGTTTATCAGAAACCCAAGACGCGTGGCCAATGTTAGGGTTGAAGCGAGCGCTTGGCTGGTTTCCTGCTTCGAGCGGCCAACGATCAGCCAGTCGTCCAAATACATGAATATTGAAATGTCGTTGGCGTGGAGGGCTGCTCCCACTGACTTCACAATCCTTGTGAAAACCCGAGGAGATGTTGACAGTCCGAATGGGAGAGCCGTAAATTCCTAAGTCACGTTTTGGTAACGGAATCATAGGAACCGATAGTGACGCGGAAATATCAGGACATGAAGATACGCGTCCTGCAGGTCGAGTGTAGAAGCCCATGCTTAGGCTGGAATCGAACTGAGGATCACCCGGAGCGTATCCATACGGAACCGTTTGGGGTGGATAAAGCTGTTTAAAGGTTTCAGGTTTAGAAGAGGCCGCCATGTTCCCGTGTCCGCTTTCGGCGTGAGGAAAAGGATGATAGGAAACCAGGTGACTGTTCCGTCCGCGAAACCAAGTGTATCGCTTTTTTGCGGAGGAGAGACTCGATTCCCTCTCGTGCCAGGCGTTTGGCAGGGTCAGATATAGTTTCTGTTTGACGAATTACTGTGTCCGACAGGGGGGGGGGCTCGTGAATTCTAATGCGTACCCATGCTTGACTGAGCACCCACCGGTCGGAGACGACCCAAGACCAGGGCCCTATGAAAGCTTGGAGGCGGCCACCCACTGGCCCGACTGTGGGGGGCCACCAGAGAGTGGGCGCGTCACTTGCGCATCACAGCTTGAAGGTCTGGCCACGCGGTCGGAAGGATTGGCCGCGTGGACCTGTATACGCAGGGCGTGCCGAAGATTGAGCAGTTGACCTGGCGGGAACACGACCGCGGGTTCTACTCTTTGGAATCCAAGGGCGTCCTGCAGGGGCCTGAGGGGTCATTTTGGCCTTTGCTTTGGGCTGTTCCGTCGATTTCTGTGGTTTGCGAAGATATATTTTATCAGTAGCGTCTATCCGCTTCGCTTCGACTTCCATGGAGTCCTGGAACTTATTGGCGAACAAATCCGGGCCAAACAACGGTAAAGCCTCCATCGGCTTCCTGGCCCCTTCCAAGAGGAGGTACAGGGAGTCGAGGATATTGGCCCGGCGGGCGGATGTTGTCATCTCCGAAATACGAGCGAACTGCTCCAAAGTCAGGCAGAGGGTCTCGTCGAGGCAGCGAAAAGCTGCGGAGAGCATATCCACAGGAACGGAAGTCCCATCCTCACAGCCTCTGACCAGGTTCTCCGACAGCAGCAAGAGGAACGAGGTCTAACGCATTCCAAATATGGAGGCCCAGTCTGTTTTCCTCAAAGTGTCCTCGAATTTATTCCGAGACCCGCTACCATCAGCAGAAAGCTTGTCCCTGACGGAGTTAGGGACTGCTAGAACCCTAAAATAGTCGTCAAAGTCCTTTGGTGGGAAACGGAAATATCCGTTTGTGCGTTGCACGAAGGACTGCCACTATTTGCGATCCGCTACAGCCTGGATATGTTTGATGCAAAACTGGTCCAGGGGTAGGATCGGGAAGGGTGCCGAGCGACCCGTAGAAGCATCCGACACGGTATGATGTTTGAACGATTGCTGGGCGGGGGGCTCGGGTTCCATAGCTGTGGTTGTCTGGAAGGCCCAAAACTCGGATCATATCGCTTTGAACCAGACGCAATTGAGTCTCGATGGGGGAGAGATGATGCGTGTCAAAAACGTCACCCTCTTCATCAGATGACCCTAGGGTCCGAACGCGAAGGGAACGTGGCCTCCGGGGCTGGTGCCCGTCCCCGCCTTGCCAGCACCCCTGGGTGACCAGGCGGTGAGCGTTGGGGAGTCACCGCCGGTACCGAACCTCCATGGATGGAAATGGCAGGGGGTGAGGCCGAGGCACGACCCAAAGCCTGTGGCAGATGTTGTTGGTCACGGCGAACCCATCCCTGGACATCACGAGTCGGCGGGGCGTCACTGAGGGAGACACCGGGGGCGAGTTGACCAAAGCGCAGGGCCGGCTGACCCATCTGTGGGGCAAGGTGGCCCGCGCTCGGGGCGAGATGGCCCGCGCTCGGGGCGAGTTGGCCCACGTCGGGGGCGAACTGTCCCGTGTTAGGGGCGAACTGTCCCGTGTTAGGGGCGAACTGTCCCGTGTTAGGGGCGAACTGTCCCGTGTTAGGGGCTAGTTGGCCCACCGGCACGAACCCCGTAGTAGACAGGGTTGACAGGGACGCAGTGAACACCTGGAAAGCCTGTAAGAGATCCGCATTGGAACCAGACTCCGCACGCCGGCGGTGTTTACTGCGGGAGCGGTCTGAGGATGATGGTGAGTCCGAGGAATGGCGACGCTTCTTACGCGACTTCCCTTTCTTGGCTGGGCGACCCCGCGAACCCTCAGTATCCGTGGGTACGGTGGAGGGCGGGGGCGCTGAAATTCCGGAGCTTTGGACCGTGGTGCGCGATTTTTGGCGACTCTTACCGGTCAGCTTCTTAGTCGGCTGGTTTTCCCCATTATCTACAGCCGGAGGAACGGGCGGAGTATAGCCCGATCCCCGGCCTTTGGGGAGGCCACCGCCCGTTTCCGGGGGGTGGAGTGAAGTCTGTGTAAGGGGAGGGTAACCCCAACAGATTCACGATCGGAGGCAAGGCCGTGGGAGGAGGGTATCTACCTGGTCTCGCCCCTAGAGGAGCGGGCAGTCCCCTGGAACCCATGTCCACGGGTACCGCCCCGCACCTAGTCGACTTACGCTTCACATTTCTCTCTTCACGTGAAGCCATTTTAACCTAAAATAACACAAGATGATAAACTCTACAATCTTTATTGAACAATACTTAGCAAATGTACGACAGACGTTGACGTAAACTGCGTGAGAACATGCCACTGAAAATTTCACGTCCTACATTTATGCTGATCAGCACTAAGAGAAAAAGAGGAAGCTACATGTAACATGGCGGGCATGCCGCGGGGCATGGTGGGAAGGCTATTGTGTGAAAATCTTAGCGAGTGTATCGCGCCCTCTAGGGAAATATGCATTAGTAGTGGCTCTATGGGTAAGATGAGCGCTGTAGACTGAAGAATATGAGTTGTAGAGATAATATGTAGATAACAATTTGAGCTTGCATGAGTGTCTTGTTTTTTCTAAATGTGTCTCATCGTTGATGAAAACACCACTTTTTGATCACTTGAAATGGGACATTGACTCCATGAGGTTTGCAAAAATTCAAACTTCTGACTTATACTGCTTTAAAAAACATTTCTGCACTGATTTTGTAAGAAAGATTGTGTGCCAAATCAGTCTCGCATTTTTTGGTGAAGCAATCGCAACATTGTTTGATAAACGTGTTCTGAAAACCGGAGTACAATTCACATACATGTAACTGTCTGTCCTATCTTGATTTGAGAAAATAAAATGGAAATTTTCACAACGAAGTTTATGCATAGATTTCATCTTTGATACAAAACAGATAGTCAAGCCTGGGTGAGTTTTAGACCAAACAAGGCAGTAACTTGAAGCATAATAACTGTGCATACATTTGTACCAGTATGTCTGTCCTGTTACGTGATTTGCAGCATAGATAATAAAACGCTTCAGTTTCATGGAAGTCCTTCATCAAGCTACATGTACATGTATATATGTATATTCTGGGCAGTATAATTATAAACCCCCTTATGTTACAGTATTCAGAAAAATACAAGGGGTGTCCCACAAAAAGGGGCACTGGAGCAGATAAAGAGCCATGTACAATGTACATGTACAAAACATGTACACATGTATCTCCTGCACAAAATGTTACAGGCACATGATGTACGTGCACATTGTATCGATCAACTGTGGCCTACTGTACATGTACAATGTAACTCATGTCTCAATCTCTGTATTGTAAGAGTCTCATAAAGCACGAACATACAGAGTACCGTGCTCCAATGGTTTCAGTGTCCGACTCATGTGCAGTAATATGTGGGTTCGAACCACATTACGGTGCTTGTGTTCTTCGGCAAGAAACTTTCCTACAATTGTCTCTCTCCGCCTAATATAAATGGGTATGTGTGAGGGTAGAGAAACTACACGTTGCTTGCACTGATCTGCAACTACTGCATATCTGATCTCATGGTTTAATAACCCCGGGTAATAATTGCGAGATGCTTGATGAGACATAATTTGTATAAAGCGCTACATAAACACTATTAATACCGAGAATATTCTGAGCAACATACATTGTACATGCACACTAAAGGCCCTATGATGTAAGCAATGTCAACCTTGCACGACATGTACATGTACATGTACATGTATCATGCAGACATTCTCTTTTCATTGGAAATGTAAAGCAAAGCGGATCCACAAGATGTGTGCATTTGATGCTCATTTCATGATAAATGTTTGGTGAGGAATATTTATTTTTTTCCATTCCCGACTTAGTGTATTTAAAGCACTGAATACTCGGTACTCTCTGTGCACCCATGAGAACAAATTCCCAGGCTTACTCGGGTGGGGCTTGAACCCACAATCTCCTGCTTACTGGCGTAGACGTCTTAAACACTTGACCACCAAGCTTGCCAGGTTGGTTTTGGCCGATTCAAATCCAATTTAGCAGCAGGCACCAGTGAAGATGGATTTTTTTTCTAATTTACATCATCCCGGATGCAAAATTCCATCTTCAATTGAATATTCATTACCATCAAATGTTTAGTTGTTAGCTAAATTAAAGGAGAAACACTCAACATAAACTTTAATTATATTTGTTTTCGGCGGGGGGGAACGACCTATTGTAAGAACTTCCCTCACCTATACACTGATAGGTGGAGGAAGGGTAAGTCTTTCCGTGTGTCAGAATCGTTTCTTTGAACCTACCTGTCTTAGGAGACTATTGGAACTGGTGTCGGAAAAGCTACCATCAGAACGTTTAAACTTCCCTTTCCTCCTGGCACCTTTTCCAACATTCTGGTTCTGTTAAAAAAATTCAAAAATAGAAATGTTACAACTTGGTAAAATCTTCTGCCATCATGTAAGGCACTACATGGTGGTGGCCCGAGATGCGGGTTTCTGTATACGAAGGTAACACTGGGTTGATTGAGCTGGGTTTAAGCAAGTTCGTCACAAATAATTAGTCTCAATTCTTCAAGCTGTTTCTTCAAAACACGCCAAACGAAGCAAAGGAAAATGACTGGACCGGCGGTCTGACCCCACATGGCTCACAAACCAACTGGGGAAACATTCAATGCGGGGCGTAGAACCAACCTGTCAATCCCATCAAAGCTACAAAAAGATGAAGCATCATTAGGCAAGCATTATTACATGTACATAAATTTAAATGTATCATAAATTTAAAAAACAGAAAAGTGATGCCTACTGAGGCCACAAAGAATGAGCTACAAGGTGAAGCATAACATAAATACATGTTTTAGGCTAGGCGAGATTTTTGAAAAAGTGACATGAAGAGGCATTTTTTAGTAGAAGCTGGTAACATAGCCCTCTTAACTCCCCTGAGGGTGTTAACCAGTTCGCGACGGGATTATTTTTGCCGAAAATGTCAGTTTAAATTTTTTTTTTTTAATATAGCAGCCAACTTCTGATATACAGCCAAACGCCACTACTGATTCGCAAGAGTCATTTCAACAGTATTTGTACGATATTTCTTGCTGAAATCTCATATATTTCAATACTCCGGTGTGCCCACTGGAGCATAAATTGTAGAACAGGCCGTGCACAGTGGCCAAGTTCAAGTTCAACACACAGTCCGCCTCCACAGACTTCTCAGACTTTGTGTGTGTACAAAACAAATGAGGGATTAGCGTGTTGAGACGTCATCCGGAGGCGAGTCGAGGCAAGCTTGACGTTTTAACCCGTCAGCCATTCCCGTGTATAAAAACAGCCAGTGCGTGTTAACTCATTCTAAAACAAAGATTCAGATATTAGCAAGACAAAGAAGAGCAGATGAAATTCTACCATTCTATCATGCCATAAAACAGTTTGGATTGGATTTTCATTGAAGATTTTTTTCCACATTGTTTGAGAGGTGATAACAATCAGACATTTTTAAGGGGAATAGCATAAATTCACTTTCATTCTTTATTCATTCTTTACTTTGAAACATATTTTCAATACTGACTTCGCTATCGTGGATATCATGAGTGAGTTAGCATGCCAGTTGTTCTACCAACTACCATGAAACAGAATTTAATTAAACAAAAACATCAAAAATAACAGTAAACCCTTTAAATAACCTTGAACATCAATCTGGATAAAATTCTTTGCATGTATCCATACAAAATACAGTCGACTCTCGTTAATAAGAGCTTGGTTAATACGAGATCTCGGTTAAGACGAGCATTTTCGTTGGTCTAGGATCGGAATATCCACTGGACCGCTGGACCAAGTCCAGTGATTTGTGCGTTGGTCTAGTGATTATTTTTCATAAACTGCGTGAAATGCTATCACTAAAGTCCATTTTTTTTCTAAATCTGGTGAATTGAAAAAGCCCCATCATTTCTGGAATGGCCATTTTTTATTTTGAGGCAGGGCGTTTCAATCAAAACAGCATTTCTAACCCCTCCTCCAACAAGGTCGGCAAAGGGGAAAAAATTGAAACAGCACACTCATTAAAAACACTGCTCTTATTTGGCTGTTTCGGACGTTTTCCGAAACAGCCCTTGTTTTCGTTAAGATTTTTATTTTATATTTTTATTTTTTTTTCCTTTTCAGATTGCTTTTTTTACCCGTAGCATTTGTACACGTTTTCTTTCTAACCGGCACTTTGTCTACTTTTATGCAGCCGATTGCCTTTAAACTTATGATACAACAGGGGCATGCAAATAAAATGCCGTTTGAACGGTCCATAATATCAATCGCCATAGGTAAAACACCGGCGTGCTTTTACGTGCAATGGTTTTTTTTTACCAGTGCAGCATGCACTGAAAAACTTGATCGGCGAGTATTGAATATTCGAATATTCGGTCAAACCCAGTTTAGAATATTCGAATATAAATTATTTGAAAATGAACAGCCCTAACAAAAATTCCTCTTTTTTTGAAAATGACAGCACACCGGGTGCCATGACTTCACAGGAAGATTGAGACTATTATTTACTTAATCAAGTATTTTCATAATAATTCAGTAGTTTGGTTTTTGATGTTTGCAAATGTTGTTGACCTGTGTAACTTCCAATCAAGTATCATTAAAATTCACACTTTTTTTTACTTGTTTGGCAGGTACATAGGTACTTTGCTTTAACATAATCACTCTTGGAGATAGAAGGCATTAAAGAATGTGTCATGAATTGCAAAATCTTATGTCAGGTCTACATGTACATGTAACAGGGACACCAAAAATTTGACCGATAGGCCCTATTACCCTTACAAAAAAGTATGTCAAGTGCAGCAATACTTTTTAACAAATTAAAGTACAAGTACAAATGTATGCTGTGGCAGAATGAATGCCTTGTTGTGGGAACAGGCGCAATGAACCAGCGGTCGGATTCGTGGCCCAAATCATGCCAAGCCGACATAGGGGCGAAACCTCCTGTTAATAGATGTGATTTACGTGCGCGTGCGTGCGTGCACTTGCTACTCCTGTCAACATTTCACACTGGGAAGATTTTACTTCATCTCTTGCCCGCTGTCCGTCAAAAATCATTCAGAATGTCGGACTGTCAGGTTTATAACTTTGGGTTCTTTATTAATTGTTCACTTCTGGAAATGTCTTTTTGGGAGGAACGTAATGATTGGGTGCATGACTACACAAGACAACTCATCATGTATGTAAGCCTGGGGGCCTATATGGGGATGCTTTATGGTTAGTGATTTTACTCAACGGGGAGATATGTCTAATTCTATTCAAAAGGCTTCAAATTCCAGAAAAACTGAAAAAAAAAACGGAATTAACAAAATTGCAGAACGGAAAATGCAAAATTTCCGAACGGATTTTCACTGTCTCTACATTCCTATTGACAGTTCATCAGTTCATGGAACACACTTTTAAAACATCCCAGCGGTCCAGTGGTACATGGATGTATTTCAGGCAAGGCAAACACTGTAGTGTTTTGCCTTGCCTTGTATTTCAAACACTGTACCACACGGCATTTACACCCTGCATTGGTACACAGCGCCCGCTAGTGTTCACAGAAAATTGATTCGGTAGTGACCTTCGTGGCCTTCGTGCGAAGCATGCTAAAAATCGCAAAGTTAGGGAGTCAAAATAATTAGCGAGCGAGGTTAACAATTTTTATTGGCCGGGCCGGGGCCGGGCCGGGACCGGGGATGAGTGCAGCACAAGTTCTTGTCATCTAGATCTACAGTGTAGCATTGTAGAATTTCGAATATGGCACCTGCGAGTCATTGCTCGAACTTTGTGATAAACTGGCTGATTTTATACATATTGAAAGAATATCTAAAATATTTGAAATTAATATGTATTTCCTGATACAACATCCGATCATATTTTTCCCAGGAAAATCAGAATAAATTGGATTCTTCTGCGTCGTACAAAAATGTAGATGTGTTTCCACAATTTTGCCTGCCCATGCACACATTTCATGTATAGTGTATTGACTACACATGCAAAACATTGACCGATCAGAAATGACTCATCTTACGAATGATGCAAATTTGCGACGAATAATAATCCTGAATAAAAATAATCCTGAATAAATAAGCTTTCTGGACAACTATTTCATTTATTACCAATTTGAGTGAAAGTGGTAAAAAAATGAGCAATATTTTTTCCTCTTTCGCAAAACCGCACTTTAACTCGCCACTGAGAAAAAAACTATACAATCTACGCTATTTGTTATGTATTTGTGCCGTCTCCTGAACTGTGGATCATCCCTTCCGATTTGTCAATCTGTAATACACTGACATTGCAAAACGGTATTTTTTTCACGATTTTTAGCATGCCTTCTAACGGCGTTGGGCAGCTAGGGAGTCAGCTGGATTTGACACGACGTCATCATGTAGATTTGTATTGCTGGCCAATCAGCGATGCGTATTAGCTTTGTGGTGGTGCTGTGGGCTAGTATGCAGGGTGAATAGGCAGTGTAAATGCTGCGACCAAGACGACAGTGTGTGGTTTTGTTTAAAGGGACACATTGCTTTGGATTTTGCGATTTGGGCTAAAAAACGGAAATGGATATGGTTGGGAAGCCTTTTTAAAAGTAGAATATAAAGATTCACATAACTATCCCTTCAAATTGCGTGGTTTTTGTTTAATTTCGTGACAAATAACGGTCCGCCATTTTGTAGAACAAAATTTTTGACTCCACAAAATGGCGTACCATGTTCACCAGTCGTATTTCCAGTCGCAGCTGGTTGAAGTACGTTCTGTTGATCCATTTTGATGTACTGTGGCACGGCGCGCAGCACTGGCGATATGTGTCACAAGGTACATGTAGAGAATGGTACCTGGCGATCATCTGATAGTTTTACAAGGCCACTGGCTGCGGCGCCAGTCTAAAAACTCTTACAGCGTATTTTGCGCATTATTTAGACGGGGGTATTTACTACTGGATATAAGTCTATGTTTCGCGGGTCAGATGTCAGGGATCAGATGCAAATTTTTTGTTTTGTAATCACTACTCACTAATTACAACACATTATACGTGTTTGTTTGCATGAACAAATCTTATAAAAGATAAGGAACATTTCCAAACAGCAAAATTTCATGACATTTGAAGGCAATGTGTCCCTTTAATGTTCTACAATGTATGTGTACATTGTACCTGCCATGTGAAGAGAACTGGTTCAGAAATGGATTTGTTACTCTGTATGACTAATATATTAGCCAGGTACATGTACATGTATACTATACATCTTAAACCGCAGCCACTATACGGGTACAATATGTACTGCATAAACACGTAAGCTCCATCTGCGGATTTACATGTTCACTAATTGCCAGGCTTTTCAATTTCCGCTGTTTAAACTGTAATCTTGCAAATGGAAAATTTGTGAGGGGATGGTAAAAATAAATAACAAGAAGCATGTGGAATAAGATGGAGAACTTGGGCCTTTCATACATTGTACATGTACACCACCACTCAACATTTTACCACTTGTTTTGAACAAAACAAAGTGCATTTTTTTTAAAAGGTTCTGTGTACATTCAAATAGTTTGGGCTGAATTTTACTGTACATGTACACGTGGGTCTGTCCACACTAAATGATACATTTGTGTGACATTTAGAATGAATTTCCAACTGTAAAATTTTGCCCTTATTTTTTTGCTTGCACATATCTTCCCTCTATATGCTTGTTAGTCCAGAAAGATCAAAATAACTTGAGCAATATTTAAGATGTTATTGAAGGTTAATCTTTAAGATGTAACGTTTGTCACATGGACAGACACTTTTCCTTCCCTAACCATAACTCAAAGCAAGACGAACAAATTCAGAAAATGTTTGTTTTAGTATACTCCCAATGTTAATATTTAGGTAACTTTCAAAGCAACTATATTTTTTAAGAATTGATAGGGAGGAGGAGACCATCAAAATAACGTACATTTGTACGTCACTGGGACAGACAAGACGGTATCAAATTATTATCTTTTTTATTGATGAAGACCTTTTTTAACAACTGAGAATAGTAGGGCCCTGCAAACCCCAATTCAATTTTTTCTAGACTGTTCAACCTTATAAAAAACTTAACATGAAGAAATACTGACATCTTTACTGACATAACGTTTGTAACATGGACAGACATTTCTTTTCTTAAATTAAAAAATAAAAGTAAAAACCATGATTTATAATTAGCCTAAATTGTTAAATATTCTTTCAAATTTAATATTTGATATTTTTACTTGCAGGAAGACTACTTCAATTTAGAGTGCAACTATGTAATTCTATTTCATTGAATAACATTTGTTACAGGGACAGACATTGATTATCACGTTTGTTACATGGACAGACACATGCATTGTACAATGCAAGATAACGTATGTCACTTGAGGACAGACAGACTTCTCATTCTTCATTCAACAAAATGCACAAACTTTTCTAACTAAATATTGGCAGTTCTATTGCACACACCTTTGTTATAAATATGTGCACTCATAAGACTAGTCCTTAAAGATGTTTTACAGTTGGCAAGAGATTATTTCATGTGACAAACGTTAACAAAAATGGACAGACATTTGCAATTCCTTTAAATGGATCTGTGTTTTGTTTCTCAAAGAATAAAAAGCCAAAAAAATGGTATATAGAATAAAGGTCAGATGTTTTCTCAGCAAGATTTATATATTTCTGTTGAAATTTATTGTTGATAAAATGCCAATACCATACCAACCAGTATAACGTTTGTCACTACATGTACATGGACAGACACAGTGACGTACGTGATTGTTGAATTAGCCGTTCCTCAATTTGTTTTAAAACACCTTCAAGAAAGAAAGGGCTTGAAAATTGAACAAATTTCTCATTTTTGCTAACCATAATTTAACGTCAATTTGTTTTCTCTGATAACACCTCTTTTGTATGTAACCTGAAAAACATGAGTTTGCATGGTCATATGCATGTCCCATCAGGACCCCCCAAAATATGCTTGATATTTTCATCAAATTTCTCATTTTTTAATTAACCAACAACCAAATCCTTTATTGTTGTGTAAACTATCTCTCTACAATTGTACAACTACTATTACCATCATTAAAGTTTCATCCTGAGTTTCAACACAATTTAAATTAGAGCTAGTAATTGTGATGTGCAATTGTATATTTAGTGTGGACAGACCCACCTGCATTTCCCTTTTTGACAGCAAATCACGGTCAACTTGTACAATGTATGCAACTTTATGACAGATTTATTTCATTACATACACATGTACTTCAAGTATGATGTACATGTACACTCGGGGCGGATGCAGGACTTTTTGCAGGGGGGTGTTTCTGAAATGTGACTCCCAAAATGTTTCGTCTGCGACAACAAATTACAAGGAGGGGGGGGGGGGGGGGGGGGGGGTGGGTGGGGGGGGGGGGGGGGGGGGTGGTGCAATACTTTCTCACCGTTGGTGGCGCCATTTAATAAGCAAAAAAACAACAACGAGCAGGTGGGGGTTTGTATGGTGTACATATATACATGTACATGGTGTACATGTATACTACTTTTAAGATCAACTTAATTTCTGCCTGTAGTAATCTGTCGCATTTCTTAAATTGTACACATGTACATGTACATGTACGTGCTGAGTTTATAGTCATTTCAATTGGGAAAATAAACTTCAAGTTACTTTTTAACATGACAAAAATATAATTTGAATATTGAATTACAAACAAAATGTTTCAACTTCTTGACCCTTTAACTGCACTGTTATCAAAATCATCAGTGTGGACCACAACGCTATAAATTACGTGTACTAGAGCATAGGGCTGTCCCGAATATTCGAATATTCGATCAACTGAATATTCAAATACTTTTTGCCATTTTGGAATATTCGAAACAAATATGTATATGTATGCATGTACAAATACAACTCTGTTGCTATTTTAATAGAAAAGTTGCAGCATTTAGCAGTGTCAAATGCCACATTTTCGTCGATGGTAACTTTTGAAGGATGGAGGTTTAGGCCGTTTTTTTTAATAACTTGGATTACGGATTTTTGAGAAATCTTTTTAGAAATCGGCGCCGAAAATTGTCAAATTCAACGACAACCCCCCCCTCCCCCCACAAATGCTGCATCGAACTTTAAAAGTACAATAAACAATCCCGGCAGCGCCACACCATCTAAGACCATATAGAACAAGCATAGAATCGTTCGCAGTGAACACTTGTTGGCTGTTTTTGTACGTGGAATCCGATCTGGATGGTGTGCATACATACATGTAGGCCTATACATTGTATGTACGTACTACTGGCGTGCACAAATATTTATGCACCAGCTGTACGATTTTCAACATGAAGTTTGACTTGAAAACGGATGTTAAATAAATTTTTCAAACCTGTGCCTTGTGTCATTATTTTAGTCAGTAATATGCAAGTTTCCAACACAACACCCTCTCCTTCATAGAAAAACACATGCCACTTCCCGACGTGATATGATATCACTGAGCTGACTGCGCGACAGTCAACGTTAAACCGCCATCTTGAATTGCCTCATTATGTATTCATGAGTCATGAAACATTAAGTTTAATAGGGGAAAAGGCGCACTGTGTTTCGGGCCGTTTTATGAATATTTAACAGGTCAATCGCCGTGACGTCCATTAATAAATATTGAAATTAGATTCTCCTGGCCTTATATGGGAATTTGAATGCCCGTATCAGTGATCCACGATCACCAAAAAGGGATGATCCAAGCCTGGCATGTGGAGGGGGAATTTCCAACCGCGAGATTGCCCGGAGGCTTGGGGTTTTGGAGGGTACCGTGTCCCGTGTGGTACAATTTGCGCAAATTGCAATATAATAATTATATGGAAAACGAGGCAAGATCTGGTCGTCCAAGGAAGACCACAGAAAAAGCTGACCGCCACCTCGTGTGAAGTTCGCGCCGAAACTTCCCACGAAACCACCCCCGAGCTACATGTACATGTAGCCGTCGTCGCGACCTTGCCGAGCTACATGTAGCTGTCGTCGCGACCTTGCCGAGCTAGCTAGCTGTGCATGTGGGTGTTGCATGCAATGCATCGTTAGACCGTATCCAGGAAAGACGGGCCGGTTTAATTTAAATATGGACAGTTTCGCGTCACAAGTCCCGCCTCACTGCCGACCATGCGTCACATGTAGGCTTGTCGATTTGGCTTGGGATTGGGCTGAATCTGTGCCGCGCGCTGGAGAATGTTTTTTTCGTCAATTTCGCATTCCACGGGCGCCGCCATTTTAGATTACGGGGCACCGCCATTTTATTTATTTATTTTTTTTTCCCCGCTCGCCGCCCGACACAGAGACTTGCGCTAGCCTTGAATTTAGGCTGTGAGCGTTGCCTTGACCAGCGTGTCCCCGCCCTGGCCAGTGCAGCAAGCAAGCTCCACATAACACGTACGTACGTGCGTAACGGCGAACGCCGATCCGTGGCACGCACGGTGCCCGCAGTGCTTGTGTATACGCACCACCCCGTACTATCCGTGCTCAGCCAGGACCACATCCTTGATGATACTGTTTACTTCCGGGTTTTGCCTGTATGTTAATGATTAAGCTATTTTTAATCGCGTGCGATCTGATTGGTTCTAAATTGAACGACACGTTGAATAATTCATGCTACATGCGCGCGTGAAAAAAATTGCATCATCGCGCGATGAACACGCGTTGGTTCAAAAAGGTCAACGGCAAAACATTCCAGGTAAGTGATTGGACATTCGTAAATGAATAATTCAGATTCAGCTGCACAAACCAAGAAGCTATTGGCCATTGGGAAACATACGTTATTCATGCTGGATAATTTACATATCCACTCAACCCCCCCCCCCCTATTCGCTCCGGAATTCCAACGCAAAATGAAGAAAAACATAAAACCTGGAAGTTACAGAATCATCAAAGCTGTGATCCTGACAGAAGACTCATGCGTGTGGGTACCGAGTGGTGCGTGTGCAGCATACATGTATGTACTCTGTATTACCATGCTCTATGCATGTACATGCATTGCGGGCCGGGTGACCGTGTAGGCTGCTAGGCAGCATGCACAGGCTAGACTTGCGCATGCAAAAAACTGTCGATCTGGCAGTCCATAATTAATATCGATCGCCACATGGAAAACAACGGCGACTTTGCGTGCGCGGCATGCAGTTGCAGCAGACACGTGAAAAACTTGATCGGCGAGTATCGAATATTCGATCAAACCCAGTTTCGAATAATCGAATACTAAATTATTTGAAAATTAACAGCCCTACGATACCACTAACTCCATACATGTACAATGTACGTGTACTTTAAATCCGCCCTAAGAGTGGCCGTGAGTGGACAGGTGTGGATGTAAATGTGACTCAACAACCATTTAAATTATACGTTTACCTGCACAACCTTGACATACATGTACATGTACTGGTACTTATACATGTACATTTACGTCATGTAGTTGAGATGATAAAGACTGGAATTGCGGGTAACACCATGTGAAAACAAATCTCTTCTGGGAAGATGTGTGGTTCTGAAAAGAACCGGGATGAGTGTGTAACTCGACGTTTCGGACAGTGTGCTTTGTCTGTCCTAATACACTGCTGAGGATGGACAGAGCACACTGTCCGAAAAGTCGAGTTACACACTCGGCCCAGTTCTTTTCAGAACCACACATCTTCCCAGAAGAGATTTGTTTTCACATGGCATTACCCGCAATTCCAGTCTTTATCGTATCGCAACCACCATGCAAAGCTTCAAATCGTATTTAGTTAAGATGAACAAAATTCTTTTAATGTGCACATCAAAATCAGTATAAACGCTTTAATAAAAAAAATGCAAATGGCCATGCTAACAATTCCACACTTTCCTTAGGTTCGTAGGCAACTACCGTATGGAGATGCCTAGCAAACTTCACTCCATGATACAACTGGTTATTAGCATAGTGGCAGGTTCCTTGATTTATGGTGCAATATATAACAATGAAATTGACACGCTCAGATTTTCAAAAGTGCACTTTGTAGAAGTATTTTTTATTGTGAATTAAGCTGAAGGAGACATAATTTGACATTAGTTATAATGTTGGTCTTGAAGTCCCTCCACTTAAACTAGAATTTTTAAAAACAAGTCCTGAACGTCAGCAATTTTGACGGAATTCAAGTCCCTCTGTCCAGGAAAGGAATAAATCACTTGTTTGATTTCAAATCCTCATGGTGTTAACGATAAAGCTTTTGTGTTCAGTATGTCCACGTAGCAGACGATGTCTTCTAGTATTTTCCAAACGTAGAAGAAACTCAAAATATTTAATCTTCCACGGAATTATCCCTATTAATCGCTCAAAGTTACGAACGTCATTTAATTCCGTCACACTGTGTCAACAATAAAAAACATGAAATTTGAAACAAAATACAAAACTCACCAAGTTGGCGATTTCGTGTCAGAAACCTTAAATTATACAGATTTATTCACTATCTCAATAACCATGTTAACGACTTTCCATTTCACGAAAATAAATCTTGAAATCTGCGTAGCGATAAAATATGTTTTGTCTGTCAACGAGACGCTGACGTTCGTTACAACTTTGCGGCTGTGTACGTGATGAACTTTGACCCTGACCATCATGCTAAGCGACCTTCCTTTTCATTCATCGCGGATGACTCACGCACCGTAAGTTCCAAACTTCCACAAACTTTCGTAAGTTACTATAGGTCACCTTGAAAACAATATGTCAAATATGTGACGTACGATAAAGATGACGGTCGAGAACAGATAAACTCTGGCAGATTAAATCCAGAATGCCGTTGAGACAAAAAATGGGGCATAAAATTACGGCGCGCGTGCATTGACAGTTCGCAGCGTGAACGGCTATATGTAGCGCGTGCATGCAATGCGTGATCGGGTAAAGAAAGTTGCGATCGTCAGTATATTGACGGATTTTGTTGCGTACGTCATTTATTTGACAGACTTGTTAAAAATGTAGCGAACGTCAGTCACGTTTTGACGGATAGTAATATCGAACGTCATTTTGACAGACGAAATAAAAATGCATTCTCTGGGTTTCTTTGAACGAGGGGCTGTCAGTGCGTTTGTTGTAGGATATTTAGTGTGAGTAAAATATATTTCAACTCTTGAACGGCATTTACTAAGTAAACCATGTGTTTTAGTGGAAATAATTTAACCTAAATTAATATAATTTTAAAGTTTTAAGTGCAGTTTTAGACTTAAGTTATCATAACTGCATAGGCATATAGGCCTATAAAACTGACTTACATTTTTGTCAACTGAATTTTGTAGTTTGCTATTAATAATAAATAGAGCGCCGGTAAGTGTTTGAAAGTTAGGAAAATAATAGTCCTTTTGAAATAAAAGTCCTTTTAACAAGTTTTCATTTAGTGTAGCACGCATTACTATAATGCATTATTTATTGAATGTTGGTTTTGTATTATTCATACCTGTCTTCTTTAGATCCATCTTCATTTGCACCCCACCCTTCCCAAACTCACCTCATTCAAAAGCTGCACTGCATGCACTGCACGCACTGCACTAACACCATCGCCAGCACTGCTTTTTATTCACTGGTCCCGGCAATCAACTGCTTACTAACCACCCTTAATATTCATACTCATCCTCATCCTCAAAAATGAGCAAGGCAACATACTATCGGAACAAAATAAAACATAACAATCCTCCAAAATATGAAGACTATCTTAATTCCCAAGCCAAGGCTGCCAAACAACGTAGGGACAAATTCAGAGAAGACTTGGCGAAACGGAGACCGTCTGCAACTGTTCTCGAACGTCAAAAAAGACAGCATGAACAAGGGAGAGCAAGGCAAAAACGGTACATGGAGAAGAAAAAAATGAACCAAAACAAAAATCCGCCTAAAGTGAAAATAAAATTCAGGAAACCACGTGACACGGACAGAACACCAGCGCCAACAACAGGAACAAGAGCGGCCACTGAAGCAACAGGAACAAGAGCGGCAACTGAAGCAAAACGAGCGTACTGGCGTGAAAGAAAGCAAGCCGAGAGAGAAAGGCTCAAGGAAAGGCCGCAAAAGTTAAGACGAGTCAGGGAAAAGGATAGAAACCGGAAAAGACAAAAACGAGCGAACTTTCTGAGAAAAGAACAAGAACAGCAACAGCAACAGAACAATTCAAGTCCAGGATACCAGTCAGTCAAAACTCTGAGAAACCACACAACAAAGGCGCGAAAGGCTCTTCCAAAATCACCTGAAAAGTTTGCATCAGTTGTCTGCGGGCTGGTAAAAAATTCATCACCGCGAAAAAAGAAGGCTCTCAAAAATAAGGGATTGACCGGAGCAACAATTTTCAGTCCCAAAATAAAGGAAATAGCGGAAAAAATAAAGCAAGAAAAAGGTGGCAGGGAAGCTTTGAAACAGTTCGCCTGTGCTTCAATCAAGTACGCAACGCAAGTACAAATTAGTAAACATTTAAAGCTAAACTCCGGAACAATCCGGAGAGCGATACGTACCAATGGACATCGACGACACGTGGGACGTGGGAAGATGGCAATTCATCTGAGACAAAAGATAATCACGTTTTATCTTCGGGAAGATATTTCCAGACCATTGCCACTGAAGAGGTATGCAACCAAACATGGCCCTGGACATGTCTTGCAAATGTCATTAAGAGCAGCCCACAAGATGTTCGAATCACAGTATCCTGGCTCGAGAGTGAGTTACTCCAAGTTCACCTTCTTACGACCCAAGAATATTCGTTTGCTGTCTAAAGTTCACCATGAAGTGTGTACCTGCGTTTATTGCCAGAACATTAAGTATAAACTGACGGTTGTAAACAGAGTTATCAACACAACAAAGTTAACCAGTAGTGTCAGGAAGATAGCTGATGAGTTCGATTTTGTCGACAAGTTGCTGTGTCCGGTTTCAGATTCCCAGAGATTTCAAAATGAGGAGTGTGTATTTGGTACTTGCGATAAATGTGGCAATTACGGCGACACCATACGGAAGATGTACGAGCCTGTCATCCGAGAAGCAAGGGGAACGTGGAATTGGCTCCATTGGAAAAGAGAGGAGGTCGTAGAAGGAAAACCACGCCGGGTGCTTAAAACTAAGCAAGGGTCGATGGGCCAAGTTCTCGAGGAACTAATAAACGATGTTGAGAGGCCTGTTCAAGGTGTGTCTTTTGTAAAGCACCTTTTCACGGCAAGATGGCAGCACCGGCAGTATTCGAGCTTAAAAGAACACCTCCCTAAAAAATGGGCGATGATGATTATGGACTTTGGGCAAAACAGGAAAGTATTCTACCAGGATGAGATCAAGGCGGCATACTACGGACAGAGGCAGATAACGATGCACCCAATCGTTATGTATTATCGACAAAATGACGCTCTCGTTCGGGACTCTCTAATCTTTCTCTCAGACGATATCCGCCATGATTACCACGCAGTTCAACACTACCTGAACATTGCCTCGCAACACCTCACACGCAACATGCAAGTGGACAAAGAAGTGATATGGAGTGACGGGTGCCAAAGTCAATATAAAGGGAAAGGTACCTTTGCCGATCTTAGCTTGTCCAGAGATGCCAGAGAACGCAACTACTTCGGATCCGAACATGGAAAGGGGGAGGGTGATGGGGAAATAGGGGTGGTGAATCGAGCAGTTGACCGGGCTATATTGGGGCGCAAAGTTGTAATTAATTCAGCTAAAGATCTGTGGGGCTGGTGTTGTGCAAATTTGGCCAGTGATTCGATGTATTCAAAACGGTCATTTGTGTACGTGGCAAGGGATGAAATTAACAGAGAGAGACCCGAAACCGATGTCACCACACTAAAGGGATCTCGAGGATACCACCAGATTCAGGTTGCTGCCCCATATAAGCTCAAGGTGCGCCGACTGTCCTGCTTTTGTTTCCCGTGCCTTCTCAGCAAAAACGAAATGTGCAAGAACACGACCTACACTGGAGGCAAGTTCGAGGTGAAGCAGTTGAGTCTGAAAGCAAACAGAAAGGTACACGTGAGGAACAGAAAGGGTGAGTGATTTTTGTGTTCGTTTTACTTCGAACATTTTTTCCCGTGACATGTATCTCTTTACGCTGACATGCTTTTTTATTAATTTAAGTTTATTAATAACAAGTGTTATAGCCTACCTGGCAAATGTTGTTACAGGAGCATCGAAAGCAGCGATTGGAGTAAATGATGCGTCCGTAGGACCAAAGCTGGAGAGTGCAAACGAACCGCAATCTACTCCAAGTCGTCAGTCGAGTGCCTCTCCTGTACCCCCGCCTTCAGGTAATATTTGTCTTTTACCAAATGTTTTTCTCGTGTGCAGTTCGAGCTGTAGTTATATTACAATGTACTTCTATTTCTCTTTTAAATATTAATCAGGCGACTTGCTTTGTCCATAATTGTCATCAGATCAATCGTCCACCCGAACAAATGCCATAGAATGTGGACACTTTGTTGCTGTCAAATTACACGGGAAACGTGGCACATCTGACTGGTACTTAGCTAAGGTAGGCAATAAACATTGTTACAATCTCAATTAGTGTGGGGATCAGTTGAAGCACATAGGAAAATGTCACACAAAGAGACATATAGATTCTACATTTTCCCATCGGCTCTTCGCTATTTCTGCATTTTAAAAGTTATTAAACGTTTTATGCATTTAATATTAATGAAATGAGGGCGTCTCTGATAAATTGATAAATTGGAATATTGTGCAGCTCGCACATAATTTCTTAACAGTTAATTGTTGTTGCTCTTTGTGAAAATGACACGTACAATGTGACCCGTCAGTGCTGCCAGTCCGTCAACCTGCAGAATTCTTGCGATGACCTGGCCCGCTTCCTTCAAAGCATTTATATTATTTCACGATGTCATGTTCATACTTCACGCAAACGTGAGTGCCAATTGAACTTAGACGGCGGTTTAATTTCGCATCGGATGTTTTGCGCAAATTGAAATGTGTTCAAATTTACATTTGCGAAAACATTAATGCTTTGTTTACTAGATTTGCGTTTGCGTGAGGTAAGAACACGGCTTTAGGCGACGAGGTAAGTTGAAATGTGTTTAAATTGTCATTTGCGAAAATCTGCATTAGGGTGGGGATCAGTTAAAGTACATGCACGCTGTAGGAAAATACCATACAAAGAGACATGTAGATCTACATTTTTCCATCGGCTCTCGGCTATTTCTGCATTTGATAAAGTTATTCAACATTTTATGCAATAATATGAATAGAATAAGGGCGTCTCTAAATAAATAAATACATAAATAAATAACTAAATAACTAAATTGGAATATTGTGCAATTCGTACATAATTTCTTAAGTTAATTGTTGCTCTTTGTGAAGATGACACGTACAATGCGACCCGTCACTGCTGCCAGTCCGTCAACCTGCAGAATTCTTGTGATGACCTGGCCCGCTTCCTTCTAAGCGTTTATATTATTATTTTAAGATATGTCGGTCCTGTTCATACTTCACGCAAACGCGAAGTTTCACAGCGGATTGATGGCGGCGAATGATTTATAAAGTTGCGCATTTGCCCAAGTTGACGTCACGGTTAGCTTCACCGTATTTGCGCGCGTTGCGTGAAGTATAAACAAGACTTTTACTTACAATAATGAGGAAAGACATTGCCCCATTATTCACCCCAATCAAAATCACCGGACGCCGCCATGTTCCGTCCTTCCAGAGGTAATGCATAGTCGTCGACGTTGCTTGACAGAACTGGCATGACGTTCGCGAACCGCGCTTGTAAATGTTTTACAGACGAGTCGTATCGTGCACCCGATCGCGAGATAGTAATTTTCTCCCGAGTTTTTCTAACATTTTACCACTCGTTAATACAGGTGACCAGACAATTAAGGTCACTTATAGCCAAATCAACTCGTTAACCCGATAAAAACGGCGTGACATGGAACGTAGAAAAATAAACGAACGTCATGCTAATTCCGTCAACTAACGTTAAACCCCTACATGTAGTTAGTTCCGCAGTTGATCCGATCTTTCTTATTCACAAAAATCCACGCAAAAGACAGGTGATTTAAAGGGTACCAGTCTATAACCGAAACATTATGGTATACGACCTTATCATCGAGGGACCATTTCTGGGTGTGGGTACAATGTGCGTGTCGTCAATTGCTATTTCTGTGGGGTGGAAGCCGTCGTAGAACATGTATAAAATCTTGAATTGTATACACCTTGAAGTTCATTTTTCTGTTTTCTGCAATGAACATCGTTTGGAATTGGTTACATCGTTTGTCAAGCCAAGTGTGAGCCCAGATGAAAACGATTCTCGATCGTCATTGAAAGTCCGTCCAAATTCGCGAACGTCATCGAAATTCCGTCATTTCTGACGTTCGAAACTACGATGTTTAAGAAAATGTATCTTTTCAATAGAGCGTGATAAATGGATTGTTTTACACGGATGCAAAGTAGGTTAGCTTGTAAACATGCCAGGGGAATTGTATTTGTATTGTGCCAATATTAAATAAATAAAAGGCAATATTAGTCTTGATTTTCCGTCAAAACTATGTATTTCTTTGTCGAGCTGAATTTCTGTATGTATGTTGTTTTGTGTGATTCCATTAATTTTATATTAAAATCTACTTATCGACACGTGATACAAATAAACATTTTGTTTCTTAGCCCTTACCTTGACCATTTTTAAATAAAGATACAAACTGCCCTGATTTTTACTGGTAATTACTATACATACCAAAACGACGATTAAAAGCCAACTTCTGCCTAAACTATCCCTATATGTGCATTTTTATGAACTTCAAGATGTACGTCATGATGTTAAATATTTTGAAAGATCTTAAATTAATTTTTTTTAAATGCAATGTTAGGGTGTGAAATGCTCTATAATTTGAAGAACCTGCCATGTACATGTACATGTACATTGTAGTTTAATATCTACATGTACATGTACATGTACGTACAATGTATGAACCAATATGAACCAATATGAATAGCAACAAAAAATACAATGTACTTAGTTTTTACAGCTGTACAGTTAAACACAAAGTTTAAATGTACACACTATGTAAAACATCCATTATGACCATTTGTAAAACACATAGTGTAGACCTACATGTATGTACATGTACTGTGAACACTGCTTGATATTAACATTTCCAAGATCAACTGTGAACAAGGCATGCAAGGTATGTATTGTGTGTACATGATGTACATGTATACAGGTACATGTATGTACAAATGTACCATACATACATGTACATGTTGTACACATACATTGTACATGTACGCTTGAGGAGTGACCTGAATGACTGCTGCCACAGACCTTTCCCTGCTGCATGCAACACAAGTGCAAGAAAATCCAATTAAAATTGAAAGGTGGGGAGTCCTCATAAAACATGATGTAAATGTCCAGCCTGCATGTATGTAGGGCAAGCTTAAAATTTAGGGGGTTGGCCATCTCCTCAACATATATAATTAGTGTATGGTGTGGGAGTAAAGTGAACAAGGCAGTGATGGTACATGTACATGTACATGTACATGTGCAGTATGTGAAGTACATGTACATGTAAATAATATAATAATAATAATAATATAGGCAATTTATAATGCGCCATTATCCACCTTAATGAGATGCTCAAGGCGCACAGAACAAAAACAAAGGGAACAAAGATACAAATAATCAAAACATGGACATTACAACAACACAATTAGCTTGACAATCAAATAAATGAGCTACATGTACTGGAATGCAATTTGAAAGAGGTGGGTCTTCAGAGCACATTTGAACTCTTGCAGGGTGGAACAGTCACGAATATTTTGAGGAAGTTTGTTCCATAGTATCGGCCCAACATGTACACTTCCACTCCCACAAGGCTTCGGATGATACATCCAGTGCATGCATTAATTTCACACAATGAAATGTTCCTGGCTAGAATTTAACCCTAACTCCCTACATCATTTTCCCCCATGTAACCTGAATCCTCCAACATCCTCTGATTTCAAAGTGTTAAAACTCCATATAACCTGAATCCTCCAAAATCCTCTTATGGGGACCATAGCATGATTCCTCCAAAATCCTCCAGGGGTTTTTTGCATACCCCTAGTAACCTCAATCCTCCAAAATCCTCATGTATCACATTGAGCCTGATAACCTGGATCCTCCATATTCCTGCAGGGGCAAAAACCCCTAGTAACCTCAATCCTGCAAAATCCTCCGATGCATCAACTTCCAAGTGGCCTCAATCCTCCAAATTCCTCCATTTTGCAAAGAGGATTTTGGAGGATTTGGGAAGGTTAGGGACTGCAAACAACGTAACCCTGAGAAATAATGTTGATATTTTTGGGGGGTTCATGATGAAACTAACAATCACTTTATCTGTATGTACTTGGGCATGTCCAAGAATGTGTGCATGTTACTGCTGTGTATGGGACATTCATCTTAAAGGCAATAAAGACTTCAACGTTTTTCAATTTTGAATCTGCAAGGAGAATACCACAACAATTTATATTATTTGTGATGATTGTGTATAGGACTGCAAAGTGGATTTTACTGGTCCACTCAGTGTTATTACATGTGTAATTTGGATTTTTCTGCATGAAGGAAATTGCTAAAAACAAACGATACAAAAAGAAATCTTTTTTTTTCATAACATCTTGGATTTACATGTAAGAAAGCCCTCCCTTTTTGGGGGCCGCTACCCGCCCCACTAAAAAAAATGTGTAATCCTGATGTTATTCACAGTGTGCATCAATCTGACCCTGAAGAGATTAGCTGAATTTTTAATTTCCACTGGTACCAGATATAGTTAATACTGGCTTTTTTTCTGCTGGGGCACGTACAATTACACACAATGCACAACATACAATTTGTACAGCCACCATAAAAAAAAGATACATAACAGCCATAGCCACAACCTACATACAACAGAATGTGGTACATGTACATGTATGTGTACAAATGTACAAAAATGTATGTATAATACCAGGGGAGGGAATTATACAATTTAGCCTACATGTAATACAATGTACATGTACATGTACAAGGTCATGTATATATATACATGTGTACTGTACCTGTACATGGGTCATTCCATACATTTGGGGTCTAAAAGTGTGAAATTTTTTGTGTCCCTGTTACACTGTGATATATAATGGGTTTTTTCTGTAGTTTTGATGTGATTTTATATGAGGGCCATGTATACTATCATTAATAAATAAACAAACTTGTGCAATGGAAAATGGACCATACAGTCAAAATGGTTTAAACGTATGAAATCTTTAACTGCTCATGAAACATTAACCCTAACCTCCAAAATCCTCTTTGAAAAATTGAGGAATTTGGAGGATTGGGTCTTTGGAAGTTGAAGCATTTGAGGATTTCAGGATTATGAGGGCATTAGAGAATTTTGCCTCTGGAGGAAAATGGAGGATCCAGGTCATCAGGCCCAAACTGGTGCTGGATGAATTCGGAGGATTGGGATGATGACTGGGGTGTTTACGAAAAACTCCTGAAGGATTTTGCAGGATTCATGCAGTGGTCCCCATTAGAGGATTTTGCAGAATTCAGGTTACATGTACATGTATATGTAGCTTTAACAATTTAAAATCAGAGGATATTGGAGGATTCAGGTTACATTGAGGAAAAATGATGTTGGAAGTTAGGGTTAATAGTTGTTATAAGTCCCCTCTCCTCGGTCTAACATAATGACAATTTATTTTATTTACCGTGAAACTTTTAGCAAACAACTTTCGTTTTGAGATGAACCAACTGAATATCACATGTTAAGGTTCTAATTCTTTTTCAAATACCGAGTCGGTAAACTTTTTTCCAGACATTGAATTTGGCATACAAAAAATGCAGACTCCTAAATGTTGTCCTTATTCAAGTGTCATTATCAATCCCTTGAGTTGGAGCCATGTTTGAGTCATTGGCATGGCTTAGTCATGAGTATTTACCCTAACCATGCCAAATCCAACAATAACCAACAGTGGGTATTTTAAGTTGGATTCTGATGTGGGCTATGAAGAAAAGATATTTTGTTCTAGCTTTTACATGTACATTTGTAGATTGTGCGGGATTAACAGTTTATGCAGGATTCACACTTTTCTGTTGTCAGAGTCCATTGGGTTCAGCAGGGTGCTTAGAGAAAAACCATAAGGTTAGGGTTAAAGGTTCAAGTTCAGCAATTTTTCATGAAATTCTTAAATCAAATGCTACAATTCAGGGAATGACACATTTGACAAATGACTGCAGAATGTCAGTTTAGTCAACAGATGCATTGAAATATGCCAAACAATTTTTTTCCCCATATCTCAGGCTTTCAAGCAGACCCAAGGTGAAAAAGTAGGAGAATGGTAGGATCAAAATTTTCCCAAAAACAGGACAAAGGTAGGACTTTGGAGGACAAAATCAGGATAAAAGCAGGATAAAAGCAGGACTTTTGCAGGCTTTCAGGAGTAGTTTTTGTTGATACTCGCCCATGTCCACAGTATGTACAAGCCTCATTTGGCATGTTCTGTGCTCACAACACCTGTGCTCCATCCCCAACTACAGGCCTTTTCACCCCCCGAGTTCAACCCCACGTCGATTCTCACTTGCTTTTCTCAAACCCTACTTATCTCACCCCGGGGCGAGTTCGCCCCAGGGATCGGCACAGTCTTTTCTCACTTGAACACGGCAGTCATCGGGGCAAATGTTTATCGAGTGGTGCACATGCGTAGTTTACGCATTACCCAGATGTGTCTTTCGACGGTCATGGCTGCATTGGGGCATGGCTGCACAACTGGCTGAAGAACTGGCTGATATTATCGCTGGTTGAGAGAGTGTAGTATTCGGTGGCCAAATCAGAAAGTTTCACGAAAGAATTCGTGCACGCGAGAACGTTTTTTACACGTTAGCAAAGAACGCACATACCGGGTACCCGGCCACGCCGCACACCAGCACAAATAAAAGCATAGTACACATGTACATTGTACGTGTAATGTAAACATGATGCTGCGATTCAGTTATGTTATGTTTTTGGTGACCTTTGTGCCGTTGCTCGCCCCAGGGCGAACTCACCACTGCACCATTTCTCACTACCATTCTCGCACCGGGGATAAGATTTTCAACCCTAGTCCAGAGCAGGGTTAAACCTGCCCCGGGGATGAGCAATCTCGGGGGTGGCTCGGGGGTGACCCGGGGGTGAAAATTTCAAGTGTGAATCAGGGCTTATTTTCACACCGGAGTCACCCAGGGGCCACCCCCAAGATTTGCTCTACATGTAGTGGGAAAAGGCCTTACATGTGTAAGCTCTTGGAAGTAAAGTTGCAGTACTCCTTCACCCAAGCCCTACATTGTGTGATTTTTATAGGACAGTGTGTAACACTTATGAAAAATATTCGCAGTTTTGGGACAAAAAAGTAGGAAGTAGTAGGAAAAGTAGGAATACTTGAAAGCTTGCATATCTGCATTAAAGGGTCACTGTTGGTCTTAATAAATGTTTTGTTTTCTATTTCAGTGACCCTTTAAGCGCCTGTGATAATTTGCCACCATGTACATGTACTGCAGGCTCTCTCTGTAGATTCAGCATTTGACTGCTTGTGTAATTTGTAATGAGTGTTTGCCAAAACTGTGTCCAGATATCAACATTGGTACAGGCATACATGTACATGACAGGTGCGTACTTGTGACGGGCAATATAAGGTTGACGGTATAATTATCATGCATGGCATCACATTACAATTCATGCATGCATGTCGGACTGCATACCATGGGACAACCGAGTTGTGTTCCAATACATCCTACCATACATGTAGGCTACAGGGCAATGAGGTAAATACATACATAGTACCAATTGGTTTGGGAATACAAACAAAACATCTTCCTGAAGAAATGTTTAGCACTGTATGCTCAGTGCTTTCCAAGGGCCTGTGAAAAAAAATTCACAGGCTTACTCGGGCAGGGCTCCAACCTTACTGGTGAAGATGTCTTAACCAGTCGACTACCGAGCTTACCGGGGTCGGGTGGCCGTCTCAAATCCACATCAGTGAGTTCGATGTCACAAATATGGAGTTTGTATCAGGGATGAAGTTAACAAATGGAATTTGTGTCCTTCCTGACAGATATTCCCCAATGCTAAGAAGGGCAAAAATCCCACTTTAATTACAATCATATCTGCCCACCCACCCCTCCCCCAACCACACAAATTCCATCTATACAGTCAATGTACACATGTATATTTCCATTACTGAAGCAGGCCTTCAATATCTCACAGGCCACGGAGTCATGACCTCAATTGCATGGTCTTGGCCCTGATGATGGCCCCCTTGAAATGTTCTGACAGATGTTTTGATTTGTTTTCATGGAAGTGTCCTCTGTACAATCATGGAGGAAGGAATGTATGTACTGAGGAAAGGCAGCCTTGCTCTTGTGGTGTGAAATTCTAATGCAAGTAAAATACTGACCTCTTGACCTGTTGCACCCACCCACTCAGTAGGGTTCACCACTCTAAATAGGCCAAAATGGTTTCGCCAAACTGATTAGCATAAATTGTAAACCCACAACTTTTTGGAATAATACATTTTGGGGGGTCATGCAATTGGTAGAATGTATAATTATGATCAGCTCTCCTAACCTGGGGGTTCTGCGCTTCAACTTTTGTGAAGACTTGATAAATTTCGGCTTTAAAATTGGTCTATTTGGCTTGGCAAGGGATGCTTTATGAAAAATGGCAGCTAGCCGGTTTGGGAAAAACCACATTTTCAGGGGTGGTACTCTCTGGGGACAATTACAATGTAGCAAAAATTATAAACGGCTACATGTAACCTGCCAAAAATTAAAAGAATTTAACAGATTAAGATTCAAACTATAATTTTCAGTAGTGAAACAAAAACTGAGACTCCTGGATAAGGATTTTTTCACTGTGAAGTTAACAGATTTTACACTAAGGTCAATGGGAGTTTGTAGTGTGGTGCATCCCAAAATAATTAGACCATTGAGGGTGCGGGTTAGAAATAGGTTCAGGGTTAGTGTTGGTTTAATGTACAGGAGGCTCTAAATGTATACATGTATATCAATTTTATGTTGACATCAATTTCACATTGACATCAATATCACTGATATCCCTTTTTTTTAATGATATCGAAAAATCAGAAATGCCGAAAAAAATTGTTTGCCCAAAGGCATCGTTTAACGTGGTGCATTTCAACGTTTTTCTCAACTTTCATCAGTCAGTTTGACAAACTTCTTTGTTGATGAGCTTTTTGATTAACAAAACTTGCTTCGTGAATCATTTGAGGTTTTTTAGTATCATGAAATTTTGTCCGGAAATTGGGCACAAAATTTGGCAGAGAGTCGTCTAAATTTCAATAAATCCCTTATTTAACATGTACGATTGTCTTGAAATTGACAAATTATGATTTATCAAAAATATCTCTGTACACATACCCAACTTTTGGCACATTTTAAATGGGTTCACCGCACATGTAAAAATAATATCAGGAAATCATGTCGAAATAACATTTTACTTGTAACTTTGAAATGGATCAGTAAACTAAAGAGATATTTTAAACTCGCCAGAATTTCACTTTCTGTGCACTTTGGGGTTAAAACTATTACTCAGGCAAGGTGCTGGAGGGAAAAACTGAAAGTGCGCCAAGTTAGACAACGAGCCACATTACCTGCCATCAATACAATGTACATGTGCATACTACACTTTCAGGCTGCATGCATTTGAAACATTTAAAGTCAACATGAAGATTGTGAAATCCAACTTGATTAATAATAGGCAGTGCACTACTGTTTTTGTGTAAATGTATCACATACATGTAACTGCATCAGAATATCCCTCTAAACCTTGTATTGCGATAATACCACCCATAAATGTTTAGTGCGAGCAGTTTGTGATGCAGGACGGGAACAGCATACCATACATAGGCCTCATTCCATAAATAATTCTAGGGTTTTATGCAGTGTTGTAGTGCCGTACTTAATACAGTGCATGCATAACAAATGCTATGGAAATGAGTCACATGTGTGGAGGACAGCAGACATGAACTACACGTTGACGTACACCAGTATGTGCAAGTGCCACAGACTTTTTCCAATTTAACACGTAGAATCTTGGCCATTCAAATGATTTTTAAGATTAGCCGAGGGAAAAGTGCACTTCAATTTGTTTTAAGGTTAAATATCAGCGTGCGACATCCGAGGTTTGAGGTGAGCCTAAAATTGCTTTGGTGGCATTTATCAACATGCACACTAACGTCATTTAAATCCTTATAGACAAGCATGACGGCTTAATTAAGATTTCCCTGAGGCCGATTTCAAGAAGTGCTACGGCAAGTCATTATTCCATTTTTACACAAGAAAAAAACATGATTGAGAACACAAGTTATAACACAGAAATTGTTTTTTTCTATATATTCAGAATGACCTCGACCTTTGATTTTCTACTCTTTTCACCTAAGTTTCATTAACACCCGAAACACAAGCTTTACCAACATACCAAGGAAGTGTACTGTCCAGTAGGCTTGGGCGATTCCACGCCGGAATCTATTAGAATCGATTCCAAACTTGGAATCGGAATCACGATTCCACTTTTTTGAGGAATTGATTCTCTGATGTACATGTACATGTACATGTACATGTAGCCGATTCCAGTCAGACGATTTCGAAGACCGGCCAACTCCAAAACGCATTCAAATAAGTGTTATTCTTCAACGAAAAGAACCCTAACCAGTTTCAAAAGCATGCAGTGCATTAAGCCGGGATGACCTCTATAGAGGCGGATTGAAAATTACCACCTTCCCAGTTGACATCTACATGTACATGTATACACGCCAATATCTCCATTTTCAATCCATTATTGGGGTATTGTGTACGTTACGCTTGGCTGCACAAGCCGGCATGGCACCCTGGTGCCCCCACCATATAATACCCAGGCTCAAGGGGTTAAGAGGAACCCTTTATAAGGTGTTGGGCTCTTCACTACCATTTTTATACATGTATGTGTGATGCTTAGTTGACATTAAGTCTCTGGCCCTGGCATTCTGCAGAGGCGAACATGGTACATTTTGTGCATGTGTACACATTGTATACATCAAGCTGTCACAAACCAAAGCCTTGAACTTAGCCATGTACATGTACATTGTACATGTTTAGGCCTTTTCACACTAGACAAAATCTCGGGGGCGGCCCCGGGGCGACGCGCGGGTGAGAATGTGCGACGTTTCACACTAGCCATTTTCGCCCCGGGGGCCACCCCCGAGATTGGTCTCGCCCCGGGGCGAACTCACCCCTGCTCCAGGCAAGGGGTGAGATTTTTCAACCCGGGGCGAGACCGATCTCGGGGGTGGCCCCGGGGCAAAATGGCTAGTGTGAAACGTCGCCCCGCGTACAACCCGGGCTGAGAAACAGGTGGTCTCGACAAAAGAATTCCAAAGGTCCTGTCAAAACGCGCGCTATTGTTAATTGTATACAGCTTGGCCGAAAGCGTAGCGCCATTATTCTGAAGCACAATATGTGGTAGAGGGACCCCCCCCCCCTGTGTTGGTCATTGTGTTCCCGGAATCTCAGGAATTATTTTCAGTGAGGAAGAATTTAGGAATTAATACTTGCCATCTGGGGGGTCGATGAAATTTATACAAACTAGTGTGAAACGCTCATGCCCAACCCCGAGGCGAGCCTGGTGCCCCCACCATATAATACCCAGGCTCAAGGGGTTAAGAGGAACCCTTTATAAGGTGTTGGGCTCTTCACTACCATTTTTATACATGTATGTGTGATGCTTAGTTGACATTAAGTCTCTGGCCCTGGCATTCTGCAGAGGCGAACATGGTACATTTTGTGCATGTGTACACATTGTATACATCAAGCTGTCACAAACCAAAGCCTTGAACTTAGCCATGTACATGTACATTGTACATGTTTAGGCCTTTTCACACTAGACAAAATCTCGGGGGCGGCCCCGGGGCGACGCGGGGGTGAGAATGTGCGACGTTTCACACTAGCCATTTTCGCCCCGGGGGCCACCCCCGAGATTGGTCTCGCCCCGGGGCGAACTCACCCCTGCTCCAGGCAAGGGGTGAGATTTTTCAACCCGGGGCGAGACCGATCTCGGGGGTGGCCCCGGGGCAAAATGGCTAGTGTGAAACGTCGCCCCGCGTACAACCCGGGCTGAGAAACAGGTGGTCTCGACAAAAGAATTCCAAAGGTCCTGTCAAAACGCGCGCTATTGTTAATTGTATACAGCTTGGCCGAAAGCGTAGCGCCATTATTCTGAAGCACAATATGTGGTAGAGGGACCCCCCCCCCTGTGTTGGTCATTGTGTTCCCGGAATCTCAGGAATTATTTTCAGTGAGGAAGAATTTAGGAATTAATACTTGCCATCTGGGGGGTCGATGAAATTTATACAAACTAGTGTGAAACGCTCATGCCCAACCCCGAGGCGAGCTCGCCCCGGGGTTGGTTAAGGTTGGTTTGCGCGAAACGAGTGTGAAACGACGCGGGGTTGAACTTGGAGGTGAAAACGCCGGGGCCGCCCCAGGGTGAGTTCGCCCCGGGGTTCGGCGCTCTAGTGTGAAAAGGCCTTTTGTGTAAACCTAAGTTCAAATGGTAATGTGAACAACTGATGGATTCTTATTGATCATTGGTACATTGTATTTTGGTACATTGTATTCATTGAGGTCATAAGGCGATCAAGGCATGCAAACGAGGCAGTGCAGCATACATGTATACGTATGTACATTGTACATGTGTACATGTACAGAATGTATGAGTGACTGGACACACCAAAATGAATTATCCAGACTTCTGTGATTTGTTAGTGATGGAAATATTCACATTATTACGAATGTGTACATGAGCACACACTTCTTCACCATCCACTGGCAGTGCAATAATTTCAAGTGTATGTACGCTCTATTTTGAAAAATGTACATTTTTCTTGAATGGACTTGTCAATTAAGGGTCTTACAGCTGAGGGCTGTCGACCAATCAAAATCCTTGATCACAAATATGCACAAGACTTCCTGAAGTCACCTCAAACTACTGGTGTGCGGGGTCGCAAACAATTTGCATGCACCTATTTAACACACATTTGTTCCAGTGCTCAGCTCCGAAAAATGGAAGATACTTAGACTGTACATGGCCATCCATCTTGGAGACGACTGAATTTGCAAACAATACCAAAAATATATTCTAAGGACTCGCTCCCTTCAAAATCTTACAACAAACCCACGCTCATCTTTAATTCCACGTCAATTCGTTAAACCTCATTTCCGACGCAGAGATATGATGACTGGGAATATAGCCCCGGGAAAAGCTTCCTATGTTCGGACAGTGTCGCTAAAAGTTTGCCTAGCTGAAGAGTTACCGCATTATGCAAACTCCACAGACACCATGAACGAGGGAGTTGCAAGTAAACTTGAAGTGCACGGCATGTCTGCTCAGCGGAATGCAGAATAATCTCGCCGAGGCATCGCCATGGGGGGACATTCTGCTTGCACTGGCTAATTCTTTCCCACAATGAATTTGCATTCATTTTTCCGGCGGTTCGGTACCCTCCTGAATAAAATACATGCCCAATGAAATTAACGTGCATGAATGACAATCGCGTCTGCTTAAAATTGCATGCACAATGGTTGCTGGGATAATTTGTACGTGTGTGTTGTGTGTTGGACCATGGAGCTGTTGGAGCAATGACACTACAGTTGGACAGATTCAGCTACATGTACATGTACCTGCATGTATATTATTTTATATACATGTACAGTACACGACAGTGTTTATTACATGTACATGTACATGTACATGTACATGTATAACGCTTAAAAGAGGCAACGGTCAGCCTGTGGAGTGTACATTGTACAGCAGACATGTACATGTATTGTAAGCTTGATAGTTTTAATGCTTACTTTTTAAGATGTATGTACATCTCAGACTTGCGGGGGGGGGGGGGGGGGGGGGGGGGGGGTGGGGGGGGAGGACTTGGGGTAGGTGGGAAGACTTGTAAGTTACATGTACAGCCTCACAAATTTTATAAAATTCCTTCAAAACAAGGATAATTTTAAAACTGGCTTTGGTTTTCAAGGCATTCATTTCTTGCCCAAACTGGATCAACTGATATAAGTGACAGGGACCAGCAATACAACCCAAATACATGTCACCGCTGTTTCGGCCCTTGTAAAAAGTGACATAAAGTTGTGCGCATGTGCCACTTTCACAGCCAGGTCAAATAAAATGCCTAATTCATTAGTGGTGACCCACGACAGAGAGACGATAAAAAACCGGGAATTATTAATAAATTTTCACATTTAAAACATTTCATTCATAAGGATATCCATGATGTAATCAACCCCAAAAGCCAAACAAAATGGGTATGACAAGCGCGAAATTCAAACTCAAATACAGACGCTCCCGTTTCGTAAGTCATTGCCGAAGGGATGGTTTCCAGGACAGAATTGACAGTTAAATTGAATTATCCTAAACTTAGACAGTAGTTTGCTTAAAAGAGCAGGTTGTGATCTCATTAATCCATGTGTTTTCGTAAGGGCAAACCCAACAAGTGATAAAAAAAGGAAGATTTGAATAATACATTTTTTTACATTTTGAACGGGTTTCCACAATGCGTCTTCGCGGTCTAGTATGATACCCAAGTTAATGAGTCTTATCTACTGTTCAAGGACACATTTGGGGATACACGGTTCTAGACTACGGATTGAAGGGGTAAAAGCAATAAGGCTTGCTTAATAGTATTGTTCGCAAGGTCCTAGATTCACGTTAAAAAACAATAGAAATAAACTGAAACATTCCTAACAACATTTATTGCATATTCTTCAGCTCTGAAGATTTTTTAAAACTATTGTTGCACGAAATAAACACGATGAAAAATTGATTATTAATACAACTACATGTATGTTCTTGTCTTTTTTTGGGGGGGAGGGGTGGATCCAATTCCTGGATCATAGTCTCCGAATAGAAGTTTCAAAAACACACAGCATTACAGTTATTGATTAATCATAAAAATCAAAGATTAAGCTTATAATACATGTTATTATACTGTATATCGATATAATTGATTAATTATTCATAAAAAACAAAGCAAAACGATCTTATTTAATGTACCCGAGTTGGATAAATCGTATCGTTTTTACCTACATGTATATGGGATGACTTTTTAACAAGATTTCTCATAAATAACTTGAATGGGCATCTCCAAATCTACAACAGCAGTAGTTGCAAATTAGCCAGCCCAGCTCTGGCCATTTGAAGCGCGATATGTGGGAAGAGAAACCCCCCTCCCCCTCCCCCTTGTGTCGGTCATTGTGTTCCCGGAATCTCAGGAATTCTCTAGGGGGATATGTTAGGTAACAATAGTCTGGAGTGTATTGGGTAATGGCTCTGGCTGGTGGCGGTAACAAAGAAAAGGCTTTGATCCAGATATCCGCAGACTAAGCTTAGACTATGCTGTTTCTCAATATTGATGGCTGGCCTAAGAACGGCCTCAAACAATGACTGGCGACAAACACGTCCGGCGATTATGTAGTAATGAACGAACTTATTTAATCATGCTGAAATTTGTTGACGATTTTATCGCCATATCGGCGATATAGCGAGGGAAAAAAAATCGACTACGAAAAAAGTCAACATCGTTAGCCCTAATCTACTGCTACTAAGCTTTGCTAAAGATTCCATTGGTATTCAAATCTTGTGCCAACCTTTTTTGGTTGGAGAGATACTGATGAGCTCAAACCTTGCACTGCCCACAGCCCTTGCCCAACCTACATGTAGTCATTCTCACAAGATATTGAATGTACCGGTACAGGTACAGTGTATGTACCTTTCAGGGATGAACCCTTCCCAGACTAATGAAATTGCACAAGTGTGAACTGATGAGTCAGGAAAGGCAGAAGACGTGAACACATTTATAAGCAGGCTTGAATATATTCCCTGGATACACCTACACGTATGTACATGTACATGTTGTACATTGGGTAATCAGTCCTGTCCGGGATAAAATTTTGTTCTGTAAAATGAGATCCAAAAACAGTGATGTACATGTATGTATTTCATAATCAATTCTCCTAAATCAAACTTACTAGCAGTCGTACAATACAAGTTATTAATTAGACCACAGTTCAGGGTCAGAGTCTATCAAACTTCACTTCAAGTGGTCTTACAGTGAAGACTGTAAAATACACCTTCATCTTTTTCATTTATGTGTGTAATCATTTTGTAATGTGTGAAATAAATTACCTCAACAGGTCTCTCTACAAAAAAAAACAATCACCAAAAATGCCCTTTCGAACAGCTCGCCCAAGCACGCCGAAAGGTGTGATGACATCATAATATGCAATGACCCCTGTGATGAAGTTTGGGGAGTTACATGTACATGTATCCACACTTACCAACATAAATGCTTGAACAATGTTAGCATGCCTTAGTCAGCATGCCATCTCCAAAAGATGATGTCACACCCCCATTTCATGGACTTCGCTCATTGACCTTTTCTTCAAGATTGAGCAGGCATTGAACTTTCCCCCAAAAATGATGATTTTTACATTTTACGAGGCAGAAAGTGTCCAATTATTATTTTATTTCTTAATTTTTATTTTCTTCATGCTCAATGTGGTGTGTTTATTTTAAAATTTATTTTTTGTCTTACCCAGGATAAAACATCAAGGGTTTATTGTGAAAATAACTTGATCAGACTAAAAATAACAATTCGGTGCATGATTGCGTATTGGGGACACCATTTGGTGTCCCATTTACACGTGAAACCTAGTAAATGGCCCAAAATTAAAAATTTCCAAGCATGCAATCTTTGTTATGATTTCACAATTATCAAGTGGGACATGTAATTAATGGTGATATATTTTGATTTGCCAGTGAACCCAATTATCTTTTTATTTCTCAGAAACATTACACAAATTTCAGGTGTAAAAGGGACACCAAAAAAGTGGGTCTTGTTTACACGTGAAACATTTGGGCTAACACACTGTCAATCTCGGTCAACTAGTTATTAAATCATTTAAATATGGTGCCATTCTTAAGCAGTATTAACATGCTTTAACATATGTACATGTAATGAAGGGCAATTTTTCATACACATACATGTATGTGCACATGGTAGTATTTGAGAACCAAACAATGTATTTCAACAGCAGTTTTTAAAATGTCGTGAACTATTTAGGACACCATACTGTCAGGAAATTAGTCAGATGTTTCATCCTTTGCTACCAGATATTTAGGTACAAGTACTATAATTTGAGCAACTAAAATCATTTGTATATATTTCACTATTGGTAATACAAGGGAAACAAATATCACAATGTAAAGAGGGACACCAAAAGTCATTGGCCCCCACATTTGTGACCCGCTCTGCAAAAAGGGCACTTATGTTGCAAAATTTGAAAATAGTGTTTTATATATAGCTGGAAAGGCCATTTTATAAGCTTTCATATGGTATATATGTCTGAGGTCTCTAGCATTTTGCAATCACGAGATATTTGGAAATTTGCATGTTTGTTTTCAGGAATTTCTTGAAATGACTTAAGGAGAAACAAGCCATTTAGAAAAACAAAAAGCAAAGCAATAGATGGAAGCACTCATAAAAAACACATTCTTTTTCCAACTTTATTCACTGAAATCAAAGATTTTGGTTATGAAATAGAATAATATAGGTATCAAAGATGCAAAAAATTCCCTCCCTTAAAAATCACTTGTTTGAAGAATTTTTTAACCTCTTCACATTGAACGGCCCATAACTCGTAAAAGCATACAGCGACTTATTATGTGCCCTTTTTGCAGAGCGGGTCACATTTATGGAATCACCCACTTGCAGCTATAGTACAAAATGCAAGGGGCTAAGCGCGCGTCCCGTAAGCTCACAAAATCGTGGAGGCATGCATTGATCTGCAGACGGCACGTGATCAAAATGTAGGTTTTACTTTACTGTGGCTGTCCGCACTGGACTTTTCAGCGACGTAAAACCTACCACCGACTCTTCCGCTACTCGCTTGGGCCTGTAAAACTTACTGCTGCGGAGGGTAAAACCGACAACCGACGATCGACACTCGACAATTTGGCAAGTTTACTGGCTGTCCGCATTGGACTTAATTTGGTTAAGTTGACAACAGTCTCCGTAGGTGTACTATAGACAGACGGACGTACATGTACATGTACATGTACCTGGTTCCATTACGCATACAATGTCTAAAATTAAGGTTCAACCGATGTTGGATTTGCCTGCCGATCCGATGGCCGATGTTTTTTTTGGAACATCGGCCGATGTCCGATCCGATCCGATGTTTTTAATCGACATAAACAATGCCATCAAAAACGTCAAAAAATCGTGCTGTGCTATCAGTAGATCGTGACGCTATGGACCGATCGCGCTGCCACCAGTCGAACACATTTTCTTTCTAATTCACGGCTTTAGAGGATTTTTTTGAAAGGTAAGTAAAGTCCAAGATATCCGTCAGAATCGACTGATAGCGCAGCACGATCGACCGATCGCGCACATCGACCGATTGCGCCCAACCATGGAGGTAGGAAATACCTCCATGGCCCAACCAACAGTGACATACGCAAGACAAACCACGACTCCCTTAACACAGTAATAAATTGGGCCAAACAAAAAAATGCCTTCAGTTCGGGTCACCCTATTTTCGAAAGCCATAAAATGTTATTAGGTAGAGGAAGACAAATTAATTCTACGATACCGATTTCCGATCATAATAGTAGGAATTGCCGACCGGGCGTCCGGAATTCCCATATAGTAGCGGTACTTGCCGACATGTGAAACTATGCGTAACTCAAAGATCGTGTACATCTTGTCGATGTTCGGCCGGGAGTACGTGCGCATGCGGCAAAATAAGTACAGGCTCGATCATGGGGAAAAAACGTCTGCGCCTGCGCATTGCGCAGAGCGGGTCCGTTGTTGGGGGGTGTTTATTCATGCAACACCATGACACGCATGCTTTGGAGGCAACAATTTACTAAAAGATTCTAGAACTTCGTAGGCCCACTCGACAAGATTTGTTCATAAAATCCCGGTGAAAACTAACAAAGAATCGGACCAACAAGGATAGTCAAAATCAGGATGTGTTTTAATCAAAACAAATTGCGACAAGAAGTGGACCAGTGGTTGAGTGATGTGCGTGATAAACGGCTGTGTGGATAATTCCACGTTTCGCCAACGTGTTACGGTGACGCACCGTGCATGGAGCTGTCAGTTGACCGGGCACGCCCGCGCGTTGTACGGCATGGACTGCTTTCGTATCGCGGCACTCTGTGCGTGCAGTTTGTGATATGGTGATTGCAGTTTCATATTTATTTTGTTTAGTTTATTGCTTTTGCTGATTAATAGGCTATCAATCATGTATCTATCTTTGTTCTGAATAAAAAGGTCGATTATTCACAACACGAGAGTTTTGACTTAACCATACAAGTTTACAGTTTTAAAGAAATAGGAAGGAAGCAGATTATTTTTACAATACGACTTACGTACATTTTATTTTCCACTTTGCAATGCTCGTATCACATAAAATTCATCAGGCATATGTCTCACAAAGCATCTCAAAATGTGTACATGTACTTCGTTTCGGGACCCCTCTAACACAGGTATTGCGTTAATTTTCTACCTCCATGCTAAAGGTGAGAATAATTAACATGTTATGCCTACCAACCGACCCTATTAAATTTTATTTGAACACTGCTGGTTGTTGGATAGAAGTTGAAATGGAGAACAAATTAGGACAATGGGCAAAACTAATCCAGGCATTTATTTACATGTACGTAGAAAAATCTGCGGTCGTAAAAATACGACGCCGAACTCGCAGTGATTTCAATTCAATTAAATCTTCAGTCCAGCAAAATTGGCACACGTGAAGGGAATTCCCCATTAGGGCGTCTATGTTGGTCTTTTTTCCAGGGTATTTTTGTATTCACGCTGTATATAACATCACACGGTGCACACATCGCCAATGCTGTGCATGCAAGAGACATGTGATCGGCTGAACTAAAGTCCACAACACGTCGTGGCTTCACACAGTGCAGTTCCCCGACTCCGTTCATGACGTTCAGTAGACCAGTACAGTCATGCACTGACTGCTAGCTTCGTTGTCTTCGGGCACTGAGTTTTCACGCATGCGGTGCAGATAGCGCTGATCGCATAGACGCGGAGCTCGGAGTTATTTACACCGGTATGATAATACATCACAGCATAAAACTGTTCATTTTTCACACACAAATAAAACATCGTTTTTACTCGCGCTCTAATAGAAAAAACATGACATTTGTGTATGATTAAATTGAGTATAAAGTTTGCTAATTGACATTGCCGAACATCGGTTCGTCATCGGTTAAACCTTACAAATTTTGCCGATCCGATGTTTTGCCGATATTGCCAAACATCGGCCCGATCCGATGTCCGATCCGATCATCGGTTAAACCTTATCTAAAATATATACTTTCACAAGTCCTCTAAATTGCATTATTTATTTATTTATTTATTTTTTTTTTTTTTTAAGCATTTTTTCCATGCAGCCTGCAAAAGTAATGCAGGAAGGGATGATAAACTAATCATATATTTTACAGAGCCTTAGGAAGAGCAAAACGAGATTCATGCATCTGTTGTACATACATGTAGCCCCTAGGCCTACAATGAAAAATGCAACATTTGGTCATTGAAAGTTCATTACATGGTACAACAGCCGGCCACAGGTTCATTACTGGGAATAAACAAATTCAGCAATTGGTCTTAATTTGTTTTCAAGAGCTTGGTTCTGTGGCATCACTGAACCATAGCTCCTGCTTTATATTTGCTAATTAAGTATGTACGTATTCAGCCCCCACAGTTGCTTTCTGGAAACACAAGCACATTAACCAGTTCACGCCGGGATTATTTTTGCCAAAAATTTCTATTTTTCAAAAAAAGGCAAAATGGGCTATAGCAGCCAACTTCTGATGTACAGCCAAACGCCACAAATACTGATTTGCAAGAGTCATTTCAACAGTATTTGAACAATATTTCTTGCTGAAACCTCATATATATTTCAATACTCCGGGTGCGCCCACCGGAGCGTAGAACAACAGGCTAGGGGTGTGCTACAGAACCGGTTACCCGACCGTTCATGTCAGGAACCGGTTCCAGATTATGGAATCAAGTACCCGTAAAACTTTACATTATAGCATAGTAACTTCCCAGAAAATGAAAAAGGAAAGGTTTTGAATGTTATTTGTTGGGAATTTTCAAAATTGAAACAGATTTCATGTTTATGCCACTCACGAAAATTGACATTAAAGGAAACATGATTTAGGATTTATATTGCATTATTCCTGCTTAAAACAATAAAGTATTATCTTGACAATGATATTTTGTGTCCAGAGACAATTATTTCCCAGATTAAATATGAGAAAAAAAAATTGAAAATGTTTGTCCAAGCTACTCCGCCCCATGAGTGGGACCCTCATTAACATAAGTGTGTGACGTAGATCGAGGCACATTACAGATTCTGCTGCGCGAGCCGCATTGAGTGTACGTGTGTGTGCAGAACGGCGAAAATTCTTCGTCCAAAACCTAAGCAAAATATAGTTGTTTTTAGGCCATGCCGACAAGGTGTGTGACTGCTGGGTGCAGCAAAACAACGAAGGATGGAGTAAGCCTTCATTTATTTCCAACTGATGCAAAATATCGGAGAATTTGGACGGCGAAAGTGAAGGTGACAAGAGCGAAGTGGTCCGGCCCAAGCAGCTTCTCAGCGTTATGTAGCAACCACTTTGAGCTGTCGTGTTTCGATACTGGTATTTTCAAATCCTTTGGGATGACCATTAAAAATATGCTCAAGTCCACTGCCATCCCAACAAAGTTCCCAGATGTAAGTAAGGTACAGGCGGAAGCAGTTAAACGGCCCATTCCCTGAGGAGCCTTCGCTAAAAGGGAAAAATCAGGGTAAGTTCGATGTTGTTGCAACTTACGAAATTGCACGTGTAGACCTACATGTAGTGTGTATGTACATGCGTCATTTACAGGTCCAGACTATCGAGTCGATCCATGAATTTCGGTGCCTCGGTCTACGTCACAAACAGCGCCCTCAATTTGAGTCTCAATAAATTCCATGGCAGCGAAAAGACATGTCTTACGGGTCTCTGTGAATTGAACGGTAAATTTCACTCAATATCCTAAAGGTACATGTAAGTGAACCTAGTACCTCCATCTTAATCATGGAACTCCGCTTGTTTCGCAGGTGGCGTATCTAGTATTTTGGTGGTCGTTTTAAGGGTGAAATCGGATGTTTTGGTTGGGATTTCAGACATATTTTCGGAATCACCGCACGACCACTGCAGACTTACTTGGACCCTACTATCGCCAGATCATGTCCAAATGTTACAAAAGGCGATAGAGGGTCCAAGTTACTCGGACTAGCCGAACTATAGAATATGACAATGGGCAAACTTTAGACGATTTATTAATTAATTCCACAACAAAGTATGTGCCAGCCACTTACCTTCAATAAATTCATAATGAATTTCCTATCAAAAGTAACAGCTAATTTATGAACTGCAAGTTAAACTGAAAAGTTAAGATGAAAAGCATCAACAGTGTGGCGCACGTTCATCTTTAAAAAAAAAATCACTTCTCACCAAAGTTCCACTGTAAACAAATGAATTCCTACGTTCCTTTTCCAACGAAGTCTAAAATATCAAAAGTACAATTAACATGAATGCAGTCTAAAATAAACAAAAGTATATGACAAGTTGTAGACCCTATACATAAACACGAACAAAATTCAATTATAAACCGGTAAATTGTTTTATGTAAATAAAATCTACTTTTAATCAGAAAAAAATACATTTCACTTTACATGCCTTTTCTAAAATAACTGAAAAGTAGGCCTGTCGAGCGCAATCTGGAGTTTTGCGCAAGTTTATTGTATTCCCTCCAAAATTCATATTCCTATGAATGGATTTCATTTAAAGGGAAATTAGCTCAGGAGGGAGTACAATAAACTTGCGCAAAACTCCAGATTGCGCTCAGCAGACCTATAATTTGTTTTAATTGTGTATATGACTAAACTGTTCATAAATTTGGATTCAGCTCTGCAAAAGGAACAAAATGACATTAAGATCACCAAATTTGGTCAAGTACTTTTGGAGATACGATCATTTGAAAATGCAGAATTTTGACCGATTTCTGCCCAAAAGTGCCCAAATTTAACAAAAATTACTTTTGGCAAATTTTGACTGTATAAAAATTGTAATTATTATCACTAACCCTGTTTTTCTTCAATTTATGTTCTTCCATTAAACAGGTTAGTATCTTCAAGTCCAGGAAAAGAAAGGCATTTTCTCCAGTTTATTTTTGGAATGGCAAACACTCAAACTTGCCATTTTCCTCAATTTTTGCTAATGGACCGAGTGTGAAAATTGAAAAAATGACTAACTCCAACTAATTAACCCTAACCTTCCCTAACCTGCCAAAATCAAACACCCCATTTGTGTTGAATTTTGTGTGATTGGGTACTGTAGAGCCTTGGCACCATCACTTTGCATGGGACTTGATGCCCTGATTTTGTCTAAGTACAAAGAATGTGCCATTGGTTTACTACACAGTGTTGGAGTTTGTGTGGTTAGGGAAGGATTCTAGTAAAAAGCCTTGGGCTGTTAGGGTTAATATGCATAAATGCCATAACTCAGTTAAAATAAGTGCTACAGCATTGAAATTTTGCACAATAGTTCCTTATACCAAACCCCAAACCCCAAAGGTTTTCAGCTTTTTATACCAACAAATATGCAAATGAGGACAATAATTAATTCCTTAAGTACAGCGAATATAGGGAAAACCACCTAATTAATATGCGTAAATGCAATATCTCACTTAATATTACGCCTATAGCCCTCAAATTTTGCACAAATATTGTTTATGATGAATGCCACCTTCTCCCTAGTTGTAATCGTTTATATGCCTTCAATTAGGCAAATGAAGATACCAATTAATTATCCTGTGTACAATAGATATAGGGAAATAGTACTTTACATGCGAAATGCAATAAATTAGACACAAAATCCTATTTACTTCAAAATGCACATTTATTAACAGTCAGTCATTTCATGTCGTTGGTGCCACATGATTTTGAAGCTTTTGACTTCAAGGATCGGATGAAGTTACCCAAATATGATAGATGGTTTAGCTACATGTATAGCGATGTAAAAACTTGTAAAAAGCATCTCTGTTGCTTAGAGAGCAATACTCCATGGCAATTCTAGTGCCTCAAGGAGGGCCAGGCATGATGCAAGGTTCTGTCGCCAGTGATCTGTAATGAGTAAAACAATAAAATGGAAAATAACCAAAAAAGGCTTCACGAAGATGTTATTAAAATATCAAGGGGAAATCAAGATGGAAAGATTAGATTAAGAGGGGAAAGGAAAAATGAGAACCGAGAGAGTAATCGGGAGAAAACATGGGAAGAACAGTAAATGCCCAAAATTGAAAAGAAAAGAAAAAGAAAAGTATAAAGAAAACTAAAAGATAAAAGAAAAAAGTAAAAGCAGGATTAGCAGGAAAAAGAGGGAAAAAAGTAAAACAAACAGAAAGAAAGAAAAACGAAAAAGAAAGAAAATGGGTAAGAGGAAGAAAAAACCAAAAGCGAATGAAAAAAAAACTGAAAGAAAAAGAAAGGGACAAACACTATGAACATCTAACAAAAGAAAACCCATGCAGTCCTTTGTTTGTAACAAACTGCGTGGGTTTTCTTTTGTTAGATGTTCATAGTGAAAAGAGAAAGAAAAAACAAAGAAAAATGAAAAAAGAGAAAACAAAACAGGAAAGAAAACAGAAAAGAAGGCAAACAGAAAAGAAGGAAAACAGAAAAGAAGGAAAACAGAAAGCAGAAAAGAAACAAGAAAAACTAGAGGCAAGTGTTTGTGGACAAACACAGGGCTGTTTCGATTTTTTTTATTGTTAGTTTGGATGTCAAATGTGTATGCAATATTTAAAGTTGTTTGTTAGTTAGCAATGACGGAGGGATGAAGATGTTGTTATTGGATGTGTGAAGGATTGGTTTAAAAAAAGGAATCGTGTACAAATGCTATGGGAAATAGCCTAGCGAATGCCCCTTTAAGATGACATCACATAACATGTAATGACTTCATCATAACGTCATGTCAATTTTCATCTATGACACCGGGTGGCATACCTAAATGGTGTGTTTCAACTGAATCGGACTTGTACATTTGTAGATATATGGCTTCGAAAAATGCCCCTTTAAGATGACGTCACGTGACATGTGATGACGTCATCATGACGTAAAAGTTAGGCACACATTCTGAGCAGTTGGGGTAAGTGTCTGCCAAGTTTAAAAGTAGCCAAACTGGCCGGTAAGAAAGAAAACGTTTACAAATGCTATGGGCAATAATCTAGCGAGTGCCCCTTTAAGATGACACCACGTGACATGTTATGACTTGATCATAACGTCATGTCAATGTTCATCTATAACACCCGGTGGCATACCTAGATATTACGTTCCAACTTAATCGGACTTGTACTTTTGTAGATATATGGCTTCGAAAAATGCCCCTTTAAGATGACGTCACGTGACATGTGATGACGTCATCATGACGTAAAGGTTCAGCACACATTGTGAGCAGTTGGAGTAAGTGTCTGCTAAGTTTAAAAGTAGCCAAAGTGGCCGGTAAGAAAGAAAAAGTTTACAAATGCTATGGGCAATATTCTAGCGACTTGAAAAAATATTTTTTTTTATGACGTCATCATGACGTCACACAATTTTCGCTTTTTAGGGCATATCTTTGAGACATACCAAAGCTATAACAAAAAGAATTTTGAAAATATCTTGTTTTGTTCGCTAGATATATTGAAAAGAATGTTACGATTCCAAAAATTTAAAATTCAGCGACTTGAAAAAAGACTACAAATCAACCCTTTTTATAAACAGCATGCTCATTTAAGCCATGGTTATCTGCCCTTCCCAGAATTCCTTTGTGTTATATTGAATTTGGTCTAAATTTTGAAACGGTTCCTATTTCTTACTTGAGTGAGCCACGACCATGAAATTTTGGAATTACGTACAGAAAAATTCAATGTATACATTTTTGTAATCGGATTGACCCTTACATGCGTTAAAAAAAAAAAATATTGTTGATGACGTCATCATGACGTCACACAATTTTCGCCTTTTAGGGCATATCTTTGAGACATACCAAAGCTATAACAAAAATAATTTTGAAAATATCTTGTTTTGTTCGCTAGATATATTGAAAAGAATGTTACGATTTTAGAACTTCAAAAATTCAGCGACTTGAAAAAAGACTACAAATCAACCCTTTTTATAAACAGCATGCACATTTAAGCCATGGTTATCAGCCCTTCCCAGAATTCCTTTGTGTTATATTGAATTTGGTCTACATTTTGAAATGGCTCCTATTTCTTACTTGAGTGAGCCACGATCACGAAATTTTGGAATTAGGTACAGGAAAATTCAATGTATACATTTTTGTAATCAGATTGACCCTTACATGCGTTTTAAAAAAAAAATATTGTTGATGACGTCATCATGACGTCACACAATTTTCGCCATTTAGGGCATATCTTTGAGACATACCAAAGCTGTAACAAAAATAATTTTGAAAATATCTTGTTTTGTTCGCTAGATATATTGAAAAGAATGTTACGATTTTAGAACTTCAAAAATTCAGCGACTTGAAAAAAGACTAGAAATCAACCCCTTTTATAAACAGCAAGCTCATAATAGCCATGGTTATCAGCCCGTCCCAGAATTCCTTTGTGTTATATTGAATTTGGTCTAAATTTTGAAATGGCTGTCATTTCTTACTTGAGTGAGCCACGATCATGAAATTTTGGAATTGGGTACAGAAAAATACAATGTATACATTTTTGTAATCGGATTGATCCTTACATGCGTTAAAAAAAAACAATATTTTTGATGACGTCATCATGACGTCACACAATTTTCGCCTTTTAGGGCATATCTTTGAGACATACCAAAGCTATAACAAAAAGAATTTTGAAAATATCTTGTTTTGTTCGCTAGATATATTGAAAAGAATGTTACGATTTTAATACTTCAAAAATTCAGCGACTTGAAAAAAGACTAGAAATCAACCCCTTTTATAAACAGCAAGCTCATAATAGCCATGGTTATCAGCCCGTCCCAGAATTCCTTTGTGTTATATTGAATTTGGTCTAAATTTTGAAATGGCTGTCATTTCTTACTTGAGTGAGCCACGATCATGAAATTTTGGAATTGGGTACAGCAAAATTCAATATATACATTTTTGTAATCAGATTGACCCTTACATGCGTAAAAAAAAAAAAGCATTTTTGATGACGTCATCATGACGTCACACAATTTTCGCTTTTTAGGGCATATCTTTGAGACATACCAAAGCTATCAGAAAAAGAATTTTGAAAATATCTTGTTTTGTTCGCTAGATATAATTTAATGAATGTTACGATTTTCAAAATTCAAAAATTCATAAAAAATCACGTGATGACGTCATCATGACGTAAAAGTTCGGCATGCATCCTGAGCAGTTGGTCTAAGTGTCTGTTAAGTTTAAAGGCAATCGGCTGCATAAAAGTAGCCAAAGTGCCTGGCAGAAAGAAAAGGTGTACAAATGCTATGGGCAAAAAGTCTGAAAAAGAAAAAAAAAAAGAAAAAAAAAAAAGAAACTAGACATCTGGTACAGTGTTTGTGGACAAACACAGGGCTGTTTTGTTTTTTTGTGTAAAATTGTGATTAAAATGAAATTTCAAAAATTTCAAAAATCATTAAAAAAAATTGACGATGACGTCATCATGACATCATTTCAGATTTTGCATGCTAGTGACAGTATCTACCTACCCACTACTTTTCATGACGATCGGACCTATCCTTATATGTGTTTTAAAAAAACACATTTTTGATGACGTCATCATGACGTCACACATTTTTTTCCCTTTTAGGGCATATCTTTGAGACCTACCAAAGCTATAACAAAAAGAATTTTGAAACTATCTTGTTTTGTTTGCGAGATATATTTAAAAGAATGTTACGATTTCAAAATTTCAAAAATTCATAACAAATCACGTGATGACGCCATCATGACGTCACTTTGGATTTTGCATCCTAGTGACAGTATCTACCTTCCCACCAATTTTCATGACGATCGGACCTATCCTTATATGTGTTTTACAAAAGCACATTTCTGATGATGTCATCATGACGTCACACATTTTTTTCCTTTTTAGGGCATATCTTTAAGACCTACCAAAGCTATAACAAAAATAATTTTAAAAATATCTTGTTTTGTTTGCCAGATATATTTAAAAGAATTTTACGATTTCAAAATTTCAAAAATTCATAACAAATCACGTGATGACGTCATCATGACGTCATTTCAGATTTTGCATGCTGGTGGCAGTATCTACCTACCCACCAATTTTCATGACGATCGGACCTATCCTTATATGTGTTTTAAAAAAGCACATTTTTGATGATGTCATCATGACGTCACACATTTTTTTCCTTTTTAGGGCATATCTTTGAGACATACCAAAGCTATAACAAAAAGAATTTTGAAAATATCTTGTTTTGTTCGCTAGATATATTTTTTAAAAAATTACGATTTCAAAATTTCAAAAATTCATAACAAATCACGTGATGACGTCATCATGACGTCATTTCAGATTTTGCATGCTAGTGACAGTATCTACCTACCCACTACTTTTCATGACGATCGGACCTATCCTTATATGTGTTTAAAAAAAAAACATTTTTGATGACGTCATCATGACGTCACACATTTTTTTCCCTTTTAGGGCATATCTTTGAGACCTACCAAAGCTATAACAAAAAGAATTTTGAAACTATCTTGTTTTGTTTGCGAGATATATTTAAAAGAATGTTACGATTTCAAAATTTCAAAAATTCATAACAAATCACGTGATGACGCCATCATGACGTCACTTTGGATTTTGCATCCTAGTGACAGTATCTACCTTCCCACCAATTTTCATGACGATCGGACCTATCCTTATATGTGTTTTACAAAAGCACATTTCTGATGATGTCATCATGACGTCACATCATGACGTCATTTCAGATTTTGCATGCTAGTGACAGTATCTACCTACCCACTACTTTTCATGACGATCGGACCTATCCTTATATGTGTTTAAAAAAAACACATTTTTGATGACGTCATCATGACGTCACACATTTTTTTCCCTTTTAGGGCATATCTTTGAGACCTACCAAAGCTATAACAAAAAGAATTTTGAAACTATCTTGTTTTGTTTGCGAGATATATTTAAAAGAATGTTACGATTTCAAAATTTCAAAAATTCATAACAAATCACGTGATGACGCCATCATGACGTCACTTTGGATTTTGCATCCTAGTGACAGTATCTACCTTCCCACCAATTTTCATGACGATCGGACCTATCCTTATATGTGTTTTACAAAAGCACATTTCTGATGATGTCATCATGACGTCACACATTTTTTTCCTTTTTAGGGCATATCTTTAAGACCTACCAAAGCTATAACAAAAATAATTTTAAAAATATCTTGTTTTGTTTGCCAGATATATTTAAAAGAATTTTACGATTTCAAAATTTCAAAAATTCATAACAAATCACGTGATGACGTCATCATGACGTCATTTCAGATTTTGCATGCTGGTGGCAGTATCTACCTACCCACCAATTTTCATGACGATCGGACCTATCCTTATATGTGTTTTAAAAAAGCACATTTTTGATGATGTCATCATGACGTCACACATTTTTTTCCTTTTTAGGGCATATCTTTGAGACATACCAAAGCTATAACAAAAAGAATTTTGAAAATATCTTGTTTTGTTCGCTAGATATATTAAAAAAAAAATTACGATTTCAAAATTTCAAAAATTCATAAAAAATCACGTGATGACGTCATCATGACGTAAATGTACGGCATACATTCTGAGCAGTTAGTCTAAGTGTCTGCCAAGTTTAAAGCCAATCGGCAGCATAAAAGTAGCCAAAGTGCCAGTAAGAAAGAAAACGTGTACAAATGCTATGGGCATTTGTCTGAAAAAGAAGCACAAAAAAAAAAAAAAGAAAAAAAAAAAAAGAAAACTAGATATCTGGTGCAGTGTTTGTGGACAAACACAGGGCTGTTTTGTTTTTTTGTGTAAAATTATGTGATTTAAATGAAATTTCAAAAATGAAAAAAATCATAGAAAATTGACGATGACGTCATCATGACATCATTTCAGATTTTGCATGCTAGTGACAGTATCTACCTACCCACCAATTTTCATGACGATCGGACCTATCCTTATATGTGTTTTAAAAAAGCACATTTTTGATGATGTCATCATGACGTCACACATTTTTTTCCTTTTTAGGGCATATCTTTGAGACATACCAAAAGCTGTATCAAAAAGAATTTTGAAAATATCTTGTTTTGTTTGCCAGATATATTTAATTAAAAGAATGTTACGATTTCAAAATTTCAAAAATTCATAACAAATCACGTGATGACGTCATCATGACGTCACTTTGGATTTTGCATCCTAGTGACAGTATCTACCTACCCACCAATTTTCATGACGATCGGACCTATCCTTATATGTGTTTTAAAAAAGCAAATTTTTGATGATGTCATCATGACGTCACACATTTTTTTCTTTTTTAGGGCATATCTTTGAGACCTACCAAAGCTATAACAAAAAGAATTTTGAAAATATCTTGTTTTGTTTGCCAGATATATTTAAAAGAATGTTACGATTTTCAAAATTTCAAAAATTCATAACAAATCACGTGATGACGTCATCATGACGTCACTTTGGATTTTGCATCCTAGTGCCAGTATCTACCTACCCACCAATTTTCATGACGATCGGACCTATCCTTATATGTGTTTTAAAAAAGCACATTTTTGATGATGTCATCATGACGTCACACAATTTTTACTTTTTAGGGCATATCTTTGAGACATACCAAAGCTATAACAAAAAGAATTTTGAAAATATCTTGTTTTGTTCGCTAGATATATTGAAAAGAATTTTACGATTTTGAAAATTCAAAAATTCATAAAAAATCACGTGATGACGTCATCATGACGCAAATGTTCGGCATACATTCTGAGCAGTTGGTCTAAGTGTCTGCCAAGTTTAAAGCCAATCGGCACCATAAAAGTAGCCAAAGTGCCAGTAAGAAAGAAAACGTGTACAAATGCTATGGGCATTTGGCTGAAAAAGAAGAAAAAAAAAAAAAAGAAAAAAAAAAAAAAAAAAAGAAAAAAAAAAAAATCTTAACGAAAACAAGGGCTGTTTTGGAAAAGTTTCCAAAACAGCCAAAAAAAAAAATCTTAACGAAAACAAGGGCTGTTTTGGAAAAGTTTCCAAAACAGCCAAAAAAAAAAAATCTTAACGAAAACAAGGGCTGTTTCGAAAAACTTTCGAAACAGCCAAAAAAATAAGAAAAAAAGAAAGAAAAGGAAAAATAACAAAGGAAAGAATAAACGAAAGGCAGAAAAAAAAAAATATGGGAAAACATCAAAAGGTAAAATCGGAAAGGGAGAAAAAATGTGTGGAATTTCTTGTAATGTTACTTATTGTTTTTATCCAGAAGGAAGAGCTTTGAAATAATTTAATTTAAACAACAAATTTTAAAGTTCTCCCAAAATTGTAAGTATAACAAATAAAATTCACACTAAACCCGAATTGGCCCAAAGTTCCACACGTTCCCATTATAAACTATCAGAGGGAGTAACGGTGATCATAAGAATGCTTTGACCTTACTGCGCATGCGCCGCATTGCACAAATCGAACGTAGCTCTCGCAGTGAAGTTGCCGTTCTCTCACTAAAACTCACCCCCTCCGGACAACCAAACGTAACATTTTTGTAATTATCTTTATTTACTTTGCTTGTTAACACCATATAAATACATAAAATAAATCTACATACCTGGCACTTTATGATGTAGAACCAAATTGTCGAGTTCTGTGCGATTCCAGCCAGAAAACCTTTCACAAATTTTGGCGTGTGAATCGTGCGGCAGCTCACCGCTGCTTACCGCCATGGCGCCCACCATTTCATTTTCAGCCATCCTCACGGACTGTCAGAATTCAACTCGATTTAGGCATGTGATCTCAAAGTTGTAGAAAATAAACTCCAGATTTCAAATAAACATTTAATGAGGTTGATTTTCCAGAGGATTAGGTGTGATATCGGTCGAAAGTCCGAGTATTGAGTTTTTTTAGCGCAAAGTTGTTATTTCTCGGAATGGAGGACTGCATTCAACATGTTAAAAAAACGACATGAAAGTAGGGAATGTCTACTTTCCAAAAAGGGGTGGTTTTCTTATGTACGTTGAGGGGATCATATGACGAGCACGATTTGAAGGTCGGTACATGGAGGTTTTCAGCGCCGAGATTTAAGTGCCCGCGCGTCCAAAACTTCTGATGTCTGCCGTTGCGGGGGGGAAGTAGAATTTTGAAACCTTATTTTCAATATTTATTGGCAAATATAAATTATAAATGTTACATATATTGAAAGATGAAAGAATATATATATTAAATTGTTTGCCTTTACGAAATCACCCCCATGCTACAATGACATGAAGTTGGTGTAGTTCTATGCCACACTGGCCGCTCCAGGGAAAAGTGAGCACACTGTTGACGTGCCTACTATAATACAGGGCTTGAAATGAACGACGACCACGACGGCCAGTGCCGTCGTTGCCTTCTTACTGGCCGAGGTGCCCCACAAAAAATATCCGTCTTCACGGCCAGTTTTGCCTTGCCCCATATTTACCTTGGCTGCCGTGCCCTTTTTGCAAAAACACAGCCACTACAATCCTTCATATCATTTGTTTTTTCGATATCATGCCAGCCCTTCATAAAATCTCGCTGCACAACACGTTGGCGATCGTACAGAATCACATGCACACAATACGTGCAGCATATGCACATACTAGATACTTTGCACACAAACTGAATCTGGTCCAGTTTCGGAGTATGCCGATACTTCAAGCAACAACACCCCCACCGCAAGATAAAATGTGTGTATTCGTACATATATACACAAAGCAGCAGGAGTATATACGGCAACGTTTACGTGCAGTCAACTGACTTTCTTTTTCTCAGTACTTGCACGTGTGCGCCTCACAATACGCATCGATGTTCGTGTACGAGGAAACGCGCCCTGCAGCCTTGGGCGCGCTACATACATACAGTAACTTCATGAACTAACTTTGGTCACAAAACGCGCGGCTCAATCGCGGTGTTCCGATTGTCAAAAGTTTTGATGAATAATTAGGCCAAAACAAATCAATAGAGAAAGAAAATTCTGCACGTTAATTCACAGAACTTGATCTCTTTTGTCTGTGTATGCATTTTCCGTGTTCATGAATTTATTTAGAGGTTGTACCGCTCGTACACCGCAGCATGTTTCCCCGACATTTCCTGCCGCAATACGAGGTTCATCGCCCGCTGCACACAAAGTGCATCACGCTTACCACCGTATGATAAACCATGGAGGTATTAAAATATCCCTTTTAATACCTCCATGGATAAACAGACAGTGTTGGCCAGTTTCCCATCGTGGTTTGCGTTGTGCATAGTGGTGTGTACGACCTAAATTCTCCATTATTTTAAAGAATTATCGACCGTAAATATTTTTGACATGAATTAAGTCAAGTTTTGATAACTTTTTATGGCAATTTTTTGTTATAGCTTTCGTAGCGTAAACGGAAATAGTTTAGGCTGAAATTCGCATATAATTGAATACCCAGTGATCGGAAGCAGTATATTTTTGGCCTCATAGTCTTCTTACTCTTACTCTTAGTTAAATATGTTTTAAATGGAAAAATCAACAATGCCGCGCCCTCCGTGCCCTTTCTGCAGATATAATTTGGCCTTGGTGCCCTACTTACTGGCCTTGGTGCCCTCCATAATTTTGCTTCATTCAAGGCCAAAGTGGCCTTGCCCTAAAAAATTACCAAATTCAAGGCCTGATAATAGTATAATTATATCAAAGCACATCAATCGGTTACGGCCCGGAATATTTCAGAACATTGACGGTACGACTTGAGTGACTTCTGCGTGAAGGTACGAGTTGTCCTAATAAACCTTTTCTACATTCTCAATGCATTGTGGGTATGGAGGCCAAACAAACCATGTAATTTATACACAAGTCTATGGCACTGTGAACCAGTCCAAATATTAATTTATTTTATTCTAAATATCTGTCATGAGTTGAGAGATACTTTTTTCACATATCTTTGCATTGAACACAATAAAAATAATAACCAGAAAAATCAATTTTTAATGGCAATAAAAATATAGGAAATAATTTGGGAATCCCTCTCAGGGTACCAGTTACTGATGAATGCAACTCTCAGGAATTAGAACAGCTAATAATGTCACAAATTAGCCAATCAGAAGAGGATTTTTGCAATCATGACAACCAACATGTGACCAATTCGACCAATCACTGTTTTCTAATGTGCTTGCTCTTCTAATGCCAGTAAGGGCTGATGCTGTTCCCATGATGCTTTGAGAATGTCGAAAAGGTTTATTGGAGGTAGCCTACGACGGTACGAGTTGGCAAAGGTACGAGTTGGTACGATCATGGAGGTATTAATACCTCCATGGTACGATGTTGTCGAGTTGCAGGTACGAATTGGCCAAGGACGGTACGAGTTGGCCAAGGAAGGTACGAGTTGTCCAAGGTACGAGTTGACCCGTTACCAAATTAAGATGAATGGGCGCCGCCATCTTTGTTTTCTCTTTTGGGCATGCGCGATTGCACCATGTCCCAGAAAAACAAGATGGCTGCCGGGGAAAAGCACCGTTGATGTTGTACTTTTTTGCTTAAAAATTTCATATTTTAACTAATTTAAGATACTTTTAAATACTTATGATTGATACTTTTAAATAATCATAGGAGCCCACTGAATATTGTGAACAACGTGTTTGAGCTTTTATAACAGTGCTTTTACTTAGTACAAGTTGTTGAAGCTTCTTGACCATGTTGACGTAAAAATAGCATGACCCGATAAAAATTGTTACAGTCAATGGAAATGTACTGCATATTATAGGGTAGTCAAGCTGTTACATTCACAGACATCATTGCCACAGTAATGGCTGAATTTCTTCTGTCTGGGCTTCATGTATACTTGTTCTTGGTTTTACCTGTTGTTGTGTTGTAGCAGAAACTTGTATATTGTTGTTGCCAGCGCTTGTCATTCCACGTTCGCTTACTTGTTCCAGGTCGCGCCGACTCGAGCTGGAACGAGCCATATTCTCCGGCATAAAAAATACTCAAGCAAGGCCCTCCTCTCAATTACCACCGCCTAGTCCATGCCTTCAGAAGGTATTCTATCCACTTATGAATCATTAGAATTGAACATATATGGGCAGTCACTGTCAGATTAGTTCACGAAAATATGAAATGTTGATTTTTCGTTGCCCGAATAGCGAATACTGTCAATTGAATTATCTCCCATCAGATCACAACTGCACTGCGCTGAGCTGCGACAGCTATGTCATGTGTACGGTACGACGTACAGTATGTTTTGTGTGCGGCATGGCTGCTGCCCTCACCACTTTCACTTCGGGGGTGTTCAATTGTTAACTTATCAGAGGGACTCCCGAAATAGCATCGGGATCCCTTCTGAAGCACGCTGTATAAAATAAAATCATTATTGAATATATAATTATTTTTCCCCAATTACATGTATAATTATTCAATTTGATGGTTTGAGTCTCCAATGCGGTTCCCTATTCTTCGCGCCACCTGATGGACTTACCTTTTATGAAAAGTAGTCGAATCTGGTATACACCTGTGAAGTCACTTCATATGCGAGAACCGGCTGTATTTGGTTACAACAAATAAGACACAAGGTCCCGGATGAGCGATTCCACGCTTATTCACCCAGTAAAAATTCAACGGTTCATAAGACGTAATGGTGAATATATGCAAGTATGTAAGTCTGCATTGTGTTAGATTCTTGTCGAACGAATTATGTCGGAGAATCAGTTGATTGACTAATAATACTCAGTAGAATACTGTAAACTATGGTGTAAATTTGAAAAAAAATTGCAGATTTCTCCTTGAGAAAACCAAACCACAAGAAAGTAAGGACTGGATTTTGTCGGCTTCAGGTCGTTGATAACGCACATGGTACGGTTACCCGCAATCCCAGTCTTTCTCGTGTCGCACCCAACATGCAAAGCTTCAAATCGTATTTAGGTCGTTGATAAGTTGACATTAATGGCGTGACCTGTTGTAATGACAACCCACTCCATACTGCCAGCATTTATATGAATTATTTAGAGTTTCATTCTAGAGGCCCCTCATCACAACGTATCATCAACCTTGTTCTATAAACAGGCTGTCGCATTGATGTCAGGAGCAGATGGGGGGGGGGGGGGGGGGGGGCGTAGAACACCTTCCCCACCCCGTTATGTGCAACTTTTTTCTCAGACTTTTTGTTGTTTCTATGTTGACAGTTTCAGACCTGGAACATTCGAGCCTTTTTAGGGTACAAAATCTGTCGGGCTATACCCCGCAAACCTAAACGCCATCGTTCATTACGTTTGCACAACTTAAAAATAGAATCCACGAAATGACATTTTAGGAATATGTGTTTTACTGATTCAAGACAATATGGGAAAATCAGGATTTACAAAGGTAAATAACAAATACATACGTTTCGATAAACGATTCGGTGATTTACCATCAAAATGTGTACCGAACGTACCAGAAGCTAAGGACAGATCAAACAAAATTAAAGTGTCAGCCATAAAGGCAAAAACAAAATTACGACCTGCAATTTGATATTAAATTTTTTTTTTTAAAGGGATACCAAGACTTTGTCTTTTCTGAGCGTTTCTTTTTTTAATGTCATGTTGATTTCTCAAAACAACTTTTTAAACCAGCCAACGTGGGATTAATGTAAAAAAACGATTGCAATGTCACTTTAATTTTGTTCCCTATCCCGTTTCCGACTTTTTTTCGCAAAATAAAACAACCAAAAGCACACAAGTTTGCTTTGCACCAAAAATCTTGCTAACCAGCTTACCAGCCAGAAATCAACATGATTTTCAAGCCAAGCAAACAGCATTTGAGTACCAGTCACAAGAAAATTATAAATAAAAAAATCACAAATAAAAAAGAAGTCAATAATCCGGTTTTTACCAAGGAAGACTTTTATGCCAAGCAAATAGTCTGTAGCGCGATGGTGAACGCCGGACGCGCTGATGGTCGCCGGACGCTAAAGCCGGTTTGGGCAGTTCGCGCGCATTCGCGATAAAACGCGCAACATACGGGTAATGCGCACCAACTTCAATTGTAAGATGTGACGGTCACGCATTTATATAGCAAGTTAAATAGCAAGTTTTACAGAAAGATCAATAAAGTTGAGCCTGAATTTTCGATTGTGTTTCGTCAGCTTCCTTAGCTTCAAGTATATACCGGACTGTGTTTCCTCAGTTTCTAGAAGCAGGTAGGCCAAGGTCTTTGCGTTTTTATTCATGACATTTTAAAATTTGGATAACGTTAGGCATACACCTAGCCCAGGCTGGACTTCTATAGTATCTCGATTACATTGCGCTACATACAACGCGTAATGCAATGCAGTAAGGACGTGCAATGAAGTAAGGACGTCCAAGGCTGGACATCTTTTCAAATTGTCGTCTAGCAGAAACTTTGATTTTTTTAAAGTCACGCCGTCTGTTTAAAAAGCCGATGAATGTTAGGGCCGTTTTCAGCAAAAATGCGGTCCTCCATTTTGTTTACTGCTACGCAATTTGCATATTCATCGTTTTTTTACCGACCGCGCAATTAGCCAGTTTGGTATTTCAACTGCGCATATGCACAATGACAAAGGTATCCCGAATGACCCCGTGACCTAACGTGCCCGTATATAACGCGCAAGGTGGTCGCACAACGCGCACGTGTTAAATGCAATTAGAATGGGCGTTCGCGTGACATTACGTCAGCAATTTTATCCCGAATAACCTTTGACCTTCGTGATACCGAACTGGCTTATTCTATGAAAGCAAAAATTAAAATATTTCCATTTGGTTTGCTTCTCAGTTATTCTGGGGCCAATTTTATAGAGCTGTAAGCACAAAAATTGCCTAAGCACAAAAAACTTGCTTAATATAAACAGGTTACCAGCCAAAACTCCATGTGATGTACATGTATATTGCTTGTGACTGGTATTTAGATTATGTTTACTTAGCATAACAACAACCACGTGGAGTTTTGGCTGTCAACCTGATTTTACTAAGCAATTTTTTTTTTTTTTTTAAGCAATGTTTGTGCCTACTCAGCTCTATGAAATTTTGTACCCAGAAGTCGGAGACGAAGCCGAAGACACAAAGGTTTCATAACCCCATAAAACTCGTGTGTGATGATCGCGCGTCAATTTTTCAGTAGCTCGATCGACCATAAACCGGCCTTTTAAGGCCAATTTAAAAAAAAATGTTTATATAGCGTCGAGGTTTTTGTCAAGAGGAAGGAGGAGGGGATTTTTATTTTTTATTTTCAAGATGGCCGCCATTCTTTATTAAAATTTCTGACAACCGTAGGTTTTTCAACTGTTCAAAGACACAACAATTAAAGAGACATTTTGGACAAGAGAACTGAATATGTTTACCGTGGTTTTAATAGTTTTAGTAAGCTTGTATTTTTTTCCCGGTGGATTTGGTTGACATTTTCGGGAGTTTGTTCACCTCATTTTCCACTGGTAATTTTGTGTTTTAATCCAGGAAGTGGGCGGGGACGCTAAACATTTTTTTTTTTACTTCACCTAATACAACCATACATCATGAATGATGCTGGGGCCGATGGCGAGTGTGCATGAATACGTCATGCTGTATAGAAACAATGGGTCGCATTATTAAAGTCCTACTAAAATTTGTGTCGGATTTTTAAAATGTGTTCGTGTGCTATCGTTCATTATCATTTTTTCCGATTTGAAAATATTAAAGTATGATTTTTTTTAATGTACACTATTATAAATTATTTGTAACTTCTGATTAATCAATTAATCATCTCTCCCAAGTTAACAGAACAATGTTATCTCCCCCAATGCCAAATAACCCTTTAGCATCTGACAACCTGACCAACGAACAGCGTACTTCGCTATCAGTAAGAGCCGGTTAATGGTACAAAACAAACTCCAGTGAAATATAATAACGGTGTTGTGTTTGTGTGCTCGCTGACACCGTGGCATAGGAAATGTCTCATTTTCGCGCACACAGACGTGCATGAAATACCCTGTTAAAATCTCGAACATTTGACGGCTGTTTCAGTTCTGACGCCACCCGGTCGGATTTTCCAACGTCATTGCACTAAGCCCTTTTAGCGTGTGAGGGTAATGAGGATTTTAAAAAATTCATAGAAATTTAGCCCACTGTGGATTTTTTCTAAGGAATTACATTACAAAGATAATTGAGGCTGCATGTGTTTCAGCCAGGAAAATAATACTGGTTGCATTTATACCAAATGACGACAATCTACACAAAAACCTGTAGTTTCTCGCTAGATCTCCCGCCCGCACCAAATTTCCAACTAAGGTTACCCCTTCGCTTTTTAAGTTTTACGCAGAGATTTATTACCCACCCTCTCCCACCCATCACAATGTACACATACATGTACACCCACGCCCAATTTGCATTATGTTGCCATAGTATCCTATTTAAATAAACTTTGCAGCAACCGCTCCTATTGGTTTGTCTACGTCCAACCGAGGACATCATTGTCATCTTATGCTGGTTTGTGTATTATATCGATTGTGTATACCGAAGACGTTTCACTGTTCTGGTGGTTTCTTCTGTTTGTACACTTACTTGCAAACCCGCTTATTGGTTTTGTACGTGTTTTCAAACTGCGGACAGTTATCTCAGTCTTTCATTCCCTGTCCTCCATAAAGATGCGCCCACTGAGTACATACCAATCAGTGGCGTATCCAGCTGGGGGCGGGGGGGGGGGGGGGGGGGGGGAAACTTGCCTCCCCCCGGCGGCATTTGAGGCGTCATAAAAAACAAAAGGAAATAGTGTTTTTGCGACGGTTTTAAGACGGTTCAGACGTTGTTTGCCCTCCCTGGCAGAAAAAGCTGGATACGCTAAAATGGTACTAATCGACTATAGAGTTCTTAGGTAGGTCCTATTTTCCATCGTGGGGTTCTGAATTGAGTGGTTGCAACTACGTAACCCCCCTCCCCCCCCCCCCCCCCCCCCCCGGACCTAATTAACATCAGGTATCAAACCAGGCCAATTTCAAAAGATGAAAACTGAAAGTGGGCCATCTTCATGGAGGAATAAAACTGTCTCAGTGTTGAATCGATCCCACTCACTACAATTTCATGAAGTTGTTTATCAACCATTAAATTATTAATGACATTTTCCTTCCATTGTTACAGATAAATAATTTGTAATAAATCTTTACACCATGCATCCCAACCTTCTTTCGATTCGTTTAAATATTTGTTTTTGTTCTGAGTTGGCGTAAATAAATCGTTTTATATTGCCTGCTAACGGAGCAAACAATACTTGTGGATTTTGTTCTTACATGGAACAGTCGTTGGCTACAAACCTTTGGTAGTGCTGTGGACACAGAACATTGCCTTGACGTCAACGGTTTGCATTTGACGTGAGCGCGCAGGCCAACCGGGCCTGTTACTATCTTTAGCCAGGATATTTTCAGGAAAAATAAAATCCCTGTTCACAACATCTTTTTAATATAAATACGTGTATATATTCCACTCGGCGGATTCTATTTTAAGCCGGCATATTTATGGGTTTGCAGAACAGCTGCTTACATTCTCTTTGCAGGTAGGGTAGGCCTAACTCCCAGAACTCAGAAGGCGTGCTTTAAATTAAATTACTATATTTTAACATTGTCTGGACATCGATTTTTAAGATGCATTATAATATACGATCGTGGGGTTATTAGTAGGGTAACGGTTGATCTGTTGCTGGCAGGTATTGTTTTACGGGGGGAACTTACATGGCCAAAAGAAGTATTATAATCATTGTATCCCTAGGAATTTCTTAAATTTTCAGCAATTGTCATGATCCATCGAACAAAACAACAATTAAGCAAAAGATCGGGATGGTGAGAATGAAATCATTTCAATTTTTTTTATTAATGTGTTTTTTGTTTTGCAAAACCAGATTCGACTCGATCTGTTCGAAAGGCCATTGATAAATAAGTGTTTCTCAAAAGTCTAAAAGTGTGTGGGGGAGAGGGATGGGGAATATCACCCTAAAGTAATCCCCAAGTCTCCAGCTGAAAGAAATATTTTGAAAAGCTAGGGTGGGGTGGATGCGGGGCAAATTTGAAGGAACTTGATGCACTGTCAAAAGCCACTCAGCGAACTATACTATAATGATTAATCGCACGATTTGAGGTTTTGCATTGTATTTTTAATACGCTTAATTTATTTTAATGGTGGTGAAAATTCGGGGGGGGGGGGGAATCCTATGGGCCACCCCGGCCAAAGGTGCGTTGGGGAGGGGATAATCCTCCCCCCACACCCCCACCCCCACCCGGGATTTATGCCGAAGCCATAAAATCTAAAACATTTATAAAATGAAAAAACATTTCCTCAAACCAAGCCTCAAATAGAGTGTAAATATAATTTGGCCAATGGTCACCTGATGGTCAGTAGGGTTAATTTTCTTCAAAGTTACAAAATGCTTATTTCTCCCATTAGCCTTTTAGAGGTATGGCGGACACAATAGGAGGGCGCTATTTGATTTGGGTATACCTTTTGTGCCATACAAAAGGTTTACCCAAATCAAATAGCGCCCTCCTATTGTGTCCGCCATACCTCTAAAAGGCTAATAGTCTTGGGCTGAGTTCGGGCGAGCTGTTCTTGTTTGCTCAAGAACAACTCTTGTCTTCGTTCGTGTTCCGGCTGCTCGAACGCCAAAGAACGTCTGATAGCCAAGAGCGCCATCTATCGCTGGTAACCACGCAAAATGTAATGGCTGCGCCCATGTACGTTATTCAGCATTCATTTCAAAAACCTGAATTTCAGACGCAAGATAATTTAACGGAAGCACAATATTTAGACTACATTTTCCCCTAGTTTGTTCAGAAAAAGCTTTAGTTTTCAAAACGTTTGGAAGGGAATATTAGGCAACATTACGCCGACTTTTTATGCTTCGTCAAATCATCCGCCATCTTTGGACGTCTTTACGTCATGTCAAATTACGTCATGTTCTTGTAAACCCCGACTGGAAGGTGGTGTACGTGTGATCTTGTTCCGAGTGCAATGTTCACAGGTCGCGTTCCCGCCGTTCGGGCGCAAGAACGGGAAACTCGTGTTAAGAACAGACCGCCCGAACTCGGCCTTAATGTCAAACTTGGTCAGTTACCGGTACATCTCTGGACCAAGCCTCATAGGATGTACACGTAATTTGGCCAATGGTCACCTATTATGGTCAGCAGGGGTCATTTTCTTCAAAATTACGAAATGCACCCTATTTGAGGCTTGGTCTAGAGAGATGTAACTGGTCAAGTTTGACATTAATTGGATCAAGAGCGAATGAATTAAACCCGAATATTTACTAACAGAAATTACGGATTTTAGTTGTCCACTTTTGAGGCGTCAAGAAAAGTCACAAAGTAAAACCCAAATTTCTGCTACCAGAAAATTGACATTTTTAAAAACAGGTGTTGCTACTTCTAAAATCTAAATCTCTGCTAGCAGGAAATGGGAAAACGGGGTTGTCCACTTTTGGAGCATCATGATTTTTGTCAGTAAGAATTTGAGATTTTCAGTTGTCCACTTTTGAGGAACCGAGATAGTCGTTAAAGTAAAATCCAAATTTCTGCTAGCAGAAAATTGAGTTTTTTTAAAACCGGTGTTGCCATTTCTAAAAGCCTAAAATTCTAATAGCAGAAAATGGGAAAATACGGTTGTCCACTTTTGACGCTTTATAAAGGAAAGCGGCATGACTGGTGAAAGTCTACGGATACGAATATTTAAATGAGACGCGTCTTTACTTCGTAATATGTGACGTCATTTTGACCAGGCGCTGGTGTGCAAAAGAATAGAGAACGCGCGTGCCCACTGCTTCACGCGCCGTCCACCGATCACGCGTATTGTGCACCCGGAAGTTAATGCTGCTTCCAAAGAGCATTGTTCGCAAGGTGGCGCTATTTGTATTGCGCGTGAGTAACCATGAGACGCGCGAAGGGCTGGGGAGCGAGTTTATCAACAAAGCTCGTTGGCAAACAAAAACTAAAAAAACATTGTTTTACTTGAATCAAACGGTTTGCAAAGTGACAAACTTATATTTCCTACAAAGTGAATTACTTACAGGATACAGGATGAGCGATATTAATCCCGGAGGTAAGATCACAAATATTTTTTCTCAATTAAAAATAAATTCAAGTTTTCTTTGGTATTTTCATCTAGTTGACGAAGCATATATCGTGCAGTAACGAAAGCAGTAGCCGCGATTAAAATTAGGGAAATCTTCCTGTCATTATGTAAAAGGGAAGGTATTCAGTTGTCGGTGCATGTGTTTGAATTTAAAGCTGCTATGCGTCCCGCTCACAATTCAACATTTGAAACTTGTTACTTTCCCCGTCGGTCGATTTTTTGTTATACTAACAAATTAGCAATTCAGTTTGGAAATTTCTATTTTAGGCTGATATATCCCAAGAGCAAGGATACAGCGGCTTTAATATCAAATTAACAATATTTCTAGGTGTAAGCATAATATTTGTCCAAGATGGAGAACACCCGTTCGGATTTTGTGAAGATAATCAGAGAGAAGAAATAGTGTTTGGAACTTTTGAGCATGAACGAACAGTAAACTTGAGAGTCAAACTCTGTTTTAGCAATTGTGCTGATGAAGAAAATGTGTTGCATTGAGAACTTACAGCATTCATGCAAAATATAGTTTATTTCTAAGTTTTCTGAACATGCTTGTGTAGCCTATAACATATAGCGTCGAATATGACCCGTCAGGTCTTCAACAACATTTTCAAAACATTCAAGAATTCAAACTATGTCCATCATGAATTGTAAAGTGTATGACTGTGATCACGAATAAGAATCTTAATGTAAATTTGCAATTGTATAGGAGAAAAGATTCCACTTTATTAAGTTTTGAAACAGTTTGCTATCACACATTGTGGTATCTGCTTTGAAAAATTCAGTTTTTGAAAACTGTCGGAGTGTGATTTTTAAAACGTATTCCCACGTGTCCCTTATCTCCTTAGTGATTAGGGTGAATGCATGGATTCAGTCGGTGGATGAGTTTGAGGAACCATCACGCGACTATCAAGAAGTATTGGAGGAACAGGCGACAAGACGAGCCGCCATAGCCATGAAAGACCCCGATTCTATCTGTGCTCTGATCACGAGGGCAGGCTTTTTTCGCCTGCTCTCGAAAGGAAACGGTGACAGCTTAATGAACAATTGCAAGTCAGATGGGCGTGTCTCCTTCAGGAAGAAGGAAGACGTTGTTGCTTTGGAAGGCAAAGATGTCATTACTGATGGTACGATCACCGAGCCCCAGGTAGGTGTTAATGTTAAACCGACTGAACATGTCTATAAAAGAAGTTCCATCACGATTCTGTACAAGATTTGTGGTCAATGAAAGCAATTTAAAAGAAACAAAAAGCTGCTATACATGACGAAAAGTACACGTCTTCATTTGAATATTTATGTTTGCTCGAAAGAAGAAAACTGATCTGTTAAACGAATGAATTATTTCCAATCCTGGGAAAACAATAACCAACACCCTTTGTATTTTGTCTCATATATATTGGTATCTGCATGTTTTGTTTTGTTGATCTATGAAAATAACCAATTCAATTCAGTTTAGTAACACTAAAATTGCCACTAAATTAAATAACGGTTAATAGTGCCTTGTAATTGTTTTTGTGAAATAACAGTTGTTGGGCGGGCTGCAGAGGAAACCCGCATATCAGGACGGAGAGAGCACCGACGGTAACTGTTCTGAAATGTCAGAGGAGCCTGGCAGAGTAGTGGAGGAGCAAGAAAGTGACAAGCTGATGCAGAATGAAGAAGAGAATAAGGACATTTATAGTCAGAAAGAACGGAACGTGAAGCTTGAAAAACAAGATGAGGGTGAACAGGAAGTAGAAGGACTCGTGGAGGCTGTGGCGGAAAACGGGAAGGATGAAGAAAAGATGGAAGAGACACACCAGAAGGCAAGAGTTTGGGATACCATTCAGACAGAAGTTACCAACGAAACGACTGGGAAGGCAAGAATGGAGGAGGAGGGGATTAAGAAAGAAGAGATCAAGCAACAGGACCACGATGATGAGGAAAGGGAGGAGTATAAGATGAAGCATAGTCATGTAGAGGAAGATCCGAAGGAGGTCGCGAAGAAAGAGGAGATGGGGACAAAAGTAGAGCAAGGGTCCGAGAGGCAGGATGAAGTGGAAGAAGAAGACGTAAAAGATGAGAAGAGGATGCCAGCTGGCCAAGACAAGGAGGGAGAGAAGGAGGCTGAACGATGTGGGAACCAGGTTGAAGGAAAGAAGAATCGGGAGGTGGAACCGGTAAATGGGAGGGAGACGACAGAGACTGAAGATGAAAACAAGGAAGTGGTTGACCAGAATGTGGAGGAGATCAGCCCTCTGAAACCGGGCGAGGATAGCTATGGAAACGACCAAGAAAGAGGTATATTAGTCAGAAAAAACACGACTCATATATAAGCCAAACTTTTGGCAACCCAACATCCAAACTTCTTGTATGATGTTAATAGATTTAGCCTAACGTTTCATTATCGGATTGTTAAAAACATGTGAAATGACGGATTTGCACACTGAGTTTATACAGCAATTAAATTAAATTAAAAAATAATTGACGTACTGACGCTCTTGGTTTACAAACTCCTGGTTCGTTTTGCCATGCAAATACTTAAGGAAATACCGTAATTTGGTGTACGGCCTCACATAACCAACTTGATGGACCTTTCATATCATTATTTCACAGATCCAGAAGTTAAAATGGTCTCTCTTGATGTCAACATAACTCGTGAAAATGTTCCGAGGCTGCGGTTAGCCGATGAGACACTTCCCGAGGTTGCCGATCCACAGGTGGTCATCAAAGGTATGTGATTCTTGCATCGATAGGTTTTTATCATTTTGACGAAGCCATAAGTTCCCTTTGGTTCATATTGGTTGGCATTTGACAGAAACTCTCCATTCATCCCCGGGATTTAAGCAACCCAAAGGCCGAGGAGTGACGATTACACCATTTTCACTCGTTTGCTTGGGAACCTCCTTGGTTCCCAACCAAAGAGGTTCTTTAATATTTAATATGCACTTTAATATCCACTGTTTGATTCGTGACGTTCCTTGCACCTGCGCAATTACATCCAAATGCGAACGATGGGTATTAGCTGTTGCGTCACTGTCTCATCTTCACTTGTCACAGTTTATCAGGCTGGTTCAAGACGGCGACTAGAAGTGGCTGCCTTGACTGGGTTTGGGCAAGGTTTGTCCAACAACTGTCAACAACAGTGCTCTAAACTTCTTGCCCCAACTTCCTCCAGGCTTGCGTATAAACTACCTGTCTGATCGTTGGACTGCTTGCCCTGCTTGCCGGCTTCTGAAATACATATACACGTACTACCAGTTGCCCGTTTTGTGTTGCTTAATAAGGTGCCTCCCCCCCCCCCCCCCCCACCCCCAAGTTTTGTCTGTCTACAATAAAAACTCCAAACACTTGGATTTGTGTCCGAAGAATGTAGAAATCAGAGAAGTCAGAGAAAGCGTCCGGAAAGGATTGTCTGGAATTATGCGCGTTGAAAGACGATTTAGATAAGACCAGTTTGATCAAAAAGTGGCTTTGGGTGGAATCAAACCTACCTATATAACATGACGACTGGGAAATACCACAATGACCCTCATCTTATTCTACCTTCAAAACAGATACAGTTACTGCTGAGATCACTCCAAAGAAAAAAGGCTTCTGGGTCAGGATTTTTGGCAGACACTCCAAGAAGGAGAAGGCAAAGAAGATAAGGAAGGTTCATCAATGCTCCTTCAGAGATGAACAGCTTCTGGAAGACAGGATCAAGAAACCATCCAAACTAACTGCCCTCATCTTCGCTTGCTGCTGTGTACAACCAATAGATTAAGTTACTTAAGAAACTTGAGGTCCGTTATCTACTTGAGACCCAGTTCTTGTAAGGTTGGGTCGATCATAGGCGTGGCCAGGTGTTTTTGAAAGGCGTGACTGAGTACATTGCGAATAAGAGTCAACGGGAAAATTCAATTTTGCACGTCAGTGCTCAACGCGGTACAACGGCTGGTTGCATTATGCCACACCCTGGCTACGCCCCTGCTGATACTGTGCGTCTCAACTTCCAAGAAGGAATTACAGGTACTATCACTGGGGAGTGCAATCATCCTTTCATCCATTAGGCAAACTACGGTAAACAAAGGGGAGTAGACAGGGTGGCTGTATTACAGAGATAGGCAGGGGAGACAGAGAAAGGAAGATAGATTAATTAATTAATTAATTAATAAATTAATAAAAAGGCCCATAAGACAGGCATAGAGAAAACAGAGAGACTGACGTAGGGATAAAGACTAGACGGAGTAACGGATGGGTGTGGGTTGATGGGTGTACATGTTTATGGTGTACAACGAGGACAGGGAACCAAAAAACAGGAACAGGATGATCCTCGATTTCTGTTGGAAAATGGGTAACCGATGAGAGGGGTTGCAACAAAGTTTATAAACCATCTGAATGACAATGGGAAGTCCTCGGTATACACCATAAACATTTGTGTGGGGGGAGGGGCAGACAGTGCAACACTGAAACCAACATAGAGACATGGGGAGTAGATACCAGACAGGGAAGAGACACTAATCATTAGAACAGACAGAGAGACAAACGAATACTGACAAAGGACGGGGAAGTTGGCAGTTAAATGGTGGACTAACGGAGGAATGGGAATGGAGAAACAGACAGCTGGTGGACGACAGACGGAGGGACCCTGGTATCGACATCGAGACATGAGGAGTAGATATCGGACAAGAAAGAGACACTAATTATTGGAACAGACAGTCGAACAGATACTGACAAAGGGACGGAGAAGTCGACAGACGGCTGGTGGAGTGACAGACAGACAGATCGACAGAAAGATCGACTATGTTTAGTCCCCATATCTGTATGTCTTTGTCGGTCTCTTCTCTGTTTGTCTATATATCTGGCTGCCTTCCTGCCTGTCTCCCGCTCAGTTCCCATCTCCTGTATCCCCCTCATTCGGTGAGTTTCGTCATCCTAGAAGAGGGACAGAAAAAGCAACCAGACATGGGTGGACCGATTGCACGACGAACAGCACAAAACACAGAAAAGTTCACCAATCTGCTTGGGCTCCAAATTGGTGCTGATTGTCCGGTGCGGTGGGTTTATACCAACCTGCACGTTCATTTTGTTGCACATCTTGTACTGAATGCCACATTGGGCTTTTTGTTTGTCGTGCTGTTGGGCTGCCTGTGTCTGACTGCCTTTCTGTCCACACTCCATGATGTAGAGGCGTACCGAATGAGAGCGATACAAGACACAACTGATTAGGGGACAGTCCTAAGAGAGCTTAACACATAGACAAACAGATTAACAAGAGGCCGATTGAGACGTACAGATATGGGAAGACTAGACATAGTCTCTCTTTTGGTCGGCCTGTCTGTCTATCAATTCACTCTCCGTCAGTGAACTCCTCTGTCACTGTGCCAGTCTCTGTTTGTCTGCCTGTTTCAATAATTCGGGTCTCTTTTTTGTCTGGTACCTACTTCCCATGTCTCTATGTCGGTATCAGTGTCGCTCTTTCTGTCACTCCGCAGCCGTTTGTTTCTTCGTCTCTATTTCTCCATCTGTCCACCGTCCGCCTGCCAACCTCCCCGTCTCTGTGCCAGTCTATGTTTGTCTGTCTGTCTATTTCAGTAATAAGTGTCCCTTCCTTGCCCGGTATCTACTTTCCACGTCTCTTTGTTGGTATCAGTGTCGCTCTTTCTGCCTCTTCATAGCAGGACACACACCAACAGAGAGACAAGGGATCGACATACATGCAGATGGGGAGATGCAGCCCGGAAGAACATGCACGTTCTTTTTTCCCACCTGAAAACCGTCACATCTTGCTCATATATCTCCAAAAAAGTTTAAAATGAACGTATTTACAGAAGGATTAAAAACTCAACAGACTGCTGATATAACAGCAGGGGAAGGGAAAGGAAGGGACGGGACGAGACATTCAAACAAACAAACAAACAAACAAACAAACAAACAAACAAACAAACAAACAAACACCCCAACAAACAAACAAACAAACAAACAAACACCCCAACAAACAAACAAACAAACAAACAGAGAGAGGGAGAGAAAAAAACAAAAACAAAAAATCAAACACCCCAACATACAAAGAGACACAGCCCAAGGAACATCAGCTACCCCGCTAGAGACAGATGAGATCATTGAGCGGAGTGACAGACACGCACAGCTTAGACAGATATATTTAATCGGGGAAAAGCGAGAAACCTTATCGAATTGCCTTTCAAATAAAAAAAAAAATCAATCAAATATAATTAAACACCATACATCATATCTTGAAATACAAGGAGAGGGAAAAACAAACTAACAAACCTATCGATGTACCCTCAAATAAAAAGACATAAATCAGTTGATTATAAATACCTGACAACCTATCTTGAGACGGAGACGCACAGTATCAGGCCAACTTGAAGAAGGCAATCATCAGTAGAACCTATCCAAAATATTGGCGTAGGCCTAGCCTACAGGTCAGAAATTATGTCATTATAATGTATGATGACCATCCGTGCATATAATGCACACTTGTAAAGTTGAGTGCGAATACCTTTGTTTCTAATTATCTTTGATTGTGCAGCTTTGTATAAAGATTTGCTGGACCAAAATTCATAATTTATTCTAACGAAAATCATGATTTCGAAGAAAGTAATTCATAATTATGTCACATGTACAACACCATGCTTTTACAAGAAAATGTGTATAAGCGCTTAAGCACCAAAATATCATTATTTCCAAATCTTATTTCAACTTTTAACGGGCCGGCAGGGAGAAATTACAACAGCTTTATAACCTAATTCGGTGAACTTTAATAATGAAAAAACAAGTACTTTTTAAAAACATCCAACAAGCCTTTGATTGTCTCATCAAATAACAATTATTTCTGAGTGATTGCTGCGAAATATCAGCTTAATGAAACAAGATAAAATCATCGTTGTGGATCTCTGTTATTTTTTATAAATGTCATCATTCCCAAAAAAGGGCTCTTAAAACATTTGTTTACGAAACTGGGTAAAAACAAAAATCACTAATTCCAAATTGACCACCATCTCTTATCACTCAAACCTTAAATTGATGTGTAAAACCGAAACAAAGATCGCTGTAAATATTTCCGAATAAAATTATATGAAATCCAAGTCTTTAAAGTGTATCAGAGCTTCTTTCTTTCAATGCATGATTTGTTTTACAAGTTATATATTAAAGGACAAAAGGTACCGTATAGCACCAAAACAGCCATTTGTCATAGCAATAACAGTTACAACAGCAAATGGTATAATATGATCATATAATTGATTTTTCCTCCGTTATTCCAGTAGGGTTTCCTTGTTTAAAAATTAAAGTCCGAATTCACTCAGTTTAGAGAAATTGCCTGAGACACAGTGTCATGAAACCACGGAAAATGTTGGTTTTTTATTTGCAGTCGAACGAGAGTGGTCCGTTGCAAAGAATCTCGAGTCAGGGAGTATATAAAATAGGCCAACAAGCGGCAGTTCATAATACTGCGTTTGGCGTCTGCAGGGCGGGTAGAGCATGACTATAATGGAGCAATGCACTGTGTGATCATTAGGTCAAGAAATTTGATATGATGTGCTTTAACACCATCGTTAAAACTTACATTTATTAGGCCTATTTCTGCATAAATGCCTCTTTCCATCAACAGGCCTGATCCCAGCCGTGTAAAATGTAAGCGCTTCGCACCTACGATTTTTTTCTGCATTTTTCTTTTAAAGAAAAAAGTTGATCTTGTTTTAAATTCAGTTTAAGATCCTTTTCTACCCTTAAATACATTTTTCATGCAAATTCCCATGGGTATATTTCATGGGATCCAATTGGTGATTTGGCCACCATGTGCCATTGGATATTTCCAATGGGTAAAGCCCGTGGGACATTTCCCATGCCAGCCCTATGGGAATATTCCCCATGGGTTTCCCCCGTACGCCCAATGGCTTCAGTTCATACGCCCATATGCAGCGTGTATCCTGAGAAATGTTTGAACATTTGTGCTGATCTTTGTGTTTTCTGGTGTAATGACCTATAAAATGTATATGACAAGAAGTGAAATTATCGGGGGGGGGGGGGGGGGGACACTGCCATAGCCGTCCCCTCCCCAAAATATTGGGAGGACGTGTCCCCCCACCCTTCCCCGGGATCGCTGCCCATTCGTGCGTCTTTCCTTCCAGCTTTCCCCAAGGATTCCATTGCTTTTGCCCCATTTTCAAATTTCCCTAAATACGGACGCTCTTGGTTCTTTGAACAGTTCATAATACACAGTTTTTATACACACCTTCTTTTAAAATTGTGTCTGGCGATCGCACGTCCCTCGATTTCCTGTAAATGAGTTAAACTAGGGGAAAGTCATGGTGGATTAGGCTAATGTGTGTGCATGTAGTTTACGAGAGCATTAAACCGAATGACAGGTATAGGCCTGTACAGATTGACGAAATTGACTTCTTGTAATCCAACACCCAAAACTGGTCCATTATGAAACAGAAGAGTACGCCTCATTGACCAGTCTTTTAAAACCGAAGAGTGTTTTACATGCAGGTGGAAGACTGACGAGCAGCGGCGTAAAGGGGGAGGGGAGCGTGCGGGAGGGGGGGGGGGGGGGGGGGGGGCACGCCCCGATAAAAAATCTCCCCCAAGTCGCCCCTCCCCACTGTAAATTTTGCAAACGCAGAAAATAATAGTATTATTAAGAAAATATCCTGTAAGCGTCCCCCACTCTGGCTACGCCGCTGCTATGAGTATTTTGGCAAGCTATACCAGAAATGATAACGATGATGTAGGAAATTGCCTTTTGGAAAGAAACGAGGAGCCCTTTTTTACGACAATGGCTCTCGGAGATGTATTTTTCTCTCTCTTAGTGGTAATGAAACCAAGGAATCATCAAAGTGAAAACGTCCTGTTGTTCGAAAGGCCTGAAGAAACCTAATTACCTGAGGAGACAAGACCATGAGGAAATTATCTGTTTCAGAGGTAGGAGGAAAACCACAGAATGATATTCTCGGCAAAACCAACGGAATCAGGCAGGGACTGAAAACCCAAACACCTTGTCGGCCGCAGGTGGGATTCAAACCGGGGTCAAAGAGGTGACAGACGAGGAAAGCACCACTCCACCAACCTGATTCCCGAACAGGGGGTATAGACCATTAAATTTGAAATGGGGGGTGTGTTATCACAATGTTGCCGAAAAGGTGTGGGAAAAAACACACACACAAAAAAGCAAAACAAAACAAAAGTTGGGGGAGGGGGTGTTATGACGTTTAGGGCGCCATCACATTTGTGACATATAGGCCCTAAAATACTTACGTACCACCATACACCGTGCATTTTGCCACAACAGTGACACGAATTTTCTAAATCAACTAATGGGGGGGGGGGGGGGGGGGTATCACACCCCCTCTAGCGACGCCTGGGCTCCCAAATTGCATTTTCATATTACTTGTTGAAAAAGGCGCTCTGAGTTTTCCCCTCAGCTCACAGTAGGCTTCTTGCTGGGTGTCGGGTATACACGTTGAAGCGAGTCGAACCACGCTACACCAAGCAGCCAAAAATAACAAAATGACCCGCGATGCATGCATCTTAAGCCCCAAGTTTATCGTACAGGTGTACACCCTACTATAGTCATTAACATCGTTCGACTGCACTGCATGCAGGCGACCACAAATTTCCTCCAATTACTACGGTCACTGGCAAGATTGACAAATTGCCTTGGTTGGAGCAAGTAATACTCATCCCCAAGGATCGTCGCCGGTCGTCCTGCTCTTTTCCTGCCATGCGATGGAACATAAAGACATTTCAGCTGCATGGAGAGATCTGACCTGATGGATCAACGCGGAGTGATTTTGGTGATGTTGTAAATGGATGGTTTCGGTCACTTCGCCCAAACGCCACTTCGCCCAAACGCCACTTCGCCCAAACGCCACTTCGCCCAAACGCCACTTCGCCCAAACGCCACTTCGCCCAAACGCCACTTCGCCCAAACGCCACTTCGCCCAAACGCCACTTCGCCCAAACGCCACTTCGCCCAAACGCCACTTCGCCCAAACGCCACTTCGCCCAAACGCCACTTCGCCCATGCACGTGCTGCATGCCCTGTGGTTGCACACCAGTAAATAAGCTTCCATAGACTCCATACCAATGATAAATACGCAAACTCCAAAAATTCAGGAAAAATACTAGAACTCTCCAAGGTCGATATCGAGCGGCGTCCCAAGATTGGAACATGTATACAGTGGTTTAAATAGTTTTAGTAAGCTTGTAGGCCTATTCTATTTTTAGATGGATCAATTTGACATTTTGGGTTTTTATGCATTTCATTTCTACTGGTAAAAATTAAAATAAATCCAGGCAGCCCCAAAAAACAAAGCGGGCGGGGACGCTTAATATTTTTTGTTTACTTCGCCTAATGTACTCTTGATACTATTCCAACTTTAATTAAAGTTCTTGGCGCAAATTATTTTACCCATAAGGCTTTCTAAGACGTGCATGATGATCTGTCGAAAACTCCATTCATTCGAACTTGTGTCATCCAACGCCAAGGGATTAACCTTTGCGGGAGACAAAATGTGCGGCGACGCGACTATCCACACTCACGGCTGGTGCAGTCGGCATACTTAGTTCAGTCCGCCAAAGAAGGTCAAAGATGAACCGCGCTAATCGTAGTTGTAAAAGAGAATCAATGGATAGAGTTTCTAATTACCGTCCTCTTGGAGCTTTCTATGGACAGACTTTTGTTGTTTTGTCAGCACTAACGCATTCTGAGCATTATTCCTGAGCAAATAATTATATTCCTTACAATTATTCATTGGAAAAAATAAATTGATACGGCTACTTAATGCAATAACCAGGCGAAATTTGGATGCAATAACCCGGTCTATTCGTTTGATATTATACAAATATTAATGTTTATGAGTGCGATGGTAAGAATAATTTCATGAGGTGACAGATGGAATGTTCCATTCCACGAGGCGAAGCCGAGTGGAATGGGTCATTCCATCTGTCACCGAATGAAATTATTCTTTACCATGCACGAATGTGAAACATTCATTACTTGTTTTATACAACGCCTGAATAAATCCGAAGATTGCATGCATGGATTTCTTTGTGTAACCATGGAGGAATAAAACACAACGTGCCGTTTACCTTCTCAGTTCCGCATATAGAACCGCGACAAAAAGTGGTCCAGTTTCGAATCAGTTAAAGCTTTGATTGTTGTTCCTGTGTGTCTTCCAAATTCCTATAATCGTTTGACTGCATATTTCATTTGTCTCTTTGTGTTAGCAGCGTCAGCATCGCGTTCCAATATTTCGTGGTCTGTTAGGAAAACAAACCGCGGTTCGGAAACACCGTCCGCCATTTTGTGTGAATGACAGCCTAGACTGGTCCCCGGTCCCCATATGTATATAATATACATTTTGAAGTCCGAAGGACAACGGAGGGACCGGGAACCAGTCCAATGACAGCCGTGTTGTAGCGGCGGGGAAGTTCTATCAAACGCGTTACCGTTTGATAGAACCATGTGATAGAACGTTTGTTAGCGGTGCGGGTTCGCGTCGTGCGATGGGACGAATAATTCAATGCACGTGATCGACGATCCACCAATCGGAGGGCTGGGATTTATTCAGGCGTTGTATAATGAGCATTATTCTGTTGGATTCACAACCATACAGTAAGATTGTTAGGCGTGTTGTTTTGAACAGCTTAACTTTTGTTGTGATTTTTTTGTGATTGGTATTGTGAGGCTCCTCCACAATCGTTCAAGCTTCCAAAACGCTTACCAAGCTAGAGCCTTTCGCCTTTTTTCGCCTTTTCAAAACCATATAGTAATGTATAATAAGTTACTTCCGTTTAGCTTGGTTTCCACTTCAGTCATTTCTGTTAATTTGCAGTTAATTAATGGCAACCTAGCTTGGCAGTACTACCTTTTCCGTTTTTCTTTAAAAAAACGGTGTTTGTAAAAATTGCATTATTTACAGTCTTTTCACGGTAACAAATATGGTTTATCAGTATATACGGTTCAACCGTAAAAATAATACGGTAGACTGGTGACACCTTGCTGCACACCTTTCGACCGTTAATTCTCCGGGCATTTTATACGCTAAACCATGGGCGTCAATCCAATTTCAACTGTAGGGGGGACATCACTGAAGTCAATAATTATTATGCACAGTGAAGCGCACACGGCGGGCGTCTTGGAACGAAGCCCTTAATGGTGGGATCCCACCAGGGACTTGCCCATGGGCGTCGCGAGGGGGGGGGGGGGGGGGGGGGGGGAGGACAAGGGGAATTCCTCCCGGAAATTCCAAAATAAAGGAGAGAAAAAACAAAAACAAAAATAGACGAGGTGCGAAGTCAATGTCGTACTCAATTGAATGTTGGCCTATATTTAAAACACTCGAAACCTGCAGAAATTAAGGGGCCTGAAATGTAGCTTAATAATACAAAAGGCCTTGGTATCGCGGTCTTGAACAATTTAGTGATGTCCAGCACCCCCTTCCCTTTCGATTTTTCCACGGCCGGTGATTTCTCCCTTTGCTGCTTTCTGGTGAGTGCTTCGTTTGCTCACATCTAGAAAAAAATCCTGGCGATGCCCATGGGCTTGTCTTATAATATGGTCCCTGGTGTGGCCAGGGGCAAAGCCACAGAGGGGAGGGGGAGCAGATGGAAGATCCCCAGGAAGCGGAGTTTTAGGCATTTTTATAAAGGTGTCAGGAGCGCGCTCATGATGGCATATATTGGATCATTACAGTACAAGCTTTCCAAATTCAAACTGTTTATTATGCTTCACATAATTACTTACGGTTTTTGTGATGGTGTCCCGGGTAACCTGTACTCGTTGGTGGTAGTACTATAGTAACAATACGCAGCTACTATCGCACTGCTTGGCCTAGGAAGCAACGCTTGCCTTGCATAAGCCGCAGCTAATTGCAACACTAAAGAGACATTAAGGTGATAATCGAATCCTTGATGCACTTTCGCGATCGGTGATGGCCTTTCGCGATCGGTGATGGCCTTTCGCGATCGGTGATGGCCTTTCGCGATCGGTGATGGACTTTCGCGATCGGTGATGGACTTTTGCACGTGATCGTTGATGTGGCGTTGATGCGTATTCACAATCGGTGATGGACGGGACTTTCGCTGGTGCATATCAATTTGTTTGGGGCCAAAACCGCTCCTATTATAGGACCTACTCGATTTTGCGCGTGTTACGATTTAACAAAATGTAATACAGTTGCGCGTACGCGCGCACACAGACTGTGCGTGTGGAAAGGACAGGGCTAGGGAGAGGGACATGTAGAAAAACCCAGTGCAGTCTGCGGCCGGCGTTCGTGACTCAACTATATAGCACAGGGGTGAAATTTGCCCGGATTTTTCCTGATTTCAGGATTTTTTGTCCGGATTTCAGAATTTTTAAAGAATCTCTTAAAACTGGAATTCCTGAGGTATTGTCCTAAAGGTATTTTTAAGGGGGTGCATTTAGGCAAATACAAACTATATGTTGATCTGGGGGTCCTCGTGGATTTTTCGTGGATTTCGTGGATTTTTCATTTTTGGCCAATCTCACCCCTGATAGCAAATCTCACCCCTGATAGCAGCACGCATAAACAACAACTTGAATACTCGCGTAAGCGGGATTATGATTGGTGATCGGGGCCATAACAAGGTCCAATCAGAATAGTTTCTATATTATTATTTAGACCAGAATCTCCCTTTTAACAACACTTTTTTTTAAAGAATGTCGTACAATGGCGCTGTTTCTATTTACGGTGAGTTGAAGAGACATACTGGTCAAGTGAAAACCGCGATTTTTTACACACAAAATGGTGATAAATTTTGCTAAAACTACGATTTTTAAGCTACGGGCTTTCTTTTTACAAAAAAATCAATATTTTATATCAGTTTGATGTAGAATTGTTTTCTTCCGTATTTTCTTTTAAGAAATCAGAGTGTTGTTCCTCTTTTCAACGGTGTACAAAAATACGAGACGCGGTTTTTGAAGTTCCCACAGCGGAAAAATCATTGACTGTGTGAACCCTTGAAACGGAGGGCTTACAATTTGATATGCTGATCAACTTCTGGCTATATCATTTCCCTCATTATTCTGGTCATCGACTGACTTGTGAGACAACATGCGCAATCCAAAAACACTAAAACAATTCTGTTAGTCGGCTTTTGGAATTTCTTATTTTTATCCGAACAAAAAAATCTAGCGAGAAGAAATCCGTTGTATGTAAAAGATCGCCATGTGAATTTTTCTGATCAGTAGGCCTATTGCATTTGCATTGCCCTTTGGAAACATCGATTGTCCAGAAATCTTAAACGAAAAAGTGACACATGGACTGTACGGTGTCGAAACTTTCTGATACCTTAGCAACCACTTTACATGGCAAAAATAACCACATATAATTTTTCCCCCGACACGAATTTCTGGCCATAGAATTTGTAGGGCTTGATTTATACAAAATATTGATTTAAAGTAAATATTTTGTTTTAAATTACGCCCTTAAAAACAGTTTAACTTGGCATCTAACAAGATCGCAAAAGATCATTACCGATTCGATGATCACATTGTCTCTTTGGCGTTCCATAAAATGTACCAGGTGGACACATTTACCGTTGGGCAGGGGACAGAAAACCCTAGAGGGGGACAGATTTATCTAGATAATTCTGCCCCTCGGACACATTTGCCGGATCGTATCGCGACTTGATAAATCTCGGGGGGGGGGGGGGGGGGGGGGGGACAGCCCAACGCAACTCATGCACACCGTATACATGTAGCTATCCAAACATGCACACAGTGAGACCAGCCACAACTTACATTATTATGGGCGTGTTTGTTTCACGCAGATCGGAGCGCGATCAGTGATCCGGAGCGTCGAAAGCTGCTCCGGATCACGTTTTTAGTTATCCTGCTCGCGAGGTGAGTTCGCAAGATCCAAGATGGCGACGTGCGAGACGGACAGAAAAAAGTGACGGTATTTTTTTCGTAGATTTGAAGCATTTAACGAGCTATTGTGACAGTATTTACTCATAGCGCCTAATTCTTTAACAGTGTATTTTTGTTTTTAAAGCTATGTACGATTTATTTATTTTTCTGGAAATACTAGATAGTTTATCATAAAAATAGCCCTACAGAATCTGAAGCAGACGATATTGTCGTGTAATACAAATTCTCCCAGCATGCAACATATAGCTAGAGGGATTCGCGATCCTGTTTGTTTTCGTTCGGCTCTGGATCACCTCCCGATCCGTGTGAAACAAACAGGCCCTGTATGTCTTCACAGCTCGCTGGCAAGCTTGCATCGCCCGCGCCCGGTACGCGCTTCGCTCGTGCCCAGCGCCCAATGTGCACGAGCGAAGGTACGCGCTGTCCAGAAAGCACGCACTCAGTGCTTCCACTTTCAAGGAAATTTCCTTATTTTAAGGAAATTTTTCCTTTCGAAGGAATTTTTAAGGAAATGAAAAAACTAAGGAAATTTTGAGGAAATCCCCCAAATCTAAGGAAATACTAAGAAAATTATTAAAATATGCGCAAATTGTACAATATTCTCCTAAAATTAGTGGCAAATTCTACAACATCCTCCAAATTAGCTGTTTTCTTGAATGCCCTATCAGTTTCAGAGTGACTTAAAACAAGACTATCCGGAGTTAATTCGTCAGCACGTAAAATACGCGCACGCGCCACTGATTACTAGAGCCAGTATACACAGTGCAGTGTTATTACTGGTAAATGATATGCTGTTCCAAGCTTACACTGCATATGCTTGCACGTAACTTGCTTTCTTCAAAAGAGACCGGATATTTTGAGCTTTGTACTAACCTCTACTTACCCTCTAGAACATAAGAAAAGCACTAATATTAGGCTTCTGGTGGTTTAAATAAATATAAGGAAATCGGGGGGAAAATCAGGATAAGGAAATGTTCATTTTGATTGTGGAAGCAATGCACGCACTATAGCCCTTGTAGATATCGCTGAGCGCTACGCTCCGCCCAGTCAGCACACTTTCCGCTAGGTTTTTCTGCTAGAGTACATATAGGGCCCTATAATAGATCCTACACGAGTTGAAAAACATGGGGGGGGGGACATTTGATATTTTGTCCCCTACCCTTCAAAACGACGATGTCCCCCTGCCCCCCCCCCCCAGGATTGACGCCCCGATGCGCTAAACATGTAAACATGTTTACAAACTGATAGCAAGAAAGTGTTTAGAAAAGTGTTTAATTGCTAAACACTGTTTTTACAGTGTTATGACGTCAGATTTGTTTGCTGCCCGCAGCGACGACTTTGCACCAGCGGTCTGGAGGGGACTTTTTAAAAATAGCTCAAAAAAATCACTTTTTTTTATTTCATGGCAGAAATAATTGGCTGTTTTATGTTATAATACGCAATATATATAAAACTACAAATTAACACAGACTTCTCTTAGCAATGAAAATCCTCTTTAACAGCTTTTTTTGTATAGCAATGTGCCTCAAGGTAATTATAAAGCCATAATGCACAATTATCGTTAACGGTGTTGTCGCTGGTGCAAAAACTATCGTGGCCCTGAAGGGACATCACACATCGCAGATTTCTGAGCAGATATTTGCGATGTCGCACATTTTATCGCACATTTTTGCGCAGATTTTTGCAATGTCGCACATTTTTGTCGCGGATTTCTGCGAAGATTTCTGCGATGTTGCACATTTTATCGCACAATTTATCACACATTTCTTTGCAGATTTCGGAAGCGGATTCAGCAGTGGATTCATCCGCAGATTCAAAATCTCAAACGCATCAAGTAAAAGGTGGTCAACAAAGTGTGCTTTTATCGATCTGACCCCCTTCGAAATATTATAGAGCCTGCCCTTTAGCGAAAGTATGCGAGGTACATTTACTTTTAAAGTGGCAGTATTGTCAACAAAATGCAGTTTTCTACACTTTGAAAGAAAGTTCTCATTAGCCCTTTAATTAGAAGCTAATTAGTGAATGTAATCGGTCTTCTCTAAATTTTGAGCATGCAGAATATATTTGTTATTTAGACTATGCTAAAACCTTAAAACATTTTTTGATGGAACCCCCAAAATACTTGTATAAAAAGCACACTTTGTTGACCACATTTTACTTGAGATTTTGAATCTGCGGCTGAATCCACGGCTGAATCCGCGGCCAAAATCTGCAAAGAAATGTGCGATAAAATATGGGACATTACAAATATCTGCGCAGCAATCTGCAAAGAAATGTGCGTTTACACATTGGCACTTACGGGGTACCGGAAACAAGGGCAACAACAGGGATAAGGTACGTCATAATTGGGTCTTTAGAAATTGAAGTACCTCACAGCCGTTCGCTATGTATTTCGAGATTTCTAAGGAGACAAACGAGAACAAAAGAAGGGAAGTAGGGTCGAACAACGGTACCTTACAAGCAATAGCGTGTCCAGTGTGTGTGTGCGATAAAATGTGCGACATCGCAGAAATCTGCAAAGAAATCCGCAAAGAATCCTGTTTGTATACATTATTAGTCTTCTTAAAGCCGGTACATACTTCACGCGAATTTGACGTTATAAAACAATCGCGGCGAAGATTCGCACAAGTTGAAATGTGTTCAACTTTTGCGAATTCGTAGCGCGAATATTTGGCGTTGACGTCATAAATTCGCTTCGCGTTCGTATCCGCGTGAAGTATGAACCGGCCTTTACGGGGTACCGGGAAGAAAGGATAACAATGGGGAGGTACCCCACAAATTTAACGCTGTGGAGTTTGAGATTTCAATAGGGACAAAGGAGAATAAAAGAATGAAAGTGTGCATAATGGGGATGTGTACGATAAAATGTGCGACATCGCAAATATCTGCGCAGAATTGTGCGACAAGGGGCCCGTTTGTTTCACACGAATCCGGATCGCGATCAGTGATCTGTACGTTGGTTCACACACCAGATTCCGCCTAATGGATGGAGCAAACCAGCGGCTGGATCACTGATCGTGATCCGGATTCGTGGATGTGAAACAAACAGGCCCAAAATGTGCGACATCGCAAATATCTGCGCAGACATCTGCGCAGACATCTGCGCAGAAATCTGCGATGTGCGATGTCCCTTCAGGGCCACGATAAAAAACAGAACTGCGGTTTAAGGCATGCATTAATAGCTTGCTATTAGTCTACGAGTCTTGCAACCAGAGTGTCGCTTGGCAGTATAACAAAACATAATCACACGGTTAGCCAAGCGCACACACAATATGTGCGCGCGCCTATGAAATATGGAACAAGTTACAATGGAAATGCAAGCAAAACTACATCACTTTTCCTTAACGCCAACTCATGAATCGTATGCTATGTTTTATTCCAATTATATTACTCTATTTCATAATCCAGCTACTAACCAAATTTCGAGCATCTGGTTGAAAACATGACCAAGTTTAGCGACGACGCTAAACTTATTCGCGACCTTGGATTTCAACGTACACAAATAATAATGCACAATTCGTGTTATAAAACAACTGTTTGCGCTGGAGTTTTTTTTTCAATAAACAAGGACGACGAGTTACAGATAACCAATCACTTAACATGTCATATGGATGAAAAGAGGAATTACCAGTCTTTAAGAAGCCGTTTAATCCCAGTTACTGCACTGTACGATGTGGAATTCCCAGCAGGTTTGGTTGGGCGAGTACCGCAACATTTGCAAATTTTCCACTCTCCACCATAGACTTTAAAGGGAGACAGGATTTTTTTTAACAAAACAAAGCAAAACAACATGTCAAAGACTAATATGAATTGAAAACATGTTTTTTCTTTGAAACGGTGAACGATCCATAAATATTGCTCTTGACGACCTCGAGATATTTTCAATTCGACTCTCGAAAAGTGAGTTCGTTGTATACTATATAACTATGCAAACAAATTCAACAGCGCAAATGAGCGCTATGTTCCGTCGGCAACACACTCAAGGTAATGCAAATTTGAAATTGAAACAGCAGACGTGCAGCTCTTTCGGACTGTTGTTGCCCGGACCGCCAATTTTATCAAAATCTTTGAACCGCGGGCGTGTATCAAGTCTCTCATCATCAGTTCTGAACTTTGCAAAAATTATATCCACAACAGTGCATATAATTCAATCACACATTTTCGACTAGGCTATCGCCCATGTTTGCAAATTAGGGCGCTGTTTTAAAGCTATTTTGAATAAAGTTTCAATATTGCTGTAATGAAAAACAATACCTTTTTTCCAATCTGTACTTTTTTAACTGAAATAAGGCAACTGGATATGAAAATGTACCTCAGAACTCAACTTCACTACCAGTCACTAGACCCGAAATTGCGTTGCATGCTGCAGCGCCCACATTCGATCAATGGCCTTTGTGAAGCCTTCACTATAAAGAAAATGGTATAGTTTCCATAAAAGTAGAAGATAGTTTATGTCAGTGTTGTTAATATCATATATAGCATGAACATAATAGGCCATTGGGAAACGTGGATACCAAATAAAGGAATATTTTGTTCTGTGATTTTAAAGGACAACACTTTCTGCACCGCAATTATGACTGCATGTTTTTTCTTTCGTTTCATCTTACCAATATGCAATGTAGATAATCCATGCAGCTACTGGCAAAAAAATACCAAGCGCACCTTTGAAGGTAATTTGATTTCTTTGCACCATGAATGAAACGAACCTGACGAAAAACTGTTTGAGAAAGCGAGAAAAGTTACATAAAATAACTATGTCGAATTTGGATATAAAACTAAAATAGATGAAAAAGAAAGAAAAATATTAGATTCTTTGATATTAGTTCTCATCACCATCATCATCCCTGTCATGGTCATCGCCATCTCCATCGTCATCGTCATCGCCATCGCCATCGCCATCGCCATCGCCATCGTCATCAAATTATATTTTCCCATGACTTCCAAATTATACATTAAAGAAAAACTCAGCACCTATTTCCGTAAATCCTTAAGCTTTAAACAGCAGTGGAATGTACTCCAATCTGTTCTGACAAAGATAAGGTCCCGGATAATGCAGCATCATCATCATTTGGGATGTCGTATTCGCCCTTAGATGTGCAACTTGAGTTGCAGAGTACTCTGCAAGCACAACATAATTTGGACAACAAAGATTTGGCGCGTTCCTTGAACACATTCATCGTAAACACGTATATGACGGTGTTGCACACAGGACTGACGAAGAGTGCCAGCCACAATGAAAGCAGAACAACCGAAGAGGTTCCAGTGAGGGCCCTGGAGTTTTGCCGAGTCACTATTTGGACCACCATCAGAGGTACCCAGCAGATGATGTATATCACGATGATAAGGACTGAGATGACAAATAGTTTGGTGTTGCGGCGTAGCATGACGGACGGACCGGATTGGTTTGCGTGCCTTACCGGGCCGAAGAGATGACCAAGTTGGCGCGAGCGCCTCGCGAGCTTCCGCAGTAGCACAAAGGCGGTGACGGCAATGATAACCACGCTGGGAACCGTTATGACACAGGAGAACATCAGTGACAACGCAAAATTGTCAATTTCCTGCGCTCGTGCAATGCAAACATAGCCATATCCGATGAAGACATAATCCAGCTTATCTCTGATCATCATAGGAAGGAGTGGAGTCAGAGATACAAACGCGCAGACGAAGATTGCGGCGAACGTCCGTTTCCCTGTGACCCAAGTTCTGTACTTCAGTGGATGACAAATCGCGATGTATCGCTCGCTGTTTAGGAGGTTTATCACGCAGGCGTTGAAAAAGATCAAGAACTGGACGAAGTAGGCCGAGACATAGCAGGTCGTGTCCCCATAGGGCCAGCATGCAGCCCAGATGGGGTAGATAGTCAAGGCAGCAAGGAAACCAAGACCCAGCCCGCCGACCGTTAGAGCCATCAGCAGGTACCCGTGGGCATTGTGGAGCGACGGCGTGGTCGCCACGACGGACAAGTTCAAGGAATTGGCCCCCAGGATACTGATTGTTGTAATAAAGATGACAATGGCGTCTACTGGCCGGGTAAAGAGCTCAATGTGGTCGTCGGGGTTGCAGTGCAACGTCGCGTCTTTGGTCAGGTTTGTAGACACAGATGTCTCCCAAACGCTAGATTCCATCCTTCGTACGCGTTAAGTTCTCCGCAAAAAATGTAATCATGTTGCTTGAAAGGTAACTAGGCCTATATTATAAGCAAAAGTACCTCGACAGTTCATCCAAGCCTAGTTATATAGGCAGCAGACATGTGACGTACGGGAACCTTAGCAAACGGAAAGTTGCAAATCACAAGCTTAGTTTCTGACGTTCACATATAGGCCCTATATTCAAATAAAGCCGATACTAACAAAACTACACGTACATAAAAATGCTTTACCCCCACTTGCATGGAAGAATTTGAATAACACGACCGCAGTCTGCAACGTGATTCCCAGGACATGATTACGCGTAGTCATGGAACGATGATCTTGCATGGGCATCCCTGGCCCTTCCATAGACTTGAAATCAAGTCGTCCAGAGTATATAATATAGCGCATACCGCTTCAGTTGCGGGGACGGCCGGTACGTACATCCTTGATCCCAACATGCGTGTGCTAGCTTCACTTCCAATTTTTCTACATGTCGAAACTTTACGAACGGCGGGCGTATATATAGGATGCACCACACTAAATAAACTCCCATTGACCTAAGTGTAAAATCCATTAACTTCACAGTAAAAAAAATCCTTATCCAGGAGTCTCTCAGATTTTGTGACACTACTGAAAAATATAGTTTGAATATTAATCTGTCAAATTCTTTTCATTTTTTGGCATGTTAGCCGTTTGGAATTTTTGCTAATTGTTCCCAGAGAGTACCACCCCTAAACATGTTGTTTTTTTCAAACCGGCTTGCTGCTATTTTTCATACAGCATCCCTCCACTTGCCAAGCCAAATAGGACCAATTTTAAAGCCAAAATTTATCAAGTCTTCACAAAAGTTGAAGCACAGAACCCCGGGTTATGATAGCTGATCATAATTACACAATCTATCAATTGCATGACCCCCAAAAATGTATTATTAAAAAAAAGTTGTGGGTTTCCAATTTATGGTAATCAGTTTGGCGCAGCCAGTTTTGGCCTATTTTAGTGTGGTGTATAGGCCTACCCATAACGAGCTGCGCTGGTGATGGTGCCTGCGAACAAAACACGACTGTCTAACGACTTGTCTGCAAGTCTATCCCTTCTCGGGCGGACCGCACCATGTGGTTTGACAAAAAATAATGGAGATCAATGGGTCTGACAGTACAGGCGCTTTAATGCGCATGAGTTTGATGACCTATGCAAAGTAGGCCTATCACGCAGGAGTTTGAAACATATGTTTTGCTGCAAAGAAGATGCGCTGGCATATGAATACTCCGTCGCTTTACAGTTGGGTTTGCGAAAACGAGAGCGTTGATCTCTTGCGTCGGTTTACCCTCGTGTCACTGGTTGACGAATTACCTGACGTTTTCGAAAATTATCTTCCCAATTTCCAAATTATACTAAAGACACCCAGGTGCCGTCAGGTTGGTGTACCTCGATCCACCCTGGTTCGATTCCCGCCATGACTGAATTAGGTTTTCGTTGGACCCCCCCCCCCCCCCCCCCCCAAGAATAATTGTTCTGGGGGTTTTCCTCTTACTACTAAAACTGTAATTTCCTTTGCCATCTTCTCTCAATTCAAATTAATGCTAATGCACTGATCAGGCTTCCCCGAGGACTCAATACTGAATAAATAAGCAGATACACAGGAAATAAATTGGAAGCACGTTTAGTATGGACCATTATGGGTTGATGAATACCGTCAGCGCATTTGGTTCACTATGCCACTTCGGGTGAGCAATTGGCTATGCCAGTGAGAACATTGGCATTTCTATATATAGGCCTAGGGCCTACATGTCGTTCGGTAAATGAATTAAAATAAATTGTAAATCATCCCATCATAAATTAAAGGGGCTGTGTCGTCGCGCCATCTCGCGTTAACGAATCAAATATTGGAGTGCGCCCCCTTGCGCTTCATTTCGGTTATGTGCTCTTTTTAACCTCCATCCGTTTGTTATGGCTGTTCTGAGAATTGGCTTTTGGAAACTACACCCCCTGGAACACGCACGCATGTCCAGCGTCTGCGTACACATACGTGTACACACATACGTATAAACAAGTAGCACACATCGTGGCACTCAGTTCCCTAAGAGTAAGATTATTAGAAAAAACGTTCAAATTTCATCTGTTTATTTCATAAAATTTCATTCACATGTACACAAGTGCCATGGAATATTTGTCTGAAAGTTGTATGGAATTGGAGGTTGGCGATATAGAAGTAGAACCTTACGCTGGAGAACCTATGATATGTACATTCCGAAACTCTTGCCAGAGAGGACGACTCGGCACACGGGGCGCTTGTCCATGTAAATGTGCACAGCAAATTTGCAACGTGTCTTGTCGCTGTGTGACAGTTCGCGCAAAATTTTGTACACAAAATCCCACAGGCGGGGTATCCGTAAAAGGGTCTATGTATTATGTGTACATTCATTTGGATGTATCCTGTTTGTATCTTGCTTGTAAACTTAGGTCGATAAAAAGCTTCAGGCTTATTTTGACCCGTCACTTCAATAACAAAATGATCATGCTACTAAAAGAGGGGTAGTGGCTGCAGACAGTTCTTTAGCAGCGAAATTTTTTTTTAAAATCTATAACTTAGAAGTACATCTTTTTTTTAAACGGTTGATAGATGGAACTGAAACAACTTCACTTGGTCGCTATTCCAATGGCACTTGTCAACAACTCGCTGCGTGAAGCAATATTTCCGCACATCAAGTCTACATGTAATGTATAGTCAACATGTACAGTACATACATTACATGTAGGCCTACATTGTACAGTACATCCGATCCATGTACTCGGTATGTGAATTGTTCATGTCATCAAAAGGGGGTCACCCCTATGTGTCCCGGGTTCTATGTGTCCCGGGTTATATGTGTCCCGGGTTCTATGTGTCCCGGGTTCTATGTGTCCCGGGTTCTATGTGTCCCGGGTTCTATGTGTCCCGGGTTCTATGTGTCCCGGGTTCCATGTGTCCCGGTTTTTTTTTTAGCCACCCTCACAAGTATTCTCCACTTCCGTGTCACTTATTACCGGGGAAAAAACATACTACGGTGGCCTGTAGGTGACATTTAGATGTTTTAAGCAATTCGAGATATCTTGGTCTCCGGCGGGTGGTAAGGTAGACGCAATCGAGATATCTCGGGACACGTCCTGAAAGAGTTCATTGGGTATTTTCGGACAGCTGAATTGAAAACTCTCCAAAAAGTCCACTTCTAAATCCTTCAGATTTTTAGATAGCGGATTATTCCGGACAAAATGATAGGGGCCTACTGGTTGATGGCTCAAGGTACGCCAAGGTACCCCTGTGCTGTGGTTTTTCATGTTTCTCCCTCGTGGCATGTAGCGCCGGGCGGTTATGTACGATTCCACGGGCCCATTCCACGTAAGGGAAAACAAATGAATACTTTGAAAATGCTTATAATCGCTTCTTTAAAAATCATAGTCCTCAGCCTTGATCTTGTTAGTAAATTTGATTGAAAAAACAAAATTTGTTAAAGTAGTTATACTCATCTCTAATTTCTACAGAAAAATAAAATCATATGGAGTGTTCTATATAATTCTATGTTTCTATAGAAATTAGAGATATATTGTGTGTTACTATATAAATGTACATACTTTCAACAAACAAATGAATATGTCTAATTTCTATAGAAACAATTCTATAGAACACTGACTGGAAGATTTGTTCTATAGAAATCTATATAATTTTTAAAAATCTCTATAGACAGCCTTAAATATTCTATAGAAAACCATTGCCTCTATAGAACCGTATAGAGCTCTATAAAACACTCTATAGAATTCTATAGAACTTTTTTGTAAGGGCGGGACACATAGAACCCGGGACACATAGAACCTGGGACACATAGGAGTGAATAATTCGTGCAAAACAGGTGAAAATTAGGGTTGTTTGAATATTTGTCGGGGTGTTTATTTCTTTGTTTCTTCGGTAATCATCTTTATCATAGTGATGTGGGGATCTGTGCGCCAGTGGCGTAAACACGGGAAAGGAGTTCAGGGGCCCGCCGATTTGTATTTCTTTTTTGTTTCGTAAATTTAAAAAGGGGAAATTGTACACAAAGTGATGTTTCAAATTTCAAGCGGTGTTTGGGGCGGGGGTATCCCCCGTTGAGAAAAGTTCAAGATGCAGTACTTCGTTGACAAATTCAATAATCATCCCCACTTTTCGACACGGATTTACTCGCCACTGGTGAAATCTCATTTCATTGGCGTATATTATTTACTGGTAATAACTGTTATTATTGTGTTTATTATTTGATAGTGTTATAATAACTCTTATGATGTAACTTTCCATAAAGTCCTGCCGTCAAATGTAACACAAGGTCGTGGACTCAATATCGCCATCAGTATAGCTATTTTACTTTGATTTGCTCATCATTGCACGCACAGCCGATTTTAGTCAAAATTGATTTCGATACATAGGCCTACAACTTTATTTTTGTATAGGAAGGGGCTGGTGCATTATTTATTTTACAATTATAAATACATATTTACTTATTTACTTATTTTAGTTTGGTTCTGTCATGGTACATTTTGGCGTTTGGCCGGCGGGTGGGGTGTCACGGACTATGTTCGACTGCAGGCCTATCGTATATTTTTAGTGGCACAAACACGTACAAAATACTTGTACATGCAGTATGTATCATAACTACAGGACCATGCATGCAGCAGTCATTGCAATTGTAATCTGATCTGGCGCGCGTCCTGTGGGTCAGCGCGCGCGAGCCCTGTAGGTCAGCGCGCGGTCGTGGGGTATTATTTGCAGTTGCTGGGTTCATCTGCGTTCATCAGTTCGGGATTCAGTGTACAGCCGCAAGCCTGCTATGATCGTGACGACACAGCCCCTTTAATACTCCGGAGAAAAATCACTAGTGCTCAACGTTTTTGTGTTTATGCAAGTTCGCCCCAAACAAGGCTAAAAGCCACTCAAGGTATGGAGCTACAAGGAAAAGGAAATCAAAGATTAAAGAGATAGGAATTAACATTCCTCTTGAAACAGGAGAGATCATAAGATGAAGGGAAACATGCACCAGGCAAAGAGTTCCACAGTACAGAACGATCAGCTATCGTTATACATCTAGGTACAGTCATAGAGAGAATATTAATTGGTGGGAACAGGAGAGCCGAGTTTCACGCTCAAATACCCTATTTGAAGGAACCAAGCTGGACAAGCCGGTAGAACATTTCCCATGAAAATAGTGTAGCAACAGATCTCCGGTGAGAGAGTGATTGTAAAGTCGCCCTCACACCGGCCTTACAGGGTCGTTGCGGTGAAAAAGTCGTGCACAACCGGGAGCATTCCTTGTAGCACCTGGGACATCCTCAACGCTTCCTGGAGCATTCGATCGTATGGATCCTTAAGCGTCCGGGAGGGGTCGTAATTTCTTACGAGAGTTTTGGTTCAGACCAAAACTCTCGTAAGAAAACTACGGCAGTGCTACGGAAATTTAGACCGCAACGCTTCCTCAACGCCTCCTCAACGCTTCCGCAACTGCCGTAACACCACCGTAAGACTCCGTAAGGCCATCTTAACCATCCGCAAGGATTCGTTACAATTCTCCCTCTCCCGGTACACTACGGCTGCGTCACGATTCCTGAAGGAAGCCCAAGGTCCCTTACGTTTCCTTACGTTTCATTACGTTTCCTTACGATTCCTTACGGAAGCGTTGCGGTGTGTTAGGTATTAACAAGAATGTACAGCGATTTCCTTACGGAAGCTCAACGGTTCCTTGCGGATACACTGCGGTTCCTTGCGAATACACTGCGGTTCCTTACGTTTCCTTGCGATCTCTTGGAAGTTAGCAGCAGAATGAGGGGAGAGCGGGGGGGGGGGGGGGGGGGGCCCAGTTTTTATATTCTTGGCCGGGAACCGTACGGAACCGCAAGCAAACGTAGAGGCACCGTATCTCCGCCGTGTATACCCGCAACGAAGCCGTAGCATGCAGTCCGTACTAAACCGTAATAAACCGCTGTGAATCGGGGATATCCTCAACGCCACCGTATTTCCTCCGTAGGGTTCCGGAAGGAACCCGCACGCAACCGGTACGCAACCGCGAGGGTCCGTAGGAATCGGGAGGTGAACCGTGACGCTACCGTCACGTCCCCGTTACGCAACCGTCAAAAGTCGTAAGAACCCTTTGTACCAACGTAACCACAAAATCCTCTCCCGGGTGTTCACGGTTTTGCTAAAAAAATCGCAAAGCTGCCGTAGAAAAAACATCCGTGGACGTCCGTGGACGTCCGTAAAAAACATTTTTTGGTGTGAGGTCCGCTTAAGGATGAGCGCAACTCTTCTCCAACCAAATTAACAATGCGCTTCTGTATTCTACACTGTTAAAAAATACGTTGTGGTAGGCCTATACATCGATTTACAGAGTTTATTTCTGTATAATCACATAGAAACTCTGTTACAATTTCTTTTTTGTAGTATGTATATTGTAGTAATGTATTGTAGTATGTGTATGTAGAAATGTGTAGTATCTAGGATTGCACAGCAATCACGCTGTACAAATATTGCAAAACTGGAAAACGCACTCTGCAGATGCGCACAAAAGGCTACATAAATAACCTCTGTGATAGCACACAATATTTTGTTAGCACACAAAACCATAACGCTTATATTGTACAGCGTGATTGCTGTGCAATCCTACATACTACACATTTCTACATTATTAGTTATCCCACGAGCGCCGAGTGGATTCGGCCTCGTGGAATATTGGACACGGACGCCCTACATTATTCCGTGTTCCACGAGCGCGAGTGGGATAACGAATTTATCTTTAAGCAAACTTGACGCGCAGTAAAGATGGAACACGCACGGTGCTAGTTGTGCGCGAAACCTGTACCACGTACACGCACACATTAATAGAGAGGTTTAGCAGCACGTTTTACGTGAACGCGAACGCGAAAATTGTGTGTTCTTTTGCTGACGTCATCAATTTCAGCGTATTGTTACTCACGTACGTGACTTTCACACGGACGTAAAATACGTGAAAATGGTGAGTTCACGTTGGGTCATAACGTGAGTAATTGCAACCTTTTAAAAACATTTGTAGACATTGCAATCAATATTTGTCTCATGAGAATTAAAGCTCATTGAATATACAACACTGAAGATGCATTTTTGGGTCAAACTAAGTCCAGTTCGATGTATTTCTGAAGTTTAAAAAATCCCTTGCTTATAAAGCTTTCGTGTTGGAAAACACCGTGGTTGTGCATAGACAACTTCGCAAATACCGCCTGGTTGAGACGTCACAATGGTAAAAAGACATTGTGGGAAGGAAATAGCAGTCTCATTCCTTCCCACAATCCCTTTTAACCATTGTGACGTACGTCTCAACCAGGCGGTATTTATATTTGCGAAGAAGTCTATGATACCCGTCGTGACGTGCAGCTATAACGTTTCATTGCGCGTCCGAACGCCCGCGTTATTCAGTTTGACCGCTCAAAAAATGTCGGGCGCGCTCGCGTTGACGTTCGCGTAATACGTGCTGCTAAACCTCTCTATTATTAGAGAGGTTTAGCAGCACGTATTACTGTCAGAAGATTTGCCGATTTTATTTGCTGAGTAGTTAAAATAAATATTTTCCTAACTCAAGTCAATAAACAAGACAACTCAATGAGGATTGAATTTGTCAACATTTTTAATTCAGATCCTCAAAGGTTTCTGCTTTTCCATTTTCTGACTGATACGATTTCAAGATTCTTGCTGCAGAGTTGTTTGCTCGCAGAGTATTTTTAGGCGTAGTTTTGGGTTTTTTGGGCGTCAATTTCTGCGGCTGAGTGACTTGCAAAACGTTTCAAAACAACTGGAACTTTTGGATATTTCTCTTTATGTACGCCATTCTGAAAACAGGAGAAACAGAAGCTATCAGGAAAACGTAAGAAATGTGCGCCGAAACAGACGTGACGATCCACATGGGACGCAAACGCGCAGCTTTTGAATTACCAATAGATTGTGCAGCACTGCGTTTTGCGTATCGCGCAATTCGTGGAATTAGAACAGCGCAATTCGGAGTGTGTACATGGGCCATGTGATATGGGTTTTCATCACCCTCTCAGCTGCCACGGATTGACCAATCAGGATTGAGGATTCAAGTTTGCTTGAAGATAAACATACATACTACAATGTGGCAAAACAGTGGAATCTCTATGGTGGCCCTGAAGGGACATCAGAAATCGTATATATTGACGTCAATATTCACGACAAAATTTCACGACTTGCCCCAAATCGTGAATATTTACGTCAATATTCGCGTAAAAAATTCACGTCCCGCTCTCCATCCAGCTACAAATACTCACGTCAATATTCGCGTCAAAAAATTCACGTCCCGCTCTCCGGTCGAAATATTCACGTCAAATAATTCACGCACCGCACTCCGGTCGCAAATATTCACGTTAATTTTTATCAGCAAGCAAGGTGCTGGTTGTCAAGTCGATGTGCGCGTGCGAATTCAAAAAACTTGAACGCATGCAGCAAAGGGAGCTGTAAATCTTCTACAAAACTCATTTTGTTTAGGTTACGTTTTTCCAACAGAGACCAGTTAGCACACTTTAGTACACGAGCAAATTATTTTACCTTTTTATTTTTTATAAAATATCTGTTTAAAATGAGATATTATTTTATTAAGTGCATGGTTTCAGAAAATATTAGATTTTCTGAAAAGGCAGTACCTTTCAATAAAAATAAAATGTCCCCCACATTTTTCGAATTTTCCCCAATTTTCCCCCCATTTTTATGGATCCGGTTGAATGTCTGCTTGCAGTGGGGGCACTTCGTCGAATCCATCCTGCAGGGGAGAGAGGAAGGAAAGTATCGACTGGGACGGATAATTCTCTGCTCGGCCCTGGTGACTCTGTCGGGAGCCGGCTCCAATGGTGGGGGGATAGCCGGTTCGTCTTCTTCTACTGTCTCGCCGACTGCCTCGCCGGGTCCGGATCCGTCCCACACGGCTTGCCGGGGGTCGTCGCTGTCATCTCAGTCGGTGGCGGCGTCCCCACTCCGCGTGGAGTCGGGACCACTCTGGTGTATTGGTCTTCCTCGTTGTTCAATTGGTCGTCCGGGGTAGCTATATATATGGTCGCCGTGTACGTCCGTTAACGGTGCCCCCGATCGGTCCGCAGTCGACGGCGGTCCCTCCGTGGTGGCGCTGTCTTTCTCCGCCCGTGGTCCCCGAGCGGTATGCTCCCACCAGTCCACGTCGGCGTCGCCCAGGTATAGTTTCAGCCAGTTATAGTGGACCACTTTGGCTTTGGCCCGGGAGGGGGGGGGGGGGGACTTCTGGACCCGGTACGTGACGTCGTCCATCCTCTTCGTCACTACGAACGGCCCATTCCACCAGCATTGCAGCTTGGGCATGCGACCCACCTTCTTGGCAGGGGTGTACAGCCACACCGGTTGGCCCGGCTCGTACCCAGCCCCTTCGGCCCGGCGGTCATATTGTCGTTTTTGGTACGCATGGCTGCTGTGCAGGTGGCGACGGGCAAACTTATCCCGTCTGACTGGGGGTGGAACGGCGTGGTCCGGGTCTTGTGGATGCCGAGCAACTTACAGACACCTTGGAATAGTTCGACTTCAAATTCTTTCCCCTGATCCGTGTGGATTTCTAGGGGAGTGCCAAACCGCGTGATGATTTGTTCGACTAGGACCTTGGCGACAGTCCCCGATGTTTTGTCGGGGATCGGGAAGGCCTCCACCCATTTCATGAAGTAGTCGGCCACCACCATAATACCCGTGTTCCTGGCCCTCGTTCTTGGTAGTCTACCCATGAGGTCGATCGCGAGGCGCTCCATCGGCGCCCCCACCAGGTATTGTTTGAGTGGGGCCTTCAGGGGCCTGGGAGGTGGCTTCTTCGATCCACACTTGTGGCACTTTCGGCACCATTCCTCTGCCTGGCGTTGCATCCCCCTCCAGTATACGGGAGCTTGTCTCAACCATGCGACCGTCCGGGCCACCCCCAGGTGTCCTGATGTCCTATGGTCATGGACCAGCTTCATGACGTCCTCCACCTTCCCTTTCAGGACCATGACCTTCCATGTCGGGGTCCACCGCCGGGCTGCTCCCGGGCATGCAGGACCCCTCGGGCTAGCCGTAGTCTCTCCCACTTTTATCCCACGAGAACTTTGTACCCTCGTACAGTGCCGAGACGTCCGCCCAGTTAGGGGTCGCTGTGTTGTTCTTGTGTCAGTTCCTCCATGTCCCAGGCCTCTAGTTGAGCTGCTCGGGGTGATGGCCTGAGACTGTCCAGCCTTGCCGACTGTTCCCATCAGTTCCTCCGACTGTGCCTCTCCGGTACTGCACGGCAGACCCTCTCTGGTGTAGCACTCCTGGCCCTCCTCCCTCGATCGCCCACACTGGCCGCACAGGATCCTGGAGACGGCTTTGGCGTTAATGTGTCTCCTACCCGCCCGGTGTTCGATGTCAAATTCATAGCACCAACCTTTGGATCCATTTGGCCACCTGCCCTTCGGGTTCACGGAAGTTGAATAGCCACCATAAGGACCCATGGTCAGAAGGTAATGTTTGAAGTAATGGATGAAGTGGACCGCGGCCAGCAACTCTTTCCGTGTGGTAAAGGGCGCGGCTGCCTTAACCCTAACAGTCTTGAATCCTCCAATTTTAATACGATTTTCCACACACCCTAGGGAGTTAGGGTTAAGTGATTACCCGCTTCCCATCGTCTCCCTTCCTGTGACAACACCGCTCCAATAGTGCAGTGGCTGGTGTCTGTGTCCAGGATATAGCGACGCTCCGTGTTCGGGTATCATAACACCAGCGTTGTGGCCAGTGCGTCCTTGAGGTGCTCAAAGGCCGTCTGGCAGAGGCTGGACCAGGAGAAGGTCTTCTGATTCTTGTTGGTAAGGGCGTGGAGCTGACGAGCAATCTTGGCAAAGTTCATGATGAAGCATCGGTAGTAAGACGCAAGGCCCAGGAAGCTCCGGACTTGGGTCAGGTTTGCTGGTTGTGGCCAGTTCCTAATGACAGTGACTTTTTTCGGGGTCCGTTCTCACCTCTTCGGCCGAAACCAGGTGACCCAGAAAGGACACTTCCGTCTTGAACAGATCGCATTTCTTCGGCTTTAACCTCAAGCCAGTAGCTCGGAACCGCTCCAGCACGGTGGCCAACCTTTGGTAGTGTTCCTCGAAGTCGGACCCCCACACGATCACGTCGTCCAGATAGACTACTGCTATCTGCCACTGGAGTCCCCTCAGCACCCATTCCATTAGCCGCTCGAATGTCGTCGAGACGTTGCAGAGCATGAATGGCATTACTGTGAACTGGTACAAGCCATTCTGCATACCAAAGGCCATCTTCTCCCGATCTCCCTTGTCCATGCCGACCTGCCAGTAACTGCTGGCTAGGTCGAGCGTGCTGAACCACTTCACGCCGTCCAGGGTGTCTAGGTTGTCCTCGATTCGGGGGATGGGGTACGCATCCTTCAGTGTTACCTCGTTGACCTTGCGATAGTCCACGCAAAACCGAACGGACCCGTCCTTCTTTTGGACGAGGACGACCGGTGAGGACCAAGGGCTATTGGATGGTTCCACAACGCCCTCCTGCAGCATCTGCTCTACCTGCTTTTTCGCCTCCCGCCGCTTGTGCATGGGTATAGTCTCCTTGGCGGCTGGCGAATAGGGTTTGCCGCTCCGGTGTCGATCGTGTGCTGGGTCAGATTCATCCGGCCGAGCTTGACGTCTGGGCCCGTGAATGCTCCCGAGAACTCTGTCAACAATTCTGCCAACCGGGCACGCTCAGCCGGGCCAAGGTTCCCAGCGCCCCGGTCCAAGAGGTCCCCGAGATGAGCTGGTACCTCCGCTCGGACATTTGCCAGAGGAGGGCGCCTTTATAAGCAAGTTTCATCACGTCGAGGTCGTCCATTGGCGAAAATAAAGCCAGGCGACTCCCCTTGTAAACTGTGACGGGGTCGGCCGTCGGGTTGAACACTCGGATCGGCATGGTTCCATTGTCAGTATCGACTAGGCCAGTAGCGACCGCAATCTGGCAATTGTCCGTGGCCCCCAGATTCGGGTATACCATCCCGACTCCCATCTGTGGCTCGGCTGCTACCCCGCCCGCAATAATCGCCTCGTGACCTACTGGTACCACCATACTCTCCATCACCTGCACCCTGGCGACCATCGGCTGCCGCTGCGAACCCTCCAGGGGGACAGCTCCGTGTGGTGCCGCACTGTGATACCGGGTCCCTCCTGCAGACGCAGCTCGGCAATGTTCAGGGTGGAACTGAGCGTCTGCCACGCCGCTGTACACAGTGCGGGGTGGTTCTCCGTGGGGTCCCCCACTGGGTGTGCTGGTACGAAAATCGTAGGCAGTTTCTGAATGAGGCCCCGCCCCCGCTGCCCCAATGGACACGGCTCGGCGACGTTCCGTGCGGAACGAAGTGTCTGCCATGCCGCCGTGGGCAGCGCAGGGCGGTTCCCCGTGGGGCCCAGCGCCCGGTACACCGATACAAGGGCCATGGGGTGTCCCAAGGCGAAGCCTGGTTCCCGCCGCATAGACAGGTGTGACTCGGCCACGCTCCGGGTGGAGCGGAGCGTCTGTCACCCCGCCGTCTACAGTATGGGACGGTTCATCGAGGGACCTATAGTTATCATGGGGGGAGTTGGTGCAAACACTACATGGTATGCAAACTACATAATGCGCGCTGCAAATTGGGCTAAGCAGGTGCGTGTGCACAACGTACACGGCTTCTACGAAATTCCCAAGACATTGTTACTAGCTGTTCGTGGCTAAAATAGTTTGTCATGATAACGCTCTCTCGCGGCGGCCGGTTATCGCATATATACGTAACAACGTCTTGAACCAAGACTAGACTATCCCTGCCCAGAGTATTCATGACAAAACAAGACTCAGAGTTTTACCTTATTTCCTCCTTTCAGGTATGCCACCGCTGCCCTCCAATGTAGCGTCGACCGTGCACGGGACTATTACACACCTGGAAGAACAACTCCGGCACACTTTCTCACACGAACAAGACCACCGCATCAACTGGAACCACGCCAAGATCATCGCCCCAGTCACATTCTGGCACCCAACAAGACGCATCAGAGAGGCCATAGAAATCCGCAAACACAACACAGTTCCTCAAGACATCAGATTCCACATCAACGACATTTGGTCACAACTCTTCAAAGTTCAAGCACCACACATCCTACACCTACGCCACCCAACAAGCTATATATACTGCCACACCCCAACGCATGCACAGCATCCAGTCGTCACACCCGACTAGACTATAGGCACCCTGAAGGCATAAAAGCTGCAGCAACTCCGCATCATATCACTCACACTCCTTAGGACGGATCGGACAGAGCACACTGTCCGAAATCGTCGAGTTACACACTCAACCCGGTTCTTTTCAGAACCACACTTCTTCCTAGAACTAGAAGAGATTTATTTCACATGGTGTTACCCGCAATCCCAGTCTCTCTCACACAAAGACTTCTCAAGAGCACATTGTTTGTTGCCCGGGGAAACGGGTCTCCCCAGCCGCCGAGAACTTGAAAGTGTTTCCAGAATCTGCTGAGTTTATGCAGCTCCCTTTGCTGCATGCGTTCTAGTTTTTGAATTCGCGACTGAGTTCGCACCCGTACCCGCACACCGACTTGACAACCAGCACCTTGAATTGCTTGCTGATACAAAATTCACGTGAATATTTATTTGCGACCGGAGTGCGGGACGTGAAATTTGTCCGGTGCCAAATACTGTCCGCTCATTAGCATACTGCTCTCTGATTAGTCAAGTGGGTATTACGTCATCGAGATACCATGGCGCTGCTTACCGTTAGCGAAAAATCCCCGCTTACTGTAGCAGAAAATTATGTGCTTACGGCAAGCGTATTTCTAGACTGGTTCCCGGTCCGCATATGTATATAACTACTTTTGAAATCCGAAGGACAAGGGACCGGGAACCAGTCTAGCGTATTTCACGCGTTCGCGGGGAATTTTGGCTCCTGAGCATGCGTACATCCCGTAACTAAGGATTCTGTGCTTACAGGGTTAGCGCAGATTTTTCCCGCTAGCGCTGTTAGCGCAAAATGGTGATCGTAAGCGCGGAAAGCTGTGGTTAGCAGAGCCATGAAATTGGGCCCAGAAGCTTGCTAAATAGTGTCCGCGCGTACGTGCATCCATCGCGTCCTTGCCGTCAAGCTATATCAACATCACTGCGTGACGATAAGTTCTCTTTAAAAAGGGGATTTTAGAAAGGAGAACATTGGAGGAAATATGAAGGGGGAACATAAGTAACAAGCAGACAGTATGATAAATTTGAACGGCCTGTCAAGAAAACAAAGTGGAAAAAAGTCATCTAGCAATTCAAAATAGTCGCTGGTACATGAATACGTATGAGCATGGAGGTATAAAAGGCCTGTAGTAAAAAATAAAAGTATTTGGCAAGGAACAAACAGTATTTGGCAGCAATTTAGCGGACAGTATTTGGCAAGGAACGGACATTATTTGGCAGCAATTTAGCGGACAGTATTTGGCAAGGACAGTATTTAGTAGCGTGCTTTCCTCCATGCTGTGAGTTTGTATATGCCGGCAATCGTGGACCTAGGACAAAAGAATTCGGGCGTAGACAAAGGGGTCCACGTTTGACCTAACGTCCACGATTGAAAATCGTGTACAAAACCAATGGGAGGCCTTCCGAAAAAGTTAGAGTATAAACAAAAGAGGAACAATGGGAGGTCCACGGTTGCACCCGTTTACATGACTGTGTGTGTGTGTGGGACGTGTGTGGGTGTTCAAATTGTGCTGTGCTGTGCATAATGCAACGTTGCAACGCATGAGCGGACATTTTTTAGCAGCGGACACTATGTAATACGTGCCAAATAGTGTCCGTGTCTTTTGCGCGTGCTCAGCGGCCAGTATTTGACCAATCAGAGAGCAGTATGTTAATGAGCGGACAGTATTTGGCACCGGACACTTTTTGGCATGACACCGGGTTCGCTCCCCGCCAGTCACCTTTTTTTCTTTTTTCTCTTCTCTGCCGATTCAAACTTTTATTCTCTGCTGATCCCATTTTTCAGCGTAATAATAAAAATGATTTGAAAATTCATGTTTGAACGAAAAGAGGTAATCTGTCAGTCGGTCCTCCAGTCGTCTCTTAAAATATTTCGATCATTTTGTTAACCCTAACTCCCTAGGGTGTGTGGAAAATCGTATTAAAATTGGAGGATTCAAGACTGTTAGATTAGCTAACAAATGCATTTCTGGCACTCTGAGAAGTCTTGAATCAATTTCACCCAAATTTTGAAATTTTTGTTTTGGGGCCAAAGAAGTTGTCTTCGAAATTGAAGAGGAAATTTGAGATGCGTCGGATATAAAATTTAGGCCCCTATATTTGAGATTTTTGGCGATTTTTTGTTAAATTTTTATATTTTTTTAAAAATTAACGAACAAATTAAATATTTGTATTAACTTTTCTAAGAATAGCCAGCAAATACTTTTTTGGCAATCTTAGACGTCTCTTGAATAAATTTCAGCCAAATTTGGAAAATGTTGTTTGGGGGCCAAAATCGACAAAAATGGCAAGCTAGCCTATTTGTTTTTAGAACGAAATATATCTTGCCTTCAAAACTGCCGCAAAGATATATACTTCAAAATTCCAGGTGCCCGGAATCAATAGCCTATTGAATTTTTTATGAATGTTTACAACTTCGAAGTTTTTGGAGAAATAAATACAATACATGCATTTCTATCCGATATGCCGAGAATATTAGTTGCCAAATGCATGTTTGGCATTCTCACACGTCTCTCGAATCAATTTCAGGCAAATTTGGAAAATGCCGTATAGTATAGGGGCCTATATGGGGTAAAAAAAAATCGGTGGGTACAAAAAAACAGAGGGGAATAGGTGGGTAAAAAAAACAGGGGAAAGGCAAGCTCTAAATATATATCCGTCGTGTTTGTTGACACAACAAAAGAATAGAATGGAAAGAAGCACAAGATGTAGTAACAGAGGAATGTCTTTAATCAATTTAAAGTAATATTATATCTTAAATCTCAAAATTACAAACAAAAATAAGGCTTTTTTTTAACTCTACGGACGGAATAGATATTGTTATTTTATGATAGGTAATGCATTGGCTTTTCAAGAAACATGACGTCCAGGAGACAAACTTTCAAATAATATCCTTGCAAACCTTTAGGGCCTGCCAAGTCTTGAAAATAAATTGTCCAGTGTTGCACTTAGGTGGTGGGTAGCCGTGTTAGTCGGGCAATTATACTTAGAAAAGTTATACATGTATCGCACTTTAATGACTAACTAGGGTAAAACTTTGCACAAGCAAGAACTATTGCTACGAAGGGCTCATGGAAAGTTAAAGTGCTATAACTTTTCCAGGTGTTGCCGTGTCAGGCCAGTAAGCTGGAGTAGAGGGGGTTCTGTAATGCACCCCACAAATTCCAAAAAGGGTCCACTTCTACGACAAACAAAAATATTCTGCAGAGCCAAATAATTTGGGGTACATTTGTACGAAGATTTAAACATTTGGTCAAAAAAATCTGAATACGAAATCTCTCATCCGAAATCCTGCATACCGGCCTGAGTGCAGTGTTAGTTTTTCATGGAATCAACTTAATACAAACTTGAAATATTTAAATTTTAACAAACTGTAAAAATAAGAGTACTGTGAAATATATACAACTTAACAAAAAACCAATTTAAAGTAATGGTCCTACATGTACTTTACAACTTGACAGCAACAATATTATATAATACATTTAAGACTTAATTATTGTAAATTGCAAATTCATGTGGAGAACGGGGAGGGAAGATGGGGAGGGGTGGATGAGAGAAGGAAAAACTGGAATGGGGTGGCCTTGCCAGAGGGGCCAAGGGAAAGCAACTGATCTCATGGGAACTCTTTCCCCCATCTTGGTTCCCCCTCCCCTCTAGAAATTTGAATAACTTTAGGGGGTGATGCTGATGATCTGGAATTTGTTGATATACATTTGTTTAGAATGGAGAGAATGGGCGGCCAGTATAAAGGCAGCAAGTGAAATCCCCCCCCCCCCCAGATTTTTAGGGCCAAATTGTTAAATTTTCTGTTAAAAAGTCCCATAGGCCTATGTCTAATGGACAGGTTCCCCTAGAAAATGGCCATTCCCCTCTCTCTTACCCCCTCCCCTTCTAAACAGACAAGGCTACACTGATGTATCCCAAATATCCCTTGAACCTTGGACAATGATGCATATAGTTACAACTCAGAAATGTGACCAAAATCCCTATAGCCGGAGTTCTGTTAAATACACAAGAGAACCAGCTTATAGGATAGGGATATTGGTGATGGGGGTTGACAATGGAAATAGTAGAGGTGTTTGGTGAAGGGGCGGGGGGTGGGGATTCAACAAAACACCACTTTTCCTGGGCTCCTTCTAATTAAACAGAAGTTTGATTAGTTTAACCCATTGAATATGGACGACGGCCATAGCCATGGTTTGAAAAAGACCACCTGGCTGGTTCTCGTCTATCTGTGCATTCCTGCATGTATTAAATCCATTGTTTGCCTATTGTGTGCATTACACCGATGTACAATATGTACCATGCCTAACAGCCTAAACCCCCTAGCCTGCCTCTACTTTGCACCCCAGCTAATTTAAATTTATGCCTCTGCGGGAGGCTCTTCTTTCTTTTCATCTTCTCCCTCTTCTGCTGGCTCTTCCTTCTGCTCATCCCCAACCGCTAGAGGCTGTTCTTCCTTCATTTCTTCCTGCTCCCCTCCCTCTGTGGTGGCTGCCTCTTGTTGCTCTGCGGCTGGTTCTTCATCTGGCTTCTCATCTGAGTTTGAGAATTACAAGAAATTAACATCTGTTGTTGATTGGCCATATAAATCTATCAAAGTAAAGGGAAGATGTCAAAGGTTGGAATTCTTGAGACATTCCATGAAGAACATCACCTATTTAAATTGGGAACGTGTTATTTCTACTGGGAACAGTCTCTTAACACCAGGTGATCCTGTATGGAAACATACAAACTGGACCAACAGAAATGTTTACTGTAGAAGTCCCGAACACACTGGGAACATTGAGAGTTCTAAAAGTTCCCCAAAGAAGTGTTCCAAACGAAGCAGGAACTTTTCGACTTCCCGAGACACTCCCCAGTTCAGTGACAGTGGGATTGGAAGCAGGCATTAATCCTGTCAGTATTGATTGAACACTTGAAAGGGCAAGGATAATAATACAAAATACTAGGGTTTTTATGAAAGCTTACAAAATCAGCAAAATATCTCCCAAAGAACTGAAATTGGAAAATCACTGAAGACAAAGCCTTGCCGCCTTGCCCCCTTGTTTTCACTTGCACTTGAAACTATAGGACAAGCTTTGGCAGTTCCATACCAGTAAGTTTTGGGAAGTTTCTGTGTATGTTTCCCGAATGTTTTCAGACATTTTTCTTCTGGACTGTCATAGTATACTTGGATGGGGCCCAATTATGGGCTAAGAATTAAACTTAGTGCAAACTCAAATCCTGTGGCTGACCCTGTGGCTGTTCAGCCTCATCAGCGGCTTGCTCTTCAGCCGGCTTAGCATCTTCCGCTGCCTGTTGCTCATCTGCAGTGGTCTTGTCTTCATCAGCAGGTGTGTCCTCAGCTGCTGTTTGCTCCTCGGCAGCAGGTGTGTCCTCAGCTGCTGTTTGCTCCTCGGCAGCAGGTGTGTCCTCAGCAATGGGCGCGTCTTCAGCAGCGGGCACATCCTCTGGTGCTGATGTCTGCTCGACTGCTGGCTCATCAGTTTTGTTACCTTCTGCAGTGTCTGCTGCTTCGCCTAGTGAAAGAGTGAGTCAAATAATTAATTGGTAATGAATTGAACCTCTCTATAGACCATGTGCCCTTTGTTTACATTTAAACGCGTACTACCCTATATTCAAATGTGCATGACGGTATGCGCACACATCGTGTTTTGCAAAACTTTGGTTAAGGAGCGACATCAAAGGTCACGTAATTCAAAGGCAATCTGACCTGCGACATCACTCCTAAACCAAATTTTATGCAAAACAGGATGCGTGCATGTACATTTCAATATAGATGTAAAAGCATGATGTCAGAGGGCATATTGTCCATGTTCAGACAGCATTTTAAAACCAGTTGAACATGATCGGGTGTGACTGTTCTGCTACAACTGTGTCTGAACAGTTTTATTTTTGCAAAAGATCTGGTTCAACTCATTGCTAACAGGCAGAGGTATACTGCCCTAGATGTTGGGTTTAATAAGTGCCCCCAATCAAGTTTCCTAGCACAGTGTTTAAACAGTTGACCTAAAACTTATAAGTTTTTGCAGTGTAGGAAGCAAGTTCGCTGAACTCAGATTATGTAATAGTTTTCGTTGGAGTGTTTTGTTTTGACAGGAGACGGTAAATGTAAACAAAGGGAATTTGCCTGCTCGGTCCCTCCGCAATGACTTGACTGTTAACAGCATCTTCTACCAGGTACGTTCATTTGTAATAGGGCTTTGCATCCGACCCGAGTACCCGACCGCTATAATGTCAGTAACCGGTTCCAGATTATGGAATCGAGTACCCTTATAAACCAAATTAACATAGTACTTAGTAATTTCTCAGACAATGAAAACAAAAGTTTATGAATGTCATTTGTGAGGAATTTAAAAAAATGAAAACCAGGCTACAAGGAAAAACAACACAGATTAATGTTTATGATGCTTGCTATAAAATGCAATTTACACTGTAAAGCTATAGATCTTACTGTACACACTTGCACCTTGCATTCATGCATTGATGTGGTAGTATTAACATGCGGACCTTTACGAACAATATGAACAGCATATAACCACTTACCAGCACATACTGAAAACCTAGAATAACTAATGGATATTATTAATGCCAAATATAAAAATGTATTAAAAATACAAAACATCTGACGGGATGAAAAACTATGATGAATGAAATTCTGTTTGTTAATAACTACAACATGCAATGGCATTATTCTTTCTGCATCTGAAACAGGAATGATTTAGCCTCGAAAGAAATGTATTGATATAAAAACAGCATGCAAATGAAAATAGATTACTTATATTCCACCATTACACAAAAATGTGTAAAATGAGGCTAGGAATAAATTAGTGTTCATACTGAAAAACAGAAGCATTAAGATTATTTTGCATTTAACACATTAAATGATATGATCAACAGTTTGAATGACAAGCAATTAATATATTGTTTTCTCGGTTACATCTGCAATGTAACAGGAAATAATTATGAGAAAAGCATGGAGTAACTGCTGGATAGATTAATTCAGTTCCACACCCAGGAACTCCTATGCCAGATGTTGTCGGATCCTGCAGACTATATCCCATGATGTAAGGATGTGAATGCCAAGTATGTAGGATCCAAAGGGTACTAAAAGTGCCTAATCTACATTCTACACCCATGAAATAAATGTGTGACCTGTCACGTCAAAATAAACATAAAGATTATCGATGTAACACTGAAGGGGCATTCTTTTTTCTTCTCGAATTTTTTCTCCGACAATTTTTGGGGAAATAGGCAACATTTCTTCCACTAAATTGTTGTTCATCAGTAAACTAAATTTCATGAATACCTAATAAGGCTGTATACGCTTCGTAAGTGAAAGCGTCACACGTCACTTGATACATAGGGCTTTATGGAAAGTACATGAAGCAACATGCCCGTGTATTCCATTCGTTTGCATACACTTTCTGGTCCAAATGACGTGATAGTGACGAAGAAGATAACATGCACTGGATGAATTATTTCCAAGTGATTTATACACCACTGAACAGTTCTGACCATAAAAAATTCAGTACCAGCAAAATCTTACTTCTGAAAAAAGAAAACTGAACTTTATCTCATTTGGCGATGACAGGTTACACACAAGCAGAATTTTTTTTTTGCAAAATGAATAAGCATATGGCTTGATGAGTCTATAAAAATGCAAAATGTAATCCAGTCAGCTCCGTTAGGGATAGAGAAACGGAGTGAGTTTGATGAGTTTGATGATAGTGAGTTTGATGATTTGAAGAGCCATGTAGTCATGTCTCACCAACTGTCTGATCAGCTTCAGGCTGTTCCTCTTGCTGACCCTCCTCCTGTGCAGGTTCAGATGCTGGCTCTATTCAAACAGGGGTAAAAACACACCACATCACCTTAGGTTGGAATAAGAAAACGCTGCTTATAGGTTAATTTTGCTTTTTTTACAAAATGCTTGTGGTAGCTCCATAGCCATGTGCATGAATAAAAAAGAAAAGGTTGTCAAAAAAGGGGGAAAAATGCAGTGTAGATCTTCATTTTGAGATAAAGGCAGAATCATTCATGATATTCAGAAGAGGGCTTCAGAAACCAACTTGAAAACTTATAGTGACACTTCCACAGATTTCTTTTGCAGATCCCTACAGCATTCTTCCCCCAAAGACGTTTCATGTTAGCATCAATAGTCTAGCCATTATACTGGAGCCCCACATACCCTCCTGCACATGGGGTTCCCCACCCTCATCTGCTGTGGGTTCTGTCACCTCTGTCTGCTCACCATCTGCTGGCCTCTGTTCCTGGATTTCTTCTAATGTTCAGATGCAACAAATGATTTGAATTACAAGTGACATATTTACTTAAGACCTTAAAAAGTGAAACAATTGTTTCTTTAGGATGAAAAGGTACTTTAAACATGTACTATTTAGTTTTCTTAATGTCGTTTTCTGGTGAGGAATTATGGTTAACTCCGAGGTTATATGAAGTGAATGAACGCAGACCCATGATGACTGTAAATTCTTAAAGTGTCCATTTCTCGATAAACTAACATTTTCAAGCAAACAGTTTATTCTACTTCTTTGGAGTGAAAATGTATTTTTTTTTTGCTTTTTGCCTCGATATATTTAGGTACATTTTTCTCCAAGTTGTCAAGAATTGAAAACTAATATATCTGGATTATGGTAAAGTTCTGAAAACCAAAATGCATTACAAAAAAACAAACAATCATCCATAGCAAGATAGAACAGGCCAATTTTTAATTCTTTAACCCCTTGGGCACGGTATTTTACGGGAGACGTCGGGGTATTGCAGCGGTTCTGGCAAATCGAACCGCTACAATGTGTTTGTGCAGTCAAGCATGACATAAACAATAATCCAACAATGGATTGAAACTGCACAAACGGCGGCCAATGGCGTCATCTGGCCTGGTGGCACTTTTATTTTTACGCCATATGGCGTCATCCGTACGCAAGGGGTTAAAAGGTATGATATAGCTTTGGTAATGATTAAAAGAGAAAATTATTAATTTCAATCTGAAAGCTTACTGTTTACAAAAACAGTACCAGCGGCAACACTCTCAAGAAATATTTCGGTCTGAAACCCTATCATCTTCGAGAAAACCTCCAAAAACGCTCTGGCTTATTTCAATTCCAACCATTAAAATAAGCAAATACGAACATTCACAAAATCACTGTTACAACAGAATGGCCTTTCACTATTTTCTTGTCACTCGTATGATGGAATGGATCAAGCTAAAACTACCACAGGTTTGTCATTTCAAGTATATACTGAAACTCCAGAACTATGCACACTGCCTGCAACTATGTGGTCAGCTCTACCAATGCTATATCATAGGCCGTTAATGAAACAGGTGAAATATTAGTAATGCATTTACTTTACTTTCTACAAGTAAACAGCTTGAAAACAAGAGTAGCTCTGCTGAAATGAAACATTGCATGTTAAAAAAAATACTCAGCATGGATTACACAGTTCAATGTATGCAAATACAATACCAGACATTAATAGTTTAGGCATGAATAAGCCAGTTCGTTATCTCAAAGGTCAAATGTTATTCAGGATAAAATTGCTGACAGAATGTCACACCATTTTACGCGAACGCACATTTTAATTGAATGTAACGTGTGCGTGTTGTGCGATCACCTTTTGCGTTCACATGCGTGCATTAGGTCATATCATGTGGGTCATTCGGGAAAAAATGTCATTGTGCACATGCGCAGTTAAAAACCGAACTGGCTTATTCTGGTACTAGGTTTGGTTATAACTGCAAGAGATGACATAGTTAGTACAAGGACTTAAACATTGCGCTAAATGTAGATTATGATGTTTGCTAACAATGTAGACTATGTATGATTATTGGATATGAAATTTACTGAAGGCAGTAGGCACCAGTTCAGAGTTGTAATCAAGTCAATCACAAGTCATCACAAGTCATCACAATGTAACAAAAAGCTATGTAACAAACACTATATATAACAAAACATTCCTTTGTCATTGTTTATACCATGTAGCATGTGAGCTGACTTGTGATTGACTTGTGATCTGCTTTGTGATTGACTTGTGATTACAACTCTGCCAGTAGTGGATTTCCAAGTGAAGGTTGAAAATAAGATTCAATCATTCAGATGTGTTTGTACGTATTCATGCAAACCAATTTAAATGTAAATTGCATTGGTTATGGAGGAATCATTTTTCCTTTTTTTTTCAGGAGTGCAAAGAATAATTGAGCTGCTAGATCATTACTAATTTCTACCTATTACTCCTTGATTTCTGTGCAGTGTATGCGTGTATGTGTACAGCATTTTGTCAATTGTGCAAATGATCTTTCAAAGCCAACAGTTACAATGGTTAATGTACTTGATAAAGTGTACTTTGCCACAGAGTACAAAAATGGTAGCTATTGTACATTAGTTAGCCGTATCTAACTAGCACACACTTAGCACTAACAACCACCATCTTTTTGCTGATTCACTTCACTTGCACATTTTTGGCTTTTCCTAAATTTTTCGGAAAAGGCTTTGTTTTTGTTCTGATTTTTAAATGTTTGTTTCCTCTTATTTTAGTTCTATCCCAAATCCTATAGACTTTGTACACGAATTTTGTCGGCGGCACTAAACAACCTCAGATCTTAACCAAACTTAACACAAACAAAGACCCTCATCTAAAATTGTTTCTCTTAGTGTGACGTCATGATGATGTCATCACGTGTCATATTACAAGCGATTTAAGATAAGTATTTTTAATCTTTAAAATGCTATATAAAATCAGCCGTGAGACCCCTGATCTTGGTTTTAGTGTCAATTGATAGTATAAACCAGGATCTTCATTTTATCTCCAGTGCGTCAAATCACGTGACCCTTCCTTCCGGTCCAAACCGGAAGTGCCCTATAATTTAAAAGTGGAAAAAGATGTGAACTTGCTTTCAACGATGTTAGTCTCCGCCCTGGTTGTACTTCACAAACAAATTTCCTGTGACGTCATAAAATGTTCGAGCGCCCTCTAGTGGCAGGTTTTAAAATGTTCAAAATGAACTTTCAGTTGATGTGTGTGGCGAAGTTTGCGGTAATCACTTAATAATTGATATATTTGATGACATTCATGCAGGCAACACGTGTGCAAAAATAGGGCTCAAATTAATGACGTCATCAGACCGGAAGTTGCAATGTAAAGACCTTTAAACATAAAACAAATTTATGAAAAATCAACTGCGAGAGATATAATCCAGATATTTGCTTCAGATAGCAGAGTTAACATAGCTCTCGAGCTTTCTGATAATGACGTCACGATGACGTCATCAAATAATTATTGGATTACAAGGAATCAAAGATTGAAAGATTTAATCTTTGAAAATCGATATAAAATCAATCGAGAGAGATATGATTTTGCTTCTAATAGGAACTGATAAAATAATTCAGGGTCTTCATTTTTGATATTACGTGCAAAGTCATATGTGCCCCTTCCTTCCGGTCCAAACCGGAAGTGCCTTATAATTTGAAAGTTTAATCTTTGAAAATCAATATAAAATCAAACGAGAGTAATCTGATTTTACGTTTTACGGGAACTGATAGAATAATCCAGGGTCTTTATTTTCTATATTACGTGCAAAGTCACGTGACCCTTCCTTCCGGTCCAAACCGGAAGTGCCTTATAATTTGAAAGTTTAATCTTTGAAAATCAATATCAAATCAATCGAGAGAGATCTGATTTTGCTTTTTACGTTAAACTGATAGAATAATCCAGGGTCTTCATTTGTTATATTATGTGCAAAGTCACGTGACCCTTCCTTCCAGTCCAAACCGGAAGTGCCTTGAAAATCAATATAAAATAAAACGAGAGAGATCTGATTTTGCTTTTTTATGGGAACTGATAGAATAATCCAGGCAAGTGGTAAAGATGAAAATTTATGCGACGTCACGATGACGCTATCTGACGATTTTATGTAAAAGTTTTGGTTTATAATTTTTAATCATTTCTTCTTGCAGGATATTTCGATCAATGTTTTCCATCCTCAGTTTCTTTTGGCTGACAAATATAGTATAAGGCCTACGTAACTCAATGCTGTTTTTATTCTGTAAAACAACGTACTTTATAGTAATATAGAAAAACTACATCTCACGCAACAAAACAATCTTTCACCAAAGAAAAAGCAAAAACGGAAAAGCCATGTGTTCTGTTAAAACAGACACACTATGTCTAGTTTTCAAATGAAACTGCAATACACCTGCTGGAAAAACAGGCTTAGATGAAACAAGTTACACTGTTTGAAAAAACAAAAACAAAAAACCATTGAACAATATGTTACAATATGACGCGACTGATTCTGGTAACATTGTGTGAAATGGTGTAATGACATTATTTTCTGGAATATGAAAATCACTAACTTTTAATAACACTTCTTACAAACAGTGTCTCCGAGTGTTGCTTTAGATTGTGTTAAACATTTCCAATGCCACTTCTTATATTTTGTGACAAATCTTAGGATTTAAATATTCTAATTTCTAGTGCCAAAAGTGACACAAATGTCATACTGAGCCAGTGAAACAAGTGACTCAGTCATCAGCCAGTTTTTGCACAGTATCACAATATTTCACCAGAATGGGCCACAAATGAATGCGTAAGGATACCTTCCCACAAGTAGAAAAATGCATGGATAGGATTACTAATCAGAAATGCAAGCTGCTTTGACAGGTATAAATTCTGCTGGAATGGTACTACATGTAATTAATTAGGAGAACCATTGTTAGTGAGCTAGCTTTGAGAAATTAATAGCATAAATATGAATGCAGCTTATGTGAGATACCGGCTGTGGCCATTTTTGTCATGCTTCCTGAAGACACAGTAGCTAATGCAAGTTTAAAATTGGTTTTCGTGATGCATGTATAAGACTTTTTGGTCCCATGAGAATACTGATGTGGCAAGCATTTAACTTGCACTAATGCGAATGTTATGTGAAGTGCACAACCAATTCTGTGCACATTCATTTGGAAGTCAGTTGTGCATGCTTTGCAATGCTCTTTCACCATAATGCGACACTAGATAGAGCACATAAATTTAGACACAAGAAACAACTGCATTAAAATTGTCATGGAACAAAGATGGCCACTGCGTATTTAAACCAACATGGCTGCCTGATGTTACAAATGTACAGTTGACAAGATGAGGCTAATTCATGCACTGTATGGATACCTTCCTCTCCCTGCGCCTGATTGGCCATTCCCTCGGCTGTTTGTTCATCTTTACTTTCCACGATTGAAGGCTTTTCTTCACCGCCCTCTTCAACCTGTGCACTCTCTCCCTCCAGGCCTTCCCCCTCCCCACCCCCTGGGGCTTCTGCTTCCCCTCCCTCTTGGGTGCCAGTCTGTTCAACATCCCCACCCTCCGGGGCCTGTTCATCCCCCTCCCCTGGGGACTCACTGTCCCCACCCTGGGGCTCCTGGCCTTCCTGTTGTATGTCTGTTGACAGAAATTTATTACAATGCAAAACAATGTAGTTTGTGTTTTTCTCTTAGTAAAGCATGCATTATTGCCATGAAGATTAAGTGGAGAATTGACAATTTCAAAAGTCAGTCTTGGTCACTGTTATCTTTCACAACTTGACACCTGAATAGGAAAAGCTTTTTGCATGTATCAGGCATGCAACTTGGAATTTAAAAAAATGAGGAAATTTCGATCTTTACAAGACTTTGTACAGTGTTTTTCAATTTTCAATGTCATAAGTGTCAAGTGAAAAACCAGGAAATCAGCTGATCCGAGGAAAAGTTGCATGCCTGATGTGTACGACTCAAGATCAAATCTTGTCCAAGTTTCATTCAAGGCAGCTAAACCAATATTTTTCAGCGGAGCTGTCCTAACTGAAGAATTAGTGGCGATGCCAAAAAACCGATGGAACATCTAAACTTGAAATATATCAAACACAATTTGCACCAATTTATTTAATGTTACAAAACTTTATAAGGATAAACTGATGTATATAAATTGATTAAGTGATGTTAATCTAACGCGACTTTTAATTTAATCAAAACAGACAGGGAGGGCTGTTTTTAACCATCATGGTAGAGAGAATATTTTTAGAAGGAATTTTTGGAGATTAACCCTCATGGTTTATAGGAGGAATTAATGGACTTTTGCTCGGTTTTTCGATGTCACCGATGATCCTTTACACAATATGAACATCTAACAAAAGAAAAACGGTGCATTAACAATGAACATCAATTGTTACTTGGCACTAAATCCATTGTTACTTGGCACTAAATCCATTCTTACTTGTTCACAGTGACAAGCCATTTACATTTTTGATAGTGCTTTTTTAATCTTTTCAATTTACTTTTATAGGGAAGCGACATGTTGTGCGTCAAGTGTAAATGATGGTAATGCCTTCATTTACTTAAACTATACCTCGATCCTTAATTCTCCTTTTGTGATAAAGCTGTTGATAATTCAGTTATCCGCATTCTTCAGTAATTATACTATATAAGTAATAAACATCCTTTCCAATTTCCGGGCTAAAAGACTCCCGTTCGTCTGTCCATTCTGTTATCATCATCTCCATGTCTGTCTATCCCTGTGTGCCGATCTTGGCAATGATTGGATCTTAAACTGGTCGTCAAGCTCATCAACAGGCACTTTTCCGAATGGTTTAAACCCCCCTTCTCCCCGGAAATCGTCTGACGTATCGCAAGGTACGTTTAGTGATTGCTGTAGACTTTAGGTTTATAGCTTTACAAAACAATGATACAGATTTTATAGCGGAGATGTCCTAACTGGGATTACTACAGGTACAACAGCCAATTGGAACTGATATACTGTTATATGAATCTGAATCAGACAGCTGTTTGGACAATACATTAAATCCTCAACAGTTATATTGACCGTCATGCTGAAATGAAAATAAAAGGATGTGATAAAGTAATCTCATTACAAATAATAAAGTGCTGTCCCTGCTAGTACACAACTTCACTTTTGTTCTAATTTACTATAAAACCAGAATGTTAGTTATTAGAAGAGATAACATAACAGCCAGGGACATGTTGCAATCCTCTGGTGTGTTCTTACCTTCTGTTGTGGGTGCCTGTTCCTCACCTTCGCCACCTGTAAAAAAAAATGTTTTAAATGGGTAAAGATGGGTACAGATGACTCGGTTGCATGTCTTGTTAACCCTCTCAGTCCCACATAGGACTGTGCCGAATATGCGAATATTTGTTTGATTATCGAAAATTCAAATATTTATTTTCGAGTTTGAATATTCGAAGGTGAAGAAGCGGATAAGTTCAATGTATAATGAAATTGCATCTGTGACTTGATGACTGGTTCCTGTCCAAATAATTGCATGACAGCAGGCTATCTAACATGTAGGGGTGAATGTTCCTGTTCCTACTTTTTGTCGGAAAAATACAATTTTCACACCAGGGCAAAAAAGCATTTCTGCATTTTTTCACGTGTGCTAAACCTTTACTAATTGGTGCTGGCGAGTCATAAAGGTGAACATCTGTTATAATGATAATGAGCAGTTTCGTGCATTATTTAGACTGCCTCTGTTCATAATATGTTTACCCAAAAATCGGCCGTCCGGACAACCGAATATTCGATCAAATGGAAGGTTGAATAATCAAATTATTCGATTTGACCCAGCCCTCGTCCCACACTCAGGATGTCCTTGGTTATGTCACGTGCCTTCATGCCTCCAGATTTCATGGGCTGCTTAACGGTTAGCAGAAACATTGTGCTAACCCTGGCAATATTTTGTAGACAAGAAATTTTAATGTTGCACATACATGAAGACTTCTTGACTTGTGTCACTACTTTAACCCTGGGCACGGTATTTTACGGGAGACGTCGGGGTGTTGCAGCGGTTCTGGCAGCCAAATCGAACCGCTACAATGTCTTTGTGCAGTAATGACATAAACAATAATCCAACAATGGATTGATGAAACTGCACAAACGGCAGCCAATGGCGTCATCCGGCCTGGTGGCCCTTTTTTTTTTATATGGCGTCATCCGTACGCAAGGGGTGAAGCAAAGTTTGCTTCTGTGAAGTCAGTGTGCTCCATGTGTTTATACCGCTTACGACCTTTGTGAAATGGGTGGTTTCTGATTTTAGTATGCTTGACAGACTGACAGTTACTTACAGACAGTTACTTACAGAGAGACAGACAGTTACTTACAGACAGTTACTTACAGACAGTTACTTACAGACAGACAGACAGTTACTTACAGACAGTTACTTACAGACAGACAGACAGTTACTTACAGACAGTTACTTACAGACAGACAGACAGACAGTTACTTACAGACAGTTACTTACAGACAGTTACTTACAGACAGACAGTTACAGACAGACAGTTACAGACAGTCAGTTACAGTCAGTTACAGACAGTCAGTTACAGACAGTCAGTTACAGACAGTCAGTTACAGACAGTCAGTTACAGACAGTCAGTTACAGACAGTCAGTTACAGACAGTCAGTTACAGACAGTCAGTTACAGACAGTCAGTTACAGACAGTCAGTTACAGACGGTCGTACTAATCACCGTCAACACACCGTCAACACCTCCAAAAACACGTTCTAAGTTGACAAATGCAGTATAAAACCGTCAAATATGTGTCAAAACGAAATATAGGTTTAAAAACGGGAGGTTAAACGTCTGAAAATACCAGTAAAAAAAAAAGAAAAAAAAGGACGTATTCATACAGTTCCGAAATCGGCAGCCATGTTGCATCAGACGACAGCGCGGACCATACCATTAAGCCTTAAGGGGCGACATTGTACAATAAACCAACAGGGGTTGGCCGTCTTGACTATTTCCATCGCATCGGTTCTGAAAAAAGAACGATCCCCCCAAAATTGACAGAAACATAATTTAGTTTGAATAAAAAGGACAGACCATAAATCTAGCGAATAGAAGACATGTATAATGTATAACACGCAGGGCTTTTGGAATAAACGTTTATCTGTCAAATTATATTGGAGATGGAACGGCCAATTTGTATCGTAGGCCCATTACTTGCAATTTAATATTCTCATGCACAGGGCGCCCTCTTTTGTCCATGTGCATTAAGTGCACACCCATACTAAAAATGGTATGGTCCAGGTTCTGTGAAAAGGCAAGATGGCAGCCAACTGTGGTGCTGCTAAGAGAAATTTTTTCGAGTGAAAAAAAATAAATATATATTTTCGTAAATGAAATGCAACTTTAAACCGATCGAAATTCTTGTCTAGCCTATGCATCGCTTTTCTGTGCCCCTTTTGTCGATTAAGAATGTGTTTTGGGTGTGTTGACGGTGTGTTGACGGTGAGTTTGTATATGCCGGCAATCGTGGACCTAGGACAAAAGAATTCGAGCGTAGACAAAGGGTCCACGTTTGACCTAACGTCCACGATTGAAAATCGTGTACAAAACCAATGGGAGGCCTTACGAAAAAGTTAGAGTATAAACAAAAGAGGAACAATGGGAGGTCCACGATTGCACCCGTTTACATGACTGGGTGTGTTGACGGTGTGTTGACGGTGTGTTGACGGTGTGTTGACGGTGTGTTGACGGTGTGTTGACGGTGAGTTTGTATATGCCGGCAATCGTGGACCTAGGACAAAAGAATTCGAGCGTAGACAAAGGGGTCCACGTTTGACCTAACGTCCACGATTGAAAATCGTGTACAAAACCAATGGGAGGCCTTACGAAAAAGTTAGAGTATAAACAAAAGAGGAACAATGGGAGGTCCACAATTGCACCCGTTTACATGACTGGGTGTGTTGACGGTGTGTTGACGGTGTGTTGACGGTGTGTTGACGGTGTGTTGACGGTGTGTTGACGGTGAGTTTGTATATGCCGGCAATCGTGGACCTAGGACAAAAGAATTCGAGCGTAGACAAAGGGGTCCACGTTTGACCTAACGTCCACGATTGAAAATCGTGTACAAAACCAATGGGAGGCCTTCCGAAAAAGTTAGAGTATAAACAAAAGAGGAACAATGGGAGGTCCACGATTGCACCCGTTTACATGACTGGATGTGTTGACGGTGTTTGTGCGTGTTGACGGTGATTAGTATGACCCGTTACAGACAGACAGCTACAGACAGACAGCTACAGACAGACAGCTACAGACAGACAGCTACAGACAGACAGCTACAGACAGACAGCTACAGACAGACAGCTACAGACAGACCGCTACAGACAGACCGCTACAGACAGACCGCTACAGACAGACCGCTACAGACAGACCGCTACAGACAGACCGCTACAGACAGACCGCTACAGACAGACCGCTACAGACAGTTACAGACAGACAGACAGCTACAGACAGACCGCTACAGACAGACCGCTACAGACAGACCGCTACAGACAGACCGCTACAGACAGACCGCTACAGACAGTTACAGACAGACAGTTACAGACAGACAGACAGTTACAGACAGACAGACAGTTACAGACAGACAGACAGTTACAGACAGTTACAGACAGTTACAGACAGACAGACAGTTACAGACAGTTACAGACAGACAGACAGTTACAGACAGACAGCCCGACTGACAGTTACAGACAGACAGACGGACTGACAGTTACTTACAGACAGACGGACTGACAGTTACTTACAGACAGACGGACTGACAGTTACTTACAGACAGACGGACTGACAGTTACTTACAGACAGACGGACTGACAGTTACTTACAGACAGACGGACTGACAGTTACTTACAGACAGACGGACTGACAGTTACTTACAGACAGACGGACTGACAGTTACTTACAGACAGACGGACTGACAGTTACTTACAGACAGACTGACTGACAGTTACTTACAGACAGACTGACTGACAGTTACTTACAGACAGACTGACTGACAGTTACTTACAGACAGACTGACTGACAGTTACTTACAGACAGACTGACTGACAGTTACTTACAGAAAGACTGACAGTTACTTACAGACAGACTGACAGTTACTTACAGTTAATTTAGGCATGGCTTTAGCATCTGATGAGGAAATTAGGGAACATACCTTGTTCAGTAGCTTGTTCTCCATCTTGCTGTTCACCAGCAGCTGTAGGCACTGGAAACAACAAAGAAAATGTCAGATATCTGTAACAGAATCTTTTTTTTTTTAAATTAGTAATATGTAATCAACTTTTGCAAAATGTGTGCACAAACAGCTGAGATGAGAACATGGCAACGAATAGTGAAGTTTGATTTACTTCCGTTAAAGGATTCTTATATCTTTAGAAAATTATGCAACGTTAAACTTTGACTAGTTACAGGGCAAATTTATTTGACCACCCTTGAAGTTTCTACACATACCCAATAACGCACTAAACACAAAATCTTTATGTAGTTTTATAATAGTGTATAAATTAAAGAGACATTGCTTAGAAGTGTCCAATTGGGCTACATAAAGCGTGTCCTATAAATGCTATGGTTAGAAAGATTATTCAAAAATAGAATATAATAATGAACACGAACAGATCCTTGAAAGTGTGCCGTTTGTCTGAAAACAATTGATGAAAATAATTTCAGGGATGCCAGTTTGGTTCAGAAAGTCAGACCATTGGTATTCAGACTGGTGCCCTTGGTCTATAGTGTTTTGGTTGCGTACCGGCTACACTATGTGCATCCCCAGTTTGAATGTCAATGCTTCATCCCCCCCCCCCCAACCATTTCTCTAAATATTACATATGGTAGAATTTTTACACCAAGACCTTGGAAATAGGTTACGTAACTAACCAAAGATTTACAATTTTAAAAGACTTTGGAGCAGCGTGTGCCTTTAATGTCCATGTGGTCAATGAAGGATACTCTCTGTCAATGATGAGTTTAAACAAATATGCAAATGATATGCAAACAGCAAAGACAATCCATTCTTGGAATGGGTGGGTGAATGAAATGTGCCCATATTTTTGCACATTTCAGAATCTTACATTCTTGTTGGTCTTGCGTGGTGCCTTCGGCAACAGTGCCGGCCATTTTCTCATCCATGTCTGACAATACACACACACAAGGGGTTGTGAGGTGGAAAGGTTAAGCACAAGAAAGCACACTACACCACAACAAACGATGGAATTTGACACAACAAAAATAGCACAAAATTAGTCTACTGCAGTATGTAGAAACTCTGGCTTATGGGTTACTTTAGGGGTTCCTTGCCTGCTTATTCCTCAAAGCTGCAAGTCAAAAGATGCCGTTAACCTAACCAAATTTGTTCGCTCATTACAATCACGTTGGTGACTTATCCTTCTTTAGCAAAACTTGTTCATGCTTTGCATTTTGTGTGTTTAGTGTTGACAGAGTTGTAATGTCAATTTCATTCAAAATTTTAAGCAGCTTAATTAATATGGGCAGAAGAAAATACCATGAAACCACCAACTCCATTCAACAAAAAAATCAAAGTTATCCACTAAATATTTGCAGGAATTATTTAGATATTAACTGATATTCATGTAGAACTTTTGCTGCAACGTGTTCAGTTTTTGGCAGAGTGGTAAATTAGGATCGCGATGACGGTCTGACATCAGAAAACATCACAAGGAAAAACTTTGGTTTAATTAACCCTAACCCCCTGGGCATTTTTACTAGGAAGTGTACTCAACATGTCAAAATCCAAAACTGTGCAGTATACCTATGGCACATTCTTTGGACTTAGACAAATTGGGGCATCATAGCTACATGTAAAGTAATGGTGCCAAGGCGCTACCAGTCCTGCACCCATCAAAATTCAACACAGCCTGCTGTTGGAGTTTGTAAGGCTTGGAGTAGTTAGTGTTAATAGGTAATTAGGCTTGGGTGCCTCCAAGATGTTTGGAGTCAATTCTGACTCCAAGTAGGAATCGTGCAGCACACACAAAACGGGTATTAAACCACAGCGCATCCTTTAAATTTGTGCGTCGTCGTGATTGATTTCATGGATGATACAGCTGGCTCTGTGAAGTGTCGCATGTGGTCCTTTGAGGGAATCTGCAATTTTATAAAATTTTCAGAATTGTCGGAAGGTGCCTGGAATCATGCTGGAAACTACTCCAAGGAAGGAAAAGTTGGCTACTTCAAGGAGTCAACTCCTCAAAAAAAAATGGAATCGCGATTCCCATTCCAATACTGAAGTCGAGTAGAGTCAACTCCTGCATGGTATAGCCCAAGCCTACTGACAATGAGATGATGAGCCACATTCTGACTTATAGTGCAACAAAAACTGCGGCACGCGTGTGTATGCAGGTTTGCAATAATGTGAGTTTGGTAGTGAAGTGAATCTGTTCACCCAATTATGAATATCACAATAAATCACCACAGCTGATGTTATGAAATATGCTTCTGCTTCACATTCACATGAAATGTTTTTCCTTAGCAATATTCATAACAAAAAATACACAGAGTGAGTCAAAATGTATACCAGAACTGAACCCCAAATCTATCAATTATGAATGCAACTGATTTCACTAAATTAATATCATTGAGTAGCCCACCAGGCTAGGGATAAACAGCACCAAAATTCACACTCTTAACTCAACCGCACACCAAGTTGGACAAGGACACCTTTGACTGGTTTTACAAAGACACCTCATGCTCATTGATCCGTGACCTGATCTGGGTAAGTTGCCTATCAGTAGGAGTTGGCAGTGCAGCGCAGGGTTAAAGGCAAGACCATACAGGCTACACAATGACACTAATTAGTGAGATCAATTTAATTCATATTTGATGCATTTGGGGTTCAACTCCAGTATACGTTTTTGACTCACCCTGTATAAGTAAATGGCCATTAACAAAAGGGTGCAATGGATTGTTTATGTGCTAATTATAATTAGTACGTGCATGGAGCTATCTATTTCTATGTTTCTATCAAATTTACAGTGAGTGCGCAATATATTGTGTACATGTGCCATTTTCAGTAGGTGCACTAGAGCTACTGCTTCAATTTCCTCCTTGATTCGTGAAAGAAAATTCTGAAATGAACAAGCTTACACTTCATGTGGCCTTTAGTAACAATAATCCTCTTACCGGAGATGGATCCATCCGCACCTATCTCCACCTCAGGGAAGAACTTCTGGATCTTGTCTTTGGCGTGTTCCCTATCGGAGCTTCCATGGATAGCATTCTGAAGGACATCCTTGCCTAGCAAGGCTCGTAGGGACTCGGGGGACTGCTCTTTAGCTAGCTCAGGGTCCGTGGGACCCATGACTGTACGCCAACCCTGGATGGCATCCTCTCGAGATAACACCATGATCATTGAGGGGCCACTGATGATGGGACAGAGAAGAGGCGTGAGTGGAGGTATGAGATGAAGAAGGAGATCAAGATGTATGCAGAAACTAACCCATGGTTCTGTGACAGAAAACTGAAGGGGTTTGAGGAGGGTGGAGATGAAATGCAGCTGGGAAAAACCTTGCAACTCCCATCCTGAATTAGTTCCTTGACACATCCTTTGCATGGAATGCCTAACGATGGAGGGAGGGGATGTTCAAAATGATCATTTCTAACATCAAGCCTACAATGTTTGTGTCTCTGTGATTACTCTATTCACAAATAGTACAAATGTGAAGGTGAATCAAATTCTATCATATATATATGGGTAAGAAAAGGTAATCAGCTGTAATCTAGAAAAGTTCAGCCCTGTGTTGGCAAAAGGGTGTATCTCATATTATTTTTTTGAGATACACCCTTTTGCAAAATGGGGCCGAGTTGGCTTGGAAAACCATGCAGTTTCCAGAGGACTGCGTCTCTTATGAACTTCTCGTTAAGTTTGTGATTTCCCCCCCACTTCCAGACTCCAGACGCTAAACACATTTTGTATTACAAATTTGCGATGCTAAATGTTAGCTGATGTAATTTAGCACCGTTTTACAAACTGCGTCCAAATATTCTGCAGTTATAGGTCAGTTATGAGATGGCAAAAACATGACTGATGACATGACCTGGGGCTAATTTTATAGAGCTGCTTAAGCACACACAAAAAAACTTGCTTAGTAAAATCAGGTTACCAGCTAAAACTCCATGTGATTGTTATAATCACATGGAGTTTTAGCTGGTAACCTGATTTTACTAAGCAAGTTTTTTTGTGTGTGCTTAAGCAAACAACAGCTAAAATACTGGGCCAATATCACGGAGCTGCTAAGCACAAACATTTGCTTAGCACCAAAAGGTCTTGCTTACTATTACCAGCTACAACTCCATGGGATTTTCATGCTAAGCAAACGACAGCATAATACCAGTCACAAGCAATATACAACACATGGAAATTTAAGTTGGTAATCTCGGTTTTATCAAGGAAGAATTTTCATGCTAAGCACATTTTTGTGCTAAGCAGCTTCGTGAAATTGGCCCCTGGTCATCAGGAGCAATAACATCACATGGAGTTTTGGCTGGTAACCTGATTTTATTAAGCATGTTTTTGTGTACTTAAGCAGCTCTGTGGAATCAGCCCCAGGTCCATGAATGAATTTGATATACCATGACGCTTTACATCAAATGACATGTATTTCCGTGATCAATGCATGATTTACATCATTGGAACCTCAGTGCACCAGTGTTATCAAATAGCTATCACAAAAATTACCAAGATATGGAATCAAAAGATTAAGAAAAAAAGAAGAAAAAAAACAAGTTAGAACAATAACATCTGTGCTTTTCATTGCTAGGCCAGACAGCACCCTCTTACGGACAGTGTACAGAGGGGATACTAGGGCAGAGTTCCGACCCAGGACCTTGTGGTGTTGCTTTAATTACCTGAATACTTTCTTATGCAAAGGACACTGTCTGATGCTACATATTACTTGATAATTACCAAATATCAAAATATTTTATACTGTTTTTTTTGGCTGAATCATTTCTAATGTGAAATATCTCAGTGAAAAACTTGCTATTAGTAAAGGCAGAACACACAGTCTAGTCAGTCAAAAAGTGAGTTTTTTCTTTGTTTTTTTTTAATCAAGTGTATAGCTCCAATTAGAACCTTTAGAATTATTAATGAAACGGTATTATCTGAAAGCTGCCAAGGTTGATCTGGGAAGTGAAAGATAAACATAAATAAAAGTAGCACATTGCTTGCATATGTATGATCAGCAATCCGTGGTTACATCAAAGTGGGTATTCTTCCATCAAGTCGGCAAGATATACTTGACAATTCAATACGCCTTGCTTTAACGCTCTTCTAAACACACACTGAAATAGCTTTCACATCAATGGCAAATGGCAAAACTCCTATCAAATAGAAAGTAGACAAGTAAAAAATATAAGATCATTTTGCACCTTGTCATGTGATCAAGAAGGCTTTCAAAGAATTCCTTGCCCTCGTGCTCCTTGTAGAGTTGCTCAGCTAGCTCCCTGTCAAGCTCTACATTCTTCTGACAGGCGATGTTAAAACCCGCCTCGTGAATCCTCTCAATAATGGCATCTGTTGTGGGTGAAGTGAAAAATGCTCCGTGACTTAAATACCTCTATCTGCTTTTGTATACAGACATATCATATAGGCTATGATAGAAAAACTTTCATATTGACAAACCCATGATTTTAGTGAGAGCAGAAACACTTTCATTCACTGAAATCGGTGTACGAGGTATTTCTAACCATGACTTTTGAATGTCCAAATTACGAAGTGTAAAAAATCTTTCCATCAGTTATTTAACCCACTGAATACAGACGACGGCCATAGCTGCAGTTTGAAAAAACACCTGGATGGTTGTTCTCTATATGCCCATTCCTGCGAGTATTTACATCAAAGTATTTAATCGATTGTTTGCCTATTGCGTGCATTATACTTGGCCGCACAAGCCCGTATGGCATACCAGCACTCCATTAACCCCTTGCGTACGGATGAGCCATATGGCGCAAAAAAAACCAGTGCCATTAGGCCGGATGACGCCATTGGCCGCTGTTTGTGCAGTTTCAATCCATTATTGGATTAATCAGTGCAACCAGCCCGGATGACGCCATTGGCCGCTGTTTGTGCAGTTTCAATCCATTGTTGGATTAATCAGTGCAACCAGGCCGGATGACGCCATTGGCCGCTGTTTGTGCAGTTTCAATCCATTGTTGGATTATTGTGTATATGTTTTGCTTGACTGCACAAACACATTGTGGCCGTTTCGCTTGGCTGCCAGAGCCGCCGCGGCACCCTGACATCTCCCGTAAAATACCGTACTCATGGGGTTAACAACAGTTAAAGAAAATGGTGCATTTCTAAGAGGCAGTCATGTATATCGTTACATTTTATTTTAAAAGATTTCTTGAGTAATTGCAATTTTGACACTTTTAGCCCAATCAAGAGCATCCAAGAGTGTGCCTTTGATAACACCTTGGTCGGATTGTTTCATAATTGCCATAATTATTTTGCTTGTAATTTACTGACAGCCACCAATAAATCAAGCAAAAGCTCAAGTGACTTCTAAATGTACACATGATCGGTCACAGAGCTATTTCAAGAAAACACTACGCTGACTTACCTTTGTGTTCAACGGACGCGTCAGGTTTGATGACTGCTAACGTATGCTCAGTAGGGAAGAAGTAGTTGAGTTCCTTCTGGGCCGACTCGAAGGAATCACTGCCGTGCGCACAGTTGATGGTGGCATCAGGTAGGCTGAATTGGGCACGTAAACTAAAAACAAGAAGGAATAACAGAGGTCATTTGTAACAGAGCTGTCATGAGCCAAAGAGTCAGGTGTTTTCATCCTTGCCCAAGGTGCTCTAGTATACTTGCTTCTCCCCACTCTGGAATATCATGAGTATCTGTATTTATGGCTGATTAATTAACCCTTTGTGTCCGGCTGTTATTGATGGGGGCTGGTATGCCAAGAACAGGCTGTGCAGCCAAATGTAAATGCATAGGCATCATACTGAAAAGAGTGGTCCTAATCCATCACACTTGGAACCCCCCCCCCCTTAATGAAATATTTGTTTGAAAAAGCTCCATCTATAAGCCAGTTCGGTATTTCAGCTGCGCATGTGCACAATGACATAGTTATCCCAAATGACCCGTGACCTCACGCGCGCGTATGAACGCGCAAGGTGGTCGCACAACGCGCACCTGTTAAATTCAATCAGAATGGGCGCTCGCATAACATCGCGTGACATTACGTCAGCAATTTCATCCTGAATAACCTTTGACCTTCGAGATATCCCGAACTTGCTTATTCATTACACTCCCATTCAAGAACAATACAGTTGAAACATGAATGGAACGAGTACATACAGGAATGCGCACATAGATGAAAACCGGCCGGGTGGTATTTTTCAAACAACAGCTATGGCTGTTGCCCGGATTCAAGACGTTAAGAGCAACTTTGGCAGACAAAAAAAGCACGGGTAAACTCCCCAATGAGTCAAGAAGGATCTAGGTATAAACTTCCTCAGAAGCGCTTTGATCCTCTGATAAAACACTATGCAATTGTAGATAAAAAATTAATGTCATAATTGCTAACAGATTGTTAAAAGTTAATACATTTCCGTATCTCTGAAACGAACACTGTTTATACAAGCATGCGATACATCAAACCCCTCTCTATAATGTCTTATTATTAGTTCTATTTTTATTTTAATTGTTTGCTTTTACATGCAACAGTCACAGATCAGGCCCATTCACCCAACCTTTTCTATTTCTTTATGTTTCTTTTACAGGCAGAAAATGTGTCAGGCTCAACTGCCTCCAGGTAAAATATTCTGCATCTGCTCCTAGACACCTATTAAAGCTAGACACTTCCTTCAAGAAAGCCAGCACCAGGCCATGACGTTTGCTACAGGCCTTTCTCCGAGCCAGCATACAGTTATGCCCCAAATTATTCATACCCATGCCGGCCAAATTTGGGGTATTGTGAATCATTTTATTTATTATTTCTACTTTTATGCTAATGATGTGAAACAAAATATATGTAGATTTAAGTCATTAAGTAAAGCCTAAGTTCCGCCAATCCAGCCTTTATGTATGAGAGAAAAGCAAACTACCAGATGTTTTCATAGGGTATGAATAATTTTGGGCATAACCATACATGTACCTACCTGTCTGGGGCATCTTGTTTTGCAACCTCCACCTCTGTTGGTCCCAGCATGTTTCTCCAGTTCTGGATTGCTTCTTCTTTGGCAAGACCCAGAGCAAGAACAGGACCCCTTCAACCAAATACAAACAAGACAGGAAATTGTTCTTCAAAATTCTGATCTGTTTATGTGCATCTGGAATTCTATTTTGTTTTATGACTTTTCATATTTTTTCTATAGTTTCTTTTTTTTTCTTGTCAAACAATCCACAAGGAAAACTGACTAGGTAAATTTGAATAATTTTTTTAAAGTGAACAAAGAAAACTGGCAGGAGCGGGATTCGAACATGCAACATACGGAATATCGTACCGGCGCTCTACGAACTGAGTTGTCTTGCCCCATGTTGGCGCAGTATCTTTGTTCGGGTGGGCGCTAATCTATTTGGATGGTGATTGTGTAGCTCTTTCATTACTGTACATGATACTTTTACCAAGTTGAGTAGTTATGTGCTCAAAAGGATGGTAGACCTCAAGGGCTATCATGAGTGTAATGTATATGATACTGGAAGAGTTGATTCGACCCTGATTATGAGTAAAGAGATATCAAAAAGAACCTAAAACATCTAAAAGATACATAGGATAATAATGCGAGTCAGTTCTTTCAATGGCAATTTCCTATTTTCTGCATAAGCAGCATTAGGTAACTTCTTGCTCCAAACACAAATTTCTCTTCAAACTGGATGCAAAACAATTTACATCATTAGTGTACACTGTACTTCTAACCTGGCGTCAATGGTGTCATACAAATTTAGAGAATAAGGATCAATGTTATGTTCAAACAACTGCCCCAATTTCATAGAATTGCTTACGAGGAAAATTACTTAGCAAATTTGTGTGTTAGTAGAGAGCAATTACATGGCATTTCAGCTGGTAATCTGTTCTTGTTAAGTCAAACTTTTCTTTGCTCAACAAATTTCTGCACTTTTTTAGCAGCTCCATGAAATTGAGTCCGAGGTTAACTTTACAAATTTGTCAGCTCAGCTAAATTTAACTTGGTCACTCTGAGGGAGCGGCAGAGACTTACGATGTCATATGATTGATGAGTTCATCAAAGTGGGGCTGTCCCTCCTGCTGTTTGTAGAATTCCTTGGCCTGGTCCTCCGACAGCTGGATTTCCTTCTGGAGGCACACCTTAAAGCCCGATTCCTTGATCTTCTCAAGAATGTTGTCTGGGATAGGACAGGATGCAGGGGGAATAAAAGGCAGCACGCTTTCCTTTTACAACAGGTGTACCTTTGAATATTTCTTACCAGCTTTATTTGTTTGTCATTGAATTGATGTACATAGATGACCTCATCTCTTCAGCTGTTAACCCCTTGCGTACGGATGACGCAAGCGCAAACAAAAGTTTCCACCAGGCCGGATGACGTCTATACACGCCATTTTCTGCATTTTCAATCCATTGTTGGATTATTGTGTATGTTACGCTTGGCTGCACAAATGTCTTGTTTCCATTTCGCTTGGCTGCATAGGCCCCTCTGGCACCCCCGGCGTCTCACTATCAATAACTGTACTCAAGGGGTTAACAGCAACTCAGGGGTGAGACTTGAGGAAAATGAAAAATCCACGAAACATTCCGAGGCATTTGATTTGTATGACGCTGCTGAAAAATGCATAAGAAAACTGAATTTCCTACCAAAAGATACGTTTCAAAATTACAAAAAATAGGGTCATTACCAGGGGCGAGATTTGAGAAAAATTCCACGAAACATTCGTCGATGAGTTTCGCGAGCCGCAGCGGCCAAAGCGTACCAAATATTCACAGTGTATTTATTTCATTAAAGGCAGGAGCCTAGGGAACTAAACCATCAACAGGCCTGGTTTAACCAATTTTGGGGGAAAATATAATAAAGAACCCTTTCCCTCCTTCAGGGAAATTGAAATTTTAAGTTATAATTGGTGACCTTCACAGACCTACAAATTTATACAAGCACAATTATCAGACATCCACTGAAACTTTCAATCAAATATATTCAAACTGCAGGACTCACAAATTGTAGATGTCCTGAAGTCCTCCGACTGAATACTTGAGAAGCTTATCGCACCACGTGCACGGTAACACTAGTATCCAGGTTTGTCAATTTTGCCAAGGAAGTTGTGCTATTTGTTTCCCTTAGTTGCATCTCGGGCTACTTCAGTTTCCAGCCATGAAAATCTCCAAGGATTCATTAATCCAGTGTCTACTGTCAGATCTCCATCCCTATCTATGACTTTGTGTGCCATTTTGATGGTCGACGACGCCATGATGAGTGTGACAATACAGAATGATTACAAAATGCGACCGTAAACACATGTACGTACATCCAGTTGTGTTTTCATATACGACTGAGGATAATGCTTTGTGTTTCCTATTGTTACTTTACTTTAGAAAAAACTCCCATAGACTAAGCACGTATTTTTACGTCCGAGGCGGTGCCATGAAATCCTGTCCAGCAAAGGACACCGACGTGATCTCAGACCTACCTTTGTGTTCCTGCAGAGTGTCTGGTCTGATAAGAGCCAAGGTCTTCTGGACTTTTGGAGGTGGTCCAGTGCCAGGCACAAGGGGCACAGCAAAGTTCGGGAAGAAAAATGACAACTCTCTGTGGATTTTTAACAAAAAGTACACTGATAACAAATTAATCTGGTGAATTTAAGGTAAATGACCTCATCTGCCTACCACCAGTCACACACAGTAATGCAGTACATGGATCATGGTCTCTCATCTGGAGACATGAAAATGGAGGAATCTATAACGTGTGAGGGTATTTATCAGGGGTAAGATTAGCTGAAAGAAAAAAATGAAAAATCCACAAAATCTGCAGTGTTTCGGTGGTCGCCGAGGACCCCAGAGCAACGGAGGGTTTGTATTTGCCTTAAGGCACCCCTTAAAATACCCATTGCTATTGGTCTATATCCACTTTTACAGGTAAAAACACCTTTTAGGGTAACACCTCAGGAATTCCAGATTTCAAAAGATATTTTTTCAAAAATTCTGAAATAAGTAAAAATCCTGACCAAAAAATCCTGAAATCAGGGAAAAAATCCTGACAAATCTCACCCCTGGTTTATTGCTTATCGAGAGACTGACAGAGCATTATTAAACTCATTATAACTATCAAGACACGCACAGCATGTAGCCACATCATTATTATTGCCAGAGCCTTAGCGGATTCAACACCACAACACACAGATTTTGATTTCTGCGAGATGGACTAAAGACGTAAGAGTGACTGAACTGACTAATCAAGAAACTGCCCGACTCAAGACAGGTAGATTGACAGACAGACAGACCACTTCATGGATGGACTAACTAGGCTATTATAATTATCATCTCGTTTCCATGCTGTTAGCTGCTATCCCACAAGTAGTGGGCACGCTACTGAAGGACAATCTCAGTAGCCTCGGCAACGTCATCAAAAATGGCCAAGTTACTACCTCTGCCTCTCCTACTAAACATGCTTCTCTTATTTTTGAGTTAGTTTCTTCACTTGGTGTATCTGTAAAACTTTTCTCCTAAGGATATTCACTTAATTATTCACTGTATCACTTGTACCATAATTATGTAATTGAGGGTGGGCACACAACAGCAACTGCTACAGACTGCTACTGATAAGTATTTTTTAGGATATTACCTTGCTGCACGTTCTGCTGAATCTGCACCGTGCAATGCATTCATTGTTGTGTCCGTTCCATACAGAGCACGCAAACTGCAAACAAAAATTTACAACCATCGATTGTATTTTACATATCTCTTCAAAAAATGCCGTTGTTTATTTTCTTGTTTCACTGGAAGAACTGATTAGATTTAGTTTCCCTTGTTATTTAATTTGTGATATTACATGATAAAAAGTTGTTTTCTCAGAAAGTGGTTCTCAAGGCCCCTACCCTTAAAACTTACCCCTTATATGCCTATTAAGAAAGAAAATGAAATCAGTTCACAAGAGGGTATTTTGGCATTAAATATCAAGTTAACCTCTTAAATACGAACGACGGCCATAGACGCGGTTTGAAAAAGATGCACCACCTGGCCAGTTGTCGTTTATACAAGCATTTCTGCACGTACTCAAGCCATTCATGTTTCAACTATATATGAATGGGGGTGTAATGAATAGATGGAGCTTTTTCAAACAAAGTTTTTATTCACACGAAGCCGGGGGGGGCTCCAAGTGTGATGAATAGGACCGCTCTATTCAGTGTGGTGCCTATTGTTTGCATTTACGCTTGGCTGAACAGCCCGTTCTTGGCATACCAACCCCCCCCCCCCCCCCCCCCCCCCCAACCCCCATCAATAACAGGTGGACACAAGAGGTTAAGGAAACAAGAAGATTTCAAGGAGAACTTCCACTCTTAATACCTGTCTGGAGCTTCTTCCTTTGCAACTGCCACATCTTTGGGCCCAATAAGAGCACGTACTTCATGTACAACTCCTTCACCTGTGTCTCCTTTGGTTAATACAAGGATGTGACTGGGCCCACTTGACATGAACTGCACGAGTGAGTCGAAATGCTCCTAAGGAAAAAAAGGCATCAAATAAAACATAAATGTTCATATCAATTACGGAAATTCAATTACACAAATTCGCAATACAGTGCACCATCAAGAGGCTGTCTTGGAGAAACCATTTTCAACTCCACTGTTGACAAATCAACTTACCCATCCCAGGGTATTCAGTTTTGCAGTACTTGAAATTATTCAGAAACCTTGCAAATTTAAGTAATAGTTAACCACTCAGAGAAAATTTCAAGCTGCTTCAAAGTCCACTAAATTCTTCAACTGCTGACATTTTTCGGCCCTATACAAAAATATGACCTGTGAATCCGACTTCAAAACTGGCATCCGGGTCAGAGTTTCCAAATTACCAACAGTTGAATACAAGGAAGTCTTGACAATACTACTTACACAGAAACTGATATTCCAATAAAAGTCTGATAATTAAAATAATATTATATTATACCTCCTCCTCATGCTCCTTGTAGAAATCTCTTGCCTCATCCTCCGTTAGTGTCTTCTCTTCTTGGGCCAAGACCTCCAGTCCATTCTCCAGCAGCTGTGCACAGAAGAAACAAGATACGGTCAGAACCAATAATTAAGACATGGATACACAAAATGCATTAACCCTAACAGCCCAAGGCTTTTTACTAGAATCCTTCCCTAACCACACAAACTCCAACACTGTGTAGTAAACCAATGGCACATTCTTTGTACTTAGACAAAATCAGGGCATCAAGTCCCATGCAAAGTGATGGTGCCAAGGCTCTACAGTACCCAATCACACAAAATTCAACACAAATGGGGTGTTTGATTTTGGCAGGTTAGGGAAGGTTAGGGTTAATGCAACAGTAGCAGCACCAGATTGACACCGGGGGAGTGCTTTATACTCATCATTCATAAATGCCTCAGCGAGTTTCACTATCCCTATTGGTCGAGAGCCTGTCACGTGGGTGTGTTTAAACGGTTGTTTAAACACGGCTGGAAGTTGTTTAAACACGGCGCGGTTTAAAACATTTTTTCGGTGTCACACGAAATGTAGAGTCCTACAAAATATGGTCCATTTTATTGGTTGAACACTCGAGCGACCAGTCACTCTCCTAATAACGCAAGCGCAATACTACCGATGCGTCCGTATTTAGAGTCCATAATTTCACGCTACACCGGCACTGCTGCGTTCTGCACCACCTGGCGAGCGCGTCGCGTGCGTGTCAATTTCCATATAAGGACATGTTTACCACTACTCACCAGGGCTCGAAATTCCCAAAAAAATGTACTTGCGCTTTGCGCAAGTTGGCATTTGAAACAACTTGCGCTAACAAAATTTAACTTGCACTAATTTTTGTAATTCAATGTATGTATGACCTTTTAATACCTCCATATGGTATGACATAGGCCTATGAAATAAAGGCAAAGCTTCGGATGCCGGCCGCTTACTTTTGAAGAAAGAGAGCAGACTTTTCTGCTTCGGTGGTGAACGTTTCATGATGATCGGAAACCCCAAAATGCAAGAAAGAAATGTCACAAAATATCTCACTTCTCCGTCATTTAAAAGCCGATCATCAGCTGGCGCGAAACGATGTCAACAACGTTTACGTGTAAAATCCCCGCTCCACGCAACGCACGCTCGCACCCGGCGGTTTCAGTTACATTCAACGACTGACTTGTATGAATGGGAGCGAGGTTACACATCGCCCAGCAGCGCAGCATGTCTGGTCCCCAACGCAAGACATGCATAAAAAGGCAACGATGTACTGTACGTGCAGTCTGCACCGTTCTATGTACATTAACATTGTACGGATTTCGTTCCGATCTGCATGCAGGGATTGTGCGAGCGCTATGAATCGAAGTAGCTGCTGGGCCGGGACAGACAGACAGACAGAAAAGCTACAGTAAAACATGTTTGTTAAACTTATTGTTTTAATCAAATCATACAGGTTATCATTGTGAATTATCAGTAGACAAAAACCGGTACTTTTCCAACTTGCGCAAAACGCAAGCTTGAGTCGAGGATAACTTGCGTTCGGGTATTTTTCACTTGCGTTGCGCAAGCACTACAATGGTAATTTCGAGCCCTGCTCGCGCGTGGCACAAACCATTAAATAGCTGAAGGGGTGTTTTACAAACCAAGGTAAAACAAATTAAACAAAATCATTGGAAATGTATAATTTTCGGTGGTTTTTGCTTAATTATACAAAAAGGTATTTTATGAATGGGAATAAATATGTGCTGGGCCGGTTTTAAACGTACGTTTAAAAACGGCCCAGCACATATTTATTCCCTTATTCAATAATTTGGCCTGTCTCAAATCTCACACAGTTCAACATGCTTCCGTCTTTGTGTTATTGACAAGGTTTCAAAGACTCTGCAGAAACCCTCGCGTTTTTACCACATGGTGTAAACGTCTTTGATACTCAAACTTTACCAACATTTGAATATAAAAGTGATCTACGGTCAGATTTTTAATAGATTTCTCAAGGATGTCCGTAAAAAATTCTAACACAAAATTGTTTTGAAATCCTGGCAATGGAATTAGCAAATAAAAGCGATAAATAGCTCTAGCCAAGTCTGACTGACCTTCTGGATAATTTCTTCAACTTTGCCCTCCTTGACTGCATCTGGCTTAACCAGCACAATGGTCAACTCCTTGGGTACCGGCTCTGTAAGGTCACACACAGGGTGCAAAATCAACAACAAAAAATGCCTGCGTGCCCCAGGAACCGCCAAATAAAAATGAGGTTGTCTGACAGACGAGTAAATATTTGGCAAGACCCAGACACGATTGGCAAGATCCGGACACGATTAGCAAGATGGCTCTTGTCATGACTGTGACCTGAATTGAATGGAATGCCGAGAAATCTTATCCCTTCTTACAAGGTAAAATTACAACAATCTATAGATTTTGTATAATTATAGAAAACATTACAATAATTAATTTGACTATGTAACACATAAATGTTTAAGTTGAAACATAAAATGCAAAAAACAGCACTAGATATAGAATCTGCAAATCAAAAAGCACTGAAAAAGCATTCAAAGTTCTTACCCTCTCCCCTAAAGGGAAAATTCTGCAAAACCTGAAAGAATATCTTCAAAATGATTTGTTTTATAATAGTACCTGCCCTTGCCTTTAAACTGAATTAAAGTATCAAGTAAAATTGTAATTCCTACACAAAAAGCCAACAAACATTCAAAAGAGCAACACCCCCCCTAAAAAGATAAGAAATCTAGAAACATTTGCAAACCAAAATACCCTAAAACAATGGGGAAAAAAAGAATACCAAACACAAAAAACAGCAACAACAAAAACCAAGCAAAAGCCAGAAACCTCAAAAGAAAACCCTACTAATTGGCTTTTGGCTATCCTGCATTAAATCAAGTGTCTTTTGTTTCAACCTTTGTCTTTTTCCGTGCAATGTAACTTTGATGTTGATTTTGCTCTAAACAAACTCAAACAAATGAACAAGCATACCATTTCGAAAGTAATGAAGAAGAAAGAAAAAGAAAAGAAGAAAAAAAATGAGCAGAGCTCAAACACCAATCAGCAAAGCTATCAAGAATGTTGGTAACACCGGAGTGTAGGCTATACCTGTGCCTGTTCTAGACCTACTGCCTTGGCCCTCAATATCACTAAACATTTGCTGGACAGTGTTATCACTGACTGGCCTAACAGAGATGTCCTCACACTTCTCCTCACCACAGATGATTCCTCCTACTGTAGGTTGATGATAAGGGGGTAGGAAAGAGGATTATAGGAAGGGATGAATGGGATGAGGTAGAGTTAGGCTTGGGGAAGGTGGGTCTGTGGGGGTGACTGATGGGAAGGAAGGATGAAAGGATTGACTTTGCAATGGTAGCATTTTTTTTCCAGAAATAAGTTTGCCAAATAGTGAAAACTGAAAAATATGGAGACTTGATTTCCCCCCCTTTCCTGACAGTGTATTAAGCACAGTATACTCGATGCTTTCCAAAATTACTTAGTAAGTCTGTGAATTTTCCCCACAGGCTCTCAAAAAGCACTGAGCGTACAATGCTTTACACTACATTAGGAAAGTGTGGAAAATCTCTTATTTACATCATCCCCGATGCAAACTCCATCTTTACATCAAGATGTCTAGATATTAAAATGGGTTCCCTAAAAGACAAAAGGGTATCCTTTTGGTTCAAAAGAAATAAACCTGGTGGGGTAATGAGTAGTTGAGTGTCATGCATCATAGGAAAAAAAATGAAAATTTTCAGCCAGGTAAACTTTAATGTTGCTGTTAACCACAACTCACAGCTCAAATTGAACTTGGAATTGGTACAGTTTGAAAAAAAAATGGGAAAAAAAATCAGGTATAATGGCACAAAAATCTAAATATCTAAACCACTGCAAAATTTTGTAAGAGCACTCTAGAATTTTAAATGTTTAATTTTTCTTTAAATAAACAAGGAAGAGTCAAGACTTATTGAAGACCAAAACATTGTACTTAAGATAATATCATTTGAAGCATTTCAACAGAGGAGATAACGATTACACATTCTGTTGATAAAATATGCATAAACAAATTTGCAATGATTATTTCAACATTCTAGGACTGTCTGCCACTTAAATACCAAGGTTACCAAGATGAGTAAGAAAGCCTTACTCTGTGCCTCTTCATCCTGCTTGCGTTTCTCGGCAGCATCCACCTCAGCTGCTGCCTGCTCCTTAGCTTCCATGGCAGCCAACAGAGGATCTTTAATCTGTCAATTTCAAGGATAGAAAGACTAGTATTAACCATTCCTTTACTCATTTCTGAAAACAAAATCAAGGATTCCTCAAAATTGAATATTGCACGTAAACTAAGACTTATATTCTAACAGCTCTAACTGTGAAACCCAAGACTGAAATTCCTACCCAGTTCTACAACTGTATCATTGGAAAGAAAACGAGATCTTAAAAAGCCTTTGACTGCCTGGGATGGGTTTTTTACTGCAATTTAGGGGTTCTAAACTCGGGTGGGGTTTAATATTAAAGTAAATTTTTTTCAATCGGGCACCCGGTTCTTTTACTACCCGTAAATGCACACCCCTACCTTAAGCACCTTTTTATTATTAAGCACCCACATGTTTGCACTGAAAAAATAGAGCAAGGATTGACAATGCATGGTCTATTGAAGTCAAATAGAATTGCGCTTGTAAAATTTGCTGTGAGCTCAATTTTCAAGCTTTACCTTGCCAGGCTGGCTAACGTGACAAAATCATTTTTGCCTTTGTCTTTAAACCACTTGAGATATAATTTATTTATTATTATCAAATTTTTGTTTTTAAATGATGATTTCTCCTTGAAAATCTTTCTGGTCAGATCGCGCACAATAATATCTAAATTCAACATTACATATCAACCAGGTATTAACCAAAGAAAATATCACTCACCACTTTACGCTCAGCCCCTTCCTCAAGCACCCTGTGCTCAGACGCCAGCTGGGTCGTGATGGACTTCTGAAGTCCTGGTCCATTGGCACCTCGGACCACATCCACCAGGTGACCACTGCCGTAGAACAAAAAGCATGGCTCGCAGTGGCCACGGTATTTCTCCAGGTTCTCTATACTGTCCGCTTCGGCCTGATGACGTGGGATTGAGAGACGATATTAAAATTGACATTTGAGACTTGGCACCGTCAAGTTTACAATGCAAAACAGTTACAGCACTAAAATGCATTGTGGTTTTTATGTGACCTGGTCATTTTCATGGCATGCTCATGCAGATTAGCACAGGGACTAAGCCATCATTCACAGAACCAGATAATTAATGTCCACGTTTTAAGTTAGGACAACTATATAGTATGGGCTTTGTCTGTTGTTTGCCTCATCTCTTTATTATCGGCAAAACTTTGGCAGCTGAGAGATTTTAAATCAAAGAGAGCATTCTCAGCTTTAAAATATTCTTAATTTTATGCTCCCTGGTAACATGTTTCCAATATAATTTTGCCAAATTTCCTACTTAGGAATTTGAAGATATGATTCAGTCAGTATGATACATCATCACATGATGTTTATGAATTCAAATTTGGCACATATTTTAATGTCAAAGGCTATTGTTAACATCATGAGTTTGGAATTGTCAAAGACCCTCATTACGTATGCAAAGTGTTCATACCACCACATTGCCAGGAACTAAATTGCTGCACGGTCAATGGGGATAAAAACGTACGTGACTACTGCCGAGTCCTGCCAAGTTTGGGAGTAGCAGGTACATATTGCTTCATATAATTTGTCATCCTGACTACAAGAAAACTTCATAATCTTATTCTATTAGGACCAAAAAAACTCGGGTGACAAAATCTGATGAGAAGTTATATATTTTAAGGATATGCTTACTATTACAAATTTCAGCAAATCGTCTCCTATTTCATTCTTCAATCGTCTGAACAGGCTGACAACGGCGGCGCTTGGGCCACACCATTTCTGGTAGACATCAATGACTGTGTAAAAAGGAACATGTCTGGTCATGACTTAATAAAAAATAAAAAAAAATAAAAATGTTTAAATGAATTTCACATCTGAACTCGAAAAATTATTATCATCAAAATATTTCTAGTACCTTTCCAATATTTAAAATCTAACCACTTCTGTTTATTGCAACCATTCAGCACTTGTTTTTTTACAATTTTACAAATGACCTTATACTACCTAACCAACAATGTGCATTTTACCTTTTGATACAATTTCACTAAGGCAAAGTAAAAAAAAACATGTTTAGCGTCCCCCCCTGATTCCTTTTTGGGGGCCGCCTGGATTTAAAAAAAAAAATGTTACCAGTGGAAAATGAGGTGAAAAAAACAACCCCACAAAAACCCACAAATGTCAACCGAGCCATCGAAAAATAAAATACAAGCTTACTAAAACTATTAAAACCACTGTAACCACGTTAAATTCTCTTGTCCACCATGTCTCTTCCTCTTTTGTATCTTTGAACAGTTGAAAAACCTACGGTTGTTGAAATATTGAAAAAGAATGGCAGTCATCTTGAAAAAAAAAAAAAAAACCTGGATGCTGAACATGTTTTTTTTACTTGGTCTAACTTGTTTATTGATTTACTTGAAACTTATAACAAACTTATATTGGCATTGCTCTTTTTTGTAAAAGAAAAACATACGTTTCATATCATGACTTGCAAGTATTTATCTTTTAGAGGATTTTTTGGCAAAGGTAAGTACAGTCAAAACCAATGCTGCAGGGTAGGCCATTGGGAAATACACTGTAGCATTGTAACAACAGTGATGGTGAAAAAAATTTGCAAGGAACAATCAACGGCATAAAATCCAATGATCTGGAATTGCTTTTTAACTTTGAACACTTTTTATAAAGATATAAGCCTGGCCTTTGAGTGTTTAAGTGTTATCTGACTACTACGACAAAATTCACGTACTGACCCTAACAAGGCCAGAAAGCCACTGTAAAGGTGTGGGCTACACTGGAAAGTATAGAAAAGAATTGCAGGTAAAGAAGGAATCTATTTGCAATTCTTCTTTTAAAAGGAATGTGTATCAATTATGCATAATCATTCATCAGACTAAAACAAAAGTAATCTATTAGGCATATCAATGTACAGAGAGTCGGCCACATTAATACAAGAATCACCAAAATTTGTACTCTAATATCCTCTTCTTAAGCAAATGAGTGGCACAAATCTTATTTGACTTACCAAATAAACCTTCACTGGCCATGACATCATCCCACTGCTCCTGGTTGCACACGTCCTTCTGAAGGGCAACTGCCTCCTTTTTGGCTGGCATCTTAGAAAAGTTGTTGCTGGTGCTTCAGCTGTAATGCTAGTACAGTGACGAAAAGAGGCGCCAGGATGCTACATTATTTCCACAGGAGTTACTTGGGACCAAGTTGACATGCACAATTTTCAAACTATGCAAGATAACCGATACACTGCACTCCATAGGGAATCATATGTTGGACAAATCAAAACAAATGTCATTCACTGTTCTTCTTGTGTTCTGCATTCTAGCTAACTGATGATATCATGCCATCAACGGGGATAGTGTACCTTTTTCTATAAGAGAACTGAAAACCACATCTTTTTTTTTTTCTGAACAAAATCCATTTAAATTGCAAGAGGAAAAAGAGGAAACGTCTCCCAGTTGAATTACTGGATAAAGAAATTTGGAGACATCTTAAAAATTAATTGGCCATCAATCTTGGAAAGAAATGGCCTGGCTATAATATGTAGTGAGTCTGACGATTGAGGAAGGATTCAAAGGGAGTTCAAACAGTATGACTTTAGAGGGACAATGTTTGCTGCCGCCAGAAATTTAATGAACAATGGAACAATTTGAATTGCGCACCCCTGTGGGCCTGGAATGTCAGGATTTGTTCTCATGAATATGAAAATGCACACAAATTTTTAAGCCCAAATTTCACTTTCAGACACAACTGGACACACATAAGACATGTTTGATATGTTTTATCAATAGTGTTTGTTTTCTTTACACATGTTAAAATGATATGTTTACTTTAATGTATTTATGAATTTTGATGCTAGAAACAGCAATAAAAAAGGAAATGTTATGATGCATTGTACCAATTTTTTCGGCTGTGCAAGATCCCCCTAAAAGATGAGCAGCAAGTGAAGAAATACGAAATGTACATGTAATACCTCTGCTGAGGAGTTAGTTACTCCAGTGAGAAGCAGTGACTTTTATGAGGCAGTGGGTTAATTACCAACGAATTGGAAGCAGCAAACACTGTAACAGAAGGCTAGCAGAAACTGTGTGTTCTGGCACAGTCATTCTTACTCCTTTCCATTGTCTAACCCCCATATAGAAATCAATTTCAACTTCTCGCCCATCTTTTCTTGTGTTTTTCACAGGCAATTTAAGTTTTGAAATTTGTACTTTTCTAATTCATGGTTTTGGAGAAAAAAAATTTAATGGAAAAAGGTTGAGAACCTGTCATGTATATTAATCAATCAGCAAGGACTGCTGGCAAAACATTGTTTCAGAACATTTCTAATTCAAAATTGCTGGTTAAATTGGGCACAATTGGTGGATCTGTGCGATCATGTCGATCGACTGCACAAGCATTGCTCAATCGCACAAACATCACTTGATCGCACAAACATCACTCGATCGCGAAGTGCAGATAGAGTTTGCACATCTATTGATCATGCAGGGAACTTAGGCAATCGACCAATTGCACAAACCATATCATTCCCCCAGAATCTGCAACATCTTGTCATGCGCAATCAGTCAATCATGAACCTGCCCTCTGCAATTTATCAATTGCACAAACCCGTTCCCGCACGATCTACCGATCGCACAACTTTTACCAAGTGCAATCAACAGATCGTGTGGAAAATCTGCCTTGCATGGTCAGTAGATCGCATGAAGTCTGCACTGTACATTCGGCCAATGTTTGCACGAACATGACGAATGGCTAATGTTTGCACGATCGACTGATACTTGTGTGATTGATTGATTGATTGATTGATGCTTTTGCGGATTATAGATAACGTGAAAATGCACCACAACTGACCGATCACGTCACAGGCACAGATTGCACCCAACACATCCACTGCCTATTTAAAACAAATAATTGTGGAAAATTTCCAAAACAAGATTTATTAGGATTCTAACAAGATTATTTGAGGTTGCAAATTCATTTTGGAATAAAAACCGTTGAGATAGAAATAGAGGTGGGTCTTCCCCGGGCGTCCTACACTAGCGTATCTAGCGTTTGGCCATTTTTTCGCCTTCCTATCTGTCACCAACCACACTAAATTTATCTTTTTTGATTGATTTCTCATACAAAAACTGCTTGAAAGTAGAAGAAACATAGGGCCTATACCAAAATAAAGAGGAAAACGTGCTTGTTTAATTGATGCTATTTAATTGGAGACTTACGTGCAATTTGAAGGAGCAAATTTCTAGGGGTGTTCATTTTCGAATAATTTAGTATTCGATTACTCGAGACTGGGCTTGACCGAATATTCAAATATTCGACACTCGCTGATCAAGTGTTTTACATGCTGCGATCGATATTATAGACCACCTGATGGAATTTTTTTGCATTGTATCAAGATCATTACATAACATTCTGATAACAAGAAACCAAACTCCAGCCTGAGTTTTTGCAATAATTATTTTAGAAGTGTCAAGGGTTTTACGGTCGAGAACAATAAACCTCTGTCCACAAAAAATACGGCATCTCACACTGCTAAGCGCCGTAACTTTTCTATTAAAATAGCATCAGAGTCATATCTGTACGTGCATTTATATTTTTTTTTGAATATTCGAACTGGCAAAAAGCTATTCGAATATTCGGTTGATGATCGAATATTAGAATATTCGCTATATTTGGGACAGCCCTAGAGTGCACACTTTCTCACAGGTGCGGCCATTTTAATTTATTTTGCACGTGAGATTTGGGGTTAGGTTATTATTTTTCTTGTGAGATTTGGATGTGGCATGAAACAAGCTTTCTGATGGTGTCAAACTTTATGACTTTGGTGTATATTTAAGGTAAGAAATTTGACTTCTACTGAAACATTGCAAAGAAAAAAGTGCATTTTTTTCTTCAAATCTCGAAACTTTTTTTGAGAAAACTTGACAAAAAAGGGGTTGAGCAAGCTCATAAAAGTGATTTTGGGGAATTTTAAACATTTCCAAATCATAATGCAACCAGAATTTTGTGGAATTTCCATGTCGCACATGTGCCGCAAAGGACGTTTTTGAAATTGTTAAAAATTTATGGTGGGTGAAAAATGCGTTTTGCCATGTTTGCGGGCCTTGCGCTTTACAATGTGTTATCCCAATGCGTGACTGCTAAGTTCACAAACAATGTGACTGCAAATTTAATGGAAAAGTGTGTTTAGATTACAGAAGGTTTAAACTTGTTTGTCCTACTTCTTTACATATTTTGTTGTATTTAATTTCGCGCTCGCTTTACACATTGTTGTGTGTGTTTGAACATTCCTTCAGTTTTAAAATAAACATTTACGGAATATTTTTTGTGATGATTAATAGTCGGTATTGGATCATTATAACGTTCAAAATTCGCTGACATTCAATTTCGCGTTTGTTTTTGTATGCGGTATCTAATCTGGATAAAAATATACATTCCACACATCACCAAAGCGCGATGTAGACAAGATGCCCCCCTCCTTCAAAAAATGGTCGAGCCCCAAATCTCTTCGAAAACTCCACGCGCATGCGCAGTCTGGTGGACTGTATTAGTCAGCTGTGCGACGCCATGTTCATCTCGGCTGAATAAGTCGGTTGGTGAGTAAAAACTCCATTACTCAATAAATTGTCCGTTTCAATGTTCCGCAAATGTGCCGCAAAAGTCTCAAAGATCTGTAGGAGGGATTGGATAACCTTCTGGGGAGATTAACATTTGGAAAAGTGGAATTCTAGAACATTGTAACTGATCTAACGAGAGCGTATTGCAAATCCCATTGAGTTACGGGGTCCAAAAAGGAATATCCTTGTAAGGCTAACGGAGAGCCTTACATTTTTGGAAGTACTCGATTCCATAATCTGGAACCGGTTCCTGACATGAACGGTCGGGTACTCGGGTACCCGGTTCCAATGCACACCCCTAGGACCTGGTGATACAAATGTATTATGTACATCAAGTAACACTGTTTCACTCAGCTAGAGTTATGAGTAATTCAACAATACAGTTAGCTTGAAAATTCCAGCTCTAGGCTCTAATGGCGAATCTTGAGCCTAGAGCTGGAATTTTCAAGCTACCAATACAGTAATAAATTAGTACGTTCCAAATTTTGTTGAACATGTTGAAACACTTCCAAAAATCTGTTGGAACTTGTAATAAAACCCATGCATAACTACACTAATAAAATAGGTATGAGGTCGATTCAGAAACCGCTGTATTTACTATTTGGTAGTTCATGCTCTTTCTGCTGCTACTAAATGTGTTCCATAAATAATTATTTTAAGATGCAGTAAAAAAATAATTGCTTTGAAAACAATTGTTAATGAAATTGAAAAATTGTGACAGAAAATGACCCCCCTCTAAAAAGTCATTAAATTTGCCGTAACTCATTAACGGGAAAAGCTATGAAAATAAATTTCACACCGTTGGAATCCTCAGGTGATAAGCTTTCTAGTGATGCTAAACTTTTCTGTAAAATCTTTAAAAATTCAAAAAGTGCCGGACACCCTACCTGCACTCCAGCCAATGCTTTCCTTAGTTTATAATTATCACACACCAGTAATTCCGTTTCAACTTGGCAAAGCCAAAACTAGACAATAAGCCCGAATTTCTTGGACAATTTACTAAAAACAGATCTTCGAGTTCATACTTAAGCTTGGAAAAGCTTAAAATGCTTAAAAATATATATAAATTCTTACATTTTTCGTCACCAAATCCGTACAGAAAAATTGCAGAAATTTGTTTATTCGACCCCAGTTTGTTGCTTAGCTAAGTCACGTGATTAGCACAGATGGTTCCACTAGTTCCTAGGTAATTTCTAAAATATTACGAGGGACGCAAAATAATCAGTTATGTTGCTAAGAGTTTTTTTTAGTAGTCGTCACTCCAATTAATAAAATATTCAAATCAATTGAAAAACGTAACATAAAGAGAATTGTTTGGCTTTCATCTTCCAGACAACGAATGAGATTAAAAATCGTGACCCCTTTTCTACTTCCACTTCGATGAATCTCGCAAAGTGACAGGGTACGGGTGTGATTGAAAGTTATTCACATGAGGGCGCTATGATAAAAATGATCCGCCACCGGTGCGGTTACGCTTGAAATGCATGCGATGCTATTTAAAGCAAGAGTTTCGTTTCCAGGCGCTTGGTCAGTTGTCTCTCAATAATCAGCAAAGACGCGACAAGGCGATGAACCGTGTGGGAGGTGGTGGGGCAAAGGCACCATATGATCGTTTCCATCCAAAACCTATGGGAGGGGCAGCATATACCAGCATTTTCTTCTGAAAATTCTATCGGGATCGAGTCCAGATTTGTTAAAAGTATTTAAATTTATTTTCAATCCAATTTTAAATGTTTCTTAGTCTAAAATTCACGTTTTTCAACATTTTTGCAATGACTCCTGTAATCATCTTTAAGGTTATACTGTATATATGTACGTTGAGATAAAACGTGGCGGTATAATACTTTTAGTTTTACAGCATTAATCCAAGGGCTGATAAAGTGGCGTAACTAGAGAGGGGAAAAGGGAGAGCCCGGTGGAAATGGACTGGGAACCCTCCCTCTGGAAATTTGAGATTTATTTAAAGAATTTGTTAAATGGTGACGCCCCGTCATCTGTTGCGTGTTGCTATGCATTCAGTATTGCTGTACAAGTTTTGTAAATGCTTTTGGAAGCACCACCCATTAAAAAGTGGCAACCAACCCCCCCCCCCCCCAAAAAAAAAGAATACATAAATAAATAACAAATAAAAATTGTTAAATAATCGCGACATTTATTTACAATTGTTTAAGTTAGTCTTGAAAATCTGCATTGCCAAAAATTGCCTTCCCCTTTGCCCTCCCGGCCGTATCCCCCTCCCCAACTGCAAAGAATGTGGCTACACCACTCGGCGCATCTGGGGAGGAGGGGCTAGGCCACCCCAAATTAAGACCTGAAATAAATACATTTTCCAGAATCTGTTACTATGAATCCGCCAGTGGTTCCTCCCATGATGATATGTCTCAACAAAGAATAAAATACATTTCTGGCAAAATGCTGCAGCAGGTAGAATTCAAAGACTGAGGATGTCATAAGAGAGACTAATATTTAAATAAATATCATTTACAGCCCTCATGCCTCTCCCTTCATATTCAATACATTGTGGAATTTGGGGCAAGTGTCTCACTTAATAGGGGCAATACACTGGATAAAAGAAACGAACTTAATAAACTCTGGTCAAGAACTTGGAAGATAATTTTGATGAGTTTTCTACTCGACAAGATATTGAAATGTTCTATAGACGTCCACGACAAAGAGGTTAGTTCCTCGCCCGTTCCAATCAAAGAATGTCCACTTTTTCTGAAACTGAAACCCCAGCCCTTACCACACTCCTGCACCAAACCCAAGCAGAACTTGGGTATACAGTCGAACACCTATATAATTATCCCCTATATAATTGCCACCTGGCCGGTTGACGTCTGTGTGTGCCAATCTCTGCATTTTCAATCCATTATTGGGGTATTGTGTACGTTATGCTTGGCTGCACAAGCCTCTTGTTTCCATTTCACTTGGCTGCACAACCCAGCCTGGCGCCCCGGGTTCTCCCATGTAATGCCCGGTGGCAAGGGGTTAACAAGGTCCTTGGGACTTTATAATTTACCTTGTTATAAGAGGTACCTTGTATTATCAGTAATGGAAAACAGAAAAACAGACTCGGAACCTATTTTTTCCCTCGTTATAAGCAGGATGTTGTATTAACAGTGCTCTTATTATCAGGGTTCGACTGTATATTAATTGAATACACAAGTAGCTAGGATGATAGTGTACTACATGTACATGTATTTTAGTAGTTTGTAACTATCTGCTTCGCTTCAATTGATTTCGGGAATACAATTACAAGTGCAATGTTGTGTTGGCAACAAACCACTAATAATAACCAGGCAGGGTTGAATGTGGCTAAACATTGTCACTTTCAAAGCCATTACTGGCAATTAATGTTGGGTCGGGTCATTCATAACACTTTCATCCATAAACACTTCTATCGAAAAGACCTTCGAAAAGGGTACAAATACCAGAGAGTCATATCCATGCTTTTCTAAACATTTTCTTCTAGCATATTTTATATAAACCTCGAAAAAGGCATTTATTCATGGTTGCTTTTGCGCATCCAACAACAATACATCCGAATTACTGTCTGGATAAAATGTACAAATAAGTTTACATTTGTAAAGTAATTATTTCATAAATAAACGTGGGAGGTTTGTTTTTTGTTCATGTCTCATTCAAAAGAGTAACTTTTGTATTGCTTGAAAAAATGTATAATTTATAACAAATTAAAAAAAAAAATTCGGGGGTGAAACTCGAAAACAGCACGGACGATAGATCTTTAACAATAAATGAGACTTATCAACTGCCTCTGGCCTGCAAGCATGCTCCAGTATTACCATGCATTTACATGGAATATAGAGTACGTAACTACGTATGACGGTCGATTGAATCTCTGGCAACAGCTTAACGACTAAAAACTTATGGTAGGTTGTATTTTTGAACAAATTTTGAGCAACTTTTGGCCTCGACTTTAAAAATATACCTAACCGTTGTCCCAAGAAACCACTGCCCAGCCCTGCTTCTGTCTTCATGAAGAAGAGGCTTTTGTTTCTTTAAAATTAACCTTAACCCTCCAGGGCATTTTTGCTAGAACCCTGCCAGACGCATCAGATTGCATACTTTGTCACATTGACTTGTGTGGAGAGTCCAGCAAAGTGGAGCTGTCAGCAGATGCACTGTGCTGCATCTGGCAGAGTTAGGGACTTGGATCAGAAGAGGGTTTAGAGAAATGGCATTTTATGTGAGGGAAAGGGGCAATTTAAAAATACAAATCATACATTGGATGTCAGACATCCTTGGGATGGGGTGGGGAACAACAATACAACTCATATGCACATAAAACACTATGCACAGTTTTAAGCTTGGACTTAAAAAGTCTGATTTAAATAGTGTATGTATTACAGGATTAAAATTCCTCTGATAAAACATTAGGATGATAACATTTCTGCCATTACTTCTGCCAGTTCCACTTCTGCTTGTCTATGTGCAGATTTCCCTTTTGCAAAGTCCTTCACAACCCGAATCTGTCCCTTGCTGAGTGAAATTTTGGGTAAGGAATGGACCCCAGATATTCTAATGGAGCTGGAGGTCTTGTTGGCATTAGAGGATTTGGAGACTTCTGGCAGAAGTTTGGGCATTGGTTCTGTCCCGGCTTGACTTGAAAAGCCTTGGGAAACCACGCTCGTCATGCTGATGTGCACAGGTTCCTTGCGGGTATACCTTGAGCGTTTCCCGTCGGACTTTTTGTTGCTCGGGTTCAGGTGTTTCTTCTTAATGTGACAATTCATGGAAAATTTTCTGGAGTAAGATTTGTGGCAGTGGGGGCACTCAAACGGCTTTAAACCAGGCTGCTCGTGCTGCTTTAAGATGTGCTCTTTCAGTGTCCACTTTTCTGTGAAGCTTTTGTTGCAGTGATGACATGTGTGCCGCTTTGCACCGGTGTGGACAACTTGATGTTTGATTACATCACTCGAGTATCTGAAAACCTTATCGCACAGGTGACAAGGGTACGAACGCTCTTTGGTGTGTGTCCGTTTGTGGTAAAACAGACCTGAGGAATGTGTGAAAGTCTTGCCGCACTGTGAACACTTATAAGGTCTTTCACCCGTGTGAATGCGTTGATGTTGCCTGTATGTATACAGGGTTTTCATTGCTGCCCCACAGATTTGACACAGAAAAGGTTTGAGTGGCGTCTTGTCCCGTGGTGGTGGAGCATGTTCAGGATGCATGTGCGAAATGTGCTGCGTCAACGTCCACGGACTGGGGTAGGTAAATGGGCAGTATTGGCACTGCTGTGATGTCTCTTCTCCACGATGCTTCTTCATGTGATGCACATAATATACCTTACGAGTGAACTTGGTCCCACATTCTTCACACGTAAATTTCTGGCCACTTTCTTGGTGCTTCCTTCTATTCTTCACTGGCTTATCTGCACCTTGACGTAAAGGTGTTTTCTTTCTTGTGTTATTTTTGGTTTGTTGTTTGCTGTTGTCATTGTTATTCAAAACTTGCACCTCCATTCTCTCCTCTGCTTCACTGCATTCTAAATCAGACTGATCGACATCATCATCTGAACCATCTGTTACTTCTTCTTTAAGACTTCCTTGCTGAACCAAATTCATTTCACAGCTGGCACTTTGTTGATATGAAGCCATCTCTAATTCCACTTCGCTCTGGCAGCACAGTTTGACCTGAACTCCAACTGAAGCAGTTCTTGGTTGTTGTACCGAGTCCGAGTTTGCAGCTTGGCTGTAGTTTGCGATCCATGGCTGTGCCACACTGCTGAAAAGGTTGGTCAGGCACTGCTCAGATCTAAAAAGAGAAAAATAACATTTTGAATTTTGTGTTAACAGTTGAGTTTAATGCGGCATACATATAAAGGCTCTGCCAACCTATCCATTGTGATCTGATATACAGTGAAACGTCGCTATAATGAACATCGCGGAATCCACAGATTTTGTTCAGGATAGCGATTGTTCGGTATAGCGATTTTCAGCCGCCAGTCCGAAAACATGGCATTCGTTCTTTTAAATAGCACCCTCTTGCGTCATATTTGAAGTGCGCCCTCTTTTGATTGTAATTGAACATGTGCCGGCCATTACATGTTCATACTTTCTAAGCCTTACCGAATTCTAAAGCAACAGTTGGCTTTTCTCTTCTATTTCTTGGGGAAATAATAGCCGCCTGTCACTCTTCAACAGCCCAAATACCCGGTACATTATTAATCTGTTGCCTTTTTTTCAACAACAATGTTTGGAAAGTTTTGTACACAGAATTTGGGAGCCAAGGATGGTGTTCGGTATAGCTGAATGTTCGGTATAGCGGTGTTCGTTATAGCGGCGTTCCACTGTATATTGATAATATAGATTTTTTTTTGCACATGACATACAGCTGACCTCAAAAGAGGAACGCTTTGAAGTGCACCTACAGATCAGACTGCCCTGGTCTACATGTAGTTCCGATGTTCAAACAACAATATCGCTGATTCTTTGAAACCGGTATCCGACTATGCAACTTCACAGCGCTAGTTTCGCTCGTGTCCAGCCTCGACTCCACGGGCGCGTGTGATCGCGCAAGCCATAGTGGGAAAAAACATGGCGCAGCAAGATCGTACCCATGGTAACGAGGTTGGCTTGTGCCCACCACGCCGCTGATGCGCTTTCAGCTCTGATAAGATTTTTTTTGACTTATGAACGTGGGTTACCACTTCCGTCGCTTAGCTGCGCGTCATGCAATTTGAAATGTCATTGTACGCTACCTAGAATGCGGTGCGTTTTCCTTCACAGAAATTCTGTGAAGCTCATCAGCGTTTCCCAGCACCCAGTACTAGTATGGGCGGTGGGCACGAACAAAAGCGCTGGTTGACAGAAATTTCGTTGCGACATGGCATTCTTTTTCCAAATTACAGATTGTTTTTGTTGATTACAGTTAAGACTTTAAAACGGATATTTATTTTCCCACTATTTCGAGCACCCCTATTTTCGAATGGAAGAGGCACACAGACGACCGTTCGCACTCGACTTAGCTCCTGTCCGATCCGTCGCGTGCCTTTTTCCTGATACCAGCATAGATTTATTGATTTTCCTGGCTTCTACCACATGGCCACTAACTTTACTATCATTACATATAGAGTAGAGTTCACACGGCCCCGGGCTTTTGGGTCAGGTTGTCGGTGTTTATAAAAACCTCTCCAACGTGAGTTTACCTGGCATTGTTTACAACAGCGTGTTTACAACAGCGTATTTTATAGCGTATATATATATACAAAATAATAATAATAATTCTGCTCGGAATTTCTAGGCGTCCGGTACATTTATATTTTAACATTTATAATTATAAAATATAAAAAAATATCCACCCGGCACGAAAAATCCGCCCGGCCGCTGATGAGAAACAAGTTATTTATTTTAGGTTGCCTTATTCTAATGTAAATTTTATTGCGATTTTGACTTTATAAAAAAATGCCTGAGGCATCAAAAAAATGGTTCGCAACTATTGGGAGTTTCCTAGCCTTATATAAGAAACAAAGCCAGGATCATACTAGCTAAACACACCTATTTTGCTCCTCCAAAGCAAAGAGATGTTTCAAGAAAGCGCCCACTGTCTTAAAGCTGCTCGACTCGTGCAGCACCTGGATTTCTTTGGCCAATTCAGGATTCAAGATCAGGCTTCCACTTTCTATTTCCAGAGCCATGGTATTTATCAGCGAGTTCCTTGATCATGAAGCATTCACTGGTGTGCCAGAAGAAGTTTGTGAGCTCTGTGAATGAAATAAAAGTTAATTTAAAACTGCTGGACTAGAGATGTGGAGATCATAGGCCTGAATTTAGACTGTGGAGACCTGTATTCTCCCTGATCCTTCATAGTCCACAATTGGGTCATGTTTCTCACTTATCGACAGTAGAGAAAACGAGTTGCAAGAAAATTGGTTCTCCCCTTGAACCCTTCTCACTTAACAAAGGTTGAGATACGAGTTGTGCGATAAGGTTCTTTTCAGAACCCATACCTCTCGTTAGTTGAGATAAACACATGGTGTTACCGCAAACCGAAATGAAATCTCAATCATCCTGTGAAATATAAATCGTTTTCCAACTATTGTTCCGCGTAAGAATTGTTGGAAAAATAACGGATTTGTAAAAATACTGCCCTTTATTTACCGAATGTAATTAGTCCGCGTTGCATCTAAAATGGGTTAACAACCTGAAAACGGGTGCAAGGTTGCAATTCTAGTACAAGTGTGTGTCGCGTTGTGTACCGAAGCGACGAGTTGTAACCAGTCGGCTCACGTACAATGTAGTTATGCGACCAATAAACCTTTTTTGACATTCTCAAAGCATCATGGGAACAGCATCAGCCCTTACTGGCATTAGAAGAGCAAGCACATTAGAACACAGTGATTGGTCGCATTGTTCACATGTTGGTTGTCATGATTGCAAAAATCCTCTTCTGATTGGCTAATTTGTGACATTATTAGCTGTTCTAATTCCTGATGAGAGTTGCATTCATCAGTAACTGGTACCCCGAGAGGGATTCCCCAATTATTTCCTTTATTTTTATTGCCATTTAAAATTGATTTTTCTGGTTATTATTTTTATTGTGTTCAATGCAAAGATATGTGAAAAGATATTTAGAATAAAATAAATAAATATTTGGACTGGTTCACAGTGCCATAGACTTGTGTATAAATTACATAGTTTGTTTGGCCTCCATACCAATAATGCATTGAGAATGTAGAAAAGGTTTATTGAAAACGATCCTGTTTACAAAAATTGGGCTTATTTTACAAGAGAACGCTATAACAATTAAACAAATCCAGTTAACTGCTGCCCGACGGTTAAAAAATGAATGTCGTTTTTCTCTCGGTTTTTTCGCCATCCAAGAATGCAAAACTTTGAACAGGTCAGTGAAACCATGGAGGAGCCTTCATGGTGAAACGATATTTCCTAGGCCTATAAATAATAAACCTTTTCGACATTCTCAATGAATTGTGGGTTTGGAGGCCAAACAAACCATGTAATTTATACACAAACCTATGGCACTGTGAACCAGTCCAAATATTAATTGATTTTATGCTAAATATCTGTCATGAGTTGAGCGATATCCTTTTCACATATCTTTGCATGGAACATAAGGAAAATAATAACTAGAAAAATCAATTTTAAATGGCAATAAAAATAAAGGAGATAATTGGGGAATCCCTCTCAGGGTACCAGTTACTGATGAATGCAAATTTCTGGAATTAGAACAGCTAATAATGTCACATTATTAGCCAATCAGAAAAGGATTTTTGCAAGCATGACAATGAACATGTGACCAATCACGTCCGTTCTAATGTACTTGCTCTTCTAATGCCAGTTAGGGCTGATGCAGTTCCCATGATGCTTTGAGAATGTCGAAAAGGTTTAACCTCCAAATCCGCCCATTTCTGAAAATTGCAGCAATGACCAATGAATAATCATGTACACTGATGCAAAGAAAACCAACTTCAAAATATTTTTGGCGTAGCTTGCGAAATCTAGCTCTAGGCTTATGACATGTGAAACGGCGAATCTCACATGTCATGAGCCTTGAGCTGGAATTTTCAAGCTAGCCTCTATGGTACGATCATGACCCAAAATCAAAATGCGTCCTTGAAGTTGGCGCTCGCTGCTGGCCGGCCAGCTCCCCCGAAATGATGCCTGATGACGTGTTCAACTGAAACTAAACATGCACAATGTTGTACTGTATATTTCCGTATCTGTTGATTTTTTTCCAGTATCGGGCCCCCATAGGTCTCATTACAAATAAGTTATATTTTATGGGAATAAATTTACCCTGATCGTTCACAATTCGCCATCGAACATCTAAAGCTATGCACAGCGTTAGACTGGTTCCCGGTCCCTCCATTGTCCTTCGGACTTGGGGTCGGGAACCAGTCAAGCACAGCGTGAACTAATAGTCGGGCCCCATGTGCCAAGTACCTAGCAGATTTCATATGTTTGCACAAGATCTCCGACGTCCCCCATACTCTGCGTGTGTGGTGGGAAAAACGTAAACTTGCTGAAGTCGTTTCACAATAAGCGTGTGAACGCAAAAGGTGGTCGCACAACGCGCACGTACCAACCTCGTTCCCATGGTGTCGAGCAGCGCCCTCACCGACACCACAGCTGCTCTCTCTCACCCTGGTATGGGATCATTTAAATGTGCAAGATTTTTGAACACGCATGCAAATTAGGCTCCCTGTGAGCGATGTATTCTGGGCACGTAGTAGTCTTATGGCAATTCTTAAACTTGACATCTTCGTCGAATTCACAGCATAGGCTCTTTGGTACTAGATTGATTAGCTTGATTGTAAAATCGTGAAAAAGGCGGCAAACTACGTGCAGTTCATGGGTTATCAGAATGGTTGACATGGTTGAGCATCAACGAAGCGTCATTTATCTCAAAATGAAAAGGACAAAAAACAAAGTTACATACCCTTGTACGTGGCGCACACTCGAGGCAAATTACTAGTAGGCTTCGGACTTCCTCTTGTCAGTTTTGATAAAACCTAAAAAAAGGACAGGCTTTCGCCGGGGCAACAGGCCTCGGACTGCGGCATGGCGGGCGGCGTTTGCCGTTGGCACACAGGACCAAAAACCCGCCGTTTCGTTCGCAGCTGGAGCACTCTGACCAGGAGATCTGAGGAATCATTTGCTACAACCACTGCTACTACATGCACGCCAGTTTAGCGATGTTGACCCCGTGCATCTGTGGCAGGGCCAAATTATATTGCTTGTTATTTTTAGAGAGTTGCTCCCCTGCTTATATTTTTAACATGTACTGTGGTTTATTTAGTTGTGTGTCCCCCTGGCCCCAGTAGCAGCATCTTCCCCCTTGACCACAGTTATACATGTACTTGTGTACAGAGTTTTAGCTTGCCTTTACTTAGCAGACCGGCGGAGAAGAGTGCACATGTGCCTCTTTCACACTCCTTTGAGTTGTGCGACCTGCCGTAGCCTTGTCTTTCGTCTGCTACAGTCCCCTGGTAAGTTGTATCGTCCAATTGTTGTTCTTTTTATATTGTATAATCTTATTTCGAGTTTCATTACAGTTTTTGATAGGTTTTATTTGGTTTAAAGCGAGGTTTTATCTTTGGAAAGTTATAGTTTCTTTTTGAGAAAGCTTTGAGATTTTACTTTATCATGATGGGTCCAGCGCATTCGCATTTTGTATTATTGTGATTTTCTTGCCTTTGTGATTTGAAATAAGCAAAGGAGTACTGTTTTGCCAATGGGATGACTTGAGTTTTCTTTGACTAGTTTTATATTAAATTATATATATTTTTTGTACAAGTTATCAATTTCTACTTTAGAACTTTTCTTGTTTCTCTTAGGATGGTTTAATTGCCATGGAGAATTTCTTTTTGTGGAGAAAGACTTAATTTTTACCCCTATAACATGTAGATTGAATGACTTTAGAGTGTAACTCTACCATTGTTTTAAGTAGGAGATCTGGTTTTCCCACAGAGATTTAAGTGTGCAAATTCCTTTCTGAGTGTATCATTTGAATGTTTATTCATGAGTAGATTAGACTTTCTTCAGCCCCATTTTCGCCTGTATTATATGACCACCTGTTTGTAACTTTATTGCTCTTTTCTGGTCTTAGACTTCATGGACTTGAGGAAGTCTACTTTAAGTTTATTGCTTGGCCATGTGCTGCTGTGGTTTCAGAGCCCTAATCCCTTATGTAAACTCATTAGATATTCACAAGAAAGTTCTTTGTTTCCAGTGTATGCATGTTGAGCCTGTGAGCTTACTTTACTTTATACATGTATAGGCAACATGTACATGTATAGCAGATTTAACCTTGGTTTCGATTTATCATGAGCACTTTGTTTTGATGTATTTCTTAATTGTATTCTTTCTTTTCTCTTTTCTTTTGATTCTTATAGGTTTCAATCAGAGTGTACCTAAGGTCCATTATTTGATACTCTGTGTTGGTTTAAGCATACCTTGCTCTTTGGTTTAAGCTGTTTTATTTTTGTTGGTTTAAACTGTTCTATTTTTTTGTTGGTTTAAAGAGTTTTGAATAAGTTATAATTGTGTCTGGTTTTATTTTCCCAAGGTTTGAGTCACAAGTTCACTTCATTCTTAAATCATTTTCCTAATAAAATAGTTCGCGACTTGTTCTTTAGATCCTGGTATTGCTTTGTCTTTTTTTGTGTCGAGTAAAGTCCCCATGATGTGTCATTTTTCCAGGTTACACATTCTCCACCGTTTTATAGACCTTCGTTCCACAACTTGACTTCGGCATATTGTGTCACTTCGTGTGAAAGCTACGGTGAAAGCAATTGCGGAAAACTTTTTTGTCCACTGACTCTCCAGATGTGCGTCCCACGTTTGTCGCTTTTGGAACACAATTTAACTTCAAGATGCAAGTATCAGATTTGACGGGTGTATTTTTTGAGGAGCTGGGTGTCACTATTGCAGAAATTTCAGAGAATATATACTACTACTACTACTACTACTACTACTACTACAGAAAAGTCACTAACGTTAAAAAATACAAACAAAAGTTTCACTTTTGGCGCGGCAAACTTTCATCAAGAAATACAGTGGAATCACCAACTGTACGGTTTTAATTTCTCTATATGCTAATAAGCTAATGCTGTATTTTCACTATCCAATCAGGGCACGAGTAAGGAGTTCCCATCCCAGGGCTTACTATTGGAAACGAGGTTGAATATGAAGTAAGCCATGGGAACGAGGTTGCGCACGTACGTACGTACATATACGTGTTGGTGAGTTTTGGCGGTCACAAACAGCCATAAACCAATAATTGGTTCGGTTGCTTCTTGTCGGTAAATTTCTTTGGGAATTTGAAATAGGCGAAATTACGCATCATTATGAAATTCCCAAATCTCCAAAATGAATAAACAAAATGAAAGAGCAGAACCAGTTTTCGGTTTATGACCGCCAAAACGCATAATGGGCGTTCGCGGCGAAACATGGCGTGACATTACGTCAGCAATTGTATACCGAATAACCTTTGACCTTTAAAATACCGAACTGGCTTATTTTACACCAACATGATCTTGACGGAAAACGAACGGAACCGGGAAGTTAGAGCTGCAGTAGCTTGAAAATTCCAGCCAGAGGCGGATCAAGGATTGTTTGCAAGGAGCGAATCGGACACAATTTTCTCAACGTTGGTGGCGCCATTTACACTCTTTGTTTTGTTCTTACCCGTACACGCAAAATAAGACCTTTACAGGGTTTTGCTTTTCTTTTCTGGTTTGCTACGGTATTTTAGGCGTAGGCCCTTAGGGCCTACATGTACAATTAGCAAACAAAAAACAAAAAAACCACACACAAAAATTGGCAACGAGTAACTTGGGTTTCGACTCCCCCCCCACTCAACCCCCCCACCCCCCCCCCCCCCCTCCGGACCCCCCTGCCAGCTCTATAGGCTCATGACAGCCTAGAGCTGTAATTTTCAATAGAACTTCAGTGCCGCTTGTTGCTATTGCTATATTGCACGGCGCGAATTGCAAACCAACAAGCCCCAGTGGCGCACACTGTCGAGGGGGAGGGGGGGGGGGGGGGTCAGGGGGTATCCCTTTTCCTTCCTTATATAAATGATTTACCTGCCAATCTATCATCAAATGTGAGATTATTCGCAGATGATTGTATACTCTATCGAGAGGTCAAGAGCCATCACGACACTGAGTGCCTTCAAATAGACATCAATAATCTGAGAGATTGGGAGTCAAATGGGTTTTAATAAAGCCAAATGTTTTAGTAGGAGAGTTACACACAAATTAAAACCAATCCTCAATCAGTATTCAATGGGCGATCACATTCTTGATGGAACAAACATATCAATCAAATTTCAATTAAAGCCAACAGGACACTCGGGCTACTTATGAGGAACCTGTCTTGTTGTGATAGGTTAACCAAAAGTACAGCCTATTTTGCTCTGGTCCATCCACTCTTGGAATATTGCCACACAGTCTGGGATCCACACCAACAGATCAACAAAGACACCATTGAAAAAGCCTTTCAGAGACGTGCTGCAAGATTTGTTTCCAATGATTACAGCCGTCAATCTAGCGTGAGCAAAATACTTAATCAACTGGAGTGGGATACTCTTGAAACCAGACGTATAAGAGCTCGTTTACAAGACATTTATAAAGAAACGCATGGCCTCATCCCAAGCAATATTTCAGAGCATCTCATTGATCACAATTCATGTCAATTAAAACCACAAACACGTCAGAGTGCTGGCAAATTTATCATTCTACAAACGCATCTTCGCAAACAAGAACTGTTACCAGAAATCCTTGTATCCTAAAACACTTCCTGTTTGGAACATGCTACCTGGTGTGGCTCGTTGTGCTCCAACATTACAAAGTCTCAAGAACCAGCTTCTAAAAATCGAGGGCCAGCAGCTCCAAAATTAGTTTGCACTGACTCCTTGTACTGCTCTAACTGTACGGGATAGCCACACCAGGCGTTTGTACAGAAGCAAACAGATACAGATACAGATACAGCCCAAGCATGCAAGAAGTTTTAAAAAAATTAGCCGCACGAAAGTATGATCGAATCTGCGGAGGCGACATTTCCGAGTTGTATACATGTCTAATAAATGGCGCCACCAGTAAACCTCCCCCCCCCCCCGACTTTTAAATTTTTTTTTTCTGGGCAAGCACACACATGTGCGTTTTACTATACTTATGAGGACATTGTCTTGGTTCCAAGACGTCCTTATTGGTGCGAGAGCCGTAACAGCGCCCTCTACACACGCACGCCAAGGCCAAATCGCGTCCTCTCTGGGTACTATTCGAGCGGTCTGCTGTTCTTGAAACGCGAAACTCGTTCTCGCCCTCAAACAGCAGGAACGCGACCCAAGAACATTGCACTCGGAACAGGATCACACACCACCTATCCATCGGGGTTTTGCAAGAACAAGTTTCGCGTGTAAGACCGCCCGAACCCAGCCTTAGCGATTTGACCTTGGCGTGCGTGTGTAGACGGCTCTGATCCGTGTGCGCGCTGCGTCGCACCGCTAAGGACGTCTTAGAACCAAGACTAATGAGGACCATTAATGGAACCCCTCGTTTGTTCCCTTTGTTTGTACTTTTTCCGAACATGTCCCATAAGGTTTGTACACGAAAATCTCCCGGGGACTCGGCCCAGGTCCTCGGTGTCATTGTTATCCCTAATTCCCCATAATTCCCCATAATTCCCCAAGTCCTCTATTGTATAGCTTAACCCACTCACACAGTTATACAAACACTAAAAGACCTGCCAATGTTCCCTTCTTTTGTTCCCCGGTTGTTTCAAGTCCCATAAGGTTTGTACAATGTCATGAACACCGGTCCAATGTTATCACTAATCCCCCATTGTCCCAAGTCCTCAGACGTAATGGATAAATTAACTTGTATACACATTCCAAGGTCCACTTTTTCATTTTCTTTTTTATTGTCCTCTTCGTCTCTCAGCTCAGTGTTCCCACTACATTTTTTCGGGTTGGAAATTCTCCTGGTTAACTACCTCATCAAGATCAAAACTCCACTTAACCCAAGTAATTTCTATTAACCGTACTCGCGGGTGGGTTAACACAGTCTCGGTTTAACGACGACCTTAAGACGATTCTCCGGGTTACCATCAGTAGTGTGAATGCTCCCCGGGTTTTCTTCAACCCTTGTGGATGAGTGCGCTTCGTCTTGTTTTATCGGTCAGCTAAAATTAATTTTGGCCAAAGCACATTCCCTTTCAAATAGATTTGAAAACATCCACCCCAGCCCATGATGTCTGCAGAGAGAAACTTTTAAGCGGATATAATATTGTTTTTGTTGGAGGGGGGGGGGGGGTACGAAATTCTGGATCCCTTAATTCCCCCAACTTATGGACACGCTTTATGGCACTATTCAATGCTGACATGGGAAGAAAAATAATTTAGATATATGTATATACCGGTATTTCTTAGTATAATTCATCTTACTTTCAAGTCTCAAAGTGAAAATTACATAATGGTTCAGGGTTCTGGGAGGACAGAGTTCAAGCAATGCACATTCTCCGGGTTACCATTCGCATAGTGTGAAAGCGGTTACAAGTTACCCGGGTGCGCGCTAAAGCTCTCCGGGTCAGTTTCTACCCGGGTATAATACCCGGAAGTCCAGAGTCGTATGAAACTGCTACATGCATTCTCCGTTGGCGCCACCACTTCACTATACCAATACGTCTACCCCACCGATTGCACATCGGCTATTCGAGTTTAAGCTAAGAAATATTGTATGCATGCGTAGGCTCAAAACGGTCTGCAATAACCGAGCTAGCAAAGAAATTCTGCGTTAACTCAGTAAGCAAAAGCCGAAATGCCTTGCTTACTCATGAAATACGCTAACCGTTGGTGAAGATTTTTCTGCTATAGTTAGCAGCGATTTTCGCTCACCGTTACGGATTTCATGAAATTACGCACAGACCGTCTGCTTGTTTTTCTTTTTAAGTAATACCAGTTTAGCACTAGCTACAATCATACAAAACCTGGGAAATTGGGGGGGGGGGGGGGGGGGGGGACTTTAGGCAAGACTAATATATAGCAGCTAGACGGTATAAGTGGAACTTTTATTTAAGCAAAATATATATATATATTTTTTACGACATACGTTATACATGCTATAACATGCATCTAAAAATGCCAGAATAGTTCCATAATGTAGTGAGTGACGTCTCGAGACCGCTCTCAGTCTCAGTACCCACGATATCGGTCTTGGTCTCCGTCTCGCACTCTAGAATCTAGATATTCTGCTAGATTCGAGATCGAGACCACCTATTATAGGCCTATAGTATTCTTATTTATCTGGGATCATTCGCACAGATGAACATCGAGGGAGATAAAGTAAAATCATCTATTGGAAATTTGGAAAAGAGGTTTTTTTTCTTCTAGTAAATTCTACTTATCTACTATAAAAAAAAATAACCGGAAAATTGGGTTGTCCACTGTTGGACCTCCATAACACAACACTGAACATTTCGTCACAAACACCACGAAGTAACACCCGAGTTGACTTGAGTGTGCCATCTTTATTTCACCAGTTTTAAGGTTTCTATTACGGTACTTTTTTTCTGTAACCCAGCAATAATACAAATGAAGTAAATTCCTGTCAAACCTTTCAAAGCGTTTTTCTCCGAATTGTATTTCCGCAACATGCTTGTTACTTTGGGTGCGTTCGATTAGCTTACACGTGTAAGTGAAATTTACTTGAAACCGTTCGATTAGTCATCACGTGATACTCGTGTCTGCCCCGGTGTCAACCACCACTACCCCAGCCAGCGAGCGGGTCTCTGGTGGCTGCCCGGGTGTAATGACGTCACCGCCTAGCTGAAAACGTAAACATGGCGGCGAAGTCGAATTCGACGTGAGTAAATGTACAAATTGTGACATAAATTGGAAAGCAAAGAGTGTATTTTCCTGACATTAACAACAGTTGGGGACTATAGACAAACGACCTTTGACCTCAATTCTCCCAGCATGTCTAGGCGAATACACCGCAGCGTTCGATTTGCCTCGTTTTCAGCTAGGCGGTGACGTCATTACACCCAGGCAGCCACCAGAGACCCGCTCGCTAGCGATAGCTGAGGTAGTGGTGGTTGACACCGGGTAGACACGAGTATCACGTGATGACTAATCGAACGGTCTCATGTAAGTTTCCCTTACACGTGTAAGTTAATCGATGCACCCAATGTAGATCATGCGATTGTGCACTTACGTCACGCGCGCATGCAAATGCACACACAATTCTGCTCGCGATTTCGCAAGCGAAACTACGAAAAGGGCGGCCAAGACGTCTTTAATTAGCGATGTGGTCTTGGTGTGCGTGTGTAGAGGGCGCTGTACAGCCATTAACCTGTGCGCGCTGCATGCATCGCTAGCGCGCTAAGGACGTCTTGGAATCATATGATTGGAAACAATGGCATTCAATCATTTGAGCACTGCTGATGACGTTTACAGTTACCACATGCAGTAATTTTCATTTTGAACAACAGGTAGGCCTACATTTTATTTATTTATTATTATTTTTTTTTTTTGGGGGGGGACCATTCATGTTCCTACTTGTGGGTTCCTGACAGGCCTACAACTTGTATTTAAATAGACGGGACTTTTCTCCCATTGGCGACACGGTGTACGTTCAGTGAATCACCCAGCCTACCCCGGCAAGGTCGAGTGGGTTCGAATCCCGCCGAGTAAGGCCGTGGATTTTTCTCATGAGATCTCGGAAAGCACCGAACGTACAGTACGGTACTTTACACCCCAAGACCCAAAGTACAAATGTATCGGGAGGTTTAGTTGCACCTTTTACTTTTAACAGACAAACTTTTTAAGTCGAACGCGTTCACGTTGACGTTCACGTAAAAATTGCAACTTATAAATCTCCCTAGTTTTTTTTTACATTGTCCCCGGGGCCGACATCCAAAATTCAACCTTTTTTAGGGGTTGTGCAAGAGGGAGGTACAAAACTAGAACTAATGCAAACGCTATTGCTGACAGGCCACATGGACGCAACCATGTTGACAAGACAAAGCTGTTAAATTTCGACATTTTGGGCAAAAAGACCGACTATACTATTATGATTACTTGAAACTTTCCTCTCGGTATAGGTTTTACAATGTACATCATTGATGCAATACAATTAGTCATCGTTTGTTGACATGGGTGTGATTATAGATTATCTAACGATATTGTCGGATAAAACATTAAATTATTAATTTAACTGTACAGTGGATCACCGGGTTGTGGGGTAGGATGGAAATATGGTGGCATAGTGGCCAATGTCGAATCTGACAATTTTTTATAATGCATTTAACTGATGAACACAAATTTGTCTTTTCCACATCTTTTCACAGACAGGATGAATATTACCTGTTTAGCATATTGTAAATGTTGCAAAATGCTCACATTCATAAGTGACCCATCTCGTCCCAAGCAGATGGGATATACTAGATAATTCGAAGTAACTCCGTGGTATCTAAAACAATCAAGTTGGGTGTAGTTATGTTGCCTTGTCTACTTTTTGAAAATTTTGCTTCGTATGGCAGCGAGTGTTGTTGTTTTCAAGGGAGATTGACTCGGCATAAAGGTGGCCCAAGCTTCCCCACCTTCCATTCCACTAGCTAATTCTGATTCGTTTTCATGCCTTACTCCGCTGCTGCACTGTCCCGAACAGAATGCATCGTGGACGTCCATGAGATGCATAGCAAACGCCTGGTCACTTTGAAAGCCGAGCGAGATGCGTCTGTTTCTCCATCTGAGAAACGTCAAATCTGTGACTAGGGATATGTCGTGGCTGTTCGGTTGCATTTGTCCGTTAGTGCTACGGTAACTTAGCGCACTTTCCGGAGGCCTGATGAACACGTTTGTTGGCTCGTTTATCTCGAGATTTTCATCTCTTAAAGGTGGCGTTTGAGGCGGACTTTGTCCGGTTGCCATTTGATAGCTACCAGTCGGAGCTCTTAACTGATAGAGTGGGGGCTTATTCTTTCCCCCAGCATTCTTAGGTGGACGACCACGTCTGGCTTTTCTGGGTGTGGTGGTCTTGTCAGGATCACCCGGAATTTCCTGTTCCTCCAGTGGGATGTCTAGAGACAACTTGCCTGACTGAGCAAGTCTAATGACCATGTTGCGGCATCCCTTCACGGTCGTCTCTGGCACATTGCACTTTTTGACGGCCATCGATGAACCCTGCACGGCTGCGAGAAACCCGATTCTCACTTGGTCCTCGAACGACAAAGCGTGAGCGGGAGGCACGTCACCGTGACTGATGGGCTTGGATGAGTGGGAAGCCGTTTCCGTGGAAGTTTCTGCAAAAGGATTCTTGGGAGATCGTTCAGGAGAAACTAGAGCCTGGTCCGTTACACCTTCACTTTTAGTCTGTAATTGATTGTGACTGGAGCAAGGTTCCGGACTTCCACTAGGGGAGGCTTCGTCATTATTTGCATGAACTTGCTCCAGTGAGAGAATCGGTACTCCCTTTCTCAGTTTAGGCGGGATGGCCTGTTGTTCGAGCGGCACATCCAGGGAGATTATCCCGTCTCTCACGAGTGACATCACGTACTTGCACATATCTCTGGCCGTGCTGTCCTTCACCCCACTGTACTTCTTCCTCATAGCTTTAAAACCCCACTTGGCGGCGAAATACCCCATCTTGACCCGCTGCTCCTGCGAGTACGTCATGTTGTTCCTTATTTTGGGCCATGCCCCTTTCCTCCTGAGTAGCCTTAACGGCTTTGACTTCGATCGCCTCCGCCCAGCAAGAAATTCGGTAGCTGGGTCATACAAGTCTGAATCATCATCATCATCTGACGCATAATCCTCTTCTAAACCCCCCTCTCCCTCCTCTCCCTCACCATATTTTCCTCCTTCACCCGTTTCACCCCTGCCAAAGTAGTCTTCAACCTGTTCATCTTCAGCCTCATCCTTCACTTCGGCCGGCTTCTGGTACTCGTGCAGTGCCTCTTCCAAACTCATAATGACCTCTTTCAGACCGTTGCCCGTGAAGTCCCCACTCGGTGATTTGGTGGACTCGGGAGCAGTGGCCACACCCGTTTTACTAGGACCGGCGGTTTCCTCTACCGGTACTTCTTGAACGACCTCGCGAGTGGTGAGAGATTCCGGAGACTCCGTCTTTATTATATTGTATATTTGTGATGACTGCATATCCATCTGTACGTATGGAATGATATAAAGAAAATTGTTTTTTTTAGACAGAAAACGTTCGAAGACATCATATCAAGTTATATCATTGGAGTCATGCCCTATACAGTAAAGGCATGTTAAATGCCATTTTATATGCCTATAGCAATAGATGGCTAACAAATGCAAATACAACATTTCGTGGCAATGAGTCTGCTCAAAACCCAGGCGCGGATCCGGGGGGGTGGGGGGGGGTCAAAACCCACCCCGCAACAATTCCTGGATCCGCCCCTGAAGCCAGGCGTTTATACCTGTAGCCTGCTATCACGTTAGAAAGATACATGTATTCCGAGCTTAAATAGGTTTTCCTGGCCAATATATATAAAACATCGTTTATACCCGGCTCATTCAATTTTATTTGAAAATGACTGCTCCTTTACATCAGCATTCAATCGTCAAAAACAGTCATTGGATTTCATTACTTGAGCATTCACTCGACAAATAAGATCATTCAAATTCAAATAGCCGTTTAGTTTATGTAGCCATGCACTTGCATGTTGCTCAGGAATTCAATTTCATAGGCAAACATTTGTCCTGTGGCATTCAAGTTCGTTTTTGGCATATATGTGCATTGTGATTCGTATTTGCCTGTATAAAAGCCTATATATACATATTTCGGGGATACTTCGTAATACTTTTGTTCTTGCTCTCTGTCAAGCCGATTTTGAATATAAGATGGCGGCCCGTCAATGTAGACAGGGAGAGGCGGTATGCCTAAATGGCGAGACTTCGAAGCATATACATGTAAAATGTATAGGGAAAAATACCTGTGAAAAAATGTCAAGGGAAACAGAACAATATTGTTCATGCTATAACAACAACTCTTTTTATAGGCCTTTGTTTCCATAAACCTTTGTAAAGCCCGGTTCATACTTCATGCGAATGCGTATGCGAAGCGAATTCGTTTAGGTAACGGAGAACGTCACAATGAAACTTCAATTGTTGACGTCATGAAATTCGCTTCGCATTCGCATGAACTATGAACCGGGCTTTGCCTTTCAATATGGCATCGTCCGAACATTAACAAAAATATGGAATACCATTAAAATGATTCGTGAAAACAATCACAAGGCAACAATAACTTGTATTTATTTCATATTGATAGGTCATTATTTTGATTTATATATATTTGTTTTCAAAGTTGACTTCAAATTTGAAACGGTTTAAACGGGCCGTTTTTTTTTACTTGGATTACGGATTTTGTATGTCTCCGGGTCGGGCGGCGAGCGGGGAAAAAATATTTAAAAAACATGGCGGCGCCCTGTAATCCAAATGGCGGCGCTCGTGGAACGCGAAATTGACGAAAAAACCAAATTCTCCAGCTGCGCGGATTCAGCCCAAGCCAATCGACAGGCCTTGTGATCAGCAGTGAGGCGGGGCTTGTGACGCGAACTCTCCACATTTAAAGCAAAGATTCCAGAAGAGGAAGATCGGTCAATGCATAAAGGGACAATGGGTATCTTTTAACGCCTGATGAAACACTATGACGTCATTATTTTCGACTATAGGGAAGGGCGCCCCTAGCGTTTGATAAGTAAACGCGTGCTTGCGGCTACAGTGAATCCATATACGAGAAGTAAAGCATCGGGTGCAAAATGCGAGCGGGATTTTCATTGATGAAGAAAAAACTTCACAAAGATGACAAAACGAAGAGACAAATAGAGGAATAAGTAAATGGATAAATAATATCACGGAGGTACCTCTATTATAATAGGCCTACATGTAGTTACGTGTTTTAGTGATAGTATCGTGATTTCTATAAATCGGGGAATACATCTATCTATCTATCTATACTATAAAGACCCTAACCTGCGCCATCTTAGAATCTTGGAATTAGAACCGCGCCATCTTGAAATTAGAACCGCGCCATCTCGGAAAAGTGCGTCACGTTTGGTCGGGTGATTTGGCGTGGTGTCGCCGGTGATCGGGGGGCGAGGAGGGTACCAGAGTACTTCCCGGATGCTGGATCACGTGATGATGTCTCCCGAACGGCCCTGCTGCGATAATGTCTGGTTGGCTGTTTCCAACAGACCTCCCGATTGGTCCGTGATGCGAGAAACCTCCTGAACTGCCGTCTTCCGGCGTGTCCGATTGGCCGTTTCCAACGAGCCTCCCCGTTGGTCGGCCTGACCCGCTGAATCCTCGGTGGTGCCGCGATATGATTCAACCTTGCCGAAACGGGGTTTGCTCGAAACAGGGTACCGGTTACAGTCACGATGTCATTTAGTTATTGAGGAGATAAGACCGGCCAATACATGCAAGTCAGGACTTAAGTGTTTTTCACATGTGAAAACCAGACTGAAATGTTGAGATATTGGTTTTAAGTTGGCAGGTATCACTCTCTAAATTCCAAAGAGTGAAATTAGGGACCAGACGATTTAGAGTGAAAATCACTCTGTTTTTAGATTGAATACTCTAAAAAAAAAGCAATTCAGTCGCCACTCGAGTGAAAATTCGATCTTTTCGATTTAATGAATTTCACTCTTAAACGTCTGGTCCCTAGTTTCAGACTCTAGGAGTGAATTTTCACTCGAATAGAGTAAATTTTCACTCGTTGGAAATAAGAGAGCAGATTTTATTCATTCCTCATGGGTGGAATTTTGTTATGTATAAAAACATCTTTATTGTAACGGGAAGTATCCATTGTTGAGTTGTTAATTATAAAGTCATGTTGTACTTAAACGATTTAATGAACCTAAATGAAGCATCTGAAAAATAAACGAAATCAAACTTTGCTGAACTCGAGAAGTGTTAATTTCTGTCAATGGTTCACTAGTAATTCTCATAACTGCTACTTCAGACAGTCAGTAACAAAATGTTGTCAGTAAAAATATAATTTTGAAAACAAAATGTTTGTTTATTATATTGTAACAAAAATCGCTTCTTTTTATTACAACCTACCCATGAGTGAAATAGATTCAGCTAAGTAAGGTTAGAGTTTGTCTTTAAACGATACAGTCAAAGATGATGCTTATTTGAAAGTTCACATTTTATTGTCACTGACTAGACTTACCCACTGTTCGTGAGAATTCATGACAAATCCTTGATGATTATAGATGCATTTAATTAACTTAGATGACTTACCAATGAACTTAAAGTTGTTATTCCCTACAGAAAGTTGAGCGAGTTTACGACAGTGATGTATGCATAACGTAACTGGTTAAGGACCGCTGTGAGTTTGTTCACAATGCACGTAATGCCGAACACACACATATCTTTTGTGCAGTAATTAGGATTTGTACGTAAAACAAATACTGTACATACTTCTATGCAATCGACTGATCGATGTGAGTGACTAATTTGCATACGCTACGCGCAGTCTGGCCAATCCGAGTGCGTTGACCTAGATTTACGCTGCCAAAAAGTATATAAGGCGCACGTTTTTTACATTCGGGGAACTGTTCGCTTCCAGAACAACAGTTCCCAGCGAAGAAGAACAAGACGGCTAGCAAGTGCCATGAAGAGTAAGTCGGCTACAAGAGCCGTGAAGATTAATACAAGAATAAGTCGGCTACAAGAGCCGTGAAGATTAATAGAAGAATAAGTCGGCTACAAGAGCCGTGAAGATTAATAGAAGAATAAGTCGGCTACAAGAGCCGTGAAGTTAATAGCAAGTTAATTGAGCCACGTAATATGAATGCAAGCGCCAAGCACAGTTTGTGTTAGGCCAGTTTCCCCACTGATGGCGATATGCAAAAGGTCACTCAACTCGATCCAACAGTGAACATTGAATGTAATTTCTCCATTGATGATTTGATTTCACCGTGAGATTCTTCGAATAAATTATACTGATTTGCCGTTGAAATACAAGATGGTTTCCTCGCTACAATTTCTACATTGTCTGCTGAGCATCATTGTCTGACCCGTGTGTCAAGTTGTTTATGTATGTCCGTTCATGAATACTGCAATTGTCGACATAATTAATTAGGATTGGTTCTACGGTGTGACTGAAACAACGATGATGGCTTTGATTCTCAACTATACCCCCTCCCCTATGGCCCCGTCCATATAGTTTGACCTTCGAGACGCCCTTCCCCTAAACCCCTTTTCCAATCTCCGCCCATTTTGTAAACCTTCATCACACGTACACGGGCAGCTACCGGATTCTGTGAAGCACGCCCTCTGTAGCCAACGTGCGCTGAGCTCCGCAGTGAACAGCCGTCGAGCCGTAAGTATACGGTGGGTATCGCATCTACAGTACCAGGGGTGTGAACAATCATTCTCTGAACGGGTGTTCCGGGCCCGTTACAATATCATTGAAGATGAATAAAATTGCAATAAATATTATAGTAAATAACAAAATTGTGTTTTGTTTTATTTCGAAATACTTTTTAATGATCAATTTCTCTGAGAAATAATTCAGTTTTGTGCCATATGTACAATTAATATTTTTTGTAATGATATTTGCAAAAGGTGGCTTTCCACAATTGAATATCAGAAATTCAGAATTAATAAATAAATATATAATGAAAGAAAATGAAAGAAAAAAGGAGGGAGAAACATTAAGTATGTAATAATGTTAAGACCAATCCTTGCCAAATTTTGTTGATGTCATTTAGTGCAATTATTTCAGTGCGGAGCATGCACCAAGTCTCCGTTTTTTCTCCATTGTGAACTACAGGGAACACTTCGTTTGGTCGCAAGTTTTACTTACCAAAGGTATAAGGGCGCCCTTCCCCATGAGCAACTACTTCCTGTTCTACTTTTTCAGCGGATCCAGAGTGTCCGATCTTCCCCTATAGGATCTCAAATTCTTACTGACAAAAATTGTGATGCTCCAAAAGTGGACAACCCCGTTTTACCATTTCTTGCTAGCAGAGATTTAGATTTTAGAAGTAGCAACACCCGTTTTAAACAATTTCGATTTTCTGCTTGCAGAAATTTGGATTTTGATTTGCGACATTTCTTGACGCCTCAAAAGTGGACAACTAAAAATCCGTAATTTCTGTTAGTAAATATTCGGGTTTAATTCATTCGCTCTTGATCCAATAATGTCAAACTTGGCTCGTTACATCTCTGGACCAAGCCTCAAATAGGGTGTAAACATAATTTGACCAATGGTCACCTAATGGTCAGTAGGGGTGACCATTGGCCAAATTCTGTGTACAACCTATATCAGCCTTGGTCCAGAGATGTAAATAATCAACTTTGACATTAACTGGATCAAGACTGCATTTATGGAGCGTCAAAAGTGGACAACCGTATTTTCCCAATTTTTGCTAGTAGAATTTTAGGTTTTTAGAAATGGCAACACCGGTTTTTAAAAAACTCAATTTTCTGCTAGCAGAAATTTTGATTTTTCTTTGACGACTATCTCGGCGCCTCAAAAGTGGACAACTAAAAATCTCAAATTCTTACTGACAAAAATCATGATGCTCCAAAAGTGGACAACCTCGTTTTCCCAATTCCTGTTAGCAGAGATTTAGATTTTAGAAGTAGCAACACCCGTTTTTTTAAATGTAAATTTTCTGCTTGCAGAAATTTGGGTTTTACTTTGCGACTTTTCTTGACACCTCAAAAGTGGACAACTAAAAATCCGTAATTTCTGTTAGTAAATAGCCGCTGACCAGCCTTCGCAGATAGGAATCGTCCACACTTTGCACAGGGGTTATTAGGTGAACTGAGAACGTGACGACGTGCACGTGCATTTCGAACGGAGGGGTGCTGTGTTACATTGTCTACGGAGGCTTGCCAAAAAGTGTCCGCGTTAACCCCATGAGTACGGTATTTTACAGGAGACGTCGGGGTGCCGCAGCGGCTCTGGCAGCCAAGCGAACGGCTACAATGTGTTTGTGCAGTCAAGCGTAACCTATACACAATAATCCAACAATGGATTGAAACTGCACAAACAGCGGCCAATGGCGTCATCCGGCCTGGTGGCACTGTTTAATCCAACAATGGATTGAAACTGCACAAACGGCGGCCTGGTGGCACTGTTTTGTTTGCGCATATTTGCGTCATCCGTACGCAAGGGGTTTTAAGCGTGCATCCTATAGAGAAATCCCACAACGACGAGTTTAGCGCCGATCTGCGCACTTCCGCGTTTGAAAACGAGGATCTCAATGTCACAGTAAACAACTTTATGCTGATCGTGCGCCTGCGCTAAGTTTATGGCCCGATTAATTCATGCATGAATGAATGTGCTGAAAAGCGTTGTTTTGTTTTGTTTGCCACTGACATTCTCGCTTTCAACCCGGAAGTGCGCAGAAGGGGCTAATGTGAAATTCCTCTATTACGTGGCTTGCTGTTGAGGTCAGGCTGCTTCTGCTTTATACTGCAACAATTAATCTCCTCGTATAGGGATATATAAAGTTGCAGGCGCAACGTGGGAGTGGCAGACCAAAAGCAAAATCCGATAATGCCTAAATGGGATAACAGCATAAAATAAGTGACTTGACATATATGTACATGTATAATAATGAAAACAACGCAAAGAAAAATAGTAAGCTCAAATAAACCATATTCAAATATAAATTGAAATTCACATTTAAATTTCAAAATGTGAAATTGACTGGCCATAAACGAAAAAGAAAACAATCAGATGCAAAATCCTGTGCGCTTCGTTGACTCTTAATTTGATTGCACCCTTTGGAAATACATGCGTAAGTTCAAGGATGATAACAATGCAGTTTTGAATGCCTAAAAACTTAATAGAATGACTTAAAACGAAATCATGCCTGTAGAAAAACGAAATTAAATGCAGTAATATCGAAAAGAAACTCTACTTCGATTGCATAGAAAAACGGCGGGAATTGAAGTGTGTTAATGAAAATGAACAAAATTTTGCTGAAATTAACTGGCTTGGAAAATCTATATTAGCGATATTAATTTTGGTTAATTAAAAGTACTTTTTGCCGACCTCGTTACGCATGTGCCCACCATGAACAAACACCCAGTTAATTAAAGAACAGTGGATTAAAAACTGATGTTGAAAATACATCAGGCTTTTCGAGTTTACGTTTGTTACTTCCGGCTCCCCCTCCCCTCCAAAATATAAAAGACAAACGAAGAGAAAAATAAACAAGCGAACTAAAACCAACTCATTATTAAATCACTGAACAACAACAAATCGGAACCAAATTTGTTGACAATTTCTGTTAATTTTACAATCCAGTTCATCCTTAAATACCATACATTTTGCAAGCAGCTCTCAGCCCCCCCCCCCCCCCCCCCCGTACCACACCCGCGGGGCCATCTTGCTCCAAAATAAATATTACGATTGAATCCGAGGATAAGGGTCTGTCCATGCCTGTAAATGGAAATATTTTAATCCTCCACCAAAATCGGCCAGGAACAGCAAAACCTCGGAAAATAATAAACCCTCCTTGATAATAATTGTGTAAGCATGTGTGGCACAACCTGTTATTTCAAGATTTACCGGTACGTCAGCAAAATTCATTAAAACAATGAGGCAGCAATCAACATGTAAGTGAAAACTCTGAGTGGCCATGCGTAAAGAACATCCAACACAGGAAACACAAACTTTCTTTCCCCATATTGCACGACAAATTCCCAACTGCTACAAGTTTCTAAATTAAAGGTTGTGCCAAAAAAACCTGCCAACTGTTTATACAATTCTGAACACATGTGGATGGTTATTTTCCAATATTTTGCTGTTCCCGGACCGATTTTGGTGGGGGTATTAGGCCTAAAGTCAAATCTTTCCCTGTACATTTCCGCGTTATAGTTGCACTACAAAACAAACCCCCGTGTCAATTCATTTGACTCCCGTGTTCTGTGCTAGGCCCAACGGCGGCGGAACGGCTGGGTTTGCATTCCACCCCCCCCCCCCCCCCCCCTTCCACTTGGAGGGAAATCCCCCCACCCCACTTTTGGCAGTTCCGCATAAAGAAAAACATACAAAAAGGCAGCAACCGGCCACCACCGGCGCTGCTTCCACCCCCCCCCCCCCCCCCTCCCCCCCCCCCCCCCCCACACTTTCTAAAGGGTTCCGGCGCTGTTGACAAGGCCCTGCTTCGGAACCCCCACAGTCAATAGTAAGCCTTGCTCTATGGTAAGATGTAGCTTGTAGTTGTAGGCCGACGAAGTTCACTGTCAAAAATTTCTCTTCTTTTTTTTATAAAAATAGTGAAATCATTACACAATACTATACATGTAGCCGTATTTCTGGGCTGTTACTGTTAGTGTTACACGTCATCAGAAACAAGGGCAAACACGAGTGGGAGTATCCATCCTGCGATTATCAATTTTAACAAAATGTCTGCTTCGTCTAGGCATGGAGGAAGGTATTAAAACTATTGAGTATATATTAATACAGAGTTATATCCGTAGGGCCTATGCCAACACGTACGTACGTACGTATACAATCATTGACGGTCTAAATTCAACCATGATTCAACTAAACATGTTCAAAGCAAAATTAGTATTTAGGCTATCTACACTGATGATTTATACTTACAGGACATTTTCCGCGATCGACGTCAAAAATTACCGATAGGTTCTCACAAACAGGTCATAATTTACCATGAACAAAGAGTATAATATTTCCACTCTTTCCCACTGTACTTTGCAAAATGGCGTCACAGGCCTGCATGCATGTTTATCGCGGAAACCACAATTTGCACAAAGCACGTATACCGCATGCCGATTTCCGTGATGCGTTGTATGCATGGAAAAAGCCAAGTAAGCTATTTTCGTACGGTCAAGGGTTAAATTAATCTGCGCGTTATTGAAAAGCGCCCTCTTACGATAGGAATGTTGAATTTCCGCGGCAGTTTTCCGTTTTTGAGACCACTGAGAATCCCAACTTTACTTCTTCGTGCCATCCAATATAACCGCGTAACCCGTGGTTGATGTACGTTTTCGTGAAAACAATGGTTAAGGTCTACTGTTCGTATACTCTTGTCAAATTCACCCCGGAAAATAATTTACTTTTTAAAATTTTTCAAGCGACACACAAGTTATTTACTTAAACGGAAAACCCACACACGTTTCTAATAAAATTACATGTATTTGCGACCAGACAATAATTCGGCCGTATCTTTGCGCGCATTAGATGCGGGAAAGCAACTATGAACATTTTTTTTTGGAGAGTTGCTGATGCCAAAAATTGCAAAAAGTAGTTTTTTCGTTAAAATAAAACATGTAAAAAGAAAGTAGTGGGATAAAAAAATTTTACTTTGTTGAAGAGCAGTAAAAATCTAACTTTTCTGATTTTTTTATAGAGCCCTATAACTTTGGATCGGATCACGTAGGCCTACATGCTGTAAGTAAGCTGCCCCCCCCCCCCCCCAAAAGAAACCCTCCCCCCCCAAAAAAAAAAATAAAAAAAATAAAATAAAACAAAATCAGGTGGTGAGGCTGCCGTGCGCAATCTGGAGTTTTGCGCAAGTTTATTGTACTCCCTCCTGAGCTAATTTCCCTTTGAATGAAATCCATTCATATGGATATGAACTCGGGAGGGAGTACAATAAACTTGCGCGAAACTCCAGATTGCGCTCGACAAGGCTACCAACGCAATCACTATAATGTTCATATAGCCACAGCTGGCGGATTATTCCAGGTGCTTTCATTTATTTAAATTCACAGCCTTGAGTAGGCCTAAATTTTTCGAAATCACTCAAGAGTACCGACAGCACATGAAAAAACAAACAACGCAGCACATCATTTAGACTTGAAATCAAGTCGTTAGACACTGTCGTCTTTGTCTGCAGGCGCCACCGCAGTGAACCAGCGCCGAGCCATT